>CANJKZ010000107.1:4177500-4920000 GCA_947471745.1 Closterium sp. Naga37s-1
CGTCGACGTAGACCAGCACCCAGCAGGACACCCCGTCTCCCGACCTTGAAGTACAGAGCCTCGTCGACCTGGCTCTTCTTCCACCCGGCGCCGACCAGCACGTCGTTGAGTTCTTTACCACAATAGCGGCGACTGCTTCAACCCGTACAGGCTCTTCAGCAGCTTGCACACCCGGCCGGTCCCGTCGTTGAAGTAGTCCGGCTGGTACATGTACATCACCCGGTCGAGCTTACTCTGCAGGAAGGCGTTCTTCATGTCGAGCTGCATCAGGTTGAGGTTGAGAACGGCAACGATGCTGAGGAAGATCCTCAGCGTGACATAGCTGCTCACCGACGCGTACATCTCGTCGTAGTCGGCGCCATACACCTGCGTGAAGCCCTTCACGACCAGCCTCGTCTTCTCTCGCCGAAATCAGTTCGTCGCCCTGTACAGACGAACACGAACATGTTCGTGTTCGTCGCGGCTCGGCTGGCCGCGACGAGCCGAACACGGATGAAGAAAATGGATCGGTGAACTTAGGGCACGATAGGAAGAAGGAATATCCTTAGTAAGAAAATGGTACAAGTCTTAAAGACTAGAGCAAGGTCCTTGTCAAGGATAATCCCTAGTGAAGTGGGAAGCCACATATATGTGGCTGAACTCTTGAGGCTAGCTGCAGCACCTCAATGCTGAGGGCAAGGCTAGCCAACGTTGCCAAGCTAGCAAGTTAGACCACATGTTGCACATGTGGGCCAGGCTGGAACAACAGCCCACATGACAGCATATGGCACACCATAGAGGCCAGCAAGGTGAGTGTCGGATGAGTGGACAGGTGGCAATGCCAACTATGACCACACTTCACTGTGGTGGAGTGTGGTGGAGTGTGGACATGTAATGTGGAGCATAATGAGAAGGAAAGTGCAGTTATTGAGAATTGAACCCACGATCTAAAACAAAAGGTGAGGATCTACCCTCTGGGACATACTTGCTGCACAACAACGGACATGTTCGGGCTCGGGCGAACACGAACATGTTCAATCTGAACACTTTTGGCCAAAGAAACAAAAGCGTTCGGTTCGCCTCGAGCTGGTGTTCGCCCTCGTTCTCAAGCCTATACCAATCTACCTGGCTGAGATGGGAAGCATATATGTCCGCACAAATCGCATAAAATGGTAATGCGACTTACAAGACAGATAGTTGAGTGAGAGCACTAACACTCGAAGGAATGCTGCCTGAAATCTTGTTCCTCGAAAGGTCCCTGAGATGAAAAAGGGAATCAGCAAGGGCATAGCAAATAATCACTCAAATGTTGATTGGTAAGTTGGACTTGGGCATGAGCAAACTACCAAATTGAATTGAACCTGTTCGGTTATTTTACTATATTGGCAGGTGAGACACGCTCGACTCGTGGCAGCTCAAGATGAGCTGGCTCCGCCGAGACTTCTTTTACTGATCCAGCAATAAGAGAGATGGCACTGATCCAGTTTCAGCAGGGGCCGCGCTGAATACTCCTAAGGGACATGTCCTTGATTACTCCTAAAAGACCTGTCGTTGCATTTGAGTACATAAAGGAACAACCAAATCGTGGGGTTTTAACATGGAGAAGCACATGGGCATCGACTCGTGTCAAACAGAGGACGAGGAGACAGTATGATTTGCCCAACAATATGAGCCTCCAGACATCACATAGCACGAGGAGAAGAATGCTGATGAGTTTTCCTGAAAGTTGGAATACGAATCTAGGGCAGTAAGGAGGAAGCAGCTTGACTTATGGAACGTGAAAAATGAGCCCCATCTTTCTTCTTTCTTCATGTTCGTGTTCGTGTGGCCCCTCCGACGAACACAAATGTGTTCGACCAAAATGTCCCCCGCGACACTGCTATAGGTCGACATCGAACAATTGCTGAGCTCATTTCGAGCTCGTTTTTATTTAACACACCCCTCACAGCCTAGTCTAGACTCACCAGCAGCAGTAACACCTTCAACACTACTTACATAGGTTGGCGTTATCGTTTTTCTACAGTCAACACTAGTTTAGGGCTGTCAACATTAGGTTTTTGGGGGTTTAGAAAGAGAGACCAGCGCTGGCTTTTGAATTAGCGCTTCTGGAAAGGCGAGCACGCACATGTTGCACCCTAAGTGTTACACCAATTGTCGAAAATGTTCGTGTTCGCCCTTTGCGCAGGCCTACATAGGGAAGGACACATGCTACAAAACGAGCCCCAGAACTCGAACCGGCCCAGGTCAAGCTGAAACGATTTGGTCCAACCTTTTTCGGCCTGGGGTACTCATGGCCGAACCTGGACCAAGGGTTTAGGCCGAAGCAGTCGCCCGCTTTTTTTGCCGACCCGGCCCGGTTCAACCCGGGCCCTACTTACAAGGCTACCAGCTTTGTCAGCAAGCCAATGTCAGTGGGGATGGAGTTGGTGAGCTGGTTGTTAGAGAGGGAACTGTCCAAGACAAGGAGGCAGGGGTGTGCAAGGAGATGGACAAACAGGTGAGAAGGTAGGTAAGACGCTGGTAGTGGCGTGAGATCAGACATGAGTATGAGGACCCAAACTCGGGCCGACCCGATTCGAACCTCACCAGCCTAGTACCCAACCCAAACAAGGTAGAGTTCCAGTCATTTCAGGTCAAAGGGGCGTGGGAAAACTGTGTTTCAGCGAGGTGGTGTGTCAACGTTGCCACGTGCAAATCACTCGTCAGTGAGGGCTTCGAAGCATGTATCAGTGGTGTGAGTGGTCTGAGAGCACGGCTGACCTTTGTTGGAGTCATAGCGAATAATGTACTGACACGGGGGGAGGGTGCCCAAGGGTGAGGGATATCCGGCGCGCCCACCACGGCCACCACCGTGACCACCATCACGTCCTCCTTCTCGTTCGCGACCATGTCCATACCACTACCAGTGCCGCCTGAGCTGCCACCTCCTCCGCTGTTGTGGTTGACTGTGGGAGTTTTGCGAGTCTGGACAGCATTGACAGTGGTATAGTCACGTTAATTGTCCGCTTCACTGTCCAGAAGCCACTCAATGGTCTCAGCCACAGGAGAAGGATGACGATAGCGGAAGGTGAAGGTGATGCGGTAGGCGTCATATGAGGGGGGGAGGTAGTCGAGTATGCGTGGAGTGAGAAGGGAGTCATGAATGACAATGCCCCGGTCGTTGAGGCATTGTGCCATATCAATGAGGCGACGGGTGTAGGCAGCAGCAGTGGGGGGGGGAGTTAAGGAGAGAGCGGAGATCCTGGCGATCGTAATGAGTACACAGAGTTTTCCAGAACCCTAAGGACGAGGTGGGACGGAGGTGGCGTTTGAGGTGAGCTGGGATGCAGGAGAAGTTGATGGCGAGGGTGCGACGATCGGCCACACGCCATGCTACGACATCCTTGTGGAGCTTTCGAAGCTCTTCAGCATAGTCTTTCTCATCTTCTCCGTAGGAGAGGATGCGTGTTAGAATATAGCATATGTCAGTTTATATTGGTGCTAGTGTTACACCCAATGTGGGTGTACACTTTGGACCAGGTTTGGTTGGGTGCACCCCAAACCCACTCGACCTCACTTGATTGGTTCATCCCAACCATTATTGGTCCCTCCAATAATTGAAGGTCAGCCCAAAGTTGGTGACCACTCTTATTGGTCCACCAATAATGCTTTGGGTACCTCTCCAAGTCACCCTCAAGTTTCTCTCCTATATGTACCCACGTTTTTCCTAATGATATCAACTCTTGAGTTCACCTCTCATCCCAACTATGGGATTCTCACATGGTATCAGAGCTGTTTAGGCTAACGCCAACTTCCCCCTCCCTAGGAACCTCCAGCCATCATGCTGCCCTAGGAGATCCTCGGCCCCGTGACACCTTCATGGTCTTTTCCCTACCAGCCCGCTCCCCTCGCTCAGGCTTCCCTCCGTGGCATTTGTCGCGCTTGTACGCGCCGACCAGCGGGACGTCCGCGCCGACCAGCGGGACGTCCGCGCCGACCAGCGCGACGAACGCGCCGACCAGCGCGACGAACGAGCCGACCAGCGCGACGAACGCGCCGACCAGCGCGACGAACGCGCCGACCAGCGGGACGTCCGCGTCGACCAGCGCGACGAACGCGCCGACCAGCGGGACGAACGCGCCGCCCGTCAATCCCACTCCCGAGGGCGTTCCGCCCGTCAATCCCACTCCCGAGGGCATTCCGCCCGTCATTCCCGCCCCCGAGGGCATTCCGCCCGTCAATCCCGCTCCCGAGGGCATTCCGCCAGTCATTCCCGCTCCCGAGGGCATTCCGCCCGTCATTCCCGCTCCCGAGGGCATTCCGCCCGGCATTCCGCCCGTCATTCCCGCTCCCGAGGGCGTTCCGCCCCTCAATCGCGCTCACGAAGGCATTCCGCCCGTCATTCCCGCTGCCGAGGGCATTCCGCCCGTCATTCCCGCTGCCGAGGGCATTCCGCCCGTCATTCCCGCTGCCGAGGGCATTCCGCCCGTCATTCCCGCTGCCGAGGGCATTCCGCCCGTCATTCCCGCTTCCGAGGGCATTCCGCCCGTCATTCCCGCTCCCGAGGGCATTCCGCCCGTCATTCTTCACCACGCTTCCACCCACCTTCCCCCTCTCCTCCTCCACCTAAGGGCCTTCCAGCCGTCCTCCCCCTTCCCCCTCGCTTCCTCCTCCTAAGGGCCTTCCAGCCCTCCTCCCCCTTCCCCCTCGCTTCGTCCTCCTACGGGCCTTCCAGCCCTCCTCCCCCCCTTCCCCCTCGCTTCCTCCTCCTAAGGGCCTTCCAGCCCTCCTCCCCCTTCCCCCTCGCTTCCTCCTCCTAAGGGCCTTCCAGCCCTCCTCCCCCTTCCCCCTCGCTTCCTCCTCCTAAGGGCCATCCAGCCCTCCTCCCCCTTCCCCCTCGCTTCCTCCTCCTAAGGGCCTTCCAGCCCTCCTCCCCCCTTCCCCCTCGCTTCCTCCTCCTAAGGGCCATCCAGCCCTCCTCCCCCTTCCCCCTCGCTTCCTCCTCCTAAGGGCCATCCAGCCCTCCCCCCCCTTCCCCCTAGCTTCCTCCTCCTAAGAGCCATCCAGCCCTCCTCCCCCGGCGTGCCGCATCATCCGCCGCAGCCCCTCCTCCGGCTGGCGTGCCGCATCATCCGCCGCAGCCCCTCCTCCGGCTGGCGCGCCGCATCATCCGCCGCAGCCCCTCCTCCGGCTGGCGCGCCGCATCATCCGCCGCAGCCCCTCCTCCGGCTGGCGCGCCGCATCATCCGCCGCAGCCCCTCCTCCCGCTGGCGCGCCGCATCATCCGCCGCAGCCCCTCCTCCCGCTGGCGCGCCGCATCATCCGCCGCAGCCCCTCCTCCCGCTGGCGGGCCGCATCATCCGCCGCAGCCCCTCCTCCCGCTGGCGTGCCGCATCATCCGCCGCAGCCCCTCCTCCCGCTGGCGTGCCGCATCATCCGCCGCAGCCCCTCCTCCGGCTGGCGTGCCGCATCATCCGCCGCAGCCCCTCCTCCGGCTGGCGTGCGACCTCACCGCCGCAGCACCTTCGGCTGGCTTGCCTCCTCACCGGCAGCAGCCCCTCTCCCGGCTGGCGTGCCGCATCATCCGCCGCAGCCCCTCCTTCGGCTGGCGTGCCGCATCATCCGCCGCAGCCCCTCCTCCGGCTGGCGTGCGACCTCACCGCCGCAGCCCCTCCTTCGGCTGGCTTGCCTCCTCACCTGCAGCAGCCCCTCCTCCGGCTGGCGTGCGACCTCACCGCCGCAGCACCTTCGGCTGGCTTGCCTCCTCACCTGCAGCAGCCCCTCTCCCGGCTGGCGTGCCGCATCATCCGCCGCAGCCCCTCCTTCGGCTGGCGTGCCGCATCATCCGCCGCAGCCCCTCCTCCGGCTGGCGTGCGACCTCACCGCCGCAGCCCCTCCTTCGGCTGGCTTGCCTCCTCACCTGCAGCAGCCCCTCGCCCGGCTGGCGTGCGACCTCACCGCCGCAGCACCTTCGGCTGGCTTGCCTCCTCACCTGCAGCAGCCCCTCTCCCGGCTGGCGTGCGACCTCACCGCCGCAGCACCTTCGGCTGGCTTGCCGCATCATCCGCCGCAGCCCCTCTCCCGGCTGGCGTGCGACCTCACCGCCGCAGCACCTTCGGCTGGCTTGCCTCCTCACCTGCAGCAGCCCCTCTCCCGGCTGGCGTGCGACCTCACCGCCGCAGCACCTTCGGCTGGCTTGCCGCATCATCCGCCGCAGCCCCTCTCCCGGCTGGCGTGCGACCTCACCGCCGCAGCACCTTCGGCTGGCTTGCCGCATCATCCGCCGCAGCCCCTCTCCCGGCTGGCGTGCGACCTCACCGCCGCAGCACCTTCGGCTGGCTTGCCTCCTCACCCGCAGCAGCCCCTCTCCCGGCTGGCGTGCGACCTCACCACCGCAGCACCTTCGGCTGGCTTGCCTCCTCACCTGCAGCAGCCCCTCTCCCGGCTGGCGTGCGACCTCACCGCCGCAGCACCTTCGGCTGGCTTGCAACCTCCCCTTTCGCCCCTTTCCTTCGGCTTTTTGGCCTGGCATTGGCTTCATACTTCAGGGGTTGTGAACCATTATAAACTTCTTATGCTAAGGGGTTGTGCTAGAATATAGCATATGTCAGTTTATATTGGTGCTAGTGTTACACCCAATGTGGGTGTACACTTTGGACCAGGTTTGGTTGGGTGCACCCCAAACCCACTCGACCTCACTTGTTTGGTTCATCCCAACCATTATTGGTCCCTCCAATAATTTAAGGTCAGCCCAAAGTTGGTGACCACTCTTATTGGTCCACCAATAATGCTTTGGGTACCTCTCCAAGTCACCCTCAAGTTTCTCTCCTATATGTACCCACGTTTTTCCTAATGATATCAACTCTTGAGTTCACCTCTCATCCCAACTATGGGATTCTCACAATGCGCGCACTAGTATCAGCAATAGCATGTTCCACAGCACGATGCGCCTCACGCTGGAGGGTGTAGGTGTCGCGAAGCTTGTTGTAGGCGTTCAAATTGGCCCCCCAGCGATCCGGGCTGTGATGAACTGGGGCACGAGGGGGGTCGGGAAGAGGCTTTGGGAGAGGAGGGGCGTTAGGGGGAGGAGGTTCAAGAGAAGGGGTGAGAATGGGTGAGGCCATTGGGGTGCCCGAGGACTACCTCAAGAGGACAATAGTCTTGAATGATGATGGAGCCAAGGTTGGTGTGAAGCGTATCCTCAAATGACTCCCACTTCACTGCCGTAGTGTCATGGAGGAGCTCGAGCTTGTCGAAAGCTCCGAGCTCAATGGGAGTACATTCGTCCGCCATGAGGGGGAGGGCGGGTGCGGTCAACGGGGGGACGACACAACCTGGAGGGGTGGTGCGGTCAAAGGGCTGCGCCTGGTTGCATCGGCCGCGGCTGCGCCCGGTCGCGTCGCCCGCGGCTGTGCCTGGTTGCGTCGCCCAAGCATAACACTAAATGAGTGAAGGGGTAAAAAAATGGGTGCTTCACGAATGACTTTGGGGCACGAAAGTGGGGGCTAATTGTTTCGACACAACTGTTGCACAAAACGTCTTCGCTTCTCCAGAACTGTGCAAACTTATTAGTGGGCTAGCATAGGTTATCCATTAGGAAAACGGAATGTCACATCACACGACTGTAATAGTGGGCTCGGGTAGGAAAGGGGGTAGACTGAGGTGCTGAAAAAGGCATTGCAGGAAGCGCACTGCTAGGATATTACATTACTTGCGTTCTCTTCTTCATTCAAAAGTCAAACTAATTATAATCTTCTATTGCCTTGTGGCTAGAGTTTCTCAATCAAAAACTAGCAACAATGTAGTAGGGTGACGACAAACAGCAGAAGAGTGGATGGTAAAGAGGGGTGTGAATTGAACTGGGGAGCTCGAGGGAAAGACAGTTGCTCGATAGGAGACAAAGACAGAACAAGAGAGTCATGAACCTGATGTACAAAATGCTTACAGATGCACCAACTTCCTCAATGAGCCAACCTCTGCAGGGATAGAACCGGTGACCTGATTATCGTAAAGATAACTGAAGAGAAACGTGATGAAGATATGATGGGATGTGAGGGAGAGGGAAAGGCAAAAAACGGAATTCTAAAGTCAGCAGGGGCACGATAAAGGAGGCGAAGTGCCTTTGAAAGTACTCTGGTTAAAGGCGTCTCCGCTTCCCAGGCCCGGACAAAGTTAAAATTAAAAAAAAAAAAAAAAAAAAAAAAAAAAAAAAAACAACAACAACAACAACAACAACATCAACAACAAAACATATTGCTGGGCTAGGTTAGGATTATCCATTGATAAAACGAATTTCGCATGGAAGGGGGCAGAAAGAGGTGGCTAAGAATTTATTGCAGAAGGCAAACGACACTAAACTAGGACATAAAACGTAACACTAGGGTTGAGAAAGGTAGCAAACAGCACTTCGGTCGAGGTTCGGCCTGATGGTTCAGGTGGGCAGACCGGGTTAGGTAGGGCAGGACTAGGCACGAGAAAAATCGTATCCGAACATGCTTGATTCGAACTGGTTCAAACACCTGTAACAGGCGAACAGAATAACTTCGGTTCGAGTCAAACACTTTTCAGGAGTGTGGTGTTCGACTATTCGAGTCGAACATGTTTAAGTTTGGTTCGAACTAGCCTTGTTCATAGGGTGCCACTGCAGATGAGCGGGGTTACCAGATCCCTCATTATCAGCTCAGATTGCCTTGACGCTCGGTCAACCCGACCCTCCCTTGGGTCACAGCAGGCCTGCCCCTAAAAGCCCCAATCGGGTCGGCTGCCCTGGGGTCCTGACCCGACTACGACCTGACCCAACCCAGCCTGTACCCGACTCAATTCAACCAAAAAGGACAGGTTCCACCGAACATATTCGGTTCGGGTCAAACATTGTTTTTGCAACTGAACTGGATGTTCAATGTTCGACCGTCCGTATTTTTGACTCAGACATGTTCTGGTTCAGCTCAGTTCCATATTTGGCCTTTTCTTTTGTGTTTTTTTTTTTGTTTTGCCTTTTTATTTTCCAGCATGTAGGATTAGTGTGGGAACCTTCTAAGTAGGGATGAGAATAAGGGTGAACCTCTGTTCGGTTCAACATGTTCGAGCCGAACAAGTTAGAGTTCGCTCTTGCTCATCCTCACCTAGGCTTGAGCAAGGTGGCGAACACCTGTTCGGTTCGCCTCGAACGCGTTCGAGGCGAACCGAACAGGTTATGTTTTTCAGCTTAAATCGTTCGCCCGAACGTGTTCGAGGTTCGCCCGAACACGTTCGTGTTCGTGGCGCTGCTGCAAAACGCCCCTTGTCGAACACGAACGTGTTCGAGGTTCGCCCGAACACGCCTCCACAGGCGAACAGCGAACACCTGTTTTTGGCTAAAATGTTCGCCAAACCGAACACTGTTCGGTTCGGCAAAAGGACGTGTTCGAGAAGGGGCGAACACGAACATGTTCGTGTTCGCCCTTTGCTCATCCCTATCCTCACCTAGAAGGTTCGAACGCCATTCCTACATGTGGAGAAAAAAAAACGTCGTAATAGTGTGGGAGGTAGCCTACCTGGGCTTAGATGCTGTGTGCAAACAAGTTCGAGTCAAACCAAACAGGGGTTCGGGTATGCGCTCCCTTGTATTGATGTACCTACCTAACACCTGGAATAAATTCCTAAATACCAATTTACCTGGCTGTTGATATGGTGAGCATACATGTGGGCTTGTATTGCATAAAATGGAATGTGTGACTTACAAGACAGTTAGTTGAGTGAGAGCACTAACACTAGAAGAAATGCTGCCTGAAAGCTGGTTTCCCGAAAGATCCCTGAGATTGAAAAGGGAAGCAGCAGAGGCATACTAAATAATCACTCATCAAATGGTGACTTGTAAGTAGGGCTCGACATGAGCAAGCAACCAAATCGAACCGGTTCGATTATTTTACTCTAGTTATTGAACTGACGCAGTTCAAGAGGAACCGGAGCCCATTCGTTGTAACCCAATCGGGCTAGGTAACAGAGGGAGGGTTCCCAAGGTGGATTGAACCAAACTTGTTCTGGTTTGGTTTGAGCCCTAGTGATGGAAAAGGGCATGGAGTCGAGTTTTTTACTCGTTTTGGGCCAGTAACGGCTCGGCGCCTCGACCAAAAGTTAATCGCCCCATGTGAGCGGACTTAACTCGCGAGTAAACGAGTACGAGTTTTTACTCGCTCGGAAGAGTTAAATACTCGCAGATACAGTTTCCCTCGTCCCGGCATGAACCTTCCAGCTTAGTTGGAGTATACGCGTTTCGCGGTTCATACGCTAGCATTTATCCGCTAGCGTATACACGCCGAACGCTTCTTGGGAGGGGTCCGATACGCAGTGAAAACGCAGGCCCGGGCACATAAATGCTTTCGCCGGGCAGTTTGTTAGGTTAAGAGGGGGGGATGAGCGAGGTGCAAAGCACGAAGTTGGTGCACGCAGTCTAGTCATACTCGTCGATACGAACGAGGTAGGAGAAAACGAGGTAAAAAAATCCGAATGATGAACATCGAATGGAGAAATGAGCCGCATTTCTGCTAGGAGAGGTGAGTCAGGTTGGATCCAACTCTCCACTCGACATTGAGTTGAAGGAATCGGGATTGAATGGGGTGGAGTGGGTTGCGCAATGATATACAGAAGGGGTTGTTGTGGATCTGCTTCGAAATTCAATTTCGAAGTTGAGATCCCGAATGTGCGATGAGCTAATTTTCAGTTCGCCATGTCGCTAGCTCAAACCCTGTTAACCACTATTGGGATCTAAAGGCTCTATGCACGCCCTTTAATACACACTAGTTAGTCCCCACGGGGTCACCTCCAAGGGTCTTCGGGTGCCTGGTAGAACCAGCCCCTAACCAAGGGCCCGTGTTTTGTAGAGGGACACACCAAGTGTAAGTTCAATCGACGGCACTAGAGCGCTCCCAAAATCCTTAGCACAGCGTTGACGACGAATTGGCTCGTGTACAGATTTTACTCTTCACGTCAATACGTTGTAAGAGCAATAATTCATTCACTAAAGGATTCACAAGGATTAATCACAAACAAGCACAAGCAAAGATTAATACTAACCCACCAAAAGCAAAAGCTAACAGCCCACCGAAATAGTGGCTAGCACCATACTTCGAAATGCCAACTATCTCCACGCGAAATCAGTGGCAACATACTCGCCCACGCATAATTGTGTAGCCCATAATTGCCCACGGAATTCCACGGGCGAACATGACAGCTCATGACCATACGTGACAGTTGATGAAAACACATGAGCGATTCGCACAGTTACGTGACGAAATTACGAACTCGTTGAATTCCACCTCGCTCAATTCGCACCAGCGTCGAAAGTAAATCGCGCACCTCGCGAAACACCCTGGCGAAATTTCCACCTTGGAGGATCAGGACAAACAACTCGTGGGTCAAGCGAAATCTCGCTGGCCCCACATGGCACCCCCGAAATCCATCTTGTACCCACGCGCGCTCGTCTTTTCCCTCGCGCCACCTCACTGCCACACTCGCGCGTGTGGCTCCGAATTGAATTGCGGTCTCGGGCCACGCGTGTGCCTCGACTGGCACCCTTCGGCCCTTGCTCCCATGATTGCGCAACAAGGCTCGGGCTCATGGCCTCGAGCCTTGACCAGCGCAAGACTTAGTCAAAGGGGCTGGTCAAAGTCTCGAGCCCCACACCCAGCACACCAGAAACACACCATAAACACTCACGAAAGATGCACAGTAATTCATGAAGAAAACATAAACAAGCCTGAACAAACATGAACGAAACATAAACAGTCATGAGCGAACATGATCGTACATGAACGCTCATGAACGCTCATGAACGAGCACGAACAGCACGCGAACTCTCATAAACAGAACGCGAAGGTCCATGAACACTCATGTACCCTAGGAGCTTCACACACATTCGTGAAACGCCACGAACACACGAAACACACACGAACAATCATGAAAACGCATGAATGCAACCTCACACTAAAATGCACATAACTCAAGAACCGCTACGGTGATTCACAAACCGTAAATGCCAAAATGAAGAGCACAGAAATACGCATTCTACACAGACCAAATTACCTTAAAACATATACCTTTAATTTTCACCTTGCTCGAAGAATAGGCGGCAGGTTGCCGTGCAAATACATTTTGCACCCAACAAACTCCCCCTCAACCTGACAGCTATTCGACTCCCTCAACCTCCTTCTCATAGTCGACCGGCTCTGCAACATTGCCGATCCCCACTCCAGTTTTAGGGAAGGCTGTCTTATCCTCCCCCACACTTTCAGCTCCCACGGCATTAGCTACTTGGAGCTTCACAAAGGTTGTTTCATTATCATCCAAGGTTGTATCTGCTTCCTCCAAGCTCTGCTTCACCTCAGGATCCCCCATCACCACGGTTCCATCAGCTGCAATGCTTGACACATTCAGCACCATCTTTTCCTCCTTCACAGCTGCATCCTTCAGCTGCACCGAGACCTCACATTTCTGCTGCGCACGGGTGACCATCTTTTGCACTTCCTCCTCGTTGTTCACGGCAACAGCCTTAACATTGCTCCCCCTGGATTCTGCACCCATCTTCTCATCGGCACCGGTTGCATTTCGCTTTTCAGCTGCTGCAAGTCGATCGTTAACTTGCTTCAACTGCTGCACCAGCATTTCCACCGTTGATTTCAACTTCTTGATCGTTTCAGCAGCCACTGCAGCACATTCTCCCTTGCAACCACAGCTCCCTTTCTCCTTCTCAGGTGCCACCTCACTCCATGGCACCACTGGCACATGCCACAGCTCATCACGAAGATCCTTGTCCTCATGTAAGTCCCACAGCACATGATCACCGAGCTGCCCCTTGAAGGTTTCAGCTCCATTAGTTGCCGTACACACGCCTGCAAGCCCCATCTTTCTAAGAGAAATCAGATTCCCTTTCAGCTCCGGCACCAAGAGCACATCTTCTAAGATGATCGGCTTCCCGTCAGCTCCCTTGAATGCTGCCTTGCCGATTCCCAACACCTTCATCGTGTACCCGCATCCCAAATTCATTTCGGTGATGCTCGTTATGCCAACTTTTTCTAGCAGGTCCGCCCTCGGGGTCATATGACACGCAGCTCCGGAGTCAAGAATCCATGTGTTGAGGGAATGAGGCTCTGCTCCCTCCTTGGCAGATGCCTTCTCATCTCCCCTACTCCCTTGCACATGGAAGAACTGTCCAGGAGCGCGTTCCCATCCTTGTTCCCCTTCCATTGCGGTCTCTGCTACATAACCAACGCCATGATGTTGGTTCTTCTCGCCATCCTCATGCCCGGGAGTCCACCACTTGGGCCGCTTCCAGCACTTCACCCAAGTATGTCCCGGCTTCTTGCAATACCAGCAGGTGCCCTTGAATCCGTGGTAACCACCGTGCTCCTCTTCTTCGTCATCATCACTTTTGTCACTTCTCTCCTTCCTCTCATCACGTCTGTTTTCATATCGTCCTTGTTCACCACGTCCGCTTTCAAACCGTCCACGCCCACCACGGTCTTTTCCTTTACGCCAACTGCTGCCTTGCATGCCGTAGCCACCATCACCATCTTGATTCAAGTTGAACTGCCGCCTCCTAAAGTCCTCCTCCAGTATCTTGGTCCTCACCCATTCGAGCGTCCATGAGCCTTGGTTCTGAGGAAGGCTGAGGCCACTCGTGAACTGCAACCAAGACTCGGGCAACAACGACAGCATCCGCAAGCAACTCGTTTGCTCCGGGTAGGTTACGCCTGCCATCTTCAGCTTAGCTTTCCACTTCCGCATCTTGTCAAGGACGGGTTTAATCGATTCCCCTTCATTCAGACGCAACGACGCAAGTTCACGCTCCAGCATGAGTGTTGCAACCACCGAGGTTGGCGCATGTAGCTCCTTAAGCACCTTCCAAGCTAGTGGTCCACATTCAGCTTTCTCCAGTAGATGCATGACGTGTGATCGCTGGTTCAGGTCCAAGCTCTGCGATAGGAGGTAGTAGCCGGCCGTCGCCCGCTCTTCCTACTCCTCTTGCAGGTTGGGGTCGTCCGGCCTCTTCTCCTCGCCCGTCATCAGCTTCAACAAGCCGACTTGTCGAAAATACAACTGCATTTTCCACGCCCAATCGTTGTACCCATTGCCGTTGAACTTGTCGACACTGAAGTTCTTGAGCACCTCCTTCAGTAGTGAGCCCGGGCTGGCACGCACTCCCCTTGGTGCTGAACCACCCGTGTCTTGGACTCCACTATCAGTTCGTGCAGTAGAACCTTCATTGTCGCCCGGCGCCATGGCGTTCTAACGGCAATACGTCCAATCCTCAGCTCTGATACCACGTGTTAACCACTATTGGGATCTAAAGGCTCTATGCACGCCCCATAATACACATTAGTTAGTCCCCACGGGGTCACCTCCAAGGGTCCTCGGGTGCCTGGTAGAACCAGCCCCTAACCAAGGGTCTGTGTTTTGTAGAGGGACACACCAAGTGTAAGTTCAATCGACGGCACTAGAGCGCTCCCAAAATCCTTAGCACAGCGTTGACGACGAATTGGCTCGTGTACAGATTTTACTCTTCACGTCAATACGTTGTAAGAGCAATAATTCATTCACTAAAGGATTCACAAGGATTAATCACAAACAAGCACAAGCAAAGATTAATACTAACCCACCTAAAGCGAAAGCTAACATCCCACCGAAATAATAGCTAGCACCATACTTCGAAATGCCAACTATCTCCATGCGAAATCAGTGGCAACATACTCGCCCACGCATAATTGTGTAGCCCATAATTGCCCACGGAATTCCACGGGCGAACATGACAGCTCATGACCATACGTGACAGTTCATGAAAACACATGAGCGATTTGCACAGTTACGTGACGAAATTACGAACTCGTTGAATTCCACCTCGCTCAATTCGCACCAGCGTCGAAAGTAAATCGCGCACCTCGCGAAACACCCTGGCGAAATTTCCACCTTGGAGGATCAGGACAAACAACTCGTGGGTCAAGCGAAATCTCGCTGGCCCCACATGGCACCCCCAAAATCCATCTTGTACCCACTCGCGCTCGTCTTTTCCCTCGCGCCACCTCACTGCCACACTCGCGCGTGTGGCTCCGAATTGAATTGCGGCCTCAGGCCACAAGTGTGCCTCGACTGGCACCCTTCGGCCCTTGCTCCCATGATTGCGCAACAAGGCTCGGGCTCATGGCCTCGAGCCTTGACCAGCGCAAGACTTAGTCAAAGGGGCTGGTCAAAGTCTCGAGCCCCACACCCAGCACACCAGAAACACACCATAAACACTCATGAAAGGTGCACAGAAATTCATGAAGAAAACATAAACAAGCCTGAACAAACATGAACGAAACATAAACAGTCATGAGCGAACATGATCTTACATGAACGCTCATGAACGAGCACGAACAGCACGCGAACTCTCATAAACAGAACGCGAAGGTCCATGAACACTCACGTACCATCGGAGCTTCACACACATTCGTGAAACGCCACGAACACACGAAACACACACGAACAATCATGAAAACGCATGAATGCAACCTCACACTAAAATGCACATAACTCAAGAACCGCTACGGCGATTCACAAACCGTAAACGCCAAAATGAAGAGCACAGAAATACGCATTCTACACAGACCAAATTACCTTAAACCATATACCTTTGATTTTCACCTTGCTCGAAGAATAGGCGGCAGGTTGCCGTGCAAATACATTTTGCACCCAACAAACCCAACTTCTGATATTTTTCCCAGGCTGCCCGAGCGTTTTTCTGCGTTTCCACACCAGAAACGCAGCGGTCGTTTTTTTAGCGCGTATAAACGCAAAACGCAAAAAGATTCTAGCGTATATTCCAACTAAGCCTTCCCCAGCAGGGGTTCGAATCTGAATGTGGTTGGTCGAAGCCTTTGTTTCTTTGCTACAATGTGTTTCTGCGCGACAAAATGTCTCCAACTCAAACAAGGAGATTTTCAGACCACCAATTTCTTTTCAACTCAATTGCATCCCCCAACCGCACTAAACACTTTTGCTACCTAAACCAACCTCTACAATCTCTGCACCCACTCCGCTGCGACATGTTTCCTGACTGGCAATTGCACTGGCGAATCTACTGTTTTTCGGCTAGAACACGAATTTATTAAACACTGTCCTCTGGGAATCTGCCCAAGGGAAGGCATGGTTGAACATTTTTTTAACGCTAACTTGAGTGTCCTCGGGGGTGTTCCTGGCAAGGCGAGCATTACTTGCCTCACGACAAGTATTTTATTTGCTTGTAACGAGTAAATAATACTCGTCCTTTTCTGCGAGTAGCGAGTCGAGCGAGGGCAAAGATTACTCGTAGCGGGTAATGCTTGCGTCACCTTTAGCCCATGTCTATCCAGCTGGTTCCAGGTTTGAGGCGAACCGTTTCTGGTTCGCTCTAAACTTAGAAATCCCAACCATCCAAATGCAATGTAAGGCAAGCTGCACAAGATCTGGTAATTTTGCACACAAGATCCCTGACCATTGGGGCAGCATATCCTCCCTCCCCTCCCACCCACCCCACTTCTGCAATGTGGGTTCAAAAGCTTCGTCAAGATCGTTACAACTTGAAACTATAACGAAAGTGACCTGGGCCGAACACGGACCGGACGGGAGGAATGGCCAGAGTACTCATTGCCGAACCCGGGCCAATGAACTGCTCTACCAGCCCGTTTCGGGCCGAACCAGTCGCACGGTTTTCTTGCCGTCCTGGCTTGGTTCAACCTGGGCCGAACCTCATCCCTACTTACAAGAATCCCAGCTTTGACAGCATGCCAATGTCAGTGGGGATGGAGTTGGTGAGCTGGTTGTTAGAGAGGGAACTGTCCAAGACAAGGAGGCAAGAGACACGTGGGGGTTGTGCAAGGAGTTGGACAAATAGTTGAGAAGGTAGGTAAGACGCTGATACTGGCATGAGATTAGACATGAGCAAGAGGATTCAAACTTCGGCCTACCTGATTCAAACCTCACCAGACTAACGGCGAAACCAGGTTGAGTCCCAGTCGGTTCGGGTCAAGCTGACTTCTAGTCTGGCCGGCCCATGGGCCGACAATATGGGTTTGGGCAATGGCGGTTCGCCAGATATCTAGGGTGCTTTGACAAATACTGGTCCTAGTTTGTCCTGACTAGCATTCGGCATTTGCTATAAACACATATTTCCAGGGTGGTTTAATTTCCTCCAATGGAAACAATTGCAGTGTATATTAAAAGAGGAAAACAATATGGAATTTGTTTTTCATATTTTGATATAATTCACATACCAGTCAACACTGTTAGGAATGTCGAAGGATTGAGCAAACGGCCCGGGCAGGTCTGTTCAGCCCGTTGCTTAAGTGGAAGTGGAACCAAGTTACAGGAGAGTAAGAGCTGTGAGCTTTGTGATTCAGGAGGGCACAGATCCTGACAACATGTTGCTGTCGAGGGTGCTGTTGATGGTGTAGGGGGTGAATGCATGGGAAGAATGGTTTCGAGTCCATCTGTGCGTTTGCAGGACCAGGCCAGACCAAGATAAGAAAGAGATATGGATGAGCAGAACTCTAACGTGTTTGGCTCGAACTCAGACAAACGCGTGCCTTATTTGAACCGAACACGTTCGATCTGGGTAGTACCAATTTTGAAGAACAGGTGTTCAAGTCGAACACCAATGTGTTTGACTCGAACTCAAATGTGTTCGGTTTGAGCAGCCGCCACCACCCCCCCCACTACCCCCCCCCTCCCCTCCCCCTGCCCCCCCCCCCCCCCCCCCCCCTTCCTCCCCCTCCTCCCACCACCTTCCACAGCCCCATCACCCCTGTCCACATCCTCCAACCCCCTCCACAGCCTCCTCCAGGCCCTCCTCCTCTAGCCCCTCCCTTCCAGTGACGTTCCACTTTATTCTCGATTTCGACATTTCAAACGCTCAAACATGTTCGGGTTTCGACGCGGTTTGAGTGTTTGAGGCGAACATGTTTGACCCGAACAGTATATTGTTTGAAAGCTACGTTGCAAAAGAAGCATCCTGCGTCTAGGACGCTGGCGTCCAGACGCAGCGTCCTTGACGCAGGACGCTTCATGGGGCCATGTGAGACGCTAAAAATGACGCATGCCCGAGCAGTGCAGAAAAATGCCCGGGCAGCCAAAAAACCATGTTATAGGGCACGGGAAGGGGGGGGGGGAACGACGTTGCACACATTTGAGGCAACAATTTCCACTTCAAATTTTCAAGGTTTCAGGTTTACGAAGGAGAACTGTGTTAAACCCACTAGGGATGTTTTTGATGGTAGAAATGGGTTAGGGAGGGTTGACATGAGGCGAACCTGCCAATCGCGTCGAAATCGCGAAAAAAAAAAAAAAAAAACAAGCAAACAAACACACAGTCAGTCCGAAAAAAAAAAAAAAAAAAAAACTTGTCAAGGGTCCTGCGTCTTGGTGAGCGTCCCGCGTCCTACGTCCTAGACGCTGCGTCCGGACGCAGGACGCAGGATGCCCTGAGCGCCTTTTGCGACATAGTTTGAAACAAACACGTTTTGCTAAGAAATTATTACAGTTCGGTTCGACTCGAACAGGTTTGAGTCGAACCAAACAGGGATTCGTTCATTTGCTCATCCCTAGAAAGGGATGGCATGAGCAATCTACCGAACCAAACCTGATTGAGTCGAACCAGAAAGAGGATTGCCCAGTTCAAAGTTCGACTAATAGCGGTCGGACTGGGCAGGTTCGAACCGAACCACAGATAATTTATTCAGTTAGGTTCGTTTCGAACCAGTCGAGGTTCGGATTGACCAGCCCTAACCACACTAGCCCTAATACTTGGTAAAATCGTTATTTTAGCCCTCAAAACACGGTTCGCCCTCGAGACCAATTGAAAACTTAGTGATTTTACCTAAAGACCATCCATGAGGACGCTCTTATATGCTGTGGGGGTGGGGGGGGAGGGGGGGGATAGGGGGAGGGGGGGGAGGGTTGGGGTGTCGGGGGGGGCTGGGGAGGGCGCCGGGGGGTTGGGGGGGGGTTGCCCGTAGTGTAAGATAGTCAAACCGATTGAACCAGTCGAAAGGTTAGGTTTGACTTAAACAGGCTGGCAAAAACGAGCTTCGCATCAAACTGAACAGCAGCTTGATTTGCTCATGGCTAAATGGGATGGAGTCAGAGACGGGAAAGAAATGTAGAGGTAAAGGAGGTGAGGAAGTCAAGAGACGAGATAGTAGGGAGGGGAGTATACACGAGCATAAGTCTGAGCCATCGGCTCCGCTTCGGCTTGTTGCCTTGGCTCGTGAAGCCATTGGCCCGGCTGCCTAGATGAGCCGGACTCGGAGAATTTGTGCGGAAGACCCAACAGTTCGCTCGTAGAAAAGGCAGATCCGGCTCATTCCGGCTCGTGACAGCTCAAGACGAGCCGGCTTGGCCCAGAATTATGCTCATGTGGCAGAGGGGAACCTTACAGAAATGAGAGAGATGGTACTGATCCAATCTCTGCAGGGATGGAACCCGTCAGCTGATTATAATTAAGGGACCTGACGTTTCAGTTGAGTGCGCAAAGAAATAACCAAACCGTGGGGTTTTAATATGGAGAAGCACATGTGCATCGACTCGTGGGGACGGAGGGATTTGCCCAACAATATGAGCCTCCACTCCAGATATCACATAGGATGAGGAGAAGAATGCTGATGAGTTTTCTTGAAATTAGGTATCAGAATCTAGAGCAGTAAGGAGAAAGCAGCTTGACTTAAGGAACGTGACAAATGAGCCCTTGCTTTTTGCTTGACCCGTCAAATGGCCGCATCAAGTGTTCAACGGGTAAAACTCAAACCCCACAAATTCTGAACTGTTCATAGTAGGAAGTAGAAATTAGCATAGGCCTGGACTGTGCGCCCGCCTTGACAGGCTTGTCATTGGACGCAGGAATATTACCCCCGTCCACGCGGATCTCGCGGATAGAAGTCAGATGTGCATGGTGCACGGGTTCGAGAGGTGGTGACGACGAGAATTGTTCATCCACGAGTATTCGCCAGCGTATAAAAGTAGGATCCGGCTCGTACTGGCTCAATCAACTCGCCCAGACGGACGAGCCACGAGCCGGGTGAGCTGCCGCCCCGGTTCGTTGTGCCGCCGGCTCGCCACGGCCTGGACTTATGCTCATGCGGCAGAGAGGAGCCTTACAGGTATGTCAGAAGACGTAGTGAGCCAATTTCTGCAGGGATTGGACCCGTGAGCCGGTTAATCTGAAGGGCCCTGTCATTGCATCCAGCAATAAAGAAACAGAAGATGGGGTTTGACTATGGGCGAGCACAAGGGCAGTGACTCCTGCCAAACAGTAGTTGGCCAAATTTGCCTGACAAGATGAGCCTTAAGAGGTCATGCACTAGATGAGGAGAGAAATGCTGATGGTTCTTTCTGAGGAATACGGAACATGAAACTAGTAATTCAGGAGAAAGCGGCGAGAGTGTGATGGAAAAGGGAATGGGGCACAATTAAGCAAGGCAAGACCTAACCTGACCCGAACCGACGTGGGCTTTTGGCTAGGTCATGTTGCTCCTCTGGTGGGGTCAATCCGACCATTTCAACCTGACCCGACCCAACCCGAACCAGCTCTCGGGTCGGGATTTGCCAGTGTATATGCTGACTAGGCATGAGAAGGGCACCGAGCCGCGGTCCAGTTTGGTGCAGTTGGGTTCGGTTTTCCCGAAACCAAACTGCGTTTAATTTCCTCCCAGCTCGTCAACGAACCGAACCGGTTCGTTACACAAACCGGTTCGCTTGGAAGAGTGAGAAAAATCGTACACGTGAGGAGTTACATACTCGCAGATACAGTTTTACTCGTCCCAACATGAACCTCCCGTGACTTGCAAGCAGGGGTATAAATCTGAAAGTGGCTGGTCACGACCTTTGTTTCTTTGCTACAATGTGTGTTTCTGCGCGACAAAGTGACTTCAAATCAAACAAGGCTATTTTAGAACCACCAATTCCTTTTCAACTCCATTGCATCACCCAACCGCACTTAACACACCCGCTACCTAACCCAACCTCTACAATCTCTGCACCTTATGACTTGGTAAGAAATCTAGACCTCTCCCGTACCCACCCCACTCTGCTGCGACATGTTTCCTGACGGGCGATCGCACTGGCAAACCTACTATTTACCGGCTAGAACTCGAATCTAGTAAACACAGCCCTTGGGGAATCTGCACAAGGAAGGCACGGTTGATTTTTTTTTTATGTTAACTTGTGTGTCCTCGGGGGTGTTCCTGCCAGGGCGAGCATTATTGCATGGCCACGAGTATTGTATTTGCTTGTAACGAGTAAATGATACTCGCCTTTTTATGCGAGTAGCGAGTCGAGCGAGGGAAAAAATTACTCGTGGCGGGTAATACTTGCCTCACCTCGTTACGAGTGGGCCAAAGCCGAGGCGACTATTACTTGCCTCGCTTTTTGCCCACGTCTATCCAGCGGGTTCCAGGTTTGAGGCGAACCGTTTCCGGTTCGCTCTAAACCTAGAAATCCCAACCATCCAAATGCAATGTAAGGCAAGCTGCACTAGATCTGGAAAGTTTGCACGCAAGATCTCGACCATTGGGGCAGCATATCCTCCCTCCGCCAAAGTGGGTCCAAAAACTTAGTCAAGATCATTATAACTTGAAACTTTTCGAAAGTGACCCAGGCCGAACACGAACCGGACAAAGGAATGGCCGAAGTACTCATTGCCGAACCCAGGCCAAGGAACTGCTCAGCCATCCCTTGTCGAGCCGAACCAGTCGCCCAATTATCTTGCCGTCCTGGCTTGGTTCAACCCAGGTAGGGATGAGCAAAGGGCGAACCCGAACATGTTCGCGTTCGGCCTTGCACGAACATGGCCGTTCAGCGAACCGAACACTGTTCGGTTCGCCGAACGACTTCCCCAAAAGAGGGTGTTCGGCGTTCGCCTCTGAAGGCGTGTTCAAGCGAACCTCGAACACGTTCGTGTTCGACACGGGGCGTTCAGCAGCAGCGCCACGAACACGAACGTGTTCGGCCGAACCTCGAACAGTGTTCGGCGAACAATTTAAGCTAAAAATCAAAACCTTTTCGGTTCGCCTCAAACGAACCGAACAGGTGTGCGCTTCTTTGCTCATCCCTAAACCCGGGCTGAACCTCATCCCTACTTACAAGGATACCAGATTTGTCAGCAAGCCAATGTCAGTGGGGATGGAGTTGGTGAGCTGGTTGGTAGAGAGGGAACTGTCCAAGACAAGGAGGCAAGAGACACGTGGGGGGTGTGCAAGGAGTTTGACAAATGGGTGAGAAGGTAGGTAAGACGCTGATACTGGCATGAGATTAGACATGAGCAACAGGAGTCAATCTTGGGCCGACTTGATTCAAACCTCACCAGCCTAATGGATAGCCAAACCGAGTCGAGTTCCAATCAGTACGGGTCAAGCTGACTTGTAGCCTGGCCGACCCTTGGGCCGACTTTGTACGTTTCGCCTTCGTCAAATACTAGTCGTAGTTCGTCCGGACTAGTCGCTATAATCACATATTTCTAGTGTGGTTTAATTTTCTCTGATGGGAAAATTGCAGTGGTTATTAAAAGAGGAAAACAATACTATGGAAAGAACAAAAATCAGATTTTGATAAAATTCGCATACCAGAAAAAACCATTCTAGGCACATGAAAGGATTGAGCAAACGGCCCAGGCAGGTCGGTTCAACTCGTTGCTCAAGTAGAAGTGGAACCAAGTTACAGGAAAGTAAGTGTAGTGAGCTTTGTGATCGAGGAAGGCACAGGTCCTGACAACATGTTGGCCTCGAGAGAGCTGTTGGTGGAGTGAGGGGTGAATGCATGGAAAGAATGGTTCCAAGACCATTTGTGAGTTTGGAGAACCCGAACGTGTTTGTCTCAAACTCAGATGAACCAAGTTTGAAGAGTAGGTGTTTAAGTCGAAGGCGGAGGAGGAGGAGGAGGAGGAGGAGGAGGAGGAGGAGGAGGAGGAGGAGGAGGAGGGGGATGAGGTGGAGGTGGAGAAGGCGCCTTCGGTGGAGATGGAGGAGGAGGTGGGGGAGGGGAGAGGGGTGGACGCAGCAGCGGGTGGAGGGGAGGGTGGTGTTGGTAGTGAGGGTGGGACAGGGATGTAGTTGTGGGTTAGTGGGCGCTCGAGCGGCGCGTTGGTGACGTTTCCATGTTGAGTTTGTGTTGGGTAGACTTTGGAATGTGGACATGTTTTCTGCTACAAGTTGGCCAGGCTCATATTAGTAATTACAGACACTGAGATGGTCTAGCAAATATATAGAACACCCTAATCCCATAGACAATGATGCATTGGCATTGGCAGTGTTTAAATCTAGAGCATTATAGTGCCAACCCCTCTAAGGCGAACACGAACATGTTCTGGGCGAACGTGTTCGTGTTCGCCAAAATGTTCGAAATGTTCGCCTCTCTTGGCGAACTTCGAACACCCTTCTGGTGTTCGGTTCGCCGAACGGCCATGTTCGAGCCCAGGCGAACACGAACATGTTCGTATTCGCCTTATGCTCATCCCTACCAACGGCTAAGAGACCACTTGATGAGGTGGTGATGGATGTGGTGGGCCCTTTGAAGCTTGGAGCTGAGTATTTCTTTACCATAGTCGACGTCTACACCTGCATGACTTGGGTGTACGTGCTGTCCAGAAAGAGAGACGTGGCTGAAACGGTGAAGACTGATTGGTTGCCGATGGTGGAGCGACAACAAGACCGGTTTGTCAAGTCAATCCGCATCGATTGAGAGGGAGAGTTCCTGAACCAAGTTTGGAGAATAGGTGTTTAAGTCAAAGTCGAACAACAACGTGTTTGACTCGAACTCAAATGTGTTCGATTAGAGCAGCCACCACACCCCCCCACCTTCCACAGCCCCATCACCCCTGTCCACATCCTCCAACCCCCTCCACAGCCTCCTCCAGGTCCTCCTCGAGGTCCCCCCTTCCAGTGACGTTCCACTGCAATCTCGATTTCGACAATTCAAACGCTCGAACATGTTCATGTTTGACACAGTTCGAGTGTTTTAGGCGAACATGTTTGACCCGAACAGTATATTGTTTGAAACAAGCACGTTTTGCGTTCGACTCGAACAGGTCTGTCGAACCAAACAGGGGTTTGCTCGTTTGCTCATTCCTAGAAGGGATGGCATGGGCAGTCTACCGAACCAAACCTGTCTGAGTCGAACCAGAAAGAAGATTGCCCAGTTCAAAGTTTGACTAATACTGGTCGGACTGGGCAGGTTCGAACCGAACCAGATATGGTCCGGTTAGGTTCAATTCAAACCAGTCCAGGTTCGGATCGGCCAGCCCTAACCTAACCGCACACTAGCCCTAATACTTGGGTAAAATCGTTATTTCAGCCCTCAAAACACGTTTGCCCTAGAGACCAATTGAAACACGCTAGTACGCGAGCGCCTTCCACCGTACCAGGCAGCGGCCTGTGCAGCAGCTGAGGCACGCCTTGGGGGTGAGGTCACGAGCGCTAGGGGAGTGGCGGGGCAAGGAGCGGCGGTGGTCGGGGCTGCGGGGCGTAGGGGGTCTAGGTCGCGTGGCGCGCTCGACTTTCAGGCTAGGCTGTTTGCTCAGCTGGCAGAGATGGAGGCAGATGAGGGGGTGCGGACACAGGACGAGGTGGACCAGTATGTAGCCGAGTCGAGGCAGGAGGGTGGGTGCTCCTTAGCGTACTGGCGCGGAAGGGAGCTGCAGCTGCCCGGGCTTAGGGCCATGGCACGCGATTACCTGGGCATCCCTGCCACGTCTGCAGCGAGTGAGCGGGCATTCAGTCAGAGCAGGAACATCATTTGGTGGCAGAGACACCGTCTGAGCCCGCAGCAGATGCGTGCTGCCATGATGATTAAGACATGGCAGGATCATCACGCTGGGCAGAGGCTGGAGTTTCGTGGTGGCACTAGGACCACTATTGCAGAGCTGTGCATCAAGGCAGAGAAGCTGGGGTTGTGAGAGACGGTGGCTGGAGGAGATTTGGTGCAGTGACATTTGCCATTGTGTGTTTCCAGGCACTGCACTCTTATTTATTAGCAACAACTTTGTTGATTGGTAGCTTGCATTCATAGTTGCAGCAGTGAGTTTTTTATTAGCAGACTAATAGATAGTGTGGTGTGTTTGACATTCATGCAGTTGTAGTAGCGGACCTAAACAAAATACCCAAAGAACCTTCATGAATCCACACTCCATGAGTTATTCAACAAGAACTCCATTGAACAAGTCACCGAAACAACTCTTCAGACAATGCAAACATCACTAGTTCCAGTTGTAGACATACAATGTATCATGCACAATATAATTCACTATAATAGAGAGATTACAGTAGTACTAAAAACCAGCCCCAGCCCCCCCCCATTAGGGGCGGGTCACCCTGGTTCGACCCGACCCGACCCGACCACGGGTCCCCTTTGACCCGAGGGTGTAGGCCCGGGTCGGGCCAGAACTTTCATGGGTCTGGCCCGAGCCCGGCCCGACCCGGCCCGACCCGACCCGACCCGAGAGTCCGGGTAGCCCGGCTAAGTCGGGTCGGGTCGGGTCGGGCCGGGTCACCTGCTCAACTCTAATTTTAACTAAAGACCAACCATTAGGACGCTCTTTTATGATGTGGGGGGGAGGAGAATAGTTTAAGATAGTCGAACCGATTGAACCAGTCGAAATGCTATGTTTGACAAAAAAAAAATCCGAGGTTCGATTTGCATCAAACAGAACAGCAGCTTGGTTATTTGCTCATGACATGAGCATAAGTCTGAGCCGACGGTTCCGCTTCGGCTTGTAGCCTTGGCTCGGCAAGCCAACAATCATGCTCCGAGGCTCGGCTGCTGTCTAGACAAGCCAGACTCGGAGAACTTGCGCGGAAGACCCGGCAGTTGGCTCGTGGAAAAGCCAGATCCGACTCATTCCGGCTCGTGACAGCTCAAGACGAGCCAGCTCGGCCCAGACTTATGCTCATGTGGCAGAGGGGAACCTTACAGAAATGAGAGAGATGGCAATGATCCAATTTCCGCAGGAATGGAACCCGTCAGCTGATTACTTTTAAAGGACCTGTCGTTGCAGTTGAGTGCACAAAGAGAACCAAACCATGGGGTTTTAACATGGAGAAGCACAAGGGCATTGACTCGTGTCAAACGAAGGAATAGCATTCATTACAATCACATATTTCCACGGTGGCTTACTTTTCTCTAATGCGAAACTTGCAGTGGTTATCGAAAGAGGAAAACAATACTACGGATACGCACACCACTCGACACTTTCAGGAACGTGGAAGGATTGAGCAAACGGCCCGGGCGGGTCGTTTCAACCCATTGCTCAAGTGGTAGTGGAACCAAGTTACAGGACAGTAAGAGCAGTGAGCTTTGTGATCGAGGAGGGCACAGATCCTGACAGCATGTTGCCGTTGAGGGCGCTGTTGGTGGTGTAGGGGGTGGATGCATGGGAAGTATGGTTCCAACACCATTTGTGTGTTTGCAGGACCAGACCAGACCAAGATAAGAAAGGGATAGGGACGAGAGATGAGAGAGATGAGAGAGATGGCAATGATCCAATTTCTGGAGGGATGGAACCCGTCAGCTGATTGAAATTAAGGGACCTGTCGTTTCAGTTGATTGCACAAAGGAAGAACCAAACCGTGGGGTTTTAACATGGAGAAGCACATGTGCATCGACTCGTGTCAAACAAAGGACGGGGATTTGCCCAACAATATGAGCCTCCACTCCAAATATCACATAGGATGAGGAGAAGAACGCTGATGAGTTATCCTGATAATTGGTATAGGAATCTAGAGCAGTAAGGAGAAAGCAGCTTGACTTACGTAACGTGACAAATGAGCCCTTGCTTTTTCCTTGACCTGAAATGGGGCCCGCTTGACCCATCTAATGGCCGCATCAGGTGTTCAACGGGTAAAACTCAAACCCCAAAAAGTCTGAACTGTTCATAGTAGGGAGTAGAAATTAGCATAGGTCTGAACTCTGCGCGCGCCTTGACAGGCTTGTCGAGTCGACGCGGGAATATTACCCCCGTCCACGCGGATCTGGCGGGTAAAAGTCCGATGTGCACGGGTTCGAGAGGTGGTGACGACGAGCATTGTTCATCCAGGAGTATCCGCCAGCTTATCAAAGTAGGAGCTAGCTCGTATTGGCTCATACATCTCGCCCACGACGGACGAGCCACGAGCCGGGTGAGCTGCCGCCCCGGCTCGTTGTGCCGCCGGCTCGTCACAGCCTGGACATATGCTCATGCGGCAGAGAGGAGCCTTACAGGTATGTCAGAAGACGTAGTGAGCAAATTTCTGCAGGGATTGAACCCGTGAGCCGGTTAATCTGAAGGGCCCTGTCATTGCATCCAGTTACAGCAAGAAAGAAACAGAAGATGGGGTTTGACTATGGGCGAGCACAAGGGCCGTGACTCTTGCCAAACGGTAGTCTGACAGATTTGCCCGACAATATGAGCCTCCAGAGGTCATGGCCTAGGATGAGGAGAGGAATGCTGATGATTCTTTCTGAGGAATATGGATCATGAAACTAGATAAGTCAGGAGAAAGCAGTGAGACTGTGATGGAAAGGGGAGTGGGTCACACTTACGCAAGGAAAGACCCGGCCGACCCCAGGTATATGCCGACCCAATCACTTTAAGACAGTTGGTTCAGGCATATCCTCTGTCCGACCTAACCCAAGTCGACGCGACCCGACCCCGCCTGAGGGAAACCGGGTCCGGTTAGGCCCATCTGTTGCTCATCTCTAAGTGAAAGATACTGTCGAAACGAACCAGAACTGGTACAAGGGCCGAACCAGCATTCACACACAATGGTTCGACCCGAACCGGTTCGGTTTGGTTCTATGACCAACCCCACCTGAAATTCAATATCCTTCATTCGCAACACAATATGTCACTGAAACAACTCCCGCTTCCTTTTACACACAAGAAAAGTCCAATTCGCTGCGAAATGTATGCAATTCGTAGAATCAACTTTGGCACCCCTTCTCCCCAACCCTTTTACCCAATCCAACCATTCTACAACTTCTACCTATCCGATCTCAGCCCATCCACTCCAGGGACTCCACTTACGTGATGGAACTCAGGCTTCCTGACAACGTACACTCCCGTAAATGTACCATAAGCAGCAAGGCCAGTATCGCAATTTCTGTTTTCTCCCTCTTGCAATTACCTGACCTTACAAAGCTGCGGCCCGCAGGCACTCTTCGGGAGCGAGGGTATTCTAGCGTCTACCCAATCTCTCTGCAGACGTTAAGTGTATGCAAGCCAGCGCAAAGACACAAGTGTAGAATACAGTCGCCGCAAAAAATGCATGACATTTTCAATCTTAGCTTCTCACCTGGGGCTCACAGGCCAACACTCCTTTCCATCAGGGGTTGTTGGAAGGGTTGGGAGCAAAGGAGGACAAAAAAGAAGGGGAGAGAGCAGGGAAGAGAGCAGCCAAGGAAAGCAGGGTAGAATAGAGGGCAGTGCAAAAGACAACGAACAAGCACGGCCGAGGGCGTAAGAGCAGTGGAAGAGCAGCAGCAGAAGCAAGAAGCCTCACTGGTGAGTGAAGCCTCACAGGGAGATCATGCTGGTCAGTGAGCCAATGCCAGCCGGGATAGAGCCGGTGAGGGTGTTGTTGAAAATCCACCTGCATGAATAGAGGGAGGGATTGTGTGTGCGAGAGAGACAGTGAGAGGGAGATATGAGAGTGAGTGAGAGAGACCTGAGCTGCTTGGCATGGGGGACAAGCCCTGCTTTACACCCTAGAGGTCCCGGCAGCGGTAACCTAGAATTAAAGACCGTGACTGTTGAGTAGGCTAGAGCTCGCTCTGGCATCTATCATGGTGCTCTTTTGTTATTTCGCTATTTTAGAGCGAGATACACTTTCCGTTCAGTTTAGGTTCATTTCTTAGTTTCTAGCACAGAATGAATACAACCTAAGTTTAATTAGGGTTTCCTACATTTGATTCTCGACACTCTTTCCTAGTACAATCTTTCTCCCTCACGTAACTCTTTCGTCATCCATGGCTTCTCTTAACTTAACAGTGACTTGTACTGTGATCTTGTATAGTGCTAAAAACCTGCCTGTTTGCTCAATGAAGGACCACTTGAGAGAAATCGGAAGAGGGAGAGAGAATTAGAAGTTTTGACTAGTTGATGGTGCTTGTTTAGGGAGTTATATGTTCTGACCTGTATGTCTGTAATTTTCTGGACAATCAAAGAAAGGACCTTCAGAGAGAGAAGGTCTAACCTAGGCCTTCTTTTCCCCCAGCCTTGCCCCCCAGCCCCAGCCTTTTCCTACTGACTATATTGCAGCCCTTCTCATCTCAATCTTCAGCCTTTGTGTCAAAATTCCGGCGGCTCCCGTTCGTCAAGCTTCTTACTCATTGCGAGAACAGGATCGGAGCGGGCCCGTCTGGGACAACCTTTGAGCATTTGAAAGATGCTGCACTGACAAACGCAACGGTGTGTGTTCAGCTGCGTGAGCTAACAAACACGATGTAACGAAGCGAGCTCCAGCAAGCAGCGGCTGAACTACTCATGTCTTTTCGCTTGATGGGGGCGCACGACCGGTCGCAATCGACTAGAGCAAAATTATTTTGGCAGCTAAAACGGCACTCACAGCCATAGAAAACGCTGCTAGGACTAGGGATGAGCAAGGGGCGAACACGAACGTGTTCGTGTTCGCCCCTACACGAGCACAGCCGTTCGCCGAACCGAACAGTGTTCGGTTCGGAGAACACCTTTAGCAAAAACAGGTGTTCTTCGTTCGCATGTGAAGGCGTGTTCGGGCGAACCTCGAACACGTTCGTGTTCGTCGCGGGGCAAATTGCAGCAGAGGCACGAACACGAACGTGTTCGGGCAAACCTCGAACACTGTTCGGCGAACACTTTAAGCCGAAAAAAAAAAACTGTTCGGTTCGCCTCGAAAGTGTTCGTCCCCTTGCTCATCCCTAGCTAGGACCTTCTTCCTACCTCTGCAGCATGGCGTGGCAGTCGCGGGCGGAGGCGAAGCATGCAGCACGCACCTTCATTGACAACCCTCCAGACTGCTCATCATCCAGACTTTCAACAGCATCAACTGACAGGCAGGCCATTGTCGCGGCCCTCGCAGACTTCCCTCTGACGTCGCTGCTGCCAATGTCCCTCTCCAATGGCCAACCTTCCCAGCTACACCTCCAGGCCAATTACCGCAGCCCTAAGTTGGAAAAAACGCAAGTTTGAAGTTGCGTATTGAGTTTATACGCATCTAGGATTCGTACGCTGCGAATTTCTCTGAAATTCGCCAAATTTTGCTCGAGCTGACAAAAAAAAAACAAAAATCAGTAGAGTTCGCGATCTGGCGAGCTCAAATTTGAGTCTCGAAATTCAGACCTGAGTTTACGCATTACAAATGCAACTTCAGATCTGAATTTCAAGATTGTTTGGTGGATCATCCCCTCCTATCCACCGCTCAACAACCCACTCCAACCCCATCAATTTGTTGCCAACTTCTACCAGACTCATCCTCCCCACTCAATGTCATACCGATTTTCCCTTCGATAATCTAGCGTTCGATTTCTTCCTCCCCTTCTTTTTTCACTTGCGCCAATGACCTACTACAGCAGCAGATAGGTAATAGACTACTACAACAGCTCCCGTTTCCATCTCTTGGCCTAGCATCTAACCTGCCCGGGGGAATTTGTTTTCCTGCCCGGGCAAGCGGATTCTTGTGTGTATCAGACCCCTCCCGGCCAGCGTTTTGCGTTTAGACGCTAGCGTTTATACGAAAGCGTACTAAATGCGAAACGTGTTTTTTCCAACTTAGCCGCAGCCCGCCATTGGTCTGCGAGAGACGGGTGCGCCAAGGGAGCCCTTTAGGCCCCTTGCTCTTCCCAGCTGGCATCCAGTCAGGGAGCGGTTGTGGTGTACTGGGGTGATAGCCGACACTGGTGACGAGGGCAAAGTGAGTGCCCGAAGCGCATTGCCCAGCGCCAGCCTCCCGGTGTCAATGGACGGACTGGTCCTCATTGACACAGCACTGGAGGCCGTGCCGGCATTTGTGGCCAGCGTGACCCAAGATCTCTCTCAGCTTCTGCTTGCGCTACAGCTGCCCTCCTCCCATCCCCTCTTCCAACAAAAGCCAGCCCTTGATGGGCCCTTCACCGCCAACATCCCTCTGCATCGGCAAATGCGGGAACACGAGTCATTCCTCCCAGAAGACACTAGGGCCCTGCTGGCAACGGAGTGAAAGGCTGCAGCACCGACTTTCCACTTACCTCGCGATCGGACAACTTGATCAGCAACTCTTGGCATCGAGCCTCCGTCTCTAAACTTGGCCACACTCCCGCTTATTCATCCATACCTGCCAGCCAGCCGCCCCAAAATGTAATCTCCTCGCTTACCAGTAGTTGAGTATCCATTCTCGTATAGCCATAGCCGTAGCTTTGCTCTAAATACCTGATGCTGGTGATGTTACTGTACCGGGTAATATTGCTGTGCCTCATAATATTGCTGCACCTGATTATATTGCTGCGCCTAATAATATTGCTGCACCTGATTATATTACTGTGCTGATCTGATGATGTTGCCGAACGATGATATTGCTGCACCTGCTGATATTACTGCACTTGGTGGTATTGCTGCACCTAATAATATTGCTGTAACTGATGATTTTGATGCACCAGAAAAAAAGAGAGGAAGACCAGCGTCTTTTGCAACATAGGCGTGCCCACCAACTGGGAGAGGGAGGACCAGAACAGGCAACAGGCGGTGTGCATCACACTCACAGATATTTCAGAAGGCTGAGGGCAGTCACGGTGGCAGGGATGCTGCCTGACAGCTAGTTGAATGCAAGATCGCTGTGAGGAGAAGATTACAGCAGCAAGGAGGGCAGGCTGCCGGAATTGAGAAGTTGAGCAATCCAAAGAGAGGAAGGTAGTGTTGCTCAAACTCAAACGGCACGCATCGTCCACCTTTGCAACCAGTCCAACCCACATCGCCTTGCCCACCCATAGCCCAGCCAGCCTTAGCCATAGGCCTGCCTGAGCACAGGTCCGAGCCGAGCCTGCTTGGATCGAGCGAGCTGGGACGAGCTTGTTGTTATCTTGACTCGACTTGTGACAAGTCGGATCAACACAAGCCGATCCAACCTTGCTCATAAATCGAAACTCGGCCAAAGTGGCTAAGATGAGAGCTGACCAGCCACAAGCTGCCCGACTCAAGCCTCTAGTCTAGTTGCGATTCCGTTCTGCTAGAATAGTACTTCACGAGTAGTACTTACAGTTAAAGCTATCAAAAAGGTGGATATTGAAGGACCGAACTAACCAAGGTTCGGTAGAACATGGATGTATGGGACTAGCAAATGGAAGGAGAGAAAGTGGTGGTATGAGAAAAAGCTTTTATGGGAAGGAGAAAACATGGAGCTATTTTTTTATCCCACATTGATCAGCACAACTCAGGTTCCCACTGTTCGTCGACAATCCGCTACAAGACTCGCCGAGAGCCGTAAAAATGGATCCTGGTGGCCTCGCGACGAGCAGCAATGCATAATCAGAGACAAGACTCGATGAATATTCGAGCCCAGCTCCGGCTCGGATTGTTGGCCACAGCTACCCAGCCAGCCACTTGGTGAAAACTGGCCACAGACTTTGGTTACTCCAGAACGACTCTTTGCAAGAAGAGCATTCACAAGAGCGAGATAGAGGGCAATGGAGAAGTTAAGCGGTCTGTGGGGGTAGAGAGAGAGGGGAGGGGCAGGAGGGGAGAGGGGGGGGGGGGGGGGGGTGGGGGGGGGCGGGCGGGGGGAGGGAGGGGGGGGGGAGGGGCGGGCGCTGATCGAACGTCTCACTGCAATCGATGCACGCCAGGTGATGACCCCGAAGGGGGAGGGAAGAGGGGAAGGACGGGGAGGGGGGGGGGGGGAGGGGGGGTTCAGGTCTTTGGGAATCTGCCATTTCGTGGAGAGGTTGAGTGCTCAGGTGGGAGCTGGTTTGGGGCCAGGTAAGGTGAAACGAGACGACTCGTACTTGACGGGTCACTCTAAATTAGATAAAAAAAGACTTGGGTCGAGTAAGACTTGACTTGGGACACGAGGCTTTTTTTCCCACGATTATATGGTTGCGCTTTAAGTGTAGCCGTAGTAAAAAAGGCTTGGGTCGAGTAAACTCGACTCAACTCGGGCCTCACCCTGAGGCTCGTAAATGGAGTGGAGTCGCGCTTTACTTGCTCGCCAAATGCTCACGTCTACGTGAAAGTGGGTCGCACCTGTGCTGCAGGATGCAAGGTGGAGTGCGATTTCACTGCAATAAGTACTCAATGTGACATGGCGCTGAGGACGTACAGCTTAGTGACCTTCCCGAGGCTGCTGAGGGAGTTTGGAATCTTCCCTCCCAGCTTGTAGTTCCGGAGTTGCCTGTTTCATGGTGTGGGAATGATGGTTCAAGAATGATGGTCTGGGAATGATGGTATTTGAATCTGTGAGTCAATGATGCTTATCACTGAGCATTGGTTTTCAAGAGAGGCAATAAGTGCGGCATGGTGGAGAGGACCCGCACTCACCCTCTCGCAATCACCCTCTCACCCGCATCCTCTCACTTGCATCCTCTAACTCCCTTCCTCTCATTCTCAGTCTCTCACATGCATCCTCCCACTCGCGTCCTCTCTCTCCCCATCGCCTCCCTCCCACCACCACCCTCGCATCTACCCCGATTGCCTCACAGGGCCAGGATCATGCCGGAGGGGTCGCAAGTGAGGCCCGTGGCACTGCTGTAGTCCGGACTCGCGCCACTCCACCCGGAAATGCTCTGCCCCCATGCCGCCTGGCACTCCTGCAGGAATTGCACTGCAATGGATGAGTGGCAGGGGGTGGGGGGCATAGGGGCGAAGGGAGGCGGGGTTGGGGGTTAGGGGACCTTCCTAAGCTAATCCCATGGCTGCTGCGACGTCAGACTGACAACGACTCATCCTCAGGAATCGCCCTCCTGTACCACCTGGGGTTTGGCAATCGTCCCATCTCGCCTCTCTCTTTAGCAACCCTTGTCGCATGACTTGCCCGCAGGGGCGAGGACTCTTAAGCAGAGCCGGCTCTGTTTGACCTACGAAGCTGTCAATACCTACACACTGGGATGCCACTGAAAACATCTCTCTGCACAGAAAAGGTAAAAAAATGTGAAATCGTGGGCCTACTCCTGGTGCACGCGCGCGACCCTGGGCCCTTGCTCTCCCCTGCGACGGTCCACGCAGGTCGATCAGCTCCACCTCTCCCGCCCTGCAATGCGGCCATCATGCAGCGCCGCCAGCCTGAGGCGAGAGGAGTGCGCGTGGCGGGCATCATTGCGCACAATGATGCCCTCCACGCGCGCTCCTCTCGCATGACATTCTAAAAGCGTATGCCAATGGCAGAGCGTCATTCCCAATGCAGGTGGGGAACTACCACTCCCCTACTTTGGGACCCAGCTGAGGCGTTACTAACTGGGATGAGCGGCACTCATATTGCGAGCGACTCGCCTTGCGTGGCATCGAGCGGAACGGCGTTGACCATCGCGACGGGCGCGACAACGACGACGAGCCACCACGCCAGTGCCAACGCCGCGCGCTGCAAGCGCTTACGCTCACGCGCCATCGCTGCCGTTGAGCCCGCCTGACTCCGGCCCAAAACTCCCTCCTCCGCTCCCGAGTCACCACGCAGAACTGACACACTCTATTCGAACCTTGGACTCGTGTTCGTCGATTGACCAACTCTGTAGCGCGCTGGCCGTAAGGAGTTGTGCCTGCCCTACATGTTAGGTCATCTACTCTTCCTAGCTGGACGGACGTGCGTGGTCCGAACAAACGTCGTTTTTGTGACTTTGGCAAAACATGACCCGGCATTGTGTGTGTGTGGAATCGTGGGGTTAGAAACTCGTGGAAATACTGGTGTTCCTTATATAACACTTCAACTTAACCATTTTATACAACACTTCAATCTATATTGCCCCTGTTTTCTATCGTACACGTTTCCTTGTTTTTTCAATTGAAAATTGGTCGCAAAAAAACTTCGTCAAAACAATTGAACATCTCAAATGTATACCCGTATATCATTCAGTTGTTCTAAAAACGGTCTTATTGTTATGATACGGAACTGTTGTATAAATATTCATATGGTAACGAAGTCCAAAAGCGAACAAGGAACGAGGACAAAGACTGAACGTCAAAAGTAGTTGGCAAAAACAGCTACAGTGGCAAGTACCGTGTCACCCCGGATATTGGCGCAGGCATAGGATAAGTGCATGCACTTCTATCTGGAGCACTAGGAGGAAACGTGGGACCGTAGACAGGGGGAGAGGGGGAGGGGGGAGGAGAAGGAGAGGGGAGACCGAGGGTCCGAAGTCCAGAGACAGGAGGCGGAGGTGGCGGCTGTTGCTGCTGCTGCGGCGACTGCTGCTGCTGCTGCGGCGACTGCTGCTGCTGCTCTTGCTGCGGCGGCTGCTGCTGCTGCTCCTGCTGTGGCGGCTGCGGCTCCTCGAGCTGTGGCTGCAGCTGCTCCAACTGCTCCTGCAGCTGCGGCTGCTGCGCCTACTGCTGCTGCTGCCGCTCCTCCAGCTGCTGTAGCTCCAGCTGTTGCCGCTCCAACTCTAGCCCCTCTCGCTCCAACTCCAGCTGCTCCTCACATGCGTGGCGAACACGGGCCTGGTGCCGGGTCGGGTAGGGGTGGGGGGGAGGAGTAGTGCCCGGGGTGGTGGTAGCCCCAGGACCGCCCTCCAAAGCACCAGTCGCACCACCCCCAGAGCCAGCACCACCAGCAGTAACGCAACTAGTCCCTGACTCCCCAGGTCCCGTAGAGGGTGCACAATCTCAGCTCCAACTGCAACACGTCCAGAGGTAGCACCCCCAAGGTCCTCGACACGAGCACCAGCTCCCGCACGTTCTGCAGTAGGCTGTGAGGAGGACTGTGGGGAAGGGGACGGCACCTGAGGGGCTACCGAGGGGGGGGGGGGGGGGGGGGTAGCGTGCGACACACCTGACGGAGCTGGACCGAGGGGGTGGGGGGGGGGGGGGGGGGGGGGGCTGTACCGGAGGGGCAGGAGGGGGTGCGGGAGTCAGGAAGAGAGGGGGAGGAGGAACCGAAAGACCTCGACAGGGGTACTGGGTGTAGTAGGGGACTGACTTGACAAAACGAACGCCGCGGGAGTCAAAGAACCGGTGGAGGGGAGGGTGGTAAAATGTGAAGCCAGAGGAGTCCTCGGGGAAACCAAGGAAGACACAGAGAAGGGCGAGGGGAGAGCTTATCCGCGGAGGTGTCGTGAACAAGCGCCAAGCAGCCACAGACACGAAAACGTGACGCAGCACCAGGGGACCTGTCAACGGGAGTAGTGTTTGACCTCGTCCTCACTTGGGCGGAGCCGACCTCGTGGTCGGGTGTGCGGGGGGATGCAGCCGACCCGCAACAGTGGGCACGGGGGCCACTGCAAGGGCGATGAGCTGGGGGGCGCCTGGATGGAGGGCGCCGAGGAGGTGGACGCCGTCTTGGGCGTCTGCTCGGCGTCCTGGGAGGCTGGACGCCGACCTATGCGTCTGCTCGGCGTCCCGGGCGCCTGGACTGTCGGAATCCTCGCTGTCACCTGCTCCTGTCTCTTCACTCCTGCTCCCCTGTTCCCTCCTTTGTACTCAGCCACTACCTGCCCCGTCATGTGCTCGTGCTCGAGCTGCTCGGGCCTGAGTCACAGGACTTCCCGGCTGAGTCGGCTGCTCTGCCCCACTGCCGTGTGGGTCTGGTGGCCCACGCTCTGTTCTCCCCTTATCTTCGCCAGCTCCCGTAATCCCAATCCCCTCAGCTGCTTCGTCTTCTACCTCGTCATGCTTGGCAGCATTTCCAGAGTAACATTCTTCCTCCTCTGCAGGTAAGATTCCTATCCCACGTCCCCCACTGCCTTTGTCCTTTATGCCGCCCTGCTGTAGAGGCTGCTCGTGCCTACCCACTGCCTCTGTTAGCACCTGGGCTGCTTGCGGCATCGGCTCTTGTTCCTAATTTTCTCCTTTAATCCACCTGACCGTCTGCAGGGCCTCGTTTACTTCTTGCCTCATATCATCTCCCATCGTCTGCTCCACTTCTTCCCCCGCTGGCAGGCACTCCCTTGCCCCCACTTCCTTGCTCTCCCTCTCTGCTTCCTCCCGCTTCTGGGCCGTGTCCCACACTGGACCCTCCCACCATGCTATCCCTAGTTCCCCTTGCCACCAGTTGCTCATCATTTTAGCTGATACACCTGCCCTGACCCTCATCTCTCCGTTCTTCCCTTCAGCTTCTGCTGCTGGTGGTGCACCCGCCCGTGCCCCCCAACTCTTTGTTCTTCCCCACTGCTTCTGCCACTTCTGGTTTGCATGACATTATCCCCATCTTCTCTTCCTTCCCTTCCGCCACCGATATTGCTGGTGTGCACGCCGGTACCCCCACCTTCTCGTTCTTCCCTTCTGCTTTCGCCGCTGCAGGTACGTATAACCCTGCCCCCACCTTCTCCTTTCCGTCCTTATCAGCCGCTGCTGGTACATGTACCCCTGCCCCCACCTTCTCCTTTCCTTCTGTATCTGCCGTTGCTGGTACATGTACCCCTTCCCCCATCTTCTCCTCCTTGCCTTCAGTATCTGCTGCTGCTGGTATACATGCCCATGCCCCCACCTTACTCACACGCTCCCCTCCTCCGTCCCTGCCCCCACTGCGCAGCCTCATATCTTCACGAACACGCAGCACAGCATAGGAGCACTCCGGCTCCTGCTTCTCCTATCGCTTCGGCGGTGTCCGCGCTTCCCACACGCATCACAGTTTCTGCAGTTTATCCTGATGTGCCCTTTCTGCCCGCACCTGTGACACGTCCAGGTATCCGGCTGCCCCTCTTGCCGCTGCTCTTCCCTGCCCTCGTCTCCATGTGTCATTGCTACTGCCCACGTCGCCCCTCTTCCTCTCTGCCACCCTCGGTAGGTAGACTTCATACCGCCTTTGCGCCAGTTCCACTTTCTCTGCGAGTTCAAACACTTCTTCCAGCGTCGCATCAGCTCCCAGCTTGTACACTCTCACCTTCAGTCCACCGCTAAGTCCCTCATCAAGTCCCCCCAGGAACTTGCTTATAAGCATGCTGTCATCTGTACAAACCACGTCTTCCGCCAGATTCATCAACCTCCCGTAGTAGGTGAGCAGTGACTCGGTCCTCCCTCGCTTGAACTCCTGAAATTCTCTAATTTTCTGCGCCATGTGCCCTGGAAACTGTTTTCTCAGTCGCTCTAGGAACAGCATCGTGGGATCATCCCCATCCTCCTCCGCCCGCCTCAGCCACTCTGGCATCTTCATCCGGTACAGCGTTTCAGCTTCGCCTCCAAACGTATTCTGTAGGCTCAAGAAAAACTCTTTCGGGTCAATCCCGCTTCTATCGCTGCGGTACTTCACATTTGCGATCTGCATCAGGTAATTCTTTAGGTTGGTTTCAGATCCTGTTCCCCCAGTAAAGCGCACTGGCACCTTCACCTGAGGTGGGGCCTGCAAACTCTACCTACCCGTCTCCCAAGTCCCTGAGATCTCATTCTTCCTGCTACTCTCTCCTCTCCTCTCCCACTCGCGTCTCCTCGACTCTGTCCCATACAGCACTCGATAGATTCCTTCCCTGGCTGCTCAGGCTCCTCCCGAGCCCACCCATGACTGCTGCGGCCTTCCTTGACAGCTCTGACTTGGGCTCCTTCCCCGCTCTCTCTCACGAGCCTCCCTGTGTCCCTCTGAACCCCGTCCTGGTCTCTCTCTCTTTTCAGGGGAATGTTCTTCCCAGCACTTCTCCCTTCGGCCAAATTTGTAGCGTGCAGGTCTGTCACAATCTCCTTCTTCCTCGCCTTCCCTGTCATGCTCAGGCGTCAACTCCGCCGCCTACGCTGCTCCTCTCGTCTCCCTCTCTGCCCTCTCTCGTCCTTCTTCCCCCTCACCTCCACTCCAGGTTCCCTCTGCCCTTCTTGCCTTCCCCTGTATCCCTCTCTTCCTTCATGGATTGATTCCTTCTCGCGCCGCTCCGGCTTACCCCATCGGCGCTGATCCAGCCCATACTCATATTCCTCCCTGGTACTCGTTGCCCCCCATTCCGATGACCCCTCCCTTCTTCCGCGCTGCTCCTCATCTTTCCTGCTCCCCGAGCTCCTCCCGTACAGCACTCGCTCTATCCCTTCCCGGGGTGCTCTAGCTTCCTTTGATTGCCATGGCCTCTTCGGCCCCAGTGGACTCCTTCCTCGCTCACCCTCACAGGCCTCCCTCCGCCTTTCTGATTCCCCCCATCGCCCTTCTCTCTTCTCAGGCAAGTGCTCCTGACAACGCCTCCCTCGCTCCCATGCATTAGGTCCCTTTCGACCTGCTGGTCTCCCTCGCTCATACTCCTCCTCCCTCCGTCTCTCTGGCGATCGCCACACGTCCATCGCCACACGTCTCCTCCCACGTTCTTGCGGCCCATGCGGGCTGTCCAATCCCATTGGCGCATGGTTTTTCCCGCCGTCCTCCCGCCTGCCATCCGGCAAGCGATCTGCCGCAGCGCTTCCGCTGCGCCTCGCACCTCCGTCGCGCATCTCCTGAGGCGCGCGATCTGCCGCAGCGCTTCCGTCGCGCCTCGCACCTCCGTCGCGCAGCTTCTCTGGCGCGCGATCTGCCGTAGTGCTTCCGTCGTGCCTCGCACCTCAGTCGCGCATCTTCTCTGGCGCGCGATTTGCCGCAGCGCTTCCGCCGCGCCTCGCACCTCCGTCACGCATCTCCTCTGGCGCACGATCTGCCGCAGCGCTTCCGCCGCGCCTCGCACCTCCGTCGCGCATCTCCTCTGGCGCGGGATCTACCGCAGCGCTTCCGCCGCGCCTCGCACCTCCGTCGCGCATCTCCTCTGGCACGGGATCTGCCGCAGCGCTTCCGCCGCGCCTCGCACCTCCGTCGCGCATCTCCTCTGGCGCGCGATCTGCCGCAGCGCTTCCGCCGCGCCTCGCACCTCCGTTGAATCTCCTCTGGCGCGCGATCTGCCGCAGCGCTTCCGCCGCGTCTCGCACCTCCATCGCGCATCTTCTCTGGCGCCTCTCGCCACTCCTGCACACCTCGTCTGCCAAGCGAGTCGCTTCACCTCCGCGCTCTTCGCGTTCCTCTCCGCCATCGCTTCGCGTATATTCATCTTCTTCTCTCCCTCCGTCCCCCGCACCCGGGACATCTTCTGTTGTCTCCTCGCCGTCAGCCTCAGTTGCCGACCCCATCGACTCTAGATCGTCGGCATCCTTGTGATGCCCTGCTCCCGCGCCCCGCTGGCCTCTTGGCAGATCCCAGGGATCGTTGCTTAACGGCTGAGGCCGTGGCACCGATCCCGTCTGCAGATCGGGCTCGCCTCCAGTGCGCCGTCCGTCACCACTTGCTTCTCCATTCGCCCGATCCGCCTCTCTCCTAGACGAGCGACCCGGCGATCGTCCCCGCTCCTGTGAGCGCATCCTTCGGAACGGCGAAATTTACCTCCGTGAGAACATCCGCTGCCAGCGCAGCTCGTGGTAGTCCATGCTGCCGCTTTGGTTCTCTTGTTTGTGAGAGATTCTGCCTCCGACCGCCCACAGTGGCGCAGTCACCTAGCTTAAGTAGCTTGAGAACGGTAACACTTGACCACTATATGAGGCGAACAAATATGAGAACAGGTTGGTATGTCCTAGCCTAGGCTACTTATTGCCCTGTCCCGAGTCGTGAGTGTCCTCGACAAACTGGGTTGGCTTCGAGTCGCCCTGACTTTGGATTGGCCACTGCAAATTCCCTGTCCCTCGAGGCCCTTGAGATCTCCCCACTGTACTTCGTAATTCCCACTGTTACCAACTTCCCGTCACTTCCCTGAAACCCAACAACCCCTTTGGTAACATTACATGACACAGTTCTACCACCTTCTACACCCCACCTAGCGAGAAACTGAATGTATTGAATATATCAATGGATTCTGTGACAGGACTCCGACCTGGACGCTAGGACGCCGGGTTTGGTGTAGCCGGCGACCGACTGGGCTGGACGACCACGCGGGGTTGCCCGGTCGATCAGGATACCCGGGCGACGTGTGCGGAGGTCGTCGGGGGTGGTTTCTGGGAGGTCGACCTCGGGGGTGGTATCCCGAGGTCGACGTGGTTGGTAGGCGTAGTCGCTGGCGTGGACTTTGCCAAGCGTCTGCGCTGTGCACGTGACTAGGAGTGGCGCACCAACCAGCTATGAAGCAGGTGCACCATTGTCCTGCGGGTGCAACGCTGTGCAACTGACTTACTGCAGCGTTGGCACACCGTGGGCCTCCAATGTTGGCGAGCCGCTACTCTGCAATGCTGGAGTGGTACGAGCTCTGGTGCGCTGGATCGCGGTCGACCATGCTGCGTTGGAAGTCGACCAGCAGCCTAGCTAGCTCTGATGTAGTCTGTGTTGCCAATGCTGTTGCTATCATTCTGAACTATTGTTGTCATGTTTTCCTAGTGGAACTCTTGCCAATTCTTTCCGTGAATTAGCAAGTAGTGTGCGCACAAGGAAACGACTAAGGAACAAACGAACGCTACGATCACTCCTACCCCGTGCCTAGCCCGTAGTCTAGCTCTTGTTGACCGAGTTATCTCCGCAGGAACCGGTCCAAAGACTGGTCGGTGAAGCCTCTGGCCGAGAGACACGTGGCCAGAGATTCAGCTGGTGAGCGGCGTACCGAACCGCGAAGGGCCACAGAAAATGGGGCGCACGTGCGTGGATCATGGAGGTGTGTGCAATTTCCATGAACAAGCATATGCAGCGCTCAGCAACCCCATTCTGCTTTGAGACTCTGGAAGCATCCAGGACTGACGAATGCCCTGCTCGCGACAGAGTCCAACGAGAATGCCGGAGCGAAACTCACCCACGCGATCGGAGTGAAGACAGCTGACACGACGACCACGAGTGTCCGCGGTGGTAAGTAACCACCGGATCAGCGTAGAAGTCACCTCACTCTTCTTTGCCAGGGGGAACACTGTGGTGTACCGAGAATAGTTGTCAACCACCACCAGTAAGAAACTCTCTCGGTCAGGGCCAGGGCGAGGCGGGGCCCTAGACGTAGTGGAGAGTCTCGAAGGGCTCGGTGGCCAGACGAAGGGAGGAGTAGTGAGGGGTGGCGCGCAGCCGACCCTCGATGCAAGGGGCGCAAGGTGGTGCAGGCGAAGGCGGTAGCGACGGCAAGACTCGTGGTAGGCCTAAGACAAGACGCTCACTAGACATAGTGCGCAGGCGAGGAATGGACGGTTGCCCAAGGCGGTGGTGCCACAGAATGGTGGGGTGGGCAACCGACCGACACGAGCAAGACGCAGCAACTGGACCAGACGCTGGAACCAGACAAGACACAAGAACCTGGTAGGAGGCGGCAACCTGGTGAGATGTGGGGACCTGACGGGGGGCAGTGAAAGGGGTAGGAGGCCGATGCCGCTGCTGCTGCTGCTGCTGCTGCGGCTGCTGCTGCTGCCCTCAGGGGCCAGTGTGAAGTGTGTAGAGACCAGAGCCCGGCTCAACGGTAAAGGTGGCCAGAGGCGCGTACGTGTCCCCATCGACACAAACTGCAGTCTCGTCAGAAGGCTCAATCCACACACCTACGTGACTACTCACGAGCGGCCTCACACCCACCAAGTTCCTGAAGAACGAGGGGATGTGGAAGCCTATCAGGAAACCCGAGGGAACTGCTGGACACGGAAGCGTAGTAGTGTAGCTAGCAGTGACTGATCCCGAAGTAAGATCACCCAATGCCACAGAGACCGGCGCAGGAAGCGGAGTAAGCATCGTATGGTCGCGGAAGAAATAGTGCGAAGCTCCAGAATCCAGAGTGAAAGACAGCGAAGTGTCCTCCGGAGCAGCTCCTCGACTAGTGTCTATACAAGTACCGACGTTAGCAACAGGCACCTCAGCAACACTAGCACCTAAGCTAACAACACTCGAGTTAACAGAGTCAGAAGCACTATAGTCAACAACAACATACATAACATGAGGAGTTCCTAAGTGATCCAGCATCTGAGAAGCCGACATGCTCCACAGAGCGGGGTCGTACGTCTGAACAAGGGGAAGCCAGTAAGGGGCAGAGCCGTCAACGCCGTAGGCCGCACGAAGTGTGTCAGTGAGCTGAGCAAAGCACTGACCTGGTGGGTGGGTGCGGCCACAAAGGAGGCCTCGGCAAGCACCTATCTAAATGATTTAGGTGCAGGGAGGGTGGACGGCACCACGCGACAGCTGACGGGGTCCTGACCCCTGCCTCGAAGCCTGCTGCTGCTATGGCAGCTGCAAGAGGAGTGGCTGCTTCTGCCGATGAGTTAGGTACCAAGCCGCCACTCCAGCACCTGCAGCTGGCGGACCAGCAAGTGCCCGACGAACCCGAGCGTCACCTCCACCAGCTGCAGGAGGGGAGTCACTAGCCGCTGCACGAGGCGCTCCTCCGACCTCTGTACTCAAGCCACCGCTGCTCGCTACACCACCTCCGCCGCCCCCGCTGCCTCCGCCCGCACCCTGACCGCCCCTCCTGCCACTCCTACCCCTAGACCGTGAAGAAGTCGTAACAACAGCTGCGGTCACGTCAGTAGCGGCAGTGGCGAGGGAGGCAGTAAAGGTGGGCAGCTCAGGGACAGTGCACCTGTGAAACAGAGGGGGCACAGCACTAGAGGCGGGGGCTATTGAGCGGAGGTTGCTCTCGACGTCCTTGAGGCAGACTCAAGGACCTCGATAGTGAGCTCGCTACGGTGCTTCAGAAGAAGCGCGTCACGAACCGAAGCAAGGCGGTCAGGGAGGCTAGTGGCGATGAAATAAATGGTAATCACCATAGGGGGAGGGAGCAGTGCAAGTTGCGCGTCAGTGCAGGCAGCGCGGTAGCTAGAATCGAGCGAGCGCAGGTGAGCAACAGGCGCAGCAGGCGTGGACCGGACGGGACCAGGTAGACATGACAGGCAGGGCGCGGGCGCAAGCACCCTGTCAGCAGATTTGGGGGGGGGAGGAGGGGGGGGGGAGGAGGGGGGGAGGGGGGGGGGGCGGGGGGGGGGGGGAGGGACCGCGACGAGATGGGAATGGACGCGACGGACGGGACGGGCAGATGCGACGCGGCGGGACAGACGGGTTCGACGGGTCTGGATGCTACGGGACGGGACGGGCGGGCGCGATAGGCGCTACAGGCGTGGTCGGCTAGAGCGGAACGAACGGGATCCGACGAGATCCTAACCTAAAGAACGGAATCATCGTTTCACTAAGGTTGGTTGGGGTACATAAACCTAACCCTAACTGTTGTACCCCATATGGCATACGCCTGGTACGCGCCTCAGGGTAAAACTCACTAAGACGAATGATTACACTTGGGTCAAAGTGTGCCTCATACGTAAACCTTGACACACCAGGAAAATAGAGGCCCCTCAAAAGATTTACCCAAAGGCAAAAGTGTGACCCCTAAAAAGCACCCTTAACAGGCTATCAGTGTGATTTACCCTGATAAAATTAGCCCTGCCCACACCCCTCTTTTTCTCGGGGTAGCATTAGACCCTAGGGTCGTTTTCCCGGGTAAATACGGTAGTTGAAGGTAATTAAGCATACCTGTTCTCATTGATGCTAGGTGTTGTAAGTTTACATGCAGCAACTGAATCTTTGCGGTATCGTATAAAAGCTGGGGTCTCACAAAGATCAGTAACAATTTAATAGGGTTGAAGAGATGAGGAACTTGGGATGGGAAAACAGGGAGTGGCATTAGAAAGGACAAGAGCCCAAGTTTTACATGCAAGGAGTAGGCAATTGTTTACCATCAATAGTTGGATGAGATCAACAATTTATAGATGTATCGTCACCCCCCGGATACAAGCGCCACCCTGGGATAAGCGCCAGGCGCTTGTAATTGGCACATGGCGCTTATATCCGCTCCTCGATTATAAGCCCACCCCTAAAGGCTTACGTATTATAAGAGCCACCATTTGTATGAGTTTTTATAAAGTTACTGGAATCTCTGTAGCGAAACACACTTTTTGCATCTTGCCATTTTGAAATTCGACCCTTCACCCTCGCGCGACTCACTGACTGCGCGTCCAGTCAGAATGAGCTGTCATAGGGCGAAATGACTCATTTTGACTGTGTGTGTTGGCAGCTTGCAAACTTACGCGAGATTCTTGTTCACAACCATCTATAATCTTGACTCGATTGAAATCGCAATGACAAGATGAACACTTAGAAGTGAAAACAACTACATTTCATCTATGCCATTGTATAAGCCCCGGCGCTTATAAAAATCCTTGATTATAAGCCCACCCCCATACAAAAACATGTTTTATTATACCCCCCCATGGGGGCTTATCCGGGGGGTGACGGTACGGTAAATGCAAATGCCTGCAGCAAGTAACACACCCCCTAAATTGTCTGCTCCTATAAACAAATGCAAGACGTACCCCCTAAAGAGTACACCTCCCAAATGCAACGGGGTACAATACATATATTCAAACTGGATCAACTGTTTTGCTGATGATTAAAGCTAGGCTGAGACTGATCAATATGGCAGAATATTTGAAGAGGGGTGAAATGAGGGGTGGGGTGCGAAGCAAACACAATTTGCAGGCTGTATCTGAACCAAATAGGCACAACAGGTTAAATGTCAAAACTCCAACTCGAAAGCCTCATACGATATTTCCAGCAATTTGTTTAGTTCAGGGGGGAAATGGGTGTGTGTGAGTTGCACACTATACTTCCAAACCAACCATACACTTCGATCACACAAATGGGGTAGCTAAGCTTCAACTGTTTCGCAAATAAAAATCAAACTGTCTTGAGACTCTGGTTTTAAACGTTGAGCTTCACTGTAACATCTTCAACAATGACTGCCTTGCACTTCTCCAGCTGCAAGATAGAGAATAAGTGCAGAGAGGTGAAGAGAGATGAGAATAAGTGCAGAGAGGTGAAGAGAGATGAGATTGAGTGTGGAAAGGCCAAGAGAGGGAGAATGAGCGTGAAGAGGTCAAGAGAGAGGAAGCATGGAAGCATGCGTGTGAAGAGGTCAAGAGGGGGAAGGGGGATAATGAGTGGAGAGAGGACAAGCGAGAGAGGGAGAATGATTGTGGAGAGGTAAAAAAGGGGAGGAGAATGAGTGTGGGGAGGACAAGAGGGGGAGACTGAATGGAGGGGTCAAGAGGGTAGGAGAGTGAGTGTAGACAGGTCAAGAGGGCAGAGAATGAGTGTAGAGGTGAAGAGTGTGGGGAGAGTGAGTGTAGAGAGAGGGTGAGAAAATATAATAAGTGTAGAGAGGTCAAGAGGGAGAGAGGGAGCGTGAGAGCAGAGAGCTCACAGAGCGTTGGAAGGCAGCCAACAGCTCCTCCTTGCTGCTGCTTCCCCTTCCCTTGCCTGCACCCTGCTTGCAGCTGTCCTTGGCGCTTTCCTTTGAGCTTTGCTCTGCCAGCACTCGCTTGGCTGCTGCTAGCACCTGCTTCCTCAGCGCCTTGAGTGGCAGCTCGTGACTGGGTGCCTGATATGGAGAGAACAGGCGTTCGAGAGCACATCAACTCGACAACAAGAAACACAACAAAAAGCATTAGAATCTAACAGATAATGTTTATTACGCCACGTGGCATGAGCAAGTTTTGAGGCGCCTCAAAACACAAAGCTCACAGGAGAAGTAGCACATTGTGTTGTGGCCAGTTAACAAGTGGCACACACCCACAAGTCGTGCCACTTTTACGGGAAACAATATCCACCTTTGCACCTTTCCAACCTTTTGTAACAGGTAACAGCATATTGCTCCACATTGCACTCACCGCCTTGAGCCTCTGCATATTGCAGCAGCTCCCTTTTTCAGATTACTCTGCATCAGCCTCGCATTTTCCACCAGGGCGTATCACTGCATACTGCATTGCACTCACCGCCTTGAGCTGCTGCCGAATGAGCTTCTTCCACGGAATCCCAGCGTCTCCTTCACACGCCTCCGTATCACCCCCGACTGTCTCTTGCTTCTTTGTCTCCTTGGTCTTGCGCTTCGCCCCTGCTGCTTCCTCCTCCTTCCCAGCAGTCCCCTCGTCATCTCCCTTTTCTGTCCCCTTCTTCTTGGTTCCCTTCTCTTTATTCATCTATTTCTTCTAACCCTCCTCCCCTCCCTGCACCTCTGCTCCTCTCACTTCTTCGTCTGACTCCTCGCCTTCCTCCTTGCCCTCCTCCAGGGATCCAATCTCTTGTCCACCTGTCGCACTCCCATTCGCTGCTACAGCTGCTGCCCCATTAACCTTCTCACAATGAGCACTGTCACCACCATCCGCTCCGCACCACTCTGCACCACACTCTATACTGCTGCATCCTTGGGCATCTCTTCAGTGCCTCTTGACACCTCCTGTTGGCCCTTTGATGCCTCCAGAGCAGTCCTGGTCGGCCCCGGTGCTTCTTCCCCTCAGAGTGGCATTCGAGAGTCTCCTTGCTCGTAGCGTTCACCATGCACAGGTTGCAAGGAAAGGGAAGGGAACAAAAGGGTACATGCACGTGTGTTCCTGCCAATCGCCTCCAAAGCAGCCCTGGTCGCCCCCCTCACTTCCACCCCGTGCATTTTCCCCTCCAAGTGGCTCTCTAGATTCTCGCTCGTGGCGCTCACCTTGCACAAGCTGCACGGCAAGCGGGAGAGAACAAAGTGGTATACATACATGAGTCCCCTGGAGTCGCCTCAAGAGCAGCTCTGGCCGCCCCCCCTCACTTTCCCGCGGTGCTTCTTCCCTTCCGAGAAACTCTCCGATGTCTCCTTGCTTGTAGTGCTCATCTTGCGCAGGCTGCAGGGAAGGAGGAAAGCAGGGGGAAGGAAAGAGGGGGCGTTTTCTCTGGCGCCTCTTCAACTCTGAATGCCTCCCTAGCGTCTCCTTGCACGGAGCACTTAGATTGCACAGACTGAGGGAAGCAGGGGATGGGGAAAGGGAGACCCAGCGAGAAGGAAGAGGGGGTGAATTACCCGTGGTAATTCTCCACCTGGCATTGACACCCCAAGACCCTCCCTCATATAGCTAATCTTACACCGGCTGCAAGTAAGCGGGGAAGCAAGAGTGGGAGAAAGCAGGGAAATCTATGAAAAACTTGACAAATCTGAAACAAGTCGACTCAAAAAGTGTGTTTTGAGTCAAATCAGAACACATCTGGGAAGGGAAACAGCGTGCACAACTTTGCGATGGCGCCTCTCCCAGTGGCTCTCCATTTATTTCTTGTAGCTCATGGGGCCCTTAAAGGGGGGTGCGGCGGAGTGGAGGGAGTAGGGGGAATGCAAATGGGTATAGAGGGATATTATAATGTAGGGAAATGGAGGGAGTTGTGGGGGGAAGGGGGAGGGGGTTTTAGGTGGATGCAGGGGAGTGTGTGTTGAAGGAAAAAAAGGATGTCGCCTTCTGACTGCGCCTCTGCCCTTCACGCCCCTGGCTTCTAGTGAAGCACCAACCAAGCCACCATCCGTATCATCTGATAACCCCCCCACGAAAGCACCACACCACACATATTCTGTAGGACCAGGGGGGACAGGACGACAGCTGCATGTGGTAGTCAGTAAGTACCAACATCCCCCTCTGTTGATGCCCCTCCCGCTGCCCTACCCCTCCTGCTCCACCCCTTCCCCCACCCCTTCCTCCACAAAGCAATTTCCCCGCAAGACCAGGGTAGTCGGGCTGACAGCCCTATATGGGAGTCAAACCCTTCGCTCCCCTTCCCCCTTCCCCTTTTCCCCTCTTCTCCCCACCTCCCGCTACCGAACACTTGCACGCCATGCAATACCAGGGTAGGCTGAGTCGACAGCCCCATGTGGTAGTCAAACTGATTGCCCGCTCCCTCCCTGCTGCCGCTCATGCTGCGGCCCCTCCACCCTTTCCTCCCCTAGAGAGGGCTGCTAAGAGGGTGACGAATTTCCTCGCGGCCACATCAGGCATGGGGCTTGTACTTGGAGGGAGCCAGCCAGTGCGAAAAACTGAACACTTCGACTCGTCCTGGGCTGACGACTCGAAGACCTGCAAGTCGACTCAGGGGTATTGTTTCAGGTTGGGCTCTAACACTGTGACGTGGAGGTCCACCCGGTCGTTGTCTGTGGCTCGGTCTAGTCCTGAGGCCGAGATCTACGCCGGTTGACCGCCATGCTATCACCGACCTAGGTGAGCTGGTTAGCTTTGCACCGACCTTTGTTAGCTGACAACAAGGCTATGATCCTCCTTTGTCAAGGGCTTTGACCGGAAAGCGGACTAAATCACATCGATTTGAGATGCTTATTGCTGCTAGAGCTGCAGCGACATGGCAAGGCACTCTTGATCTTTGTCGCCTCAGGGGTCAACACCGCGGACATCTTCACCAAGGCCCTCCTGCCTGGTGACCGTCACATGTTGTGTTTGCAGTTCGACCTTGTTCAGTTTTGCCCTCGTTTTTGTAGACTTGCCTCTTGTTTCTTGCTCTTCTTGTTTTGTTGTTTACATATGTATATATGTATTCTTGAACTGGTCTTGTTTACGTATGTCTTAGAGGTTGACTGATCGTACCACCCTGTGTTGTATCTCTTGATTTGTTGCCTTTTGTGCTGGTCTTGTGGCCAAGTGTTTCTCTTGCTCGTTTTTATGCCACTCACTTAGCCAATGGGGGTGTGTCAAATTATATTTCTACCTTTGTTCGATGTGTTAGGGTACTATGAGGTACATATTATTGAGTACAGCAACACCTTTCTCGACTTTCCTACTTGTACCCGTCTCCTACTAGTCTCGACGAGAACTTCATCGACGTAGCTAATGTGTTTGACTATTTTCACCCCTCTGCTCCATTCGAGGCGCTGTGCGAATCTGACTTCTCCTCTCTTATCCCTTCTTTTGCTTATTCTACGCTACACCTTCACCACTCCTTTTGCTCTAGACCACTCCTATGCCAACTGATGTCCGAACATGGTATACACTGATGACTCTTACGATTTTTGCCCTCCCCACTGTTGACGGGAACTGACCCCGTTCTCGCTTGGACGAAGTAGACTTCGCAGTCGAGGCGCGCAGATGTCAATGTAGACTGCGCACAGAAAGCGACCTCAACGTGTCCGTAGAATTCGACCTCGACCAGTCCGCAGAAGTCGTCGGCAGAAGACGCTGGTCGATGAACGTCGAGGAGTCCGGTTCGACGGGACCTGGTCGGTAGAGGAGCTCTTCGACAAGGCCGGTATAGGAGCTCCTCGACAAGGCCAGTATAGGAGCTCCTCGACGAGGCTGGTAGAGGGCTCGTCTAGGCGAAAGCTGCTCGACGGAGCATTCGTCGAGCTACTCTACGGAAGTCGCGCGACTGCGAAATTCGTCATTCGGGCGAATGTCGCCCAGGAGGTTTTCGCGAAGTCAACCTGCAGAACGGCATCACGTGCTCGACGGTGCACCGCTGGCGAAACCGTCGGCACGTGTTCTACCTGGCACCTGCGCAGTGTGCTTGGCGGCGCGTCCATCTACCTGCACCTACTTGGTAGGTGCGCACATGCGCAAAAGTTCACCTGCCTCTTCGGCGCTGGCAGACCGCTGCTATACCACGCTGGCAGACTACTCTGTTGTAGCTTTGGCAAGCCGCTCTTCTGCTGCGCTGGCATAAGTTCGCCCTGCATAGGGCTTGTTAGATATTGCAATGCCATTCTAGCTATATCGACTTGCATGCCTCATTGTAATTTAATGTTCTCTCAATTTCTTAGTGAAACTCTTGCCATATTTCCTTGTGAACACTGCAAGTAGTGAGAACGCCTAGTACAACGCTACGATCACCCGTACAACCTCGTGCCTTCCTCTGCAGTCCACTCCCGTTGTGTAGTGACTCTCCTCATGGTGCGGTGAGCGTGGACGGCCCCGCAAAGATACCTTAAGAGTAGCCGATTTAGGTGCGCATTACCTAATTCGTTGGTAGGCCGGCAGCTTTCATAGTCGCCATGGTTGACCCCGTTGTGGAAGCGGGCGTAGAGGATTATTTGGAGACTCGAGAGGCTGATGTTAGGAGACGCCATACAGCTGGCGAGTTCGGCGAGGTCCCCTTGGAGTGGGCACTCCTAGGCACTCGCGCGCAGTGGGCGCGCGACCACCCACCTCCCCGTGCTGCAGCGGACGGCGCGTCTACCTCGCCCCGACCTGTGCGCAACGAAGTTGGCATCGACGAGCACGTCGACGATGGTGACCAAGTCGGCAGAGACGAGGGCACGAGGAGGATGAGTGGAGTGATCAGGGCCGCCGACGACAAAGTCGGCGGAATACATGCGCGAGTTCAGCGGTCAACAGCGGGTGCGGGCAGCTTGCACGGCGACGTCGACGGTCGACGTCGCTCCCCGCAGAGAAGTGGATTGCGGCAGAGCTCTTCTACGCGCGTGACGGCTGGCGGAATTGCGCCCGCCTACGGCCATTTCAAGTTTTCGCCGGACAAGATCGCGGTGCCTATACCGTTGGAAGGTCGACGAGACCTCATCACATGGAGGGAGTCGATCGAGCCCCAGTTGGAAATCGCGGGTCTGAAATGCTTCGCAGATGGTGAAGTGGTGATGCCGGAAGAGAACGACGTCGAACTGCGGGCAGAATTCCGTGCGACACATCTATTGACCTTCATGGTCATCTCGCGCTGCTGTTCGCCGATGGTGCAGATCGCTCTGAAGTCTGTCGATTTCGACTGGACGCAGGCCACTAGGCGTGGCGGTTCATCTCGTCGACGTACCAGGCGAGCGATGACCTCTACATCGGCCAGCTGGAGGAGCGCTTGACTCAACTAAGGATGGGCGAGCAGGAGTCGGCGACGGACTACTGCAACCAAGCGCGACGGATCCTCGCCGACATGCGGATGGCGGGCGTCAACTACTCGACAGCGTTCTACATCACGCACGTCGTCAAGGGACTGCCGAGCGGCTATAATCTTATGCGAAGGGGAGTTGTTGGCAGGAGAGGAGTCCATCAATAGCGACATGGTAGATTTCCGATCGATGCCTGAGTTGTGTCGCTCAGGTCGAACTCGGAAGCCGCCAGATCTGCTGATCTTCCACGCCTGTCTGCCGCCAGCTGCCTTCACTACGCTGCTCGACGGCGCTGACGGCGACGTCGACCTGCCTGAGCTCGACCCCGACATGCTCGCCGACCCAGAGCACCGCTGGGACATGACGACGATGACGGTAAAGGAGGCGTTGACGAGCTGGAAGGGCAAGGCGGTGAAGGCCGCCAATGGACGAGAAGGTCCGCATCCTTATCGGCATGGGCACCTGGGAGCTGGTCGGACTCCCACGCGGGGTGAACAACATGAAGAACCGGTGGGTCCTGGTGACCAAGTACCACGTCGACGACACGATTGCCCGGGAGAAGGCGGTGTGAGAGTACGACGGCTTATGCTTACTTTGCTAGCTTGCCTTGCCTTTATTATGCTATTTCTAGGTTAGGTTTATATTATCATGCATGTTTATGCGTGATTTCCTATGTTAGGTGCATTCCTATATTATATTATAGTTATAGCACCGAACCAGGATGCGTGTTCCGAATTCCAGGCCTTTCGGTTGCCACCGAAATGATTTCTACCTAATTTGGGAAGGTTCTGTTCGGGATGCTTCGCGACCCTCATAACATTCGCGTAACCCCCTTGGTTACCGGCCTTGCGTTGAGACTATATATAGCCTCGTGTTATACCCAGGTGGATCATTAAATACATTTCCTCTCAAAACTCGATCATATCGATCCTAACACTTCGTAATCAAAGCTCGTTTACACGCGAAGTTCTTTCGACCGCTAAAAACCAGTCTTCAAAAACCGCGGGGGCGACGAACGCTAAACACTGATTTGGGGTACGTAAAGCAGGTTCCGTATTCTTTTGAGTCCCCCCTTGATTCGGTTTCGGACGTGATGTCGGCTGAAACGGAAGGGCAAGGCGACAACTTCGTGCAAGAAATCGCCAGCCTTCGCATCGACGTGGAACAGACGCGGACGGCGCTTCAGCAAATTGAGGCGCTCCTCGCGAACCAATCGGATAAACAGCTCCACCTTCGCCGAACCTCGAAACAGCTCGCCCAAAGCTCCCGAAGCGTTCGATTCAAGCACGAAGGATCAGACGTTCGACAATTCGTGTCGACCCTCGAAATTTATTTCGAGGCCATTGGCTATACGACTCCGACAAATGACGCAGCGATTCGGCTCGCAGCGACACTGTTGCTAGGCCCGGCACTTGGATGGATTTATTACAGGGACGTGGTCCGAGGCGAGGGAACATGGACGCAGTTTCGGGCAGTTTTGAACCAATTAATTTAAGCTACATGGCGCGGCAGCAGATTCATCGTCACAGACAGGGTGGGACTGTAGCACAGTATACGCAGCAAATGGAACGTTTATTCAACCGCACCACCGACTTGACCGAAGGCGAAAAATAACCAAGCGCACACTGAGGGGATGAAGATGGAGAAACGCCGACAAGTAATCGTCACGGACTACTTTAGCTACAGCTACATGGTGTGTGCAGCAGAGCGATACGATGCGCTGACGCGAGGTCAACCCGAAACACAACGACACGTGCCGAACGGATCATTCGGCACGGAGCGATCGGCACCCCCCACGTTCGCCGACCCGATAGACATCGTTCGAATCGAACAAAGCCGCGGCCAGCAAAATCCGAGAAGTGATAATTTTGCGGCGCAGCCGGGCACCAGATTCTGTCGTGTTACAAAATGAAAAATGCATGTGCGGTGATGATGGGTAACGACAGTGCAGCACCCCCGAAGTAAAACAATGGGAATCGTCAGTAGCCGCGGATCGAGGTGGCGATCGCGAAAAGATCCGGAAAGGGCAAAAAAGGCGACGATGTGGCGATTTCGGAGCGGGCGAAAAAAGGAGAAAATGATGGCGGCACCAGGGGAATTTGCCGAGAAAGAAGGAGGCTCCGTCAAAGAAGACTCTGCACCGACCCGGAAACTCCACCCGAACACCCACGAAAATAAGAATTCGTTGAAGTTATCCTATAAAGATACTTTAGCTATGAATAATACATCTCGTGGTTTTCAAGCCTTAGAAAAAACCAGGCGAGATTTAGAGGCCAAGAAAAAGCCTTTGGAAATTATTCAGGTACCTGAGAAGTTGGGAAAGGTACTCCGGAGCGTTGAAAAGGGTCGTGCGTTCTTAAGAGTTAATATTCACTCCCCGCAGCACAGTGTTAAGGCTCCCCGTGTCAGAGGTCCACTGGTGATCCCCGATTGATCCTAAGGAAGGGTTACAGGCACGTTGGTCTGGGGGGTTATGGGCGCACTCACCCGCTATACAAACAAGCCCTTTTATCTCAGTGGTTAGTGTCAAACTATGTTTGTATGTCTCTAGGCTGTAGTGGGGTAGACTGTAGTAAGTACAACACTTTAGGGTCTCATACTTGTACTCATCATCCTGCTCAATGCAATCATTCCAGCACAGTTATCCTAACATGGTATCAGAGCAGGAAACCAGTTAGGTTTTTAGGGTCCACCGATCGTTCCGCTAGTTCCGGCCCGAAGCGCCCTTGCGCTATCCGGCCTTGCTTGCACATTGTCACGCTGCCCTGCAGCTACTCGCACTGCCTGCCTTTACGCGCTCCCCTGCTACAGCCCGCACGTCGCGCCCTACAGCTTGCACGTTGCACCCTGATGCAGCCTGCAAGTCGCACCCTTCTGCCCTGCCCAGTGCGCGTTGCCCTGCCCGGCAGCCCGCGCGTCGCTGCCCTGCAGCCCGTGCATCGCGCTGCACTTAGGGCTCGCGCACTGCCCTGCCCTGCAGCCTAGCGCGTCGTGCTCTGCTGCCCTGCCCAAAGCGCGCCCCGCTGCCCTGCGCGTCGCGCCCTGTTGCAGCCCTCGCGTCGCGCCCTGCAGCCCGCGCGTCGCGTCGCACCCTACTGCCCCGCGCGTCGCGCTCTGCTGCAGCCCGCGCATCGCGCTCTGCTGCAGACCGCGCGTCGCGCCCTCCTGCAGCCCGCGCGTCGCGACCTGCTGCAGCCCGTGGCACGCCCTGCCTCGCGCCGCTCATGCCCCATCGCCCAGTCCGAGCCGCGCCGCTCAGGCCGCGCTGCACTCGCCCCTACAGCCCACGCGCCTCTGCTGCTCTGCGCCCTGCGTGCGCTTTTGCATCCCTCGTGCGCCCTGCAGCCCGTGCTGTTCTACCACTTGCGTGCGTACGCGGCCCGAGTACCGCTGTTAGCTCGTGCCCTTCTACACGCGCACAGCCACTCCAACAGACACTACTGCTGTTACAGCCACAGCGACCACCGCTACTGCTACAGCTGGAGCTACAACGGTTGCTACTTCACGCAAACTGCTTCTGACTGCCACTGTTTGTCATGACTACTATCACGGTCGTAGCAGTGCGTAGGGGTGGACAGCAGCAGCCACTGCCTCACCCGGACACTTTGTCACTGCCGCTCCTCCCACCCGACCCCACAGACGAGCAGCTTCGTGAGTGGGTTCTTCAGCGAGGCCGTCCTAGTGGTGGAGGTTATCGTTATATGGGTACTGCACAACGGCAGCAGCAGCGTCAGCAGGAGACCTTCTCCCCGCAGCGGCTTAGCGACTGTGTTTCTCAGCAAGGCGTCCCTGGTTGTGTCGAGGCTGCTGCTTTAGGTGCTGGTGAGTCTGCTGCCGCTCTAGGTGCTAGTGAGTCTGCTGCCGCTCCAGGTGCTGGTGAGTCTGTTGCAGCTCTAGGCACTAGTGCGTCTACCACCACTGGTCCTGCCTCGGCTGAGGCCTTGCACACTTTCCTACTTGACTCTTGCGCGTCTCGTTGCTTCTTTCGTGACTGCACCACAGTCACACCCCTCCCTACACCTGTCCCGGTCTCGCTGGCTGACCCCTCTGGGCGCCCGCTTGTACCACGAGTCTCCACTGTCCTTCCGTGTCCGGTAGTCCCTTCTGGCTCACTTCCAGGTCTTCACCTCCCTTCGTTCTCGACGAACCTGGTGAGCAACGTGGTTCTTCAGGATGCATGGGATGACACCTTTACTCCTGGAGGGCAGCGTGTGGCGATCTATACGTGAGGAATGGTCGTCACCTTGCTACGTTCACTCGTCAACCTGGGTCCAGTCTGTACACCCTGACCACTGCGTCTGCACAGGTGTCTGCGTCTGGTCAGTTCGCTGCGTTCTGCTCATGTTCCTTGTGTTCGTCGTTCTCGTCCTCCGGCTGTCCCAGGCACTCACGGTATGGCGCTTCGTCCTTCCTCTGTTCGAGAGCGTGCTCCCCTGCTTGAGCCTCCCGCATCCTCTCTTCCGCACGTTCCTGACCCTGCGTCCGACCTTGCCCGTGCCGCCAGTCCTACTGTCACTCGTCTCCTCGCTACTGTCGTCACTGACTCTGACTCTGAGTCTATTGCGGCGTTTGCCCTAGTCACTGAGCTAGTCGACTTTGCTGCAAGGAGTCGTCTCGACTACGTCGCGAGTCTTGTTACTAAGTCTGAGTCTGTTTGTCCTCCGTCCGTCGGGGGTGAGCCTGCCCTTAGCAGTGACATCCTTGAGGACAGGCAGTTTGAGCTTGAGTGTCGTGCGGCTGTTTTACCTCGTTTCGCATCCATGCTGCTTTGCCCTGAGGGAGACCCGGATGCACTTGACATCCCTACCCCGCGCTCTTACGCTGAGGCGCTAGCAGGTGAGTACTCCTCTCAGTGGCAGACAGTAGCTTTCTGGAAGTCCACAGGCACCAACGTCGACGAGGTTCCTCCTCCTGGGGCGAACATAGTCGATGGCATGTGGATTTTCAGAGTAAAGCGGCCGACGGGTTCTCCGCCTGCCTTCAAGGCGCGTTACGTTGCTCGAGGCTTCAGTCAGCGACAGGGGGTCGACTACTTCCATACCTTCTCCCCCACCCCGAAGATGACTACTCTTCGTATGTTACTTCATGTTGCAGCACAGCGTGACTACAAGCTGCACTCCCTCGACTTCTCCATAGCTTTCTTGAAGGGCAGCCTTCACGAGGAGATCTGGCTGCGCCGCCCACGTGGCTTCTCTGGGTCGTTTCCTGCGGGTAACCAGTGGAGTCTCCGGCGGCCAGTCTACGGTCTCCGCCAGGCGCCCCGCGAGTGGCAAGACACACTGAGGACGACACTTGCGGCTCTTGGGTTTGCTCCTTCCTCTGCTGACTTGTCGCTGTTTCTCCGCACCGACACCTCTCTGCCGCCGTTCTACATCCTCGTGTACGTCGACGAGTTGGTTTTTGCTACTGCTGACACTGGGGCACTGGCCCGAGTGAAGGCGGAGCTGCAGGAGACACACCTGCACTGACATGGGTGAGTTGCGGAGCTATTTTGGCTTGCAGATCACCCGGGACAGAGCTCGGCGCACCATCACCCTGACGCAATCACACATGGTGCAGCAGGTCCTTCAGCGCTTCGGCTTTTAGTTCTCCTTGCCTCAGCCCACTCCTCTGCCTACAGGCCACTCGCTCTCAGCTCCACCTTCGGACGAGTCCGTAGAGCCGAGTGGTCCGTATCCAGAGCTTGTGGGTTGCCTCATATACTTGATGACGTGCACACGACCCGACCTCGCGTACCCTCTTAGCCTCCTGGCTCGCTACGTGGCTCCTGGTAGACACGGAAAGGTGCACTGGGATGCTACTTGTGCAGCACATCGGGCATGGGCTTGTGCTTGGAGGACGGGACTCAGTGATACTCACAGGTCACTCAGACGCCTCCTGGGCCGACGACCAGGCGACTCAGCGATCGTCACAGGGTTACATCTTTAGTCTTGGCTCGGGTTCTGTCTTGTGGAGGTCTACTCGTTCGTCTTCTGTGCTTGGTTCCAGCTATGAGGCGGAGATCTACGCTGGGGCCATGGCTGCGCAAGAGCTTCGTTGGCTGACCTACCTGCTGACCGACTTGGGGGAGCGGCCTCGTTCTCCTCCAGTTCTGTACGTCGCCAACAAGGCCATGCTTGCTTTGTGTCGCGAGCAGAGACTGGAGCATAGAACGAAGCACATTGCTCTTCGCTACTTCCTTGCACGTGATTTGCAGCAGCATGGTCAGCTTCGCCTTTCCTACGTGGCCTCCCGGGCCAACACTGCTGATGTTTTCACCAATGCCTTCGGGTCTAGTGATCATCAGCGCTTCTGTACTCCTCTAGGGAATCTGCCCACTCTGCTTCACCTGCTTGTCTCTTGACCTTGCACTTGTTGTACACTGCTATATATCCTTATACTTGCATGTTTGCTCTTGCTAGGTTGTGATCAGTGTACTGCTTTTCTATTATAACTGAAGGATCGTAGTGGATAGGATAAAGCTGCTAAGTATGTTGAGAGTACTTGCAAAGTCTCTGTAGTGACCTTGTTAATGAATTGAGAGAGAACAAGATGATTATAAGATAGAAGTACAAGGAAATAAATAGTCATCCTAGCTAGCCATGTACTCTGAGGGGTACATTTCCTTATTAACTAAATTACATTGCTACAGTAACAACGACTATTGCCAATGTAAGGAATTTTCCGGATTCCTTACTGGGTCACACTGTACGCGTACAACCCCGGTTTTCTAAAAACCAGGCTCGGTCCGCCGACCTTGCCTTCCGAGCCACCACCGCGTCGCCTTCGGGTTTTCCAACCCCGAACCTGCACCCAACCATTTCGCGACCCCGCGACCTCGGCCTAGCTAGCTTCGCTATATTAGTCCTAGGCCTCGTTGTGTTCTCAGACGTTGTAATCACTTCCGCATTATTGAGTTCTGCGCACTCTTCCTTTCACAACTCATAACACTTGGTATCAGAGCCTAATTTCCTAGGTTACCCTCGCGTTTCCGGGGTAGTTTGTAGAAGGGGAGCGATAGACTTGGTGGGCTGTAAAGCGGTCGGCCCGTGGAATAGATCCGATTATTCCACTCCGACTACGATAGCATTTACGCCTTCACCGAAGTCAGAAAAATCGCTAGCCACCCCCTGCCCGTTAGACGAAGCCTGCGACACATGGACCAGGCGGAGTTCAACGAGTTCATGCAACAATTCCGGATGATGCAGGCCAACATGCAGACGATGTCTGCAGAAATGGCGCGTCTTCTGGAGGAAAACGCCGAACTACACCAGGCGCGTGGTGAAGCGCGCCAGGAGTCGCCTGTCGTGGACGACGCAAGTAGCAGCACTGCACCAGATTAGCGGGTCTGGAGCGAGCTGGAAGGCGAGATAGATGCGGACGAGGCAAGGCAGGCGCAACAGCAGCAGTCAGCACAACAGTCGCATGCAGCTGACGGCGACGCCAGCAGCGATGCCAACGGCCCCGGTGGCAGCAACGGCTTTGACAACTGTTAAAATCAAGCCGACTAACCCGCCCCCGTTTAACCCAAGTGACAAATTCGTCACTGTTTCTGCATGGTTGTTCGGCGTGGAGGTGTTTTTTAAAGCTGCTACGATTTATGACGATGCCACCCGCATAAATTTCGCAGTTTCACTGTTGCGAGGACCTGCGCTGGAGTGGTGGAGGCGAACGCTGCAGGACGAAGGGACTTCGGCAGGAATAGCACGTGCGAACGACGGGACTTCAACACCTGTCACGCAGCGAGCAGCATCAATTTTCGGGACGGCCACGATACGCACATGGAAGGAGTGGGGCGCCGCCTTGCGAACCAGGTTTGAGCACATATCCGCCTCGGACTCTGCTCGCATGAAGTTGCGTGCCTGGAAGCAGCTGACTTCAGTCCAAGACTACACCAGCACATTCTGCAACTTGGCGGACCAGGTGAACGACATGAGCGATGCGGAGTGGTTGGATCGCTACGTGGGCGGGCCTGAAATACGAGATACAGTACGAGGTCCGACGAACCCGGCCACGCAGCTTCAACGACGCCGTCCGGGAAGCCGAGTCAACGGATGCGCTGATGCAGTGGGCGAGATCGAGCTCCCGGGAGGGCCCTCGATTTCGTGGATCGACTCAGCAGCCCACGATCAACGGCGTGGATGCACCAAGCCGAGCCCTTGGGCCGTGCTTCTTATGCAACCAGCTGGGCCACCTGAAAAAAAGACTGCCTGAGGCTTAAGCAGGGGAAGAAGAACGACGGAGAAGGGTCGGGAAAAGATACGAGTCAGTGGCAGAAGGGCCACCTACTGACGAGACCCTGTCGCCCGACAATCACCATCCACACCGGGTCGTGGTACCGATCAGAGCTATCGACCAGAACCGGACGAATAACGTGGGTGAACACGTGGACTACCCTGTGCTGGTGGTGGGGAGGGTTAACGGTTATAAAATAAAAATCTTCGTTGACGGTGGGGCGAGCCACAGTCTCGTCAACCTGGCAACGGCCAAAAAAATTGGGGTGAAGCTGACCAGGTGTCTGCCGGAGATCGATGCAAGGTTGGTGGACGGGACACCACTGGCCATCCGAGATGAGGCGCGAAAAAATCGGATACGGTGCGGCGACAATTTCGGGTTTGGTATGAAGATGTTGGCGACGACGTTGGACGGCTGCGATGTGCTGCTGGGGAGGGATTGGCTGCAGCGCTTCAATCCGACGATCGACTGGACGACTGGGGCGTGCGTCGCGCACGGATATGGAGGGAAGACGACGCTTCCGAAATGGACGGAGCCGGAGCCGGTGACGACACGTGTCAACGCGGTCAACATGGCGCGAGCGATGAACAGCGGAGCTCAAGCCTTCTTGGTGCACCTGTACAAGGTGGCAGCTTCCGAGAAAATCGCGGACATCGACACCCTCTGCGCAGCAGTCCCCGAGGAACTGGCGAGCATTATTTGGAGGTATCCCGAAATTTTCGCGGATGACCTCCCGAATGGCCTGCCCCCCCAACGCCCTGAAGATCATCGGATCCAGCTGGAGCCCAGCGTGCAACCTACTGTTCGGACGCAGTGGCGGCTCAGCCAACTAGAGCTCGCCGAGTTGCGGGCCCAGCTGGATTACCTGCTCGCCAAAGGATTTATCCGGCCAAGCACGTCGCCGTATGCAGCGCCGATACTGTTCACACCGAAGAAGGATGGGGGCCTACGCATGTGCATTGATTATCGGGCGCTGAATCGGGTCACGATTAAATCGCGTTACCCGATCCCGCGAACTGACGATCTGCTGGATCAACTTCGCGGAGCTCGATACTTCTCAAAAATCGACCTGCGAGGAGGCTACCACCAAATTCGCGTGTTCGCCAACGACTGCCCGAAGACAGCGTTTCGCACACGATACGGCAGTTACGAATTTACGGTGATGCCGTTCGGACTAACAAACGCGCCCTCAACGTTCCAGCTCACAATGAACGGGATTTTCCAGGACATGCTGGACAAAAAGGTCATCGTGTACCTGGACGACATCCTGGTGTACAGCGCGACAAAAGAAGACCATCTGCGGGATTTAGAGGAGGTGTTCCGGCGTTTACAGGGGCATCGGCTAATTACGAAGGGGTCTAAGTGCGAGTTCCTGAAGCCGGAGTTGGAGTTTTTAGGGCACGTGGTTTCTGGCGAGGGAATCAAAATCGACCCGCGAAAAATGGACGCCATCGTGGAAGCCGCCGACTAATATCCCTGAGTTGCAAAGTTTTCTGGGGTTTGTTAACTACGTTCGTCGTTTTGTACCTAATATGGCAGGGATAACCAAACCGCTGACCGACCTGCTGCATCACGACAGTCATTTCCAGTGGGGGGAGAAGGAGCAGTCCGCCTTCGACGCCCTCAAAAACATTTTGGGTTCGCCCCCGGTGCTCCGCCTCGCCGACCCATCCCGACCGTTCGAGGTCGTCACGGAAGCCAGCGATTTTGCCGTCGGCGCCGTCCTGCTACAGGACTTCGGCAACGGGCTGCAACCCATCGCCTACGAATCACGCAAGATGCAGCTGTCAGAATGAGTGAAGTGGTTGGACTAGAAAGGATGGGAGTACAAGTACAAAACACTAGAGCAATGTACCCCCTAGAGGCTAACCCAACTGTAGCCTACAAACTACAACACATATAATGTTTGACACACCCCCATAGGCAAAGTGGGGGAGAGCTAGGGGTCACAAGACCAGTCAAAGCAAAGCAAGCTCAGGGTGGATCTCAAGGATACTACACAAATTCCGAGCACAAGCAAATGGTCACAAGACCAGTTCACATGCAGTTTGATAATATAGCAAGAGGTACAGTGATCACAACCTAGCAAGTGTAAGCATGCAGGTATATATTTAGAGATCACAGTACAAACAGAGTCAAGAAGTGAGCAAGTGAGGGACAGTGGGCACAAGGCCTAGAACAGTACAGAAACGCTGAAGATCACAAGGCTGAAGCGCCTTAATGAACACATCAGCAGTGTTGGCCCGAGTGGCCACGTAAGTATGACGAAGCTGACCACGCTGCTGCAACTCTCGAGCAAGGAAGTAGCGCAGAGCGATGTGCTTCGTTCTGTGCTCCAGTCTGTGCTCCTCACACAAGGCAATGGCAGCCTTGTTGTCGACGTACAGCATTGGAGGAGAACGAGGCCGCTCTCCCAGGTCGGTCAGCAGGTAGGTGAGCCAGCGTAACTCCTGTGCAGCCATGGCTGTGGCGTAGATCTCAGCCTCACAGCTGGAGCTGAGAACTGAAGACGAGCGAGTAGAACGCCAAGAAACTGAACCAGAGCCAAGGCTGAAGGTGTAACCCTGAGACGACCGCTGCGTAGCCTGGTCGTCAGCCCAAGAAGCGTCTGAGTGACCAGTGAGAACAACTCGAGTCCGTCCTCCAAGCACAAGCCCCATGCCCGACGTACTGCACAAGTAGCGCAACACCCTCTTAGCGGCATCCATGTGCTCCTTCCGGTGACGGCCAGGAGCGACATAGCATGCTAGGATGCTAAGAGGGTATGCAAGGTCAGGTCGAGTGCAGGTCATCAGGTACATGAGGCAGCCCACAAGCTCTGGATACGGGCCACTCGGCTCTACGGACTCATCCGAAGGCAGAGCTGAGAGCGAGTGACCGGTAGGCAGAGGAGTGGGCTGAGGCGAGGAGTACGTGAAGCGGAAGCGCTGAAGGACCTGCTGCACCATGTGTGACTGAGTCAAGGTAATGGTGCGCTGTGCTCTGTCCCGGGTGATCCGCAAGCCAAGATAGCTTGTCAGCTCACCCAGGTCTGTGCACGTGTGTCTCTTCTGCAGCTCCGACTTCACGTGGGCGAGTGCCTCAGTGTCAGCAGTAGCAAAGACCAAGTCGTCTACGTACACGAGAACGTAGAACGGCGGCAGAGTGGTGTCGGTGCGTAGAAACAGCGACGGGTCAGCAGTAGAAGGAGCAAACCCAAGAGCAGCAAGAGTAGTCCTCAGTGTGTCGTGCCACTCACGGGGTGCCTGGCGGAGACCGTAGACTGGCCGCCGGAGGCTCCACTGGGTACCAGGAGGGAACGACCCAGTGAAGCCAGGTGGGCGGCGCAGCCAGGTCTCCTCGTGCAGGCTGCCCTGTAAGAACGTAGTGCTGAAGTCAAGTGAGTGGAGCTCGTAGTCACGCTGAGCGGCGACGTGCAGCAGAACCCGAAGAGTGGTCATCTTCGGGGTCGGGGAGAAGGTCTGGAAGAAGTCAACTCCCTCTCGCTGACTGAAGCCTCGTGCAACGTAACGCGCCTTGAAGACAGGCGGAGAACCCGGCGGCCGCTTCACCCTGAAAATCCACATGCCACTGACGATGTTCGCCCCAGGTGGGGGAACCTCGTCGACGTAGGTGCCAGTGGACTTCCAGGAAGCCATCTCTGCGTCCATGGCTGTCTGCCACTGAGAGGAGTAGGGACCCTCCATCGCCTCTGCGTAAGAGCGTGGGGTCGGGATGTCTGGTGCATCCGGGTCTCCCTCAGGGGCAATCAGCATGGACACGAGATGAGGTAAAGCAGCGGCAAAGCACTCAAACTCCTCCTGTCTGTCCTCGAGGACGTCCGTGCCAAGAGCACACTCACCCCCGACGGACGGAGGACAGACAGACTCAGACTCAGCAACAAGGCTAGCGGCGTAGTCTAGACGACAGGCGGCAGCAAAGTCAACAAGCTCAGCGACTAGAGCAGACGCAGCAGAGGACTCAAAGGAAGGGTCAGTGACAACAGTGGCGAGGAGACGCGTGACAGTAGGACTGGCAGCACGAAGAGAGTCAGACCCCGGGTCAGCAAGAGCAGGAAGAGAGGACGCAGGAGGAGACGGCAGAGGGACACGCTGCGGAGCAGTGGAAGGACGCATAGTCATATAGTGAGTGCCAGGGACAGGAGGAGGTTGCTCACGCGGAGCACGACGACCAGTGCGGACAGCACGGACAGGTGACTCTGGACGCGACTCAGGCGACTCTGGACGAGACTCAGGTGACGGAGGACGAGACTCAGGCTCACGACGCTCCGTAAGACTACTCGTCGGCGCAGTGTAAGGAGAAGGACCAGGCAGCGGAGAGACTGGCTGTAACTGTGACTGCGACTGGACAGGCGGTGGACTCGGTAGGGGAGGAGTAGGACCAGGAGAGGGCGGGAGGCCAAGAACCTGCTGAAGGAGCGGAACGTAGTACGGCCGCGGCTGCGCAGCTCCTCCTGAACCAGCAGGGACAGCACCAGCACCCTCAGCTCCAACTCCCGCAGCAGCTCCAGCAGCACCTCCAGCACCAGCACCGTCACCAGCAGCTCCAGCACCAGCAGCACCTCCAGCAGCTCCAGCACTAGGAGCACCTCCAGCAGCACCAGCAGCAGCTCCAGCACCAGCAGCACCTCCAGCAGCTCCACCACTAGGAGCACCTCCAGCAGCACCAGCAGCACCTCCAGCACCAGCAGCGTCTCCAGCAGCTCCAGCACCAGCAGCACCTCCAGCAGCACCACCAGCAGCTCCAGCACCAGCAGCACCTCCAGCAGCTCCAGCTCCAGCAGAACCCCCAGCCCAGCAGCTCCAGTACTGCCTGTACGAGCACCTCCAGGACCAGAGGCTCCAGCACCTCCAGCAGCTCCAGCAGCACCAGCGTCAGTAGCACCAGCACCAGTACCAGCTCCAGGGTCCGCGACACCAGTAGCGCCACTCCGGAGACTGCAGCGCCGAGCGTACCACTCTCGGAGCCGCTGGGGAGAGGGCGGCTCCCGACGAGGAGGGGAACCACTAGCACCAGCTCCAGCAGCACCCCTAGCTCCAGAAGCGCCCCTCCTGAGGCTGCAGTACTGCAAGTACCACTCCCACAGCTGCTGTGAGGAGGGAGCGCCTCCAGGTGCAGCACGGTCAGTCGCAGCACCCGCAGGCTCAGTACCCTCAGACGTAGCACTCTCAGGCTCAGCACCCCCAGACTCAGCACCCCCAGACTCAGCACCCCCAGACTCCGTACTCCCAGGCTCCGCACCCCCGGGCTCCGCACGCTCAGGCTCAGCACCCCCAAACTCCGCACCCCCAGGCTCCGCACGCTCAGGCTCAGCACCCCTAGCAGGACGAGAGTCGACAGCTACCTCGACAGGCTCAACCGGGTCTACCTGGGACACACCTGAGGGAGCGGCACCCTGAGGGGGGAGGGAGTCTACCACAGCAGCACCTGGTGCGAGGAAGAGAGGCGGGGGGGGGAGCGGGGCAGTGCGGTAGGGGAAGAGGCGGTAGTAGGGGACCGACTCGTCGAACGTGACGTCCTGAGAAGGAAGGACACGGCGCGAGGTGGCGTGGTAAAACTGCCAACCAGACGCGTCCGGGACAAAGCCAAGGAAGACACAAGGAACAGCGCGGGAGGAGAGCTTGTCCGCGGACGTATCGCGAACAAAAGCTCGAGATCCCCAGACCCGAAAACGAGACGCATCGCCAACCTCTCCCGTCCAACGCAGTGTCGGCGAAGTCTCCGGAACGGAGACACGGGGCCAGAGGTTGAGCTGATGCGCAGCGTATCGGACCGCAAACGGCCACAGAAAGTGGGGGGCAGCCGCATGGATCAAGGAGGTACTAGCGACCTCCATGACCAGGCCAATGCGGCGCTCAGCAACCCCATTCTGCTGTGGAGAGGCCGGAAGCGTGAACGACTGCTCAATGCCCTGCCCCTGACAGTAGGCCCTCAAGAGGTCGGAGGAAAACTCCCCACCTCTGTCAGAGTGCAGACGCAGGACAGGAAAGTCCGAGTGGAACCTCTCGCTAAGCTGGAGACGGGCAGCGCGGATCCAAGGGATCAAAACATCAGGGACTTCACCCTTGGTGCGCAAGGGGAAGACCGTGGTGTAGCGCGAGTAGTCGTCAACAACTATCAAGAAGTACCTCTCGTGACCCTGTCCACGAACGCGGGCTGGGCCCCACACGTCCATGTGGAGCGTCTGCAGGGGAGCAGTCGTCGGGGGAAACGAGGAGGAGTGAGGAGCGGCGCGCTGCCGCCCCTCGACACAGGGAAGACAAGGAGGAGCAGGCGAGGGTGGGAGAGGAGGGAGAACCCTGGGAAGACCAGAGACAAGGTACCGTTTGTGCATGCCACGAAGGCGCTGCACTGACGGGTGACCAAGGCGGTGGTGCCAGAGGACGGTCTCGTGCGCCAGAGAGCGACACGAGCAGGGGGCCGACAGCTGACCTGACGCAGACGCAGACGCAGCTACCTGAGGGGACTCAGTGGTCAGTGTGTACAGGTCCGACCCCGGCTGCCGAGTGAAGGTAGCTAGGTGGCGACCCGTCCGAGCACACGTGCAGTGTGTCACGCGCTCGTAGGCAGGGGTGAACTGGTGGACACCCCCATCCTGAAGTGCACTACCTGCCACCAAGTTCGTAGAGAACGAGGGGAGGTAGAGACCTGACAGTGTGCCCGACGGGACCGCAGGACAAGGGAGGACAGTGGAGGAGGTCGCAATGACCGGACCCCCAGAGGGGTCAGCGAGGGAGACAGCAACCGGCCGAGCAAGCTGCTCTAGGGCAGTGCGGTCACGAAAGAAACAGCGAGAAGCACCTGAGTCCAGTGTGAAGGTGTGCAGTGCCTTAGTAGACTCAGTACCAGAGGGCGCAGACTCACGAGCACCTAGAGCAGCAGCCTCACCAGCACCTGGGGCAGCAGACACGCGAGCACCTAGAGCGGCAGCCTCACTGGTCCTAATGCCCGGGTCAGGCGGGACACGCAGGTACTGGTCACTCTCTCCAATAATAGTCAATGCATACATGGCACCAAGGATAGCATCAAAGTCAAGAGCAAAGACATCAATATTCTTTTTCATCAGATCAGCCCAGCGGGGCAGCTCAGTGGCGTCAGGAAACTGTGCACGCCAGGCGTTGTCGAGACGAAAGAAGCAGCGGTGTGCCGTGTGGAACCTCCCACAGGTCTGGCCAGTGCGGTCACCTGTGCGGATTAGGTACGGGCAGGTACTTCCACCCCCAGACCCCCCACGCTGAGAGTACCACTCACGGAGCTGCTGGGAGGTCGGGGTCTCGCTGGGACGCTGCTGCTGCTGCCTCTGGCCACCACTGAACCCTCCACGTTGCACCGCCCCACCGCGCCCGCCACCAGCTCCACCGCCGCCACCCTTGCCCCCCTTGCCCTTGCCGCTCTTGTGCCTCCAACTAGGAGCAGACGCAGCCCCGACCTCCTCAGCACCGAGGTAGTCGACAGCAGCAGCAGATGCAATGGAGGGGAGAAGGGGGACGGGGGAACACCCCTCAAAGAAGGGAGTGCGAGGGTCGCCACGAGAGGCACCTACAGCTACAATACTCTTCTCAGCTGCAAGGAGCTCCTTCTCGAACAGGTCGACAGTGAGGTCAGTGGGAGAGAGGGCGAGAAAGTGGTCCCTGACAGCGCGAAGAGAGTCAGGGAGGCGAGTGACTAGGTGGTACAGTGTGAGGTACATCGGGGGAGGGTTCTTGGCGAGGAAATCAGGAGGAAGTGCGGCACGGTAGCGGAGATCACTAGTACGGAGGTGAGTGATCAGGTCAGCTACAGTGGCAAAGGCGGACAGATCGGGGAAGAGATAGGGCAGTGAGAGACGGCCTATTGCAGCAGTAGCAGGGGAGGAGTAGCGCGCAACTACAGCATCGTACAGTTCCTTCGCAGTCTTATGCTCGCGCTCATCTAACGGCAGGTGGCTGCGAACGGCTAGGCGAGCGTGAGCGTCACGGGTCTGCCACTGTGAGCGAGCTGTACTGTCAGCGGTAGCAGCAGGTGCGAGAGCTACGCCGGACGTGTGGTCAAACAGAGAAACATCGTCCTTGGCAGTGATCTGGAGGAACAGGTGCAGGTCATCGAGCCAAACGTCAAACTTAATCGGGCGGCCCTCAGAGTCAAAGGTGAGAACGGTAGGACTAGCCATAGTGGCAGTAGCAGCAGTAGCAGTAGCAGCAGTAGCAGTAGCAGTAGCAGTAGCAGCAGTAGTAGCTGTAACAGGAACAGGAACAGCAGGTGCTACAGGTGGGGCGGCGCGGCTCAATCAGGGTGGCGCGACTCGGGCGGCGCGACTCGGGTGGCGCGACTCGAGCAGGCAGGGCGGCGCGAGGGCGGGCCTATGCTCGGTGCGCGGCGGCGCCTAAGGTGCGGCTGTGCGTGGGCCGCGGCTGCGTTTGTGCTGGCGGCGGCCTAGACGCGGCGGCGGTCGACGGGCGGCTAGCGGGCCGCACTAGGTGTCGCGGCGGCGGCCTAAGGGGACGCAGCGGCGGTCGACGGGCGGCTAGCTGGCTGCGCGTGGGCGGCGACGACAACGCGAGTGGCTAGCGGGCCGCGCGCTCAAGAAAACGGGCCGCGCACGGGCGGCTAGCGGGCTACGCGACGGGAAAACAGGCCGCGCGCGCGGGTTGCTAGCGGCTGCGTACGGGCAGCGTAAGGGGAGAGGAGGCGCGCGAGGGCGCACTAGGAGCGAGGCGCACGAGGGCGCTAGGAAAGGACGGCGCACGAGGGCGCTTCGAGCGGAAACGGTGGGCCCTAAGAACGGTCCTAGGTTCCTAATCCTAGGCTCGTAATACCATGTCAGAATGAGTGAAGTGGTTGGACTAGAAAGGATGGGAGTACAAGTACAAAACACTAGAGCAATGTACCCCCTAGAGGCTAACCCAACTGTAGCCTACAAACTACAACACATATAATGTTTGACAGCAGCCACCTGAGCGCAACTACCCAGTCCACGACAAAGAAATGCTGGCCATCGTCCACGCATTTCGTACCTGGCGCTGCTACCTCACGGGAGCCGACGTGACAATCCGAACCGACCACAAATCGCTACAGTACATGCGTACACAACCGACACTCAACCCGCGACAAATCCGGTGGTTGGACTTCCTCGAGTCCAATTTTCGGTACACCATCACGTACAAGAAGGGCGCCAACAACATCGCCGACGCCCTCGCCCGACCATCCATGCAAAAAGCGGTGGTACTAATCGCCCACACCAACCCGATGCTGACGGGACTATTCACCCATGGCTAAAAGATCGACAGGTTTTTTCGGAACCCGCACCAACAGGCTGCCACGCCACATGGCAAGTACTACCTAAAAGCCGGTACGAACCGGATTTGGGTACCAGCATACCAGCCTTTACGGGAGTTGCTGACGCAGGAGGTCCACGACTCCAACCTCTCCGGGCATTTCAGCACCGACAAAACACTGAAGCTGCTGCAGCGGAATTATTTCTGGCCGGACATGCACACCGATGTGCAGCGCTACGTGTCAACTTGCCCGACCTGCCAAGCAATGAAGTCGTCGCGACAAAGGCCAGCCGGACTGCTGCAACCCCTCGCGCCACCCGAACGACCGTGGCAACAGGTGACGATGGATTGTCAGAATGTTATTATCTAGCCTGTAGTGGGGTGCTCTATAGCGAGTACAACCCTGTTAGGGTTTACTATATGTATCCCAACTGCTGCTAGTGAATCCCTCCCTTTCTTCATTTCTGTTTCTCACTGCTAGTTTCTGACATGCTATCAGAGCAGGTCGACCCCCTTGGGTCAATCCTGTGGGTGGGCCCACCACCTAAAGCTTCCGCTGCTCTACTGCTGTCGCGCGCCCCGAGCGCGCTACCCTTTCTTCCTGCCGCGCGCGGAGCGCGCGACGAAATTTTTTCTTCCCGCCGCGCGTCTGATGCGCGCGGCGGTTTTCCTGTGTGGCGCGCGCCCGGGGGGCGCGCGGCCCTTTCTTCTTCCTGGCGCCCCCTGGCGAGCCGCGCGCTGCCCCCGCCCGTCCGTCGCGGCACCCTGGGGAGCCGCGCGCTGCCCCCGCCCGTCCGTCGCGGCGCCCTGGGGAGTTGCGCGCGGCCCCCGCCCGTCCGTCGCGGCACCCTGGGGAGCCGCGCGCTGCCCGCGCCCGTCCGTCGTGGCACCCTGGGGAGCCGCGCGCTGCCCCCGCCCGTCCGTCGTGGCACCCTGGGGAGTCGCGCGCGACCCCCCGCTGCCCCGTCGCGCCGCCCTGGGGAGTCGCGTGCGGCCCCCTGCTGCCCCGTGATGGCGCCCTGCGAGCCGTGCGCCGTCCCCCCCCGCCGTCCCCCGCGCTCCTGCCCCTTGCAACCCGTTTTAGGGTTTTGGGCTGAGGAGTGTGGGGGTGGCGGTTCTGGGGGTGGCGGTTCTGGGGGTGACGGGTGTGTGCACCGTCCCCTGCTCCTCCTCCTCCTCCGTCTCCCACTGCTGCAGCTGCCGCTGAGGGGGGTGGGTGTGTGGGAGCCGAGGGTTTAGGGTTTAAGGGGGGTGCCGTGGGAGTGGAGCTAGGGTTTCAGCAGGGGGTGTGTGAGAGGGGTGTGGGACGGTCGGGGGAGGTTGAGTGGAGGCTGCTGTCTTGTCGTCCGCAGCACCTGCAGTCCGGGGCGCACTGTCCTGGTAGCCCAGAGAGTCTGCTGCGCCTGTCGCCCGTGGGTCCGTTGCTCCTGTAGCTCCTCGTAGCCCGTGAGCCAGTTACTCCAGTAGTCCGGGGCGCTGTCTCGGTAGCCACTGTGCCAGCAGCTCCTGTTGCCCGTGTGTCTGCAACTTCAACCGTCGTCTCCCATCTTCTATCCTCGCACAGTCCCTCCTCCTCCTCACTTGCCCGCTGTGATTACCTCTAGCTTTGCTTATTATTGTGCACTCCTACTATGCCTGCTCATTGTGCTGATTACACCCCACTTTGGCTATGGGGGTGTGTCAGAATGTTATTATCTAGCCTGTAGTGGGGTGCTCTATAGCGAGTACAACCCTGTTAGGGTTTACTATATGTATCCCAACTGCTGCTAGTGAATCCCTCCCTTTCTTCATTTCTGTTTCACACTTGTTGATTCTAACATGGATTTTGTCACGGGGCTTCCAGCTGGCACGAGTAGCAACGACTCGGTGATGGTCGTCGTCGATCGCCTGACGAAAATGGCGCATTTCACCCCATGCCGAACGACGATCACAGCCGAAGATACAGCCAAACTGTTCATCTCCACCGTCGTACGCCTACACGGGTTACCTTCGGCGATCATCAACGATCGTGATCCGAAATTTACGTCGAAGTTCTGGCAGGAGACATGGGCACAGTACGGCACCCGCCTGCAGTTTTCGTCGTCATACAACCCGCAAACCGACGGACAGACGGAACGGACAAATCAGACCATGGAGCAACTGATTCGCACCAACTGCCCAGACATTCGCAAGTGGGAAGATTCACTGCCGATGCTGGAATTCGCGTACAACAACGCCCCTTCGGCCACGACCAAACAATCGCCCTTCTTCTTGAATTACGGGATAGACCCCGTGGAACCTCGTCAACGACTGTGGACAACCCGGTACCACGATCGCAGCAGTTTGTCACGGAGCTGCAGACAGCCCGCACGAAAGCCGTTGATTTCATTCGTAAGGCTAATACCACGGCCAGTCGTCAGGCGGATAAACATCGACGGAATTTACCCTTCCGCGCAGGGCAAGTTGTGCTTCTGGACACCAAGAACCTCAGGCTGCCGCAGCCCGCGAAACGAAGGCCCCAATACGTGGGACCATTTCGTATCATCCAGATGGTGACACCTGTCACCGCGAAGCTGCTACTGCCCGACGATTGGAAAATACATGACGCCTTCCACGTCAGTCTGCTGCGTCATTACGAACAGCCGCAGTCGCCAGCTGTTGCTCGGCCAACCATCGCGCCGACCACACGCCCCGTGGCGGAGCCCACGCTGGAACCTTGGAAGATTCTCAACCATCGCGTGGACGTGACTGCCGCCGGCCGCTCGGTGAAATTCCTGCTTCGCTGGAAAGAACACACGAGCGAGGACGACACGTATGTCGCTGCTGATTCGCTACTAGGACATCCGGTTGTGGATGCTTACCTGGCCCGCCGAGGTGTCTCGGATATTCACCACCTTTCTTAAGGGGGGGGGTAGTGTAAGGAATTTTCCGGATTCCTTACTGGGTCACACTGTACGCGTACAACCCCGGTTTTCTGAAAACCAGGCTCGGTCCGCCGACCTCGCCTTCCGAGCCACCACCGCATCGCCTTCGGGTTTTCCAACCCCGAACCTGCACCCAACCATCTCGCGACCCCGCGACCTCGGCCTAGCTAGCTTCGCTATATTAGTCCTAGGCCTCGTTGTGTTCTCAAACGTTGTAATCACTTCCGCATTATTGAGTTCTGCGCACTCTTCCTTTCACAACTCATAACAGCCAATGCCATTCTAGACAGTTACCACGCTGTACTTCGTAACTGTCTTGTGCGGTTACTGGGCAGTCAAGGGTCGCGACCGTTGGACTGTCTTCGACTGTTGACCTTCGGGTGACCCTCGACCTTCCGCGTGCTCTATATGAGCTACCGTATGGCCCCAGATATAGGCGCTGGCCTATTACAAGCGCCGGCGCTTCTATCTGGAGCATGGCGCTTATGGCCGTTCCTCGATTATAAGCGCCCCCCCTAAAAATGCTTTACTTATTATAAGCGCATGTGTAATTTTAATTTAAAATATTGCTTAGAACATTAACGAGATTCATTTTTGCAGCGAGTCAGATTTCAATTTCGCTTCGTTTGACTCTCGAAGACCTGACTGGCTGCGCGTCCAGTCAGGATGTGCTGGCATGACGTGTGTTTTCCTCAGTGTGCTGGCAGAATATCGCTCGCGCGCGATTCTGCTTTATGACTCCAAAAAAAATCGACTCGGTTGAAATGGCAAAAAGAAAATGAAACTATTTGGTGCTCTAAATATACAATTTTGTTATTGTCATTATATAAGCGCCGGCGCTTATGGGCGTTATTCAATTAGCGCCACCCCCTAAAAAAATGATTTTATTATAAGCGCATATGCGCTTATATCCGGGGCTATACGGTATTGCGGTACTGATACAGGCGTTCACTTCGTTATGAAGTGACGCGAGAGTGGAGGACCTTTGGGAATGCTTATGATAACCTTTCAGTGCAGCTACAGTTGTCAATTACAAGAAATGTATACATAACATGGGAGTCTTATGATGATTAGAGGCAAAAAAAAAAGGGGGGACGGGGGGAGGGGGGGAGGGGGGGGGTCCTCACAAAACCTGCCGTAATAAGAGTCCCCTTACCAACAGGTCCTATCGCTGGCACTATACGGAATCTCGTTCTCAACTTTTGCTAGTGGAAACTTTTGTAGTTTTGCACTGTGAACGCACAAGTGCTGTGATCTACAGCAACAGCAATCCAGAAGGCTCACTCACACCCCCCCCCCCCCCCCCCCCCTTCCCTGAGCCCATAAGCAGGCCTCTATGGTAAGGTTGTTGAGCTTAATTCAAGCACGGCACGTTGACTGATCTACGACGGTAACCGATATATCAACGCCCAACTCCTTTCCCTAAGCCCAGAAGCGAGCCTTCTTAATGAGGTCGCTGACCTTGACTAGATCCATCTTGGCTGCAATTATGAAGTCATTCTCACTCAAGCCACCTGCAGGGAGGGAGAAGCGAGAAGGGGAAGAGGTGGGGAGGGGAGCAAACACAGGCTCATCTGGTATGAGCGCTAACCTTCACTAGATCCATCTTGGCTGCAATTATGAAGTCATTCTCACTCAAGCCACCTGCGGGGAGGGAGGGAGAGGTGAAGACCAACAGAGAGAGGAGGAAGGTGATTGATATCTTCATGAGGTCGCTGACCTTCACTAGATCCATCTTGGCTGCAATTATGAAGTCATTCTCACTCAAGCCACCTGCAGGGAGGGAGAAGCGAGAAGGGGAAGAGGTGGGGAGGGGAGCAAACACAGGCTCATCTGGTATGAGCGCTGACCCTCACAAGATCTGTCGTGGCTGCGATAACAAAGTCATTCTCACCCAAGCCACCTGCAGGGAGGGAGAGAAGAGGAGAGAAAGGCATGAGGAGGAGAGTGAGGAGAGGGGCTTATCTGGTTTGAACATTGGCCTTAACTAGATCCATCTTGGCTGCGACGATCAAGTCGTTTTCACTCAAGCCACCTGCAGGGAGGGAGAGAAGAGAGGGAAAGAGGTGGGGAAAAGAGAGGGAAAGAGGTGGGGAAAAGCGAGGGAAAGAGGTGAGGAAAAGAGTGAAAAGGGGGTTATCTGGTCTGAACGCTGGCCTTGACTCAATCCATCTTGGCTGCGACAATGAAGTCATTCGCACTCAAGACACCTGCAGGTAGTGCACATGGGCTTAGGATTGTCCAATGCTTGAGTGCGCTGGTTCTGTCTCGATACATCCTGGCTGCCAATTAACGGCGTTTTTTCTCAACCCGCACGCTCATGTTCGCTCAACCCTTCCCCACACTCCCCCTGCTATGCCTCCACCATGCCCCCCATCCGCCGCACCAGTTGCAGGAGCATAGAGATCAACCCTGACCACATAGCCCTGCTACATGCTCACGTCCGCCTGCTGCCCCCTCCGCAACCCCCCCCTCTTGCTGCACCATGCTTTCCCTGCCATGATGACTCACCAACGGCCGGAGTGTGCAGGACCACCCTGACCACATAGCCCCGGTGCATGCCCATGTCTGGACGCTGCCCTCCCCACACACCCTCTGCTGACAGTGCAGTGTGCCCAAGTTCCTCTGATAACAGCCCGCCACTCACCGATTGCAGGAGTGTGCAGGTCCACCCTGGCCACATAGCCCTGCTGCACGCTCATGCCCGCCTGCTGCCCCCCCTGCACTCCCTTTGCCCCATGCTCCCCCTGTAACAATGACTCACCTATCGCTGGAGTATGCAGGTCAACCCTCACAACGTAGCCCTGCTGCACGCTCATGTCCGCCTGCTGCGCCCCTCCGCACTGCTCCTGCTGTGCTTCCACCACGGCCCCCATCCGCCGCATCAGCTCGGCCCCGCTCTCCTCGTCCCGCACGCGCCACTCGCCTCTTAGCCGCAGGCCCGAGGGTTCGGACACTAGCTTCCACCCAACGACCTGCATGAATGGTTGGATTTCGGGGTTGGAGGGATTGAGAGAAGGTGCGAGGTTGGAATGGGAAGAAGATTGATTTCACCCCTACTCGTCACCTCGCATCAGCTCCCCCCCGCTCTCCTCGTCGCGCACGCGCCACTCGCCCCTTAGCCGCAGCCCCGAGGGTTCAGGTACTAGCTTCCAGCCCACGACCTGGAGGAGAAGGGTTCAGGGTTCAGGATTTCGGGTGTGGGATTGCATGAGAATGGGCATTCTCGCCGCATCAGCTCCCCCACGCTCTCCTCGTCCCGCACGCCCCTTAGCCACAGCTGTGAGGGTTCGGGTACTAGCTTCCACCCAACGACCTGAAGAAGAAAAATTCAGGGTTCAAGGTTTCCAGTGTTGGTTAGCTGGGATTGCATGATAACAGGAATTAGCACCCCCCATCCCCCACTTCAGCTTCGCCCCCCTCTCCTCGTCCCGCACGCGCCACTCGCCTCTTAGCCGCAGGCCCGAGGGTTCGGACACTAGCTTCCAGCCCACGACCTGGAGGAGAGGGGTTCAGGTTTCAGGGTTCAGGGTGCGGGATTGCATGAGAATGGGCATTCCCGCCGCATCAGCTCCCCCCCTCCCCACCCTTCCCCTCGTCCCGCACCCGCCACTCGCCCCTTAGCCGCAGGTCCGCGGGTTCTCGTACGCGCTTCCACCCAACGACCTGGAGAAGATTTGGGGCCTCAGGGCTCAGGGTTGTGAGATTTGGAGAGATCATGATCCGGTATGGCACACACACTTCATACTCGCCACATCAGCTCCCTGCCGCTATCCTCGTCCCGCTCCGCCCCCGCCACTCTCCCCCCAGCCGCAGAGTTGGGCGACTGGATGGGTAGGATACTTGCGCTCACCCAACGACCTGGCGGAGAGGGTTCAGGGTTTAGAGTGCGAAGTTTGGAGAGACTAGCATTAGCACCGGTCGTACTCGGTCACTACCCCCTCTCGCTCTTCCCCTTACCGCCACATCCGGCACATTACCCATACCCCTCCCCCGCCTTACCCAGACCACCCTTTTCTCTGCAGCCCCTTCACAGCCCCACTTTCCCCCTTCCCCCCTCCCCTCCCCCTTCCCCCCCTCTCTCTTTTCTTGCGTTACCCCTTCCCCGCGCCGGACCCACCCGCTTGAGCAGCTCTCGGGCTCCTGGCTCCGCCAATGGCTGCGTGCCAGCTGGCAGCGGCGAGCAGTTGCGTGCGGCCAGGCCTGCCACCTCGCTGCAAGAAACGACAAAAGCGGAGAGAGGAGAAGGTCAGGAGGGGGGCAGGGTAGAGACGTACGGTTGCGAGTCCAAACACAGGTTGTTGCTTCCAATGCAAAAAGTGTAGTTTGTTTCCCCTCTTTTTCAGACTTTGGGTACCGGCATTGTCATAGCGAGTAACAAGGTTCTGGAAAGTTTCTACATTTACGTCAACTAGATGCCTCGGCAGCTTCGGGCTTGGGCGCCGTGAAAGGTAAGGGAGCCGGAGCGAGTCGACGTGGGTCAGGTGACTCGTGGTGGGTCTTTGTATTGACTCGCAATACATTATCATAAAAAAATGGTATTCGAATCACTTTAAGTTGACGTATTCGAAGACGACGAACGTACGTTGCAAAAAAGAGATAGGGATAACTTGAGTGCTCACGTAAGGGAGGAGCACAGAACCCATGGCAATCCACACCGCCTGGTTTGATTTAAAGCACGTACGTGATTCCCGACGGCAGCAGAATGCGGTGCTCCGTGTCGGCATTCCCGAGGACCTTATCGCCGAACTGGCTCTCCAGCTCACTCGGCCGCGGGTCGCGCGCTCCGTAATCCCCAATGTCGAACCGCTCGTCCGAAGCGCGCACGACCAAGGATTTCCGTCCCGAAGTTGGTCGGTTTCTTGGGTTTATTGAAGCCACGCGGAGCTGTTGGCGCTTCGACAGGAGGTCTGCTTGCGGCACGAGAGACCGTTGAAGGCCAGCTGGACTAATGGCGACGGCCGACCGCAAGGCTGCCATGATGAGGATTGACGATTCACTATCGAAGTTTGACGATCGACGGATGAGGATCGACGCAATGAAAGCACGGAACTTGGGAGCAGCTGACTTTCACCAAGAGAAAAGGACTGCGCGCGTGAAGCGGCCGTGGTCAGAGCAGTGACGTGTGTGTGGGGTGGGATCGGGAGAGGTGAAAATAAATTGCTTCGGAAATTTGTAGAAATTGCATTGTGTCAACTGGGTTCAGGGTGGTGGGTTGCGGAAGTTGGCTCCCTCGCGAAATGAACGAACTTCGTCAGTGGCTTTCTTCCACAACCAACTAGATTGAACGAATTTCTTCATTCTTGACTTTCGCGAAAACTTTCTTCACCTAGGTTGGGAAATGATCAAACTGGGGCCGAAGAGTGCCAGAGGGAAGATCGAAGTAGGGCCAGAAAATCTCGACCGTAGGATATCAGCCCCGAGCTGCCCAAGAGGCTAGGCGAACAAGCCGAGCCGTGACTTAAAGAGAAATGCTACCAGCACCAAACTTTGTGTCCAACTTTTATAAAAATGGTTACGACCGCCATCAACTACTACGCGCGCATCGCGTTCTTGTGGAAGTAAACATTGCCGTAATAATTTTTGAGTCCAGACCAACATATTTCACTATGGGTGATACATATCACTACCTGATCGGAAACGCGCAGGAAAAAAATATATTACCCATTCGGAAATGGATGCGAATAGGGAGGCATCAACCCTAAACACAACGAAGGTTCCCGATTTTAGGGTTGATACATCCCGAAAATGCATCCAGGGTTTTTAGGGGTTATAGTTGTTTTTGGCTGCCCTAAGAGTTTCTGCCTTGCTAAACGACGCTATTGGGAGGAAGGTGATGAATCAGTAACTATTTCCATGAAAAATAACGCGCGAGCGAAAATGCTAGTTGTCAACGTACATACGTTCAATAAATGATAACCTTCTGCAAATACCTTTTTGCGCAGTGGTTTGGTTAGTTCCGGGCCTCTCGGCCCCTTTTCGATCACCTCTCTGGCACTGTTCGGCCCCTGTGATCTTTTCCCGCCGAGGATTTGTGGTCCGCCTCAGCTTCCACGCCGAACTGGCCACGTCATCAGAACATCATCCAGATCATGCCACAAGGGAATTCCGTTCCCAAATGCCAGCCACTAGCTACACCTTGTCCCCGCCACAAACGAATAGAAGCCTATTCCCCATCAAGGTTCTAGAAGAGGGCGCATTGGAGGTTGCCCATACATTTTGTAAGCGGCTCCTCAAAATACAGCGTCGACGTTGCCACTTCTCCACCTCAGCAGTTGTATCCGCGGCGTCACGGGCCGATATCCTAGCCGACTAATTCGTTATCTTACCTTTTCTACCTCCTCATCGCGCGCATTCTTATTGTCTGTGCGCCCAACCATGGCAGCCTGCGCGTCGTCCCTCGCGTCCTCCACGGCATTCCAAGGCGTCTCCGTGCCGCGCGCCGTCCCGCTCGCCGCAGAAGGCGGCTTCCCCCACTCCGTCCTTCGACGCGCAGAGTCGCTCCCCGCGCGGGGCTACCGAGCGGTGCGTGTGCGCGCGTCGTCGCGCGCGGATGACAGCGAGGGCAGCGGAGCGCAAAATGGCGCGCGCGCGGCTGCGGAGCACCCTCTCCGCGCGAAGCTCCTCTCCCGCCGCAGGCTTTTCGCCCTCGCGGGGCCTTTCGCGCTCGCGCTCGCCGGTTTTCCGCGAATCGCCCGCGCGGAGGGAGAAGGTGCTGACGTGGCCGTGCTGGATGCTCCTGCTGACGTGGCAGTGCTGGATGCTCCTGCTGACGTAGCAGTGCTAGATGCGCCTGCTGACGTCATTGCGGAAGTTGCTCCTGCTGAGACCGCCATTGTGGAGCCAACGCTGACGTCAGACGCAGTCATTTCAGCAGAAGCGACAAACGCGAATGCTGCGGTAAGAAGAGCGGCGCGTGAGAGGTAAATCGAAAAAGAGAGGGAGGAGAACGAGGGTGGGGGACGCGAGGGAGGCAAGGGAGAGATTACACGTGGCACCGGCAATTTCCCCACAATCCCACGTCCCACTTGTCGCTTATATTGTTTCGTTTTCGCGCCTCCGTGCACATTCCCTCTTCTTTGCTTCTATGTTCCGTTCTTGCCTCAGATTGAACAGCCTCAGCCTCAGCAGCAGGAGCAGGAGCAGGAGCAGGCGGAGGGGCAGCAGCAGGCGTTTGGCGGCGCGTGGTTGGGCGCGGCGCTGCTGGGTGCGGCGCCAGCTGGCGCTCTGGGATTCGTGCTGCGAGGGGAGCGCGCGCAGCGGGAGGCGGTGGAGGGTGACCTGGCGAAGGTGCGTGTGAGACATCGGATAAGGTTCTCTTGAGCAAATGAACAAATGCGTCGACTCGACCATGTTACCACCATGGCACTACGGTGGCGGTGTAGGGTAACCTGGTGAAGGTTCGTCCGGGAAATCACAACAGGCTATGAAATGCACCACCGGTTTGTTTGTTATAAATAGAAAGAAGAAGAAGAAAAAAATGCCACCACCATGCCAACCCTCTCCCGTTCCCCCTCTCTCCATCTTTCCGCCGTCCACCTTCCGCCCGCCTGATCCCCGCAGGCGCAGGCAGCGCATGCAGCAGCAGAGCCAGCAGGTAGGAGGCCGAAAGGGGTTGTGCTGCATTACCCCATTATCCATTAATCAGTTTTTCCCTCTTATCCCTCTCTCACTCTCCATCCCTCCCCTCTTTCTCCCCTTCGCCCTCCCCTTTTCTCCCCCTCCCCCTACCCCTCCCCCTTTCTCCCCCTCTCCCCCTCCCGCCCTGTAAGCGCAGGCGCGGGCAGCGCTGGCAGCAGCGGAGCGAGCAGCGAAGGAGGCGGAAGGGGTGAAGGCGGAAGCAGCAGCGGCGGCGGCGGCGGCAGCAGCAGCAGAGGCGCGCGTGGGGGAGGCGGAGAGGGCGCGGAAGGAGGTGGAGGGAAGGCTGGGGGAAGAGGCGGAGAGAGCCAAGCGGGCGGAGGAGAAGGGTAAGTGGTAGTGAGGGAGAGGGATGAGCGAGGATGAATGACTGGATGACTGGATGCTGTCACAACACAACGGAAGGGTGAGTGCGTGTGGAGGGCAGCATGGAAACTGGCAGCTGCATTGCAGTCAAAGACTGAATGCAGGCACAACGGGAGGTAGGCGGGCGGAGAGGGGCTGGAGGGAGGTGGAGGGGAGGGTGGGGGAGGAGGCGGAGAGAGCAAAGCTGGTGGAGGCAGCAGCACGCTCAGGGTTTAGGGTTTGAGAGTGTTTGCTGATGGTTATGAGAGTGACTGAACGAAATCACAACGTAAGGGTGGGTGGGTGGGTGGGTGGGTGTGAGTGATGGCAATGAGGGTGGCAACAGCACAGGCTGGCGGAGGCAGCAGCACGCTTTTCCATGTGCTTCGAGAACCCTAACTTCTCCTCCAACCTCTACTTCCCACCGTTCTCCTTACACCCCTCCCCTACTCCCCCCCACTCCATACAATCCCACCTTCCCCATTCACCACCCTCCACTACCCCCCTCCCACTTAACAGCTAGTCAACTATCCACGCAGCTCTCCCAGCGGCAGCAGCCGCAAGCAGCAGCACAGGCGGAGGCAGATGCAGAGCCAGCAGCAGGAGCACGCTTTTCACTGTGCTTCAACGAGCCCAAAACTACCCCCCTGCCCCCTCTCCCGTCCATTCCCCTTGCGCCCCTCCCCCACTCCCATCTCCCTCCCACCTCCCTCCCCCACCCCACTCTCCCTCGGGTAGCCGGTCAGCTATCCACGCAGCTCTCCCAGCGGCACCAGCAGCAGCTGGCAGCAGCAAAGGCCGAACCGAGGCAGATACAGAAGAAGGAGCGGCATGCATAATACGGTGCTTCATTGAACCCAAACTCTTCTCCCCCGCCCCCTTCCCCTTTATGTGTCTCCTCCACTCCGCACCCTCCCTCCTTTCCCCTCCACTTCCCTCCCCCTTCCCCACTATCCCCCCCCTTCCCCCCTCTTTCCCCCTTTCCCCCGTTCCCCATGCCAGCGGGTCAGCTATCCACGCAGCTCTCCCAGCGGCAGCAGCAGCTGGCAGCAGCACAGGCGGAGGCAGAGGCAGCAGCAGGAGCCGTCTCAGCCGCCCAAAAGGCGGCTGCCGGCCTTGCTGCCGACCTGGAAGCTTCCATGAAGGAGCGGGAGGCGCTTCAGCAGGAACTGGTAACTGGGCGGGTGAAGCTGCAGCAGAAAATCGGCGAGGCGGTTACCGCAAAGGGTGACGTGGCACGGTTACAAGGGAAGGTGAAGGAGCTGGAGCAGCGTGAGAAGGATGCGGCTGCTGAGCTGGATGCCAAGTCAGCGCAGCTGAAGGAGAGTGCTGACGTGGAGGCCCGGCTGCGTGCTGAGCTGGCAGATGCTCAGGGTGCGCTGGCGAAGGTTGAGAGTGATGTGGCATCCCTGCAGGCTGAGCTGGCAGGAGAGAAGAGCACGGTGCAGAAAAAGGAGGAGGGAATCCAATCTCTGCATGCTGACGTGGAATCAACCAATGCCAGCCTGGCAGCCGCCCACGAGTCCCTCGAGTCGCTCCGAAACGACCTGGCCTCTGCTCGGGAGGAAGTTTCCCAGAAGCAGCAGGCTGTAACCCAGCTCGAACTCGACGCCGAGACTCTCAAAGGCGCCGTCCGGGCAGCTGAACGGGCAGCCGAAGAAGCCCGCAGCGAACTCTCCGCCGTCCAGAAATCCCTCGCGGATCTCCAGCAGGTAGCAGACGACGCCGATGCCGGAAAGCGGGCGGCGGAAGACGCCTTGGAGCGGGAGCAGCGGGCGGCAAGCGCCGCCGTCCAGGAGCTGCAGATGCATTTGGCAGCATTAGGGCGGGAGAGGGAGGTGGTGGGGCGGCTGAAGAAGGGCGTGGAGGAGGCGGGCAGGGTGGTGGACGCGCTTCAGGGGGAGACTGAGGCGCTCAGGGCGGAACTGGGGGAGGTGCAGAGGCGGGAGAGGGAGGGGGAGGAGGCACGTCGAGGAATGGAGGTGCGTGCGGGGTGATGTGGGGTGGGGTGGGTGGGTTGTGGGGGTGGGGGGTTGATGTTTGGGGGTGCGGTGGGCGTGGAGGTGGGGTGGTGGGGTGGTGTGTAAGGATGGGCTAGGGGGTGGTGTGTAAGGATGGGCTAGGGGGTGGTGTGTAAGGATGGGCTAGGGGGTGGTGTGTAAGGATGGGCTAGGGGGTGGTGTGTAAGGATGGGCTAGGGGGTGGTGTGCAAGGATGGGCTAGGGGGTGGTGTCTGGTGTGTGGGTCGGGTGACAAGCAGGACACTTCCCGTCACTTCCTGACAAGCAGGATACCATCTTTCTCGTCACTTCCCTCTTGCGTATCCTCTCGGCAATCTTCTCCCTTTTCCCTTTCATTTCCCCCCACTTCCACTACCTACCCCTCCCCAGACCGTTTGTTTTGTTTTTCTTCCGCATCCCCCCCACCCAACCCAAAACCTTTGTTGGACCTCATTCCTTATCCTTGTTCAACAATCTCCCCTCCGCTCCCTTCCCTTCCCTCCACCCCCCCTCGCTTCCACTCCACCCACCTCCCCCCTCCGCCCTTCCCCCCCAACTTCTTTTCTCCTTTTCCTGAGCATCATTCGGCTTATATTGCCAGTCCCAGCTGGCATCTCTCCTTCCTCTTCGCTGAGCTGGCTCTATCGCAGCTGTCGGTCACTCCCCTTCCCTTCACTGTTTCTCTACCCCTTTCCCTTCGCATCCCTCCATCCCTCCACTCCCAGCTGTCACCGCTCTCTGCTGGGTTGCTCTCACCCTCTTTCTCTTCACTCTTTCTATTTCTCTCATCCCTAAGCACTGTTCCTCCCTCCCTCCATCTCTCCCTCCCTCCATCCCTCCCTCCATCTCTCCCTCCCTCCATCCCTCCCTCCATCCCTCCATCCCTCCCTCCATCCCTCCAGTCCCAGCTCTCATCGCTCTCCGCTGAGCTGGCGGCCGCGCGGGACGAGGCTGCCAGGCTGGCGGCGGACAAGGAGGCTGCTGATGTCAGCAGGGCGTCAGCAGAGCAGAAGGCGCAGGAGGTGCAGCAGCAGCTGGACAGCACGTTTGATGAGGTCTCAAGGCTCAAGGGGCAGGTGGGTGGATATGGGGAAGTGGGTCTACTGGAATGGGAGTGGCCAATGGCTAAAGAGGGCATGCAGTGGCGGCACCAGCAGCAGCAGCTGGACAGCACGTTTGATGAAGTCTCAAGGCTCAAGGGACAGGTATGTTGCTTGGGCATGCATGCGTGGGGTGCTGATGGCTGGCTGTGTGAGTGGACTAAGAGGGGAGTAAGGAGGTGCAGCAGCAGCTGGACGGCACGTTTGATAAGGTCTCAAGGCTCAAGAGACAGCTGCGTGAACCTGGGGAAATGCAGACTGTGAGTCAACTGCAAAGGGCATGGCAGTGGCTTGGGCGCAGGAGGTGCAGCAGCAGCTGGACGGCACATGGGATGAGGTTTCGAGGCTCAAGGGACAGGTTTGTAGCCTGGGGTTTTCGTGGGGAGGTAAAACGGTATTAGCACAGTGGGAGATTGCAGCGGGTGAGAGAGGGCATGAGCCATCGGAAGTGAAAGGCCAAGGGACATGGCAGGTGAAAGGAAGGGAGACTTTTTGACCTGAGAGCTTCCAACAGGAGATGGAGGATGGCATCCTGCTGTTTGAAATTTCAATATCCTATTTGAACGGCATTCTGCTGGTGGATGCGATGCAGGCAGGATATCGAAATTTGAAACACAAGTTGGTCCTTGCACCTGTCTTCCCTGTGCTTCCCATGCTCTCTTCCTCCCCGTGTTCCCTTGCTCCCCTGCTTCCCTGTTCTCCCCACTCCCCCGCTCCAGGTGACACAAATGACCCGCGAGTTGGAGGCAGGAGAGAAGAAGTTTGAGGCGATGCTGGAGGTGAGGGCAGAGGCAGCCATGCTGGTGGAGGCTTATACCCCTACTCTCTGCCGCTCTCTCTTCCCCTGTTCCCCTTATTCCCCTCTGCCTCCATTCCAGGTGACACAAATGACCCGTGAGTTGGAAGCGGGTGAGAAGAAGTTTGAGGCGATGCTGGAGGTGAGGGCAGAGGCAGCCATGCTGGTGGAGGCCTTGGAGGACCAGGCGTACGCCGAGGCCAAGGAGAACAAGAAGCTCAAGAAGCGGGTGAGTGGTGGTGGCTGTCAACAGTGAGTGCAGGGCACACCTTGGGTAGGCTTATGCTGGGTAGGCAGTGACTTGGATGGTCGTGCTGGAGGACCAGGCGTACGCCGAGGCCAAGGAGAACAAGAAACTCAAGAAGCAGGTGAGCCGAGTGCACAACTGTAGGGCTGAATGCGTATGTTTTGGCAGTGAGTGCATGCCTTCAAGGGTGAGTTGTGATTCGTTTGAATGGGGAAGGAAGTGATTTGGGTAGCTGTGCTGGTGTAGGCTCTGCAGAACCAGATGTACGCAGAGGCCAAGGAGAACAAGTAGCTCAAAAAGTGAGTGTGGTGATATGGTATGCCCTAATGTGTGAATGTGTGGGTGGAGTTGCGTTCCAAAGTCGGGACACCATGCAAAGTTTTGACACCTTGATGTGTGATGCTTCTCATGCTTGTACTATTTTTCTTATCCTGACTCGCTCCCTGTCACTATCTCCCTGTCGGACATCAGAATGCTGAGCTGGAGGAGTCCAGCAAGGCGGCAGCAGCGGTGGCGGAGGAGCTGGAGACGGTGCGGGCTCAGCTGAGCGCCGTGCAGCAGGGCCGCATGGTGGGGTCTAAGAGCGAACAGGGAGATGCGCAGGCCTGAGTGGCAAGTGGGACAATTCAGTGCTTGACGAATGAGTCATAGGATGGTAGTTGTGGAGACATAGGATCCTAATGCAGTATTTTTCCTGACCTAACAAGCTAGTGTACGAGTTTCAAAAAAATCCTCTGTTGCATTCACTCTTTGTTTGGACTTGGCATCTGAACACTGGACTCAAGAACAATAGAATGAATGAAGTAATGGATGTTTTGTGTGGTTCAGGAGGCGGGCGGGAATCCCTCATGGATAACTCAAGAAATTTTTAGCTTGTCAAATTGTATTTGTACAGTGCAGTGACCCCTGATGTAAGGAAAAACCCTTTTCCTTACAGGGGTTTACTCAACCGCGTACAACCCCAACTTTCGGAAGTGCACGTTCGGCCACTTTGCTTGCTGCCGAAGCAACCTCGCGTCGCCTTCGGCCTTTCCTTTGCCCAACCTGCACCCAACCTCGTGTTCCCGAGGTTCCCGCCTAGCTAGGTTGGCCCATTATATTAGCGCATGCCTTCATTGTATTGTCAGTTCATTGAGTCACATCTTCGTTATTCGTTATTCCGCGCACTCTCTTTTACAACTCATAACACCTGGTATCAGAGCTACTTTCCTAGTTCACCCCGCTTTTCGAGGGTAGTTTGGTGGCACGGGTGTGGTCGGTATAGTGGACTACACGACGGTTGGCTGCAAGGTTTGTTAATTCAATCCTGCCCGACTCCGATAGTTCGTGTTTTCCACTCACCGGAGGGCCACGGATACCCCTCTGCCCACCAGACGAAGCGTGCGACTCATGGACCGGGAGACATTGAACAAGATGCTGGCGCAAATGGCAGAGCTACAGGCAACAGTGAAGACTCTATCAGCAGAAGTGACAACACTACGAGGAGAAAACGCCGAGCTACGCCAGACGCGAGGTGAAGCGCGTCAGGAGTCGCCCGATGAAGAAGGCGAGGGCAACAGTCAAGCGGTGAGCAACCCGTTGGACGCGCTCACACGTGATTTCGAAGAAGAGGATAGGCAGCGAGCGGCAGCGACCCAATTGCAGTAACAACGATCAAGATTAAACCCGTCAACCCGCCCCCGTTCAACTCTATGGACAAGACTACTACAGTGAAGGGGTGGCTTTTCGGCGTTGAAGTCTTCTTCACTGCAGCAGGCGTGAACGACGATGCCACGCGTATTAATTACGCGGTTTCTCTCCTTCGAGGCGCAGCGCTTGAGTGGTGGCGCCGAACCTTGGACACGGGGACCCCGACAGGTGTGACACATGCGGCAGACGGGACTTCAACGACGGTTACTCAAGTGGCAGCACCGATATTCGGCGTGACCAAGATACGCACGTGGAAGGAGTGGGGCGCAGCCTTACGAGATCGCTTCGAGCACATATCCGGCTCGGAACAAGCTCGCATGAAGCTGCGTACCTGGTCGCAGTTGGCATCTGTCCAAGACTACACAGCAAATTTCATGGCCCTCGCCGACCAAGTGGACGACATGTCGGAAGCGGAGCGGTTAGACAAGTACGTCAGCGGCCTTAAATACGAGATACAGTATGAGGTGCGCCGATGCCGCCCGACATCGTTCCTGGAAGCAGCACGGTTGGCAGAATCCACGGACGCGCTGATGCAGTACGCGAGGTCGAGTTTCCGGGAGGGAAATCGTTTTCGCGGCCAGACCCAACGGGCCACGATCAACGGAGTCCATGCACCAGACCGCCCCTACACAGGGTTATGTTATAAGTGCGGGAAGCCGGGTCACAAATATGCAGACTGCCCCGAGAGAACGCCGGCGAAGAGGAACGACGGGAAAGAGCCGGGAAATGGGAAGAGTCAGTAACAGACGGGCCCCTTACTGACTGTGCTCTGTCGCCCGAACACCATCATCCCCACCGAGTCGTGGTTCCGATTCATGCAATCGATCGCACTCGGCCGAATAACGGGGATAACCATGTGGATCACCCTGTGCTGGTCGTTGGCAAAGTGTTAAAAAATTACTTGAAAATGTTCGTCGACGGAAGGGCCAGCCATAGCCTCTTCAACTTGGCGACAGCAAAAAAATGCAAGCTGCAACTTGACAGGTGTCTGCCCGAAATCGACGCTCGCCTCGTGGATGGGACGCCTCTGGCGATTTTGGAAGAAACACGGACGGTGCGGATCGAATGCGGCGACGATTTCGGCTTCAGCATGAAGTTTCTCGCGACAACGTTGGACGGCTGCGACGTGCTGCTGGGACGCGATTGGCTGCGACGGCACAACCCCGTCATCGACTGGACAACGGGATCGTGCAGCATCAGCAAGCACGAGGGGCCAATTAAATTGCCTGCATGGACACCTGACTACATCCAAGCCCCGTGCATCAAAGCTATCACTATTGCTCGCCACTTCAACCGAGGCGCGCAGCTGTTCGCCGTATGTTTGTGCGAGTTAGCAACCGACACCGACGGAAAGGACATCGAGAAGCTGTGCGCAGCTGTACCACCTGATTTAGCGGAGCTGATTCGACAGTACCCGGACATCTTCCCCGACGATCTGCCACCTGGACTGCCACCCGAACGCCCCGAGGACCACAAAATCCAGCTGGAGCCTGGCGCGCAGCCGACTGTTCGTACACAGTGGCGGTTGACCCAACCAGAACTCGAGGAGCTGCGACGACAAATTGAGGGACTGTTGGAGAAGGGGTTTATTCGACCCAGTACATCCCCCTTCGCAGCCCCGATCCTGTTCACGCCGAAAAAGGATGGCGGGCTTCGCATGTGTATCGACTATCGCGCGCTCAACCGGGTGACCATCAAATCTCGCTACCCAATCCCACGCACCGACGACCTCCTCGATCAACTTCGCGGCGCTCGCTACTTTTCGAAAATCGACTTGCGTGGCGGTTACCACCAGATTTGGGTCTTCGCCGACGACTGTCACAAGACCGCGTTTCGCACCCACTACGGAAGCTACGAATTCACAGTGATGCCGTTCGGCCTCACAAACGCGCCTTCAACATTTCAACTGACCATGAACAGGATTTTCCGGGAATTTCTCGACAAGTGTGCGATCGTCTATTTGGACGATATTCTGATTTTTAGCAGGACAAGGGAACAACACCTCAGAGACCTCGACGCAGTGTTTAAGTGATTGCAGGAGAACCGCCTCATCACCAAGGGCTCTAAGTGCGAGTTTTTTTAGCAGGAGTTGGAGTTTTTGGGGCACGTCATCTCCCGCGACGGCATCAAAATCGACCCGGCGAAAATCAAGACTATTCAGGAGTGGAAGTCCCCGACTAACATCACGGAACTTCAGAGTTTTCTGGGCTTCGTGAATTACGCCAGGCGGTTTATCCCGAATATGGCGGGGATAACCGGCCCGCTGACCGACCTGCTGCACAAGGACAGGAATTTTGTGTGGGGGGAGGAAGCTGAGGCGACTTTTCAGGAATTGAAGAATTTTCTCGTCTCCCCTCCGGTTTTGCGCATCGCCGACCCATCGAAGCCGTTCGAAGTCGTCACCGACGCCTCAGATTTCGCCATCGGAGCTGTACTCCTCCAGGGTTTCGGGAACGGGCTGCAGCCGATCGCCTACGAGTCACGCAAGCTGCAGTCAGCCGAGCGCAACTACCCGATACATGACAAGGAGATGCTCGCCATAATACACGCGTTCAAACTGTGGCGCTGCTACTTGGTGGGCGCCGACGTCACTGTTCGCACGGACCACAAGTCCCTACAGTACCTGCGAGCTCAGCCCAACCTCAACCCGCGACAAATTCGGTGGCTGGACTACATGGAGAGTCATTTCACCTACCGCATCACGTACAAGAAAGGGGCGAATAACATCGCCGATGCCCTTACTCGACCAACAGTTCAATCCGCTGCAGTGCTCATCACCCATTCGAACCCGCTACTTACGGGACTATTCACCCACGGCTACACTACGGACCCGTTCTTCACGACTGGGAATCACCGGCAGGCGACGACGCAGAAGGGGAACTATTACCTAAAGGCCGGAACTGACCGGATTTGGGTTCCCGCTTACCGACTGCTGCGTGAACTCCTCATTCAGGAGGTCTATGATTCTAACCTTTCCGGACATTTCAGGGTTGATAAAACCCAGAAGCTGTTGCACCGTCAATATTATTGGCCTGATTCTGCTAACGACGTGCAGCGATATGTGTCCTCATGCAGGGTGTGCCAAGCCATGAAATCGACACGTCAGCGGCCAGCTGGACTGCTGCAACCCCTCGAGCCACCCGAACGACCGTGGCAACAGGTGACGATGGACTTCGTCACGGGGCTGCCAGCTGGGCCGTCCGGCAACGACGCGGTTCTCGTCGTCGTCGATCGCCTCACGAAGATGGCGCACTTCGCACCGTGTCGTACGACAATCACAGCCGAAGAAACTGCGCGCCTCTTCATCTCAACAGTCGTGCGACTGCACGGAATCCCCGCAGCGATCATCAGCGACAGGGATCCGAAGTTCACGTCGAAATTCTGGAAGGAGACGTGGGCGCAGTACGGCACGAAGCTACAGTTTTCATCGGCATACCACCCGCAAACGGACGGCTGCGACGTGCTGCTGGGACGCGATTGGCTGCGACGGCACAACCCCGTCATCGACTGGACAACGGGATCGTGCAGCATCAGCAAGCACGAGGGGCCAATTAAATTGCCTGCATGGACACCTGACTACATCCAAGCCCCGTGCATCAAAGCTATCACTATTGCTCGCCACTTCAACCGAGGCGCGCAGCTGTTCGCCGTATGTTTGTGCGAGTTGGCAACCGACACCGACGGAAAGGACATCGAGAAGCTGTGCGCAGCTGTACCACCTGATTTAGCGGAGCTGATTCGACAGTACCCGGACATCTTCCCCGACGATCTGCCACCTGGACTGCCACCCGAACGCCCCGAGGACCACAAAATCCAGCTGGAGCCTGGCGCGCAGCCGACTGTTCGTACACAGTGGCGGTTGACCCAACCAGAACTCGAGGAGCTGCGACGACAAATTGAGGGACTGTTGGAGAAGGGGTTTATTCGACCCAGTACATCCCCCTTCGCAGCCCCGATCCTGTTCACGCCGAAAAAGGATGGCGGGCTTCGCATGTGTATCGACTATCGCGCGCTCAACCGGGTGACCATCAAATCTCGCTACCCAATCCCACGCACCGACGACCTCCTCGATCAACTTCGCGGCGCTCGCTACTTTTCGAAAATCGACTTGCGTGGCGGTTACCACCAGATTTGGGTCTTCGCCGACGACTGTCACAAGACCGCGTTTCGCACCCACTACGGAAGCTACGAATTCACAGTGATGCCGTTCGGCCTCACAAACGCGCCTTCAACATTTCAACTGACCATGAACAGGATTTTCCGGGAATTTCTCGACAAGTGTGCGATCGTCTATTTGGACGATATTCTGATTTTTAGCAGGACAAGGGAACAACACCTCAGAGACCTCGACGCAGTGTTTAAGTGATTGCAGGAGAACCGCCTCATCACCAAGGGCTCTAAGTGCGAGTTTTTTTAGCAGGAGTTGGAGTTTTTGGGGCACGTCATCTCCCGCGACGGCATCAAAATCGACCCGGCGAAAATCAAGACTATTCAGGAGTGGAAGTCCCCGACTAACATCACGGAACTTCAGAGTTTTCTGGGCTTCGTGAATTACGCCAGGCGGTTTATCCCGAATATGGCGGGGATAACCGGCCCGCTGACCGACCTGCTGCACAAGGACAGGAATTTTGTGTGGGGGGAGGAAGCTGAGGCGACTTTTCAGGAATTGAAGAATTTTCTCGTCTCCCCTCCGGTTTTGCGCATCGCCGACCCATCGAAGCCGTTCGAAGTCGTCACCGACGCCTCAGATTTCGCCATCGGAGCTGTACTCCTCCAGGGTTTCGGGAACGGGCTGCAGCCGATCGCCTACGAGTCACGCAAGCTGCAGTCAGCCGAGCGCAACTACCCGATACATGACAAGGAGATGCTCGCCATAATACACGCGTTCAAACTGTGGCGCTGCTACTTGGTGGGCGCCGACGTCACTGTTCGCACGGACCACAAGTCCCTACAGTACCTGCGAGCTCAGCCCAACCTCAACCCGCGACAAATTCGGTGGCTGGACTACATGGAGAGTCATTTCACCTACCGCATCACGTACAAGAAAGGGGCGAATAACATCGCCGATGCCCTTACTCGACCAACAGTTCAATCCGCTGCAGTGCTCATCACCCATTCGAACCCGCTACTTACGGGACTATTCACCCACGGCTACACTACGGACCCGTTCTTCACGACTGGGAATCACCGGCAGGCGACGACGCAGAAGGGGAACTATTACCTAAAGGCCGGAACTGACCGGATTTGGGTTCCCGCTTACCGACTGCTGCGTGAACTCCTCATTCAGGAGTTCTATGATTCTAACCTTTCCGGACATTTCAGGGTTGATAAAACCCAGAAGCTGTTGCACCGTCAATATTATTGGCCTGATTCTGCTAACGACGTGCAGCGATATGTGTCCTCATGCAGGGTGTGCCAAGCCATGAAATCGACACGTCAGCGGCCAGCTGGACTGCTGCAACCCCTCGAGCCACCCGAACGACCGTGGCAACAGGTGACGATGGACTTCGTCACGGGGCTGCCAGCTGGGCCGTCCGGCAACGACGCGGTTCTCGTCGTCGTCGATCGCCTCACGAAGATGGCGCACTTCGCACCGTGTCGTACGACAATCACAGCCGAAGAAACTGCGCGCCTCTTCATCTCAACAGTCGTGCGACTGCACGGAATCCCCGCAGCGATCATCAGCGACAGGGATCCGAAGTTCACGTCGAAATTCTGGAAGGAGACGTGGGCGCAGTACGGCACGAAGCTACAGTTTTCATCGGCATACCACCCGCAAACGGACGGCTGCGACGTGCTGCTGGGACGCGATTGGCTGCGACGGCACAACCCCGTCATCGACTGGACAACGGGATCGTGCAGCATCAGCAAGCACGAGGGGCCAATTAAATTGCCTGCATGGACACCTGACTACATCCAAGCCCCGTGCATCAAAGCTATCACTATTGCTCGCCACTTCAACCGAGGCGCGCAGCTGTTCGCCGTATGTTTGTGCGAGTTGGCAACCGACACCGACGGAAAGGACATCGAGAAGCTGTGCGCAGCTGTACCACCTGATTTAGCGGAGCTGATTCGACAGTACCCGGACATCTTCCCCGACGATCTGCCACCTGGACTGCCACCCGAACGCCCCGAGGACCACAAAATCCAGCTGGAGCCTGGCGCGCAGCCGACTGTTCGTACACAGTGGCGGTTGACCCAACCAGAACTCGAGGAGCTGCGACGACAAATTGAGGGACTGTTGGAGAAGGGGTTTATTCGACCCAGTACATCCCCCTTCGCAGCCCCGATCCTGTTCACGCCGAAAAAGGATGGCGGGCTTCGCATGTGTATCGACTATCGCGCGCTCAACCGGGTGACCATCAAATCTCGCTACCCAATCCCACGCACCGACGACCTCCTCGATCAACTTCGCGGCGCTCGCTACTTTTCGAAAATCGACTTGCGTGGCGGTTACCACCAGATTTGGGTCTTCGCCGACGACTGTCACAAGACCGCGTTTCGCACCCACTACGGAAGCTACGAATTCACAGTGATGCCGTTCGGCCTCACAAACGCGCCTTCAACATTTCAACTGACCATGAACAGGATTTTCCGGGAATTTCTCGACAAGTGTGCGATCGTCTATTTGGACGATATTCTGATTTTTAGCAGGACAAGGGAACAACACCTCAGAGACCTCGACGCAGTGTTTAAGTGATTGCAGGAGAACCGCCTCATCACCAAGGGCTCTAAGTGCGAGTTTTTTTAGCAGGAGTTGGAGTTTTTGGGGCACGTCATCTCCCGCGACGGCATCAAAATCGACCCGGCGAAAATCAAGACTATTCAGGAGTGGAAGTCCCCGACTAACATCACGGAACTTCAGAGTTTTCTGGGCTTCGTGAATTACGCCAGGCGGTTTATCCCGAATATGGCGGGGATAACCGGCCCGCTGACCGACCTGCTGCACAAGGACAGGAATTTTGTGTGGGGGGAGGAAGCTGAGGCGACTTTTCAGGAATTGAAGAATTTTCTCGTCTCCCCTCCGGTTTTGCGCATCGCCGACCCATCGAAGCCGTTCGAAGTCGTCACCGACGCCTCAGATTTCGCCATCGGAGCTGTACTCCTCCAGGGTTTCGGGAACGGGCTGCAGCCGATCGCCTACGAGTCACGCAAGCTGCAGTCAGCCGAGCGCAACTACCCGATACATGACAAGGAGATGCTCGCCATAATACACGCGTTCAAACTGTGGCGCTGCTACTTGGTGGGCGCCGACGTCACTGTTCGCACGGACCACAAGTCCCTACAGTACCTGCGAGCTCAGCCCAACCTCAACCCGCGACAAATTCGGTGGCTGGACTACATGGAGAGTCATTTCACCTACCGCATCACGTACAAGAAAGGGGCGAATAACATCGCCGATGCCCTTACTCGACCAACAGTTCAATCCGCTGCAGTGCTCATCACCCATTCGAACCCGCTACTTACGGGACTATTCACCCACGGCTACACTACGGACCCGTTCTTCACGACTGGGAATCACCGGCAGGCGACGACGCAGAAGGGGAACTATTACCTAAAGGCCGGAACTGACCGGATTTGGGTTCCCGCTTACCGACTGCTGCGTGAACTCCTCATTCAGGAGGTCTATGATTCTAACCTTTCCGGACATTTCAGGGTTGATAAAACCCAGAAGCTGTTGCACCGTCAATATTATTGGCCTGATTCTGCTAACGACGTGCAGCGATATGTTTCCTCATGCAGGGTGTGCCAAGCCATGAAATCGACACGTCAGCGGCCAGCTGGACTGCTGCAACCCCTCGAGCCACCCGAACGACCGTGGCAACAGGTGACGATGGACTTCGTCACGGGGCTGCCAGCTGGGCCGTCCGGCAACGACGCGGTTCTCGTCGTCGTCGATCGCCTCACGAAGATGGCGCACTTCGCACCGTGTCGTACGACAATCACAGCCGAAGAAACTGTGTGCCTCTTCATCTCAACAGTCGTGCGACTGCACGGAATCCCCGCAGCGATCATCAGCGACAGGGATCCGAAGTTCACGTCGAAATTCTGGAAGGAGACGTGGGCGCAGTACGGCACGAAGCTACAGTTTTCATCGGCATACCACCCGCAAACGGACGGCCAGACTGAGCGCACCAATCAGACCATGGAGCAGCTGATCAGGACAAACTGCTCCGACCCCACTCGCTGGGAAAACTCGCTCGCCATGCTGGAGTTCGCGTTCAACAACGCCCCGTCCAGCACGACTAATCACTCCCCGTTTTTCCTAATTACGGGATGGACCCGACGGTGCCTACGACGACTACACTCGACAACCCGGTCCCGAGGTCACAAACATTTGTAACGGAACTTCAGGAAGTTTGCGAAAAGGCTGCGGACGCAATTCGCAAGGCGAATACCACTTCCCGTAAATACACCGACCTTCTACGACGGGAACTCGTCTTGGCAGCTGGGCAACTAGTGCTACTTGACACGAAGAACCTGCACCTGCCCGGCCCATCGAAACTACGGCCACGATTTTGTGGGCCTTTCAAGATCATCAAGATGGTGACACCTGTCACCGCGAAGCTGCTGCTACCCGACGATTGGCGTATACATGATGCCTTCCATGTCAGCCTCCTTCGCAAGTTCGTGCCTGCCACGACGGACATCGCGCGCCAGAACGCGCCCCGACAGCCCGACCTGTCCCAGAACCGACGCTTGACCCGTCCAAGATTTTGGCGCATCGTGTTTGGCTCGACGCTTCTGGACGCCACGTGGATTTTTTAATCCGCTGGACTGACCGCACCAGTGAGGACGACACTTGGGTGCCATCCGCCTCGCTTGAAGCTTCTCCGCTTCTTGGTGATTACCTCGCCCGCAGGCGAGCTGCGGATATTGACCACCTTTCTTCAAGGGGGGGGTAGTGTAAGGAAAAACCCTTTTCCTTATAGGGGTTTACTCAACCGCGTACAACCCCAACTTTCGGAAGTGCACGTTCGGCCACTTTGCTTGCTGCCGAAGCAACCTCGCGTCGCCTTCGGCCTTTCCTTTGCCCAACCTGCACCCAACCTCGTGTTCCCGAGGTTCCCGCCTAGCTAGGTTGGCCCACTATATTAGCGCATGCCTTCATTGTATTGTCAGTTCATTGAGTCACATCTTCGTTATTCGTTATTCCGCGCTCTCTCTTTTACAACTCATAACACCTGACAATCGCAATTGTGATGTCACTGACAGCCGCCTCGTTCAGGTTCCCGAAGAGGGATTCCCGCCCACCTCGTTTCCCATCAGTGCTGGTTGATGTAATTCTCTAGTAGAAGCTCTCGAAAGTAAAAGCTTCTGGTACTCCAGTAATTGAACGTGAGCGCAGTAGAAAACCGTCAGGATTCCAGGTCATTTTACCAAGGGAGTTGACGCACGATGGCTTTGACCGGAATTAAGGCCGTGAAGAATCCCGTCCGTGTTGTGCTGCAACGGATTGCACAATTGATGTTCGTCGTGATCGGAGTGAGCATCTGGCTTTCCTCTACCTGTAGCCGAATTCGACTCTGATGAGTAATGGCTGTGACACGCTTTACAGATTTCAGGAATTCTTATGATCGCGATGATCCTCGCTTTCCAACAAAAGCCGAACTTCGCTCCTGGATGGTATGCATTTTGATCTTGGAGACTGGGAATAACTCCCTCGGCGGCATGACAAACCTTCCATTTTACAGGTGTATTATCGTCCTTGGTGTCTTGACTGTTGGAGCTTCTGTTTTGGGATTCGCGGGCTTCATTAACTCTGGTTGCTTCATCTGTCACTCAGCGATTCTATCTTTGGCAGCAGTCGGCTGTGGTGCATTCACCCTGGCATTGTTTGTTTCTGTAAGTTCGACACAGCGACCATTTATGAAGTCTGGAAACCTAATGTGTGATTTCTCTTGCAGAAGCCGGCCATTGCAAGGGCCATCAACTCACGTCAGTGGAACGACGACAAGGTAAACTACATTTCGATGCAGAAAGATATTTAACCCACTCCTTATGCGATATACGTTCCCAGGTCTGGGCTTTCTTAACCAAGATCCAGTGGGTCTTCTTGTCGGTCTTTATTTTGGAAGTGAGTCCCCTTGGCGTACAAAGGTCATTCTTTGTAGGACACTACGGTACCGGTGTTCCAAATGTTGACATGTTGATGACATTCTCTGAAAATGATGTGTGCAGGTGTTGGCGCTCGTAGTCTCGGCAGTTACACACGCATGCATTCCCGTGGAAATCTATGAGGTAGGAGCAAGGCATGAGCACTACGTAATGTTGTAGCATGCCCCCCCTGTCTGGCCAGCTTCACTCATCTGCTTGTACAGAGCCTTGAGGAGCAACAGCGACAACGGGACGCAGAAATGCATAAGCTGAAGAAGACAGTGTAAGCCTCTTCCATTTCCACAAAGAAACTATCGGTGCTTAAGTTTTGTGCCGAACGTTTAAACCATCTACGGTATTCCAGGGAGCAGCAGAAAACGAGAACGGAGAACACGACGGCGGCATCACTTGCAAACAAGATGCGGTCAAAATATGGAAAGTGAGTTTCAAACAACCAGCCAGTTTCTGCTCCCGTATGCACTATGCATGTGTCACTGAGTCTGAAAATCACAGGTGGACAGATGAAGACTTTGGTGAAGGCAGATCAATCTGGTAACGTTAAAGCTACATTCTGCTATGATATCATCAGGCTATGCATGTTTCATGGATCCTGCACAAAGATTTTGTTGGAATTTCTGTAAGTGACAACCAGAAAGTTTAGTAACGTACCTATAATACCTTACAATACAAGCTGTTACAATCTAAAAACGGGACCTACAGAGCTAATCCAAACTCATGGTTTTATGCAAAATCAAATCAAGTTTGTCTTGCACCTAGTTCTACCCAATATGTAATCTGCTAGCTATTATTTTGATCCATTAGGTGTCAGTAGCTTCCATGCTGCCGACATGAGAGACCTCCTCTGGGACCTCTTGGGCAATGCTGATGCATCTTGGTCCGCTGGGGGAGCTGACTCTGATAGGGGTAAGGGGACTACAGCAGCCAGAGAGCGAATACGCTCATGGCCAAGTGGGCTAAGGCGATAGAGGTTCGATGTGGCGTTGAGGGGGTTTGATGGAGCTGCAGAGCTGCATGCCTCCAGCAGCTGTGTTGTGCTATCAGCCATGTTGTGAGCTGTGCGGTTGGCTTCCTCCAAAGCACTCCTTATGTGAGGGTCACGGTCAAAGTTGAACCGGAGCATCAGTGACGATAGCAGCGAGTGGATGCTCGAGGCATACGCTTGATGCTGATGTGTTGGGGAAGGGGTGGAAGTTGAGTTGTTTAAGTCGTGGATCAAATCAATTTGAACAATGGAAATTGGAAAACGCTTTCAAACAAGAACTGCATACAGCCATCAATGGACAGGAAATGCTGATTAATAAGAACAATCACCTGTACAGCTTCAAGCCTTCGTTGCGATTGAAGCTTGGCAAGTTTTTCCGCTAGAGACGCCTTCTCAAGTGCCTCCTGTAAAATTCAAGCAAATCATACACGTCATGTGCCAGCATTCATGTAATAGAATTCAGCCAACGAAGCAATCCGTGGGACACAAGATTACCGGCCCTGAACATGCAAGCATACATACATTTCACAGTGTTCAGCTTACCCGATGTAGTTGCTGTTGCATGAGATGCACGGTCGACTGAAGCGTCTTTACCGACCCCTGCAAGGGATGACGAGGAGTAGGGAGGCGTTAGGCAACACACTACGAGTACGCGCAATTTATACAACAGCATCAAGCACGGCACTGACACATCGAAACCACCACAGGGGTTTCCGCGGAAAAAGGTCATAAGAAGGACAGATCCCCCTCACCAACGCGTGCGATAGCAGCATCGTATCCAAGCTCGTGTGCTGCAGCGCCTCGCGGAACTGCTCCTGCTCCCGCACCGCGCCCGCCATCTCCAGCACCATGCGCTCCACCGCGCTCGCCAGCTGCCCGCGCTCCGCCTCCACCTTCGCAAGCCGCAGCTTCGTCTGCTCCAGCTCCTTCGCCAGTTCCGATTCCGCGGATTCCGTCCCCCCCTGCGCCGCGCCCGCGCTGAGCCTCCGCTCGTCCCCCGCCAGCTCGCTCCGCGCCTGCTGGAGGGCCTCGTGCAGGCGCTCCACCTCCTCGCTCAGGCGCTCGCACTCCTTCTCCCACGCTTCCGCCTGCGCCTTATCCTTCCGCCACTCCCTCTCCTTCTCCGCCTCTCGCTTCTGCTCCTGCTCCCTCTCCTCCAGTTCCTTCTGTAGCTCCAGTTGCCTCATTCTCTCTCGTTCCTGCTCCCTCCGCCGCTCCACTTCCCGTCGCATCTCCTTCCCCCTCTCCTCTGCCAGCTCCTTCTCCCTCTCCCGCTGCTCAACCCGCTCCATCTCCCTCGTCCGTTCCCTCTCTTTCCGCTCCGCCCGATCGCTCTCCCGTTTCGCGGCGTTGGCCTTTTCTAGCAGCCGTCGCCTTTCCCCGCTCTCCGTAGTCTTCCCGTGCGACCATTCCCTGCGCGTCTCCCCCAGAAGGGGATTTTGATCCCGCCGTCCGATCTCAACCGCGCGCTTTTCCTCGATACGTCGCTTCTCCCCAGCAACAACCGCCCCGACCTTCCCCATTTCCCGCGCTAGCTGCCTCTTCCGCTCCTCCCGCAAAAAGTCCCGCTTCGCCTCCCACTCCCGCGCCTTTGCCCGGTCGTCTTCCCCCCGTACCCGGCGCAAAGCTTCCGCTCCTTCCATGATCTCCCCGTTCCGCAATTCTCTTCGGTATTCCATTTCCCACGTGCTCTCTCTCTCCTTCTCCAAAGCCAGAGCTATCAGCGCGCTTGCGCCGCTGCCCTCCCACTCCGCCGGTTCCCCATCCGCGATCCCCGCACGACGAGGCCCGCGCTCCGCCGACTGCGGACGACCTTCCGCCGGCCGCCGGAACGACCCCGCTCCGCTCCCAACGCGCTGGATTCGCTCCGCGGAGTGCGCACGGCTCCGCCGCGGTAGGCCGGCTCGGTCCGCCGTAGCGAGCGGTTCGCCTAGCTTACCAATAGCACTTGCTGAGTCGCACGGTGGCGACGGCGGCGATTCAAACACGGCCGCGCGATCTACGGCGCGCTCTTTCTCTTTCTTCGACCCGGCGACGCTCTTCGTCGCGACAGCGCGATCAACGGCGTTCCTCGCGGCGAGCTCTAGCAGCGCGTCGCGCTCCTCCACGACGAGCTGGAGGCACTTTTCGAGGCTCCGCTTCTCCTCGCGCACAATCTCCAGCTCGCCGACTGCCGTCCTGCCTGTCCCCCCTAGCTCGCTAACTGCCGTCCTGCTACTATTACCCCCTAGCTCGTCGCCCTTAGTTCGACTGGGTTGTTTCTGCTGCTGCTGTTTCTCTCGCGTCTCTATCACGTGATTCCCCGTCCGCATATTCCCGCGCTCTGTTGCAGATGTTCGGCAGAGCAGTATCGATTGACGCTTGAGCTTAAATTTCCTACGAAGCCATTTTCTGCTACGAATAGTCTACCCATGAGCAACTATACTCGACCGCCGCCAAGCGGCTGTTAAGATATGGCATAGCTGGATCGAGCTCTCGCGCTCTACTACTGATACTGCCTTATAATATCTCCTGCGAGCTGCCGCCGTTCCGCTCTAACTGTGAGGCCGTTCAATTCGATCCAATTCCATTCCATCCTCAACGAGAGCACGAGAAAGGTGAATGAAAGCCGTGTGAAAGTCATCGTGACTCGTAACCGACAAACGTTTTTGCAGGCGATCAATTTCCGTCCGTGTTCAACCTGGTCCCGTCACCATGACAAAGTTACCACCAGCATGCGTAGCTTTTGCGCGAGGCGGTGGGTGGCATGGCATCCTATATCCCTCTTTATAACGACAGGTAACGCAGGAGAGAAATTTCATTCGCAATTTCTCGCACTTCAGGTAACGTGCCATCCAGCGACGCTCTCTTCAAAGTCAAAGGAAAGCCTTCCTCCCTGGCCGCAGTCAGCGGAAAGACAACTGCCCGTAACGTACAATACAGTATCCGTTCCGTACCGCTAAGCGAAATCTCGATCAACCGAGGCTCGAGGCCGAAGCTGGCAAGTGGCTAAACCCTGTATGTTAGTGGAAGAAATGCCAAGCCTCGCATTCAGTTATGCTTTGGGAAACTGTTGATTCGACACAATGTGCGACGCGATGACTCTGCGGTGGGGCATTGCAGAACCCTATGCCTGCTCTTCAGCGGCAGACTGTACTTGTGTGAAAGCGACGCGTAGCTGCTTGTTTCGGGAAGCCGTACCGAAAAAGACCAAGGGGGGACCCACCCGACCACCTACAGCAGTCAGACGCAGTTGAGGCTGTTCCAATCACGGACGGACCGCCATTGGTTTGGAAGGACTTATGTCGAGCGTGATTTTACGCCAAATCATGTCAGTGCGTGTTTCGTGCGTTTGCTAAGGACCAAGAGGCTTACATCGCATATTCCCTCATGTTGCTAAGCGCTACATCTTATCTGTATAGCTCCATAGACACAGAACTCCACGAAACGAAAAACAGCAAATACTGTAACCATTTTGCATCCAATTATGGCATTTTTGAGGTCTAAACTGTGTTCGTTTTTACTGGGTTGTGCGTGCCAAATTTTGTTTGTTTAGGCAGCTCCTGGTACACTGAGTATGAGGCTAGTGTACGCATTACAGATTACACTGCATGAAAATCATCTGTTCCACGGACATGTTGGAGTGCACGGTAAAAACATGGTTTGGAAAGCTGCCGAATGCATCGTAGATTGATACAGTGCCTCATTCACAACATGTTTCTACATATAATGAGCATAGCAGATAAGAAGTGCTATAGCCTAGAACACATTTCCCTTGTTCACAAAATACCGGTATTGACATGTCTGTGTGTCGAGCTCTTCAAGTCATACAAGATCAGAGAGTCCAAGCGATCGCTCCACCGCTTTGCACCACGACGCAAACCTCTGCTCCCTTGCTTCCGAAGTTATCAACGGCAGAAACACCACCCCTCTCCCGCTGTCCGCTGCCTCCCCTTCTTCTGCTGTTTGTCTGTCACCTCCCACCACTGCCCCCCCAAGCACCTCCTCTTCACTCCACAGCCCCACTCCTATTCCTGCAGCGAGTGCTGCTCCCAGCGCTGTTGTCTCGATGTCTGCTGGCCGCTGCACGGGGCATCCGAGGAAGTCAGCCTGAAATGGACGGAGGGAGAAAGAGGAGGACAGAGAAAATAGGCACCTCAAAACTCACCAACGCCCCTCCATCCACCCTCAACACAAACCGCTCCTTGTCGGCCTCTCTGCTCCCATGCCCCTTGCTGCTCTCAGGACCAAACAGGAAATGTAAGCCTTTCACATCTATTCTTCTCGCCTGCAACTGCATCAGCAAGTTCTTCACAAACGCCCCTCCACCCATCCTCAATACAAACTGCTCCTTGCTGCCCTCCCCGCTGCTGCTGCTGCCACGCCCCTTGTTGCACTCAGGAACAACAGGAAGGTGGCTCTTCCAGATTCAATCGCATCACCTGCATCTAAGCGAGCTTTTTTCAAGATGCACAAGGCCACAGCCATCCGTTTCACATCCATCTGTCTCACTTGCATGAGCATGTTATTCACCGATGCCCCTCCATCCACCCTCAGCACAAATTGCTCCTTGCTGCCCTCTCTGTTGCTCTCAGAAACCAACAGTATGGTAAACCCGCTACTTCCATTCGTCTCACCTGCAACTGCATGAGTAGGTTGTTCACTGATGCCCCTCCATCCACTCTCAACACAAACTGCTCCTTGCTGCCCTCCCCGCTGCCTTCCCTGTTGGTGTCACTGCTGCTGCCAGCGCTCCCAACTCCTGCTGCTCCTGAGTGCACCGCATCAGACCGCATTGCATCTAGCACCTCCCGAGTCTGCAGGGAGAAGATGCGGAGGCAAAAGGAGGAATGGATGGATGAATATGCTGCATGGTAATACAGCTGCCAGTGCTGCCAGCTCCTGTTGCTCCTGACTGCACCGCATCAGACCGTTTTGCATCTCGAATCTCCTGAGTCTGCAGGAGCAGGGTGCGAGTGGAGGTGGCATGATGGCTGCATGGCTGCATGGTGAGTCGCATGCATGGTGAGTCGCATGCATGGTGAGTCGCATGCATGGTGAGTCGCATGCATGGTGAGTCGCATGCATGGTGAGTCGCATGCATGGTGAGTCGCATGCATGGTGAGTCGCATGCATGGTGAGTCGCATGCATGGTGAGTCGCATGCATGGTGAGTCGCATGCATGGTGAGTCGCATGCATGGTGAGTCGCATGCATGGTGAGTCGCATGCATGGTGAAACCACTATGCCTGTAAACGAGTAATCGGCATTCGAATGGTATTCGGTATTCGATCGAATACCCTCCCAAAAAACGAATCCGAATTTGGCATGCTATTCGCATGTATTCGATCGTCAAGTATTCGTATCGAGCAAGTATTTGTTCGACAAATATTCGAGTACTCGAGAGACATTCGTATCCCCATCTCTTCTCCTCTTTCCCTATCTAAAGTACTATGGACTGCGGAAGTATAAGCCTGGTCCTATGTATGTCAAAGAATCGCAAGCTGAATGGTCAAGAAATTCACACATAGAGATGCGTGAATAACATCCTTAATGGTGAGACCTAAGAAAGGTCAGTAGAATGGATCGTTTGCCCATATTTGAGTGTAGAATGTGCGTATTCGTGGCATATTCATATTCGATTCGAATCCGCCAGTATTCGATTCGTGTTCGCAATCGACGTGGAACAGGTATTCGGTCAAATACGATTTTGAGCACATCTTCGCAAAATATTCGGGAATGAGTATTCGTATTCGATTCGATATTCGTTTTTACAGGCATAGAAACCACCTGTGCTCTAGTGAAGCGGTGCAGACCCATGCTGCTGACCACACTCACATGCTCTCGTTGCGCTATGCACCAACACCCACCTGCCATGCAATTGCTTCCGGAATGGCCCGGGAGCATCCACCTGCTGTTGCACTTGTGGCACAAGCTGGAAACACTACCCCCCCACCCATCCAAAGCCATGCGATTGCTTCCAGCACTGCCCGTGCAATGTGTGCTCTTGTGGTTGAGCGGGACAGACCGGCACACGGTGACCACACAGCATCCAAGCCAGCACAGAACCCACCTGCCACACGACTGCTTCCTGCACTGCCCGTGCGATGTGGGTTCGTGTGGTGAGCCGTGAGAGATGTGGCACATAGTGGTGACCACACAGAACCCAAGCCACCACTAGCACCCACCTGCAGCACCAAGCCACCACTAGCACCCACCTGCAGCACCAAGCCACCACTAGCACCCACCTGCAGCACCAAGCCACCACTAGCACCCACCTGCAGCACCAAGCCACCACTAGCACCCACCTGCAGCACCAAGCCACGACTAGCACCCACCTGCAGCACCAAGCCACCACTAGCACCCACCTGCAGCACCAAGCCACCACTAGCACCCACCTGCAGCACCAAGCCACCACTAGCACCCACCTGCAGCACCAAGCCACCACTAGCACCCACCTGCAGCACCAAGCCACCACTAGCACCCACCTGCAGCACCAAGCCACCACTAGCACCCACCTGCAGCACCAAGCCACCACTAGCACCCACCTGCAGCACCAAGCCACCACTAGCACCCACCTGCAGCACCAAGCCACCACTAGCACCCACCTGCAGCACCAAGCCACCACTAGCACCCACCTGCAGCACCAAGCCACCACTAGCACCCACCTGCAGCACCAACACCCACCCCCCTCCCACCGATTGCTTCCAGCACCACCCATGCGATGTGTGGTCTTGTAGTGAAGCGGGAGAGACAGGCTAGCACACGGTGACCACACAGAACCCACCTGCCACGCAATTGCTTCCAGCACCGCCCGTGCGATGTGGGTTCGTGTGGTGAGCCGTGAGAGATTTGGCACATAGTGGTGACCACACGCACTTGCCAGCACAACCCACCTGCCTTGCGAGTCCTTCCAGCCAGCACTGCACGTGCAATGTGTGCTCGTGTGGTGAGCCGTGACAGACCCGGCACACAGTGACCACACCACACGCACTTGCTAGCACAACCCACCTGCCTTGCGAGTTCTTCCAGCCAGCACTGCACGTGCAGTGTGTGCTCTTGTGGCGAGGCGAAGTGGTACGTGGGTTCGTGTGGTGAGCCGTGACAGACCCAGCACACAGTGACCACACCACACAGTGCAACCCACCTGCATTCACAACCCACCTGCCCTCACAACCCACCTGCCCTCACAACCCACCTGCCCTCACAACCCACCTGCATTCACAACCCACCTGCATTCACAACCCACCTGCCTGCACAACCCACCTGCCTGCACAACCCACCTGCCATGCGATTGCTTCCAGTACGGCCCCGGCGATGTGTGCTCTTGTAGTGAAGCGGGAGAGACCCGGCACATAGTGACCACACGGCACCCACTTGCCTTGCCTTCACCACCCACCTGCCACGCGATGGCTTCCAGCACGGCCCGGGCGATGTGTGCTCTTGTAGTGAAGCGGGACAGACCCACTATCACTCCCCTCGCGTCCTCTCTCCATCGAGGTGCAAACAGCCCACTGCGACAGGCGAAGCACGAGAGGAGAAGAAAGAAAGTGACAAGGCAAGAGAAAAAGGGCAAAATAATTCCCCAAGTTGCCCGTCAGCCATTGCACCTGGAGGCAGGAAACAGGCACTTGAGAGCCCGTGCCACTACCCTGAAGGCAGGAACAAAGTAAACCCCTCCTGTGCGGGGCACTGAAACAGCCATTGTTTCCACCTCCCTTGCATCAGAGACAACCCTCAGGTTGTCCCTCAGCCACTGCACCTGCCAGTTCACCTGGCCAACCACCAGAAAGCCCGTAACACTCACCTGAAGGCCGGCACACAGTACACCCCTCCTGTACGAGGCACCGAAGCAGCAAGGCATTCCACCTCCCGAGCATTCGAGATGATCCCGAGGTTGTCCCTCAGCCACTGCAACGGCCACTGCGCCTGAAGGCTCGTAACACGGTCATGACTCCCGTAGCACTCACCTGAATGCGGGCACGAAGTACACCCTCCCGTATCGGGCACCGAGGCAGCAAGGGGTTTCACATCCCAGGCATTGGAGATGATCCCGAGGTTGTCCCTCAGGCACTGCACCGGCCACTGCACCTGAAGGCCCATAACACTCACCTGATGGCCCACAACACTCAACTGAATGCAGCATCACCCACCTGAAGGCGGGAACAAAGTACACCCCCCCTGTGTGGGGCACTGAGGCTGCCAGAGCCTCCACGTCCTTGGTGCTGGAGATGATCCCGAGGTTGTCCCTCAGGCACTGCACCGGCCACTGCACCTGAAGGCCCATAACACTCACCTGATGGCCCACAACACTCAACTGACTGCAGCATCACCCACCTGAAGGCGGGAACAAAGTACACCCCCCCTGTGTGGGGCACTGAGGCTGCCAGAGCCTCCACGTCCTTGGTGCTGGCGATGATCCCGAGGTTGTCCCTCAGGCACTGCACCGGCCACTGCACCTGAAGGCCCATAACACTCACCTGATGGCCCACAACACTCAACTGAATGCAGCATCACCCACCTGAAGGCGGGAACAAAGTACACCCCCCCTGTGTGGGGCACTGAGGCTGCCAGAGCCTCCACGTCCTTGGTGCTGGAGATGATCCCGAGGTTGTCCCTCAGGCACTGCACCGGCCACTGCACCTGAAGGCCCATAACACTCACCTGATGGCCCACAACACTCAACTGAATGCAGCATCACCCACCTGAAGGCGGGAACAAAGTACACCCCCCCTGTGTGGGGCACTGAGGCTGCCAGAGCCTCCACGTCCTTGGTGCTGGCGATGATCCCGAGGTTGTCCCTCAGGCACTGCACCGGCCACTGCACCTGAAGGCCCATAACACTCACCTGATGGCCCACAACACTCAACTGAATGCAGCATCACCCACCTGAAGGCGGGAACAAAGTACACCCCCCCTGTGTGGGGCACTGAGGCTGCCAGAGCCTCCACGTCCTTGGTGCTGGCGATGATCCCGAGGTTGTCCCTCAGGCACTGCACCGGCCACTGCACCTGAAGGCCCATAACACTCACCCGATGGCCCACAACACTCAACTGATTGCAGCATCACCCACCTGAAGGCGGGAACAAAGTACACCCCCCCTGTGTGGGGCACTGAGGCTGCCAGAGCCTCCACGTCCTTGGTGCTGGCGATGATCCCGAGGTTGTCCCTCAGCCACTGCACCGGCCACTGCACCTGAAGGCCCATAACACTCACCTGATGGCCCACAACACTCAACTGAATGCAGCATCACCCACCTGAAGGCGGGAACAAAGTACACCCCCCCTGTGTGGGGCACTGAGGCTGCCAGAGCCTCCACGTCCTTGGTGCTGGAGATGATCCCGAGGTTGTCCCTCAGGCACTGCACCGGCCACTGCACCTGAAGGCCCATAACACTCACCTGATGGCCCACAACACTCAACTGACTGCAGCATCACCCACCTGAAGGCGGGAACAAAGTACACCCCCCCTGTGTGGGGCACTGAGGCTGCCAGAGCCTCCACGTCCTTGGTGCTGGCGATGATCCCGAGGTTGTCCCTCAGGCACTGCACCGGCCACTGCACCTGAAGGCCCATAACACTCACCTGATGGCCCACAACACTCAACTGATTGCAGCATCACCCACCTGAAGGCGGGAACAAAGTACACCCCCCCTGTGTGGGGCACTGAGGCTGCCAGAGCCTCCACGTCCTTGGTGCTGGCGATGATCCCGAGGTTGTCCCTCAGCCACTGCACCGCCGCGCCTGCTATGGCTATGCTGCCCTCCAAGGCATAGTAGCACGTGCCACTGCCGCCACTGCTGCTGCCGCCACTGCCGCCACTGGCACTTCGGCCCATGCAAGTACCAGCTTCTTCTGTGCATTCTGCTGCATCTGTTTTGCTTCTGCTGCCCACTCCGCCTGCCTCCCATCTGGCTTCCTTTCCTCTCCCCTCTTCCTTTCTCCCCAGTTGGAAGGCCACTGTACTGAGCAGGCCGTGCTGAGATGTGCACACCTGGTGGTTAAGGCAAGAAACGAACAAGAAGAAAAAAAAGACATTTGCAGGGGTGAGGGGAGAGGAAGAACGAAGCATGAATGAAGCAGCCCGAGCCAAAGGCAGCCTTGGCCTGCCCCTGAGCGCCTACTGCATCCTGCACAGTGCCGTGCCGATTGGCAGCATTGCAATTGGCTGGTACAGAGCAAGGAGACCTCCTATAGCCTCCTCGTGGCTCACCTGCGGGCCTGTGTTGAGCAGCATGAAGCACCCCGTGCCACAAAAGTGGCCTTGGCTTGCCCCTGGGAGCACCGCTGCCCCAGCACGTGAACATGAATTTCTTATATTATTATCCACGTGTAAGGAGGAAAAGTCACCTCACCTGCGGTCCTGTGTTGAGCAGCATGAAGCAGCCCGCGCCAAAGGTGGCTTTAGCTTGTCCCTGGGTCCCTGGCATGTGCAGATGGCTCTATATGTTACCATCCAGTCGTGATGCAGCTCAGGTCAGCCTCACCTGCGGGCCTGTGTTGAGAAGCATGAAGCACCCCGTGCCAAAGGTGGCTTTAGCCTGCCCCTGGGAGCACCGCTGCCCCAACATGGCAGCATGTTGATCCCCCAGACAGCCCGAAAGCGGCACCCCTGCTAGTGGCCAGGAGGACGCTATAGGGGCGATGTGCTCTGCGGTGGGTGGGAGGGGGAGAGGAGTAAGGAGGGATGGATGGGCACAATATAGATGAGTCTTCGCCTTCCCCTGAACTGAGCCTCTGAGAGCACTGTTGGCCCAGGGGCGATAGGCTCTGTGAGCACAGCTGCCGCAGCATGGCAGCGTGCTGGTCTGTCAGACAGCCCGACAGCAGCACCCATCCGTCCATCCTCCATCTGCCAGTGGCCATGTGGAGGAGATGGGGGCGATGTGCCCTGAGATGCCGTTGGGAGATAAGGGAGGGTTTGGTGGACAGACAGATGGACGGAGGGGAAAGGGAGCTGTGGAGCTAAGATGGGTCCGTACGTCCCTGGCACTAGCGTAATATCCAACTTAGCTACGGAGTAGAGTAGAGAGCGTGTTGGTCGCCAATGTGTCTCGTTTCCTTGGCTTTGCTCATTCCCTCCCTCCCCCATTACCAGCCTATTTCTGAAGCGACTCAAGACTGGACCCATCAGCAGCCCACCCAGCATCCCACCAGCACTGGAAATGATTCTGGGGAGGATGCTTGTCGGCCATGGAATGGGAAACGGGAGGAAAAGAACACACGCAAATCTCTCCCCCTGTCGCTTCCCCTTCGCTCTCATTCCCTCAACCATCAGCAACCCACCCAAAGCTCAACTGTTGAGACGCACCAGCACTGGAAATGATGCTGGGGAGGATGCTTGTCGGAATGTTGAGAGCCTCTAGAACGGGTTGGCTCCACTGCAGCGCCCTGAGGTCCATGAGCAGAGTGCGGGAGGCGTTGCTGCTGTCCGTCACATGGCATGCACCACCTGTAGGGGTGTGTGGAGGGGTGTGGAGGGGTGTGGAGGAGTGGGTGTGTGGAAGGAAAGATCATGCCGGCCTGTCTGCCCCACCCCACCCACTGCAGTGCCCTGAGGTCCATGAGCAGAGTGTGCGAGGCGTTGCTGCTGTCCGTCACATGGCAGGCACCGCCTGCAAGAGCACATGGAGGAATGGGCGACAACCTGCCTGTTAGACCCACCCACTGCAGCGCTCTGAGGTCCATGAGCAGCTTGCAGGAGGCGCTGCTGCTGTCCGTCACGTGGCATGCACCTCTTGTGGGGGGTTGCAGAGGAGTGGGTGTGTGTGCCGAAGGGCTTTTGAGACGTCTCAAAAGTGGGTGTGCGTGCCGAAGGGCTTTTGAGACGCAAAAGTGGGTGTGTGTGCCGAAGGGCGTCGAGAATGGGCTGGCTCCACTGCAGCGCTCTGAGGTCCATGAACAGTGTGCGAGGGCATTGCTGCTGTCAGTCACATGGCATGCACCACCAGTTTAGGGGGTGTGGAGGGGTGCGGAATGGTGGAGAGTGGAAGTCATGCCGGCCAGTCAGCCCCCCCACCCACTGCACCAAGTGAAATGAGGTGAATCAGAGCCATAGCAAGAAAGATGAAAGCAAGAGGGGAGAGAGAAATTAGATTACTAAAAAACTAAGGGACAGGGGAAGGAACTTAAAGGACAAGTGAATGCCAATGACAGAGGACTGTTTGGGTCGGCGGGTAAATGAGATCAATACAAGGACCGATGGAAAGAATGAGATTTGCAATATGCAGTGAGTTGTTACATTCTGAGAGCGCCACCTGTCAGGTTCCAGATGAGCCACGTGTCAATGGTGCCAAACAGCGCATCACCTTCCTCCACTGCCTGCCTGACAGCTGGCACCTCCTCCAGCAGCCACGTCAGCTTGAGGGCGCTGAAGTAGGTGCTTAGAGGGAGCCCCGTCACGCCCCTCCACTCGTCCCGTCCACCTGAAAGCTGCTGCTCCAATCGCCTGGGTGCAGGCAGGAGGAACGAAAAGCAGGAGGAAACATGAAAACGTGATGAGAATGGTCCAGTTTGCTCGAATATTTTACCGTAGATGTCCCAAAACCAGAAAACGTGAGAAGACTCACCATTCCTCACAGACAGATAGGATTCTCCCTAATTGTCAACACGCCAAGTCACAACCAGCAGTCTTGACCGACTCACTGGCACAGGGCGCTCGTGCGCACGTCCATCCACACTATGGCGTAGTATAGAGGCTCCCCCAGAGCTCCTTCCCATGTTATTACACCACCACAAGCAGTCCCAACCCCAACTCACTGGCACAGGGCGCTCGTGCGCACATCCATCCACACTATAGCGTTATAAAGAGGCATCCCCGTGCTCCTGCGCCACACTACAGTTGTCTCCCTCTGATTGGTCAGCCCCACCGCCCTGACCGCGTCAGGGCCAACATCCACTCCCTTGCTCCGCGCTGCTGCCAGGGCTCCCTCCATGCACTGGCGGACCGTGGAAAGGATGACCATGGGGTCGTGCTCCACCCAACTGGGAAATGAGGCGTTGGGAATCAAGGGGGGGTAGAAGGAGAAAGGGCAGAGAGGTGTGACTGATCTGATGTGCTGTTTTGTTTGCTCCGCGCTGCTGCCAGGACCCCTTCCATTCCATGCACTGGCGGACGGTGGAGAGGATGACCATGGGGTCATGCTGCATCCAGCTGGAGAGGCATGCAGCGATGGGGAGAAAAACGCGGAGTGGATTAGAGGCACGCAGGAAGGTAAGAACATCTTCCTATCATGCGTGACTCTTTGCTGCCATGGTTTCCTCCATGCACTGGGGGACCATGGAGTGAATGACCATGGGGTCATGCTCCACCCAGCTGGGAACATAAGAAGGATGCGCGGCGGAATGGAGTGGAGGAGACGCAGTGAGGTCGGATTATGTTCGTGTGTGGCATGCTGCTGCTGCTACAACGGCTCCCTCCATGCACTGGCGGACCGTGGAGAGAATGACCATGGGGTCGTGCTCCACTCAGCTGGGAACATGAGGCGACGGGAGGTTGGGAGGGAGGAAGGAGGAAAGGGAAAGGGGTCTGATGTGTGGTGTATTGTTCTCCTCGCTGCTGCCAGGGCTCCCTGCATGCACTGGCGGACCCTGGAGAGAATGACCATGGGGTCATGCTGCACCCAACTGGATATCAGAGCAGAACGGGAGGAGGGCGAAGGGGAGGTCTGAACATCTCTGCAGCACTGTGCGGCTCTTTGCTGCCATGGCTCCCTCCATGCACTGACGACCTGTGGAGAGGATGACCATGGGGCCGTGCTCCACCCAGCTGGAGTGGAGGGGCAAGCAGTATGGGAGAAAAGACGGAGGGAAGGGAAGCGAAACCTGGAGGTCGGGTCATGTTTGCGTTCATGTGTGTGGCTCGCTGTCGCCATGGCTCCCTCCATGCACTGGCGGGCCGTGGAGAGGATGACCATGGGGTCGTGCTGCACCCAGCTGGGAGAATGACACGATTAAGTTTGAGGAGGATGGAAGAGGGTGAGGGCAAGGAGCTGATGTGTTGTCTTCTCTTATCCAACTGGAAACGTGAGGAGATTGAGGAAAGCAGGCTAGTGGCTTGAGGCCTCGGCTCTTTCTTGCTTTGCTATCCCTCCCCATGCGCTCACGGAGCTACGAACAGGGTCATAACAGGGCCATGCAGCATGGCCCTGCTCCATGAAGGGATACGATTGAGTTGGAAGAGTTGTGACAAACGATCAGAGGGACGAGGTTTTCGCGCTGTTGCACTACAGCCTTGCCAGGCCAGACTGCTCATTGTCCCCTCTCGAATGGCTTATTTTCAGAGAGACAATACACGCACGCTATCGCCTTAGCTACAAACGAGGGTTTTTTTTCTTCTAACGAATGAGTACAGCAAGCCTACCCGGCTTGAGGCTGAATCTGCTCGAATTCCATCTGATGCGACGCGACCACCCGTAAATGCTCGTCGTATAGGAAGAATCGCGTGCTCGTCGTGCCCTGGTCGATGGCTCCCACCAGCCAGCCCTCCCCGCGATCGCCGCCGGTAGCCATGCTCGCACTCGCAACGCGCGCTATTAAGCTTGGAACGTCCCTTCTGGAAGCACCGGACGCGGTGCCTCGACCGGAGAAAGGGACGGCCGTTGAAATCTCTCTAAACGGTTGCTCGAAAAATTGATTCTGCCGGATCTGGTGGAACCGAACGTGCCGTTTCCAGTCGATTCGACGGAGGCTGGAGGAAGGGCTTCTGGCGGTCACAGCATAACGGTGGTTCTGCCAGGTGTGGGAAATTTTCGAAAATGGGACGTCGAGAGTGGCCCGCGAAACAACTCTCAATGTCGCCGCGGATTGGATAAGCATTGCCAGGTCAGCAGCGCGTCGCGAAAAGAAGGGACAGAACTCAGTTGGCCGAGAAAGCGAGTGTGTGGTGGGTGCTGCCGAACCGAGTGCAGTAGGCCCTCTTACCCTTGCCTCCTAAATGTTGTCGTGTGACATTCCCAGTGACTGGACTGTGATTCAGCCATCGCGACAAAAGCCGAAATGACGCATTTTCAGCAAATGGACATGCTTGGTAACGAGTGGTAACCACGTGAAACTACTCTATGAGAACTCACTATAGAAATAACTTCGGTGAGCTACGTCTGAATCAGCGGTTCTGTCAGTATCGAGTAGTGATTTTTTCAGACCAGCCGTGCCCTGCAAGCCAAGGTCGTCAAGCCAAGCATTCCAATAACCTCTCACCACCATATTGAACATACCAAATCGCAGCACACCGTCCACAACGTCTGACACCCACAACGTCTGCGGGCAAACCGCGTGCTGCCCGCACTGGCAGGGCAGATCAATTCCCTCTGGGTTGGAACAGAACATTCCATTCCCTTCCTCCGTGTCTTCTCTCCCATTCCCTCTCCCTTCCCTTTCCACTGCTTTCCCTTCCACCCCCATCCCCTCCCCCCCACACCCTTCGATTTCCTTTTCCTTCTCGTCCATTCCCTTTCCACATCTCTCCCATACTCACCTCCTCGAGCAGCATTCTTTCTCGCCACATTTCTCCAAATTCGCTTTTCCCCACCTCGGATTCAGCAGAGCTTTCCAAGGTACCTCGGCCGAACCGAAACGGGGGGTTTCTCGATCCCCTATCGTTCAATTCGGAACCCCTTTTCCTTCCGTGCTCGGTCTCCTCGTGTCGTCGCGCGTCGGTCCTTAGTATATTAGGAGGTAGCACCGCCGGCGAGGCGATTTGCTGTATGCCACTGCATCTCACCTCGCGATCGGGCGCGGACGGCGGCGCCGTGGAATCCGACGATCGCGAGCACAAGCGCCAGAAGATCGACTGCGAGGACGCGACTGTAGTTACCGACCCTAAATTAGCCGATTCCGTTCTGTCCAAGGTGACGAATCCGTCGAATCGCGACGTGGAGATGGCTCCGCAGCCGACATCTGACAGCGCGAACGGCGCCGCGACCGTCGCCGGCGGAGGCGGGGAGATTGTGATCGATGAGGATCTGCACAGCCGCCAGCTAGCGGTGTATGGCCGCGAGACGATGAAGCGCATGTTCGGCGCGAAGGTGCTGATCTCGGGCCTCAACGGCCTTGGCGTGGAAATCGGTACGTGAAGCGAGGTGACAATCGGAATAAGAATGGTCGGTGAATAAGATTACTTGAGGAACTGGCGATGTATGGCCACGAGACGATGAAACGCATGTTTTTTGCGAACGCGCGAATTCGGGACTCAACGGCCTTGGCGTAGAGATTGGTAAGAAGGGCGTCGAGAGTTCTTAGGGCAGCGAAATAGGCCTATTGAGATGGTGAAGCGTGTGTTTGCCGCTAAGATTCTGATTTCAGATCTCGCCGGCCTTGGCATCCAGATGGGTGCGCGAAGGCGCTTAGAGAGGGATGCGATGAATTGATGAGGTTTATGGCCGCATGTATCCCAAGATGGAGAGACCTGCATCTTGGGATCTCCGCCTGAGATGTCTCACAATATTTCGTGATTTTTGTGCGAAAATCGTGTTTCTATAAATTCGATTCGCTGATATGCGCGACTAAATGCAACGCATTCAAGTCGATCTGAGCATGCTCGTTTTAACTTCTGACGCATTAAACTGCTCCGATATAAGAGGTTCCCGCTGCACGTTCCTACCGCTCGTGTGTTTTACCAGTGCCTGCTGCTCCACACGGTGGTTCGGTAGTGAGCACGTTCAGTTCAGGAGACGGGTAGCGGTCCATTGCCTGCTCGTTCTGGTTAACGCTGCTCCAGCCATTCCCGCCATCGGTTCCTTTGCGGGGTTCAGGGCTTTACTCCATCGCTCATTTTTTTTCTCCTTGCGTTGCCTTCTCCCGTGCCTCCCTCCCTCCCTTGGCATCGCGCGTTTTTAGCCCTATTTTTTTACTTCTCCTCCATCCCTCTCGTTTCCATCCCCCTTGCGCAGCCAAGAACGTGATTCTAGCGGGCGTCAAGTCCGTGACGGTGCACGATACAGTCACAGTCACAGTGCAGCACCTCTCCGCGCAGTTCTTCCTCACGGAGGCCGACGTGGGGGTCAACCGCGCGCAGGCGTGCGCTGCGCGCCTGCAGGAGCTGAACAAGGCCGTGGAGGTTCACGTGCACACAGCTCCCATTGAAAAGGAGTTCCTGGGTGATTTCCAGGTGAGCTCAGGGGGGTCAGGGGAATATGAGGCGTGTGCTGCGCGCCTGCAGGAGCTGACCAAGGCCGTGGAGGTGCATGTGCACACTGCCCCGATTGAAAAGGAGTTTCTGGGTGATTTCCAGGTGCGTGCTAGAGGAAGGGAGGTAAGGAGGGTATGAGGCGTGAGTTTCTGCGGGATTTCCAGGTGAGTAACAGACGGGGATTGGGGTATGGGGCGTGTGCTGCGCTCCTGTGCTGCTCGTCTGGAGGAGCTAAACAAGGCGGTGGACGTTCGCGTGCACACAGCACCCATTGAGAAGGAGTTCCTGGGGGACTTCCAGGTGGGTGATGGAGGGACGGAGGTTAGTGGGGTATGAGGCATGTGCTGCGCGCGTGCAGGAGCTCAACAGGGTGGTACCTGTGCACGTGTACTCAGGTCCCATCAAGGAGTTTCTGGGGAATTTCTAGGTGGGTGAGGAACTGGCTCTTGCAGCAACACGTGCAGGCGTGTGCTGCGCGCGTGCCACCAACCACGTACAGGCCGTTGTTCTCACGGACCTACCTCTGGATCAAGCCACAGGATTCGACGCCTACTGCTACCTGCTCTACTCCCCCCCGCCCCTCTCTCCCTCCCCCCCTCGGGTGCCCTGCCACCGCCATGGCTGCGAGAGCCATGGGGGACTCTGAGACGTGCTCTCTGGCACCCTATATGTCTCTCCTTCCTATGGTACCCCAGACGGGAGCCTTAGTGTGACATTGTAGCGAGTTGACTTTTGAGTCGACTCGCTACAATTTCACACGGTGCGAGAACCATGGGGGAATTTGAGACGTGCTCTTTGGCACCTTATATATCTCTCCTTCCTTCTTTCTCCTCCTCTTGTTTCTACCCCACATTCCCCGTATCTCCCTGCCTCCAGGCGGTCATGTTCGCCGGCCTGCCTCTGGACCGAGCCATCCCAGTTTGATGCCTATTGCCGCATGCACATCCCTTCCCCCCCCGCACCTCCCGTGCCCTTCATCCGCTTTTTTTTTTTTTTTTTTTTTTTTTTTAAGGATGCGTTACACTTGCCCTTCATCTGCTGCGAGACCTGTGCGGTCTGAGGCGTTTATTGACCCGCTTCATCACTCTCTCCTCCCTTCTTTCCATCCCGCATTCCCCAATCCTCCCTGCAGGCTGTTGTTTTCACCGACCTGCCTTTGGATCAAGCCATTGAGTTCGATGCCTACTGCCACGCGCACTCCGCTCCGGTGCCCTTCATCCGCTGCGAGACCCGTGGAGTCTCAGCCATGCGTTGACCCTTCTCTCTCTGTCTGCCAATTCCCCATCCCCATTCCTTCCTGCAGGCGGTCGTTTTCACCGACTTACCCCTCGATAAGGCAATCGAGTTCGATGCATACTGCCACGCGCACTCCCCCCCAGTGCCCTTCATCCGCTGCGAGACCCGGGGCGTGTTCGGTGCGATCTTCTGCGACTTCGGCCCCAAGTTCACCGTCACAGATGTTGACGGGGAGGAGCCCTTCTCGGGAATCGTCGCATCTGTCGCCAACGACTCCCCTGATGCCCTCGTCACCTGTGTGGATGATGAACGGCTGGGATTTCAAGACGGCGATCTGGTGGTGTTCTCGGAGGTCCGGGGGATGACGGAGCTGAACGACGGGAAGCCGCGGCGCGTGCGGAACGTCCGGGCGCATTCGTTCCTCTTAGACGACGACACGTCAGCCTATGGCGCGTATGAAAGCGGCGGGATCGTGACTCAAGTGAAAGAGCCCAAGGAGTTGGCGTTTCGGCCGCTTTCGGCCTGCCTGGAGCAGCCCGGCGAGTTCCTGCTGAGCGATTTCGCCAAGTTCGACCGCCCGCCGCTGCTGCACCTCGCCTTCCAGGCTTTAGACGCGTTCCGGAAGGAGACCGGGAGGTTTCCTGCACCAGGGTCGGAGGGGGATGGGGCGAGGGTGGTGGAGCTGGTGAGGGAGGTGAATGGGCGGGCGGGGAAGGATGCGAAAGTGGAGGAGGGGGTGGTGAAGGAGGGGGAGGGGCTGATTCGGCAGCTGGCGCACGGGGCGAGTGCGGAGATTTGTCCGATGGCGGCCATGTTTGGAGGGATCGTGGGGCAGGAGGTGGTTAAGGCATGCTCGGGCAAGTTCCACCCGCTCTTCCAGGTGAGAAGGGGTTCTTCCAGGTGAGAATGTATTTCTGCATACTACACAAGTTGCACAAGATACCTCTCTTCGGCCGCACCCTGCAGGCGCACATGCACAGCTTGCTGCTCATCTATCCATCATCCCATCCGCCCTTTGACTTCCTTCTCGTCCCGCTTGCCCCTCCCTCCCTCCACTCCCTCCCTCCGCTCCCTCCCCTCCCTCCCTCCGCTCCAGCTCTTCTACTTTGACTCGGTGGAATCTTTTCAGGGGCTCGGATGGGAAAGATTCCGCAGAGGAAACAGCGCCCACCAACACGCGCTACGACTTTCCCAGATAGCCCTCTTTCGGCCGGACGCTGCAGGCCCGTTGCTGCGGCTCCTGATTAATTCGTCTGCTCATCCGCCCCTGTCGTCCTCCCCTCTACCGCCCCGTCCCCCTGTCCTCCGCCCCTCTCCCTCCCCACCCTCCCACAGCTCTTTTACTTCGACTCGGTGGAGTCCCTACCTGCTGAGCCCCTCTCAGCGGAGGAGACAGCGCCCACCAACACGCGCTACGACTCCCAGATCGCTCTCTTCGGCCGCACCCTGCAGGCGCGCATGCACGCCTCCTCCGCCTTTGTGGTGGGCGCAGGGGCGCTGGGCTGTGAGCTGCTCAAGAACCTCGCTCTCATGGGCGTCTGCTGCACGCCACCGGGGGAGAAACCTCCTGCTGGTGCCGGTGATGGTGGTGCTAGCAGTGGCGAGAGTGTGCCGCTGAGTGGCAAGGGCTATCTGACGGTCACGGATGACGACACGATCGAGAAGAGCAATCTCAGCCGTCAGTTCCTCTTCCGCGACTGGAACATCGGGCACGCGAAATCCTCCGTGGCGGCGGTCGCCGCGAGGGTAATTAACCCTGCGCTGCGCGTGAACGCCCTGCAAAACCGCGTGGGGCCGCAGACTGAAGACGTATTTGACGACACCTTCTGGGAACACTTAGATGTCGTTATAAACGCACTCGATAACGTGAACGCGCGTCTCTACGTCGACTCGCGCTGCCTCTACTTCAACAAGCCGCTTCTCGAGAGTGGGACGCTCGGCGCGAAATGCAACACACAGATGGTCGTTCCGCACGAGACCGAGAACTACGGAGCGTCCCGGGACCCCCCGGAGAGGCAGGCACCGATGTGTACCGTCCACTCTTTCCCCCACAACATCACGCACTGCTTGACGTGGGCGCGCAGCGAGTTTGAGGGGCTGCTGGAGAGGACGCCGAGTGAGGCGAACGCGTTTCTGAGTGGGCAGGAGAAGTATTGTGAGGAGATGATGGGCGCCGGGGATGCTGCTGCGCGGGAGGCGCTGGAGAGGGTGGTGGAGTGTTTGGTTACAGAGAGGGCGAGCAGCTTCGATGACTGCGTCTCGTGGGCGCGCCGCAAGTGAGTAACTGGGGATTGGGGTTGGGTTACGGGGTTTAGGGGCTGGGGAAAAGGTCTGGCTCAGAGGTCTTGCTGCAGCGAGGGAGGCGGTGGAGAGGGTGGTGGAGTGCCCTGTCACGGAGAGGGCTGGCAGCTTCGATGACTGTGTGTCGTGGGCGTGCCGCAAGTGAGTGGGGGTGGGGGGTTCAAGGCTGGTTGGGGGGTTCAAGGCTGGTTGGGGGGTTCAAGGCTGGTTGGGGGGTTCAAGGCTGGTTGGGGGGTTCAAGGCTGGTTGGGGGGTTCAAGGCTGGTTGGGGGGTTCAAGGCTGGTTGGGGGGTTCAAGGCTGGTTGGGGGGTTCAAGGCTGGTTGGGGGGTTCAAGGCTGGTTGGGGGGTTCAAGGCTGGTTGGGGGGTTCAAGGCTGGTTGGGGGGTTCAAGGCTGGTTGGGGGGTTCAAGGCTGGTTGGGGGGTTCAAGGCTGGTTGGGGGGTTCAAGGCTGGTTGGGGGGTTCAAGGCTGGTTGGGGGGTTCAAGGAGGTTTGTGGATTAGACTTGGGGTTTCAGGGTTGGGGTTCGGGAGCTGGGTCTTGGGTGGGGGATCATGCAAACCTTTGCCATTTGTATCCTATTCGTTTGTTCTCCCACATGTCTCCCCCCCTCTTCCCCCCTTTTTGCCTCTCCACCTACACTTCACCTTCCCCCTCCCCTTCCCCCACACCCACCCTTACGTTCCCCCCCTTTCCCCCTCCGCCTGCCCTCCCCCCACCATGCATCATCCCCTTCCCTCCCAGGTTCGAGGACTATTTTGCCAACCGCATCAAGCAGCTCACATACACCTTCCCAGAAAACGCCTCCACCAGTACGGGCCTGCCCTTCTGGTCGCCGCCCAAGCGCTTCCCCACCGCCGTCACCTTCACCCCCGAGGACCCCACGTGCCTCGCGTTCGTGACAGCTGGCGCCATCCTACGGGCTGCCACGTTCGGGATCGAGGTCCCGGATTGGGCGAGGGACGGCAAGAGGATGGCTGAGGCGGTGGCCAAGGTGGAAGTGGGGGAGTTTGTGCCGAAGCAGGTGAGGATGGGGGGAAGAGGGAGGAAGTGGAAGGGAAAGGAGGAGGGGGGTGGGTGGGGGGTTACGGGAAGGGGAAGGGGGAATGGTGGGAGGATGGGAAGAGGATGCTGAGGCGGTGGCTAAGGTGGAAGTCGGGGAGTTTGTGCCGAAACAGGTGAGGATTGTGGGTGAGGGGAGGATTGAAGGGGGGAGTGGGGGGGGGCGTTGGGAGGGACGGGACGGGAGGGTGGAATTGGGAGATTTTGTGCTGAAACATGTGTGGCCGGGGAGAGGGGGCTAAGGGTGGGGGATTTGAAAGGAATGGAGTGTGGAAAAGCAGAGGAGGCACCCCTCCCCTGCCTTCTCACACTCTATTCGAGGTGGTGGAGGAGTAAGGCGGGGAGGGGAAGATGGAAAAAGGAAGGTGAGCAGAAGATGAGGAGGCAATCGTAGGGGTGGCCTCTGTGCCTGTCTGTGATTCCGTCCCTCCCCTTCCCGCCGCACCCCAATCCACTTGTTCCACCACCACCACCACCACATTTGTTCCCAGGGTGTGAAAATTTTGATGGATGCGAAGGTCACCAGTGCTGCCTCATCAGTGGGGAACGATGGCAAGGTGAACCGCAGTACCCCTCCTCACCACCGCTTTACCCTCCCCACCCCAATTCACCCCACTGCACCCCTCTCCACCACCCTTTATCCCTCCCATCGCTGCCTCACAGGGTGTGAAGATCGTGACAGACAAGAAGGCCACCAGCGCCGCCACATCAGTGGGGGACGACGGCAAGGCGACGAGCAGTGCCCCTCCCTACCACTCAATTCCTTCCCTCACCCCTCCGTAACCCTCCCCATCTTTGCGTCACAGGGTGTGAAGATCGTGACAGATGAGAAGGCCAGGAGCGCTGCCACGTCAGTGGGGGACGACGGCAAGGCGACCCCCGACACCCCTCCCCACCAACGTTCCACCCCTCTCCACCCCTCCCCACCACTGCCTTTACAGGGTGTGAAGATCGTGACAGATGAGAAGGCGACCAGCGCTGCCACATCAGTGGGGGACGACGGCAAGGCGACGAGCAGTGCCCCCCCCTACCACTCAATTCCTTCCCTCACCCCTCCCTAACCCTCCCTACTGCTGCCTCACAGGGTGTGAAGATCGTGACGGACGAGAAGGCCACCAGCGCTGCCACGTCAGTGGGGGACGACGGCAAGGCGATCGCTGAGCTGGTGGGGCGGCTCAAGGAGGGCAGCAAGGGGCTTCCCAAGGAGTTCCGCATGGTGCCAGTGCAGTTTGAGAAGGTGAGAGGGAGTGGGAAGAGGTGGTAAGTGGTTGGTCATCAGTCTGATTCCTCGTGTTTCAACAAGAATGTGGTGGCAAACCCAGTGGGCCGGCTCAAGGAGGCAGCAAGGGCCAGCTGAAGGAGTTCCACACAGTGCCACTGCCAGGGCAGATTGAGAAGGTGAGGGGGGGTGTGGAAGAGAGTGGCTGAAAATCAATCTGAACTTAACTGTTTCAACAACACTGTGCTAGCAAACCCGGTGGGGCGGCTCAAGGACAGCAGCAAGGGATTCCCCGCGGAAATCGCTTACCTTCCGTTTTGCCGACGTGCCACTCACAAGCAGCCAGAGGCTGCGGTGCTCACCCTCCCAGGCAACCCTTTTTCCCCCTCCACCAGCCCCCCCTTTCTGTCGCTGCGCTTTCTCCACAAGACTTGGGACACACACCTGCATGTGGATCCCATGGCTGCTTTGCCTGATCAGCCCTCACACACCCCGCTCCCACATTCGCTCCCTCTCCCCTCCTCAGGACGACGACACGAATTACCACATGGATCTTATGGCTGCCCTTGCCAACCTCTGCGCCACAACCTTGCAGGCTCCTTGAATCAACCCCAGCCCCACTTTAAAGCCTATGCCCCCCAACCCCTCTCCGTCTGCCCTCTCCTCAGGACGACGACACCAACCACCACATGGATCTCATGGCTGCCCTTGCAAATCTCCGTGCTCGAAACTACACCATTGGCGAGGTGGACAAGCTCAAGGCCAAGTTCATTGCTGGGCGGATCATTCCTGCGCGCTCGCAGCCAATTAAGAGGCTCCTTCAACTCACACACCCCCTCTCCCTCCCTCCCGTCTGTATTTCTCTCCTCAGGACGACGACACCAACTACCACATGGATCTCATGGCAGCTCTGGCCAACCTGCGCGCTCACAGCCAATTTAGAGACTCCTTCAACTCACACACCCCCTCTCCCTCCCTCCCGTCTGTATTTCTCTCCTCAGGACGACGACACCAACTACCACATGGATCTCATGGCAGCTCTGGCCAACCTGCGCGCTCACAGCCAATTTAGAGACTCCTTCAACTCACACACCCCCTCTCCCTCCCTCCCGTCTGTATTTCTCTCCTCAGGACGACGACACCAACTACCACATGGATCTCATGGCAGCTCTGGCCAACCTGCGTGCTCGCAAGGCCCTTCAACTCACACCGCTCTCAACTCCCCCACACCTCTTTCTCTCCTCAGGACGACGACACCAACTACCACATGGATTTGATGGCTGCTCTTGCCAACCTGCGCGCGCGCAACTACACCATTGGCGAGGTGGACAAGCTCAAGGCCAAGTTCATTGCCGGGCGGATCATTCCCGCCATCGCCACCACGACAGCGCTTGCCACTGGTGAGAGAAGGGAGTGGAGTGGGGTGGGGTGGAGTGGGGTGGGATGGGATGGGGTGGACAAACGAAAAGCCAAGTTCATTGCTGGGCGGATCATCCCTGCCATCACCACCACCACTGCTCTTGCCACTGGTGGGGGGAGGAGATGATCTTTGCTAATACTGATCGGTGCATTGTTGTTGCTGTTGTGCCTGTGATTGCAACAAGCTCGCTTTCCCCTCTCCTCACCGCTCCCCCCCCATCCCTGCCCAGGCCTGGTCTGCCTGGAGCTCTACAAGGTGCTGCACATTTAGCCCTACCCCTCTCTCGTCCATCCCCAACCCCCCCTCCCCCCCCTCCCTTCTTTCCCAGGCCTCGTGTGCCTTGAGCTTTACAAGGTGCTGCAGGGCGCCAAGGCCTCTGCCCTGCGCAACACCTTTGCCAACCTCGCTCTGCCGCTCTTCTCCATGGCGGAACCCGTGCCGCCCAAGAGCGTCAAGCACAAGGAGCTCACGTGGACCGTGTGGGACCGGTGGACGGTGGAGGGTGACGTCACGATGCAGGAGCTGCTCGACTGGTTCAAGGCGAAGGGGCTCGATGCGTACAGGTGAGAAGGGGTGGAAAGAGTTGGGAAGGGGTGGACAGGGTTGGCAAGGGGAGGGAAGGGGTGGAGAGGGGTGCAGGTGTGGGTGCGTTTGTTGCAGACCGGTGGGTGGTGGAGGGCGGTGTGACGATGCAGGAGCTGCTGGATTGGTTCAAGGCCAAGGGGCTCGATGCATACAGGTGAGCATGGGTTGAAAGCGGTGGAAAGGAGTGCGTGTGTGTGTGCTTGTGGTAAGGCAGATCGGTGGACGGTGGAGGGCGACGTGACGATACAGGAGCTGCTGGACTGGTTCAAGGCCAAGGGGCTCGATGCATACAGGTGAGCATGGGTTGAAAACGGCGGGAAGGGGTGGATGTGTGTGTGTGTGTGTGTGCTTGTGGTACAGCTGACCGGTGGACGGTGGAGGACGACGCGGCGATACAGGAGCTGCTTGATTGGTTCAAGGCCAAGGGGCTCGATGCATACAGGTGAGAGAGATGGGTGGAGAGGCAAGGAATGTAAGCAACATGAATCAACCATATAGGATGAGGAGGATAGGAGGTGACTATCAGCTTCGGAGATCTCGGTTGGTATTGGTAGGGAGGTTCGATGTTTAGTCTACATTTGTCTAAACACGTTGCTCATCCCACGGAGAGCAACCCGGCTTCTAGAGTCTGTTATTCTCCTGCCTTGCACCGAGCCTCTCAATCCAACCGAGATTGTTGATGGTGCTACTGACCTCCTTTTTGTTCCACTCTTGCGGTTCCCTCCCCCCTCTTCCAAACAACATTTCTTGCGGCCAAGCCCTGCTGTTCAACTCGCTCTTCCCGCGTAACAAGGAGCGCCTACCCCGCAAGGTGCTGGACATTGCCAAGGAGGTGGCAAAGCTGGAGCTACTCCAACATTTCTCCTTTCTTTCCATGCCTCTCCTGTCTTCGCTCTCCCCTCTCCTGTCTTCCCTCTCCCCTCTCCTAACAGCATTTCCTGTGGCCAAGCCCTCCTCTTCAACTCGCTCTTCCCGCGTCACAAGGAGCGCCTACCCCGCAAGGTGCTGGACATTGCCAAGGAGGTGGCAAAGCTGGAGGTGCCGGCATACCGCCGCCACTTTGACGTGGTGGTTGCATGTGAGGATGACGAGGGGGAGGATGTGGACGTTCCTCTCATCTCCATCAAGTTCCGATAAGCCACTGCTGACTCTGCCATGCCCTGCCGAACCGCCGCCACTTTGACGTGGTGGTTGCATGTGAGGATGACGAGGGGGAGGACGTTGACATTCCTCTCATCTCCTCAAGTTCCAATAGGATGCCATACGTGCCTCTGCTATGCCTCGCTGTGCCGCTGTACCGCTGCTACTTCGGCGTGGATGGGGAAGGGGAGGATGAGGATGTTGATGCACCACTGATCTTACCGTATCAGGTTTTGATTAGATGCTACCTGTTTGTTGCACACTGTGAGGGCTACTTATGGATTGTTCCTCTACGTGACGCATTTTGAAAGAGTGTAACCCGCATGCAGCCACTTTACTCACCGGTAAGGTAACTGATGTTTACACGAGATGGTTCTGCCAGTCCTACATCTGCATCAGCTAGAGACACAGTCAAGGGTACCCTTCCTTACCCAGCTGTTGAAGGAATCTCAAGTGGGAAGTGGGTACACTCCACAGAGGTGAAAAGCAACTCCTTCGACAGTTTTACATTCTGGACATGAAGAATGCAGTACAGTTGCCACTTTGTAGACAGCATGGTGACAGGTGTGTTGACAGAACTTGAAAATGCAAAGAGAACTACTACAATTATTTTACAAAACAGCTTCTACAAACATGCAAATTCGGGGCAGTCCAGTTTACTCTGGTCCAGCCACAGCTGCTAATACACTAGAATGTACCGTATGATCTACATTTGTCTCAGCACATTGCTCATCCTACGGAGAGCAACCCGGCTGCTAGAGCCTGTTAACCTCCGTCTTGCACCGAACCTTCCAATCCCGACCGAGATCCCTGAAGCTGCCAGTGATCTCCTCTCCTCCTCATCCTCCTCATCCATGTACAGTTGATTCATGTAGCACACACTCCCTGCCCCATAGATCGAAGATCCGCTTCTGCTGCTGGCATCTTCATCCTCCTCATCGTCCCCAAAGAGCTGGTTCGAGAAAGCAGTCCCCCCATCAGCCTTCCCAGAACCCCTCATGTCCATAATCCAGCCCTTCCCAGTGCCGCTGATGCGTCGACCAATCCCCTTCTTCCCACAGGTTACAACTGAGACCAAGTCCCTGTGAGAACCACACAGGCTATCAGCAGAAGTGGACGAGCAGCTATCCCAAGTGGGGTCGATAAGACACGCACTGTGGCTGCTGCAGCTGCTGTCAGTCTGACTCAGGCTGCACCGCCTGCTGCTCGCCTCTGCACCCACCTCAGCTTTCATCTCCACACCTTTCCGTGCCTCAGAACCCATTGTCGCATCCTCGTATGCATCTGCATCCAGCTCTACACCTTTCTGCGCTTCCAAACCCATAATCACATCCTCAAATACCTCAGCAACCAGGAACCAGGAAGCCACCTCCTCAGACTCCGGAGCCAACCACCACGCTTCCTCAACCGAGCAGATAGAGTTCTCAACTAAACCGAAAAATTCTTCAGCCGAGCAGCGGGGTGTAACAGCCGAGACAGGAGGAACGACCAAAGTTGACAGAGCAGCGGGTTCAGCAGAGCTGGTAGCAGTTTCGAGCAGGTCAGCAGGAACCGCCACAGAGACAGCAGGGACAACCACACAGGCAGCAGGGACAACAAACGAGCCAGCAGGGACCGCCACAGGGACAGCAGGGACCTCATCTTTCACAGTAGGAGACTCAACCACGACAAGAGCAGCCTTGGCTGCAAGTTGAGTGCTTGAGCTGGTCCATTTGAAGTCGACCTGCAAAGACTCAAGTGAGCAACGTTAGTCTTTGCTCAGCATTTTAAGAAAATGCGTGTTAGAAATGAGGCGTTTGCGTGCATTCAAACAGAGAATCGGAAAGGAGGAGGTAGAAATCTGTTCTTACCAGGCGTGAAAGCGAGACCAGGTTGCACATGAAGCGAGTCAGGGAGTCATCCTGCTCCCAGTGACTCGAGAAGAGAGCGTCGACTCCATGCAGGCACTCGCAGCAACGATGCAGGCCATTTCGTCGACTGATGAAGTTGAGAAGGCGGACTGGCTTTAGTGTTGAGTACTACGGATTGTCAGGGAGCACTCGTGCGGATTCAGAGAGCAGGTAACACGGCCTTGAGAGCAGAAGACGGTAGGATTCTGAAGGCTGATGATAACTGGATCACTGCAGACTGGTGAATGGGGAATACAAACCCCTGCTTGCTTTACACTCGTTTCTCTGGTGCTGCCAGTGGCTGGCTGCTAGGATTCGCGAGAATGTGGGGTGAGCCTGAAACTGGGACGGAGTCGCGACGAAAGTCACGGAGGGGGTTGGAGGTTCGGAGTCGCGAGAGAGTGAGGCTCGGAATCGCTGAGGGTGTGAGGCTCGGAATCGTTGAGGGTGTGAGCCAATGCCAGCCAATGCTGAGCGGAAATCGCATAGCCTGTGGGGTCCGCGGCGATCGGTGCCCATGGCGACGTCGCCGGGTGGCCTAGTAAGCGTCGCATGGCTGTCCAGTCCAGTTGCGACGATTCGATGTGAGCTCTTGGCTGTATGAGCGTGGGAGGGGGTTTCTCTGAAGCGTGTGGTGCTCCCAAGGTCCGCCGCAATCGGGAGTACCGTGCGGCTCGAGAAATTACGAAGGCGGGAAAGAGATACATATGGATATGGAGCGAGACTTCAGGCAATAGGTTCGATGAACCGAACCTACAGCCGAACCTACGCTCTAACCCAGCGGATTCTTGGATACTGGACATGTGGGATCGAGGTAATGCAGCGGGAAGTCAGGGAATGGCTGAAGGAATGTCTAGTGCGGGTAAAATCAATGGTTTCAAGTGTTTATAGGCAAACTGGTTATACGCTTTGTTTCCATTTATATGACACCGAATTTACTTATATTTACCACAAGGAACTGCTTACGAAAAAACCAACGATGTTTTTGGGCGTGTCCACAATCTGGTCCACATATTGTACTAGAAAGTGGCTGCATATGCAGCAAGCTGGTACACACATCATACTTACAAATGAAAATTATACATACGTATATTTCTTATAAGTATTCCAAAAGCTATCAAGGATGCCCAGCTCTCCATCCTCCATTTTCACCCATCCACCCATCCCTCCATGCATCACCCCTTCACCTCATCCCTCCTCTCCTGCCCCTCGGCCACCATCACCCTCTTCCCCATCTCATACACCAAGAACCCAATTGCCGTCGCTGGAACCAGCTCAATGAGGCTCGGCAGCACCCCTCTGTACAGCCCCCTCACCCCCTCCTTCCTCAATATCCCCCTCATTGCCTGGCGAAGTGAGTTGTACTCCAGGTGCCCGCCCGTGGGGGTGGCGTGTTTTGGCAGCAAGCTCATGTTGATTTCGCGCCGGCAGAGCTCGAATGGGTGTGTGACTATAGTGGAGGCTGCTCCTGCGATGGCGCCGGAAATGAGCATGTGCGCTGCAGACGGGTCTTTGCCATTTCTCAGCCTCTGATGGGTGGAAACAAAAAAGGATCACAGTGGCGACATGGGATTGTTAGCAAGTGCCATGGTGTTGGGATTATGTCAGCTCGAACGGGTGCGCAACCAAGGGTGTGTGACTATAGTGAATGCTGCTCCTGCAATGGCACCGGAAATGAGCGTGTGCGCTGCAGAGGGGTCATTGCCATACCTCCGTCTCTGTTGAATGGGGGGAAAAGGGTATGGCAACAGGGCATTGTATAGAGTGTGTGTGTGGGCATAGGGCAACATGCATGCCATGCACCTCACCTTGATCTCCTTCTTGAGTGAGTCAAAGACAAGAAAGTTGATGGCAGAGGCGGGCACCATGGAGGCCAGCTTCGGCACAAAAACGAGGGGGATAGAGCGGGAGTGTGTGAGGGACACAGAGCACACAGATGTGTCATGTATTTATGCATCTGACCTCACCTTGATCTCCTCTTTCAGCGACTCGAAGACGAGGAAGTTGATGGCAGAGGCGGGAACCATCGACGCCAGCTTCGGCACCACCCCTCGGAACAGCTGTGAGGCACCGTGCTGCTGTGCCACCCCCACCAGGGCCTGTCGCAGACCAGGGTACTTTCCCGGCTGCGGAGGGGATAAATTGTAAGAAAAATGGGAGGGGAAGATGTGTGACCAGCTGTGAGGCGCCGTGCTGCTGTGCCACCCCTACCAGGGCCTGGCGCAGACCAGGGTAATTTCCCGGCTGTGGAGGGGATAAATTGTAAGAAAGATGGGAGGGGAAGATGTGTGAACAGCTGCAAAGCGCTGTGCTGCTGTGCCACTCCCACCAGGGCTTGTCGCAGTCCCTGGTACTTGCCCGGCTGCATTAAAAACAGAACACAGAAAGAAGACATACAGATTGGAAAATAACAAGGACTTGAGCTAGGATCTCTTCACTCTACAAGGAACAGCGGTGATTGGCTGTGCTGCTGTGCCCCCACCACCATGGCCTGGCACAGACCGGGTACTATCCCGGCTGCAGGAATAACAGACCACAGAAGGGAGACATACAGACAGAGGGAAGAATGACAAAAAAAAGAGCTAGGTTCTCACTCTACACTACATTGAACAGCTGCGAGGCGCCGTGCTGCTGTGCCACTCCCACCAGGGCCTGGCGTAGACCAGGGTACTTGCCTGGCTGCATGGGAGGAAAAAAGGAGAGAAATTATAGAGAGATATACAGAGGAGATGTGCAGAAGAAGGCAGAGAGTAGAATACATTCTGACATACCTTACCTGAAGGTACCTGGCGACACCTGAAGACACCTGGAGATTTACCTGCAGGCTCATGTGGTCACCGACAGCAGAGAAGGGGTAGAGGAGGAGAGTGGCAGCCAGGCCTGCTGCTCCCCCTGCCACTGAGCTGGGAGGTAGCGAGTCGGGCAGCTGAAACGTTTTTGGGTGCTTCTGATTGGCTCGTAGCAGCCATGCCTTGACGGTCTCAAATGTGTAGAACTGATTGAGTGGGGAATCAGGGGAAAATGGCAAGGGGAACAAGGGGAAAGAGGATGGAGAAGGAACACCATGGAGGCCCAAGGTAAGAGAAGATAGAGGGAGCAAGAAAGAAAGGCCACGAGGAACAACGGGATAGAATGTACGACGTGGTAAATGCCATAGGGGAACAAGTGAGGTTGTTACTAAGGCACACACACACACACACACTTGCGAACACAAACGCACAGAAAAAACAGAGGGTTTTCCCTTAAAGCCCACCTGAATGCCTCTGTTCAGCGCCGTCATGATGATGGGCATCTTGAGCCCCGCAGACAGAATGCTGTCCCTTAAAGCCCGGTTATGCACCGCTGTCGATGCCACCTCAGCGGCCGTTCTCCCGCCCTTCTGTGCAATTACCCTGGTTTGAAGGTTCTTCAAAGGACCTGTGCATGCACCCACCACCCCCCCTGCCAAGACTCCACATAGGAACTACAGAAATGGGTTGCAAAGAAGGAGCAGAAAGAGCAGACGAGATCAGAAAACCAAGTCAACTGCACACAGGCATGAGAGAGGCAGAACAAGAGCAGTTCGTTTCGATAAAAAGTACCGGTCCAGTCCCAACAAAACCACTTCACTTCACAAGCACGCCAGTTATTCTCCAAGCCTACCTGTTTCAGCTCCAAACTCCCGACGCGCCGAACCAGAGGCACAGGCACGTTGTCAGGCACGGGAACGCGGTACTCCCGAGCCTCCCTCGAAATCCGCTCCAGCGCATCTGGCGCCTCCGCCGAGCCTCCGCGTGACTCGCGCTCGGATCGCTGCGGAGAGCAATCGAGATGACGTCATTCTCCCCATCTCTAGAACACGACAGAGAAGATTATCTCGAGGCGCGGAGGAATAGAAATAGCGAAGGAAGTCAGATTCAGCAAAAAAAGAAGGCGGGAAGGGGGGGTGGAGAGGGGGGGGGGGGGGGGGGGGGGAGAGTGGGGATGAATTTGTGGGAATACAACGGAAATGGAACAGAAGGGAACGGCGAGTCCTCGGTATAACTTACACGCTCAGCCATGGTTTGCGGCGAGAGCTAACGCAGCGATCCGAGCGGAGAAAGTTTACGGGGAGGTTGGAATTAGGAGAGGCGGAACGCGGCGATCCGCCGCCTTTCGGGACTCAGAACGGGAATCAAGACTCAAGATAGGATCCGCTCGGCACGCTCCTGCGATTCTACGCTTGTAGAATTGAACAATACTGGTTCGGAAGGCCCTGCTGCTGGAATTCCATGATTCTGGGTTGCCATGTTGCTGGGAGGCCCAGCGGCCATGGTGCAGAGCGCCAGGCTTCCGCAAAATGCGGCAGGATGCTCGCACAATGAGAGCCATGCGCGAGTAGACAACGGAGATGGTGAGGTAGGGAGGGACGGGGGTGAAGGATGGCAGGAAAAATGTCATCGAAGCCATGAAGCTGCCCGAAACGCGACACGCAACGCCTGGGGCTTGCCGAAATGGTTTGTGGGACGGCGCCATGAATGCCACGTGGAGATGGCACACTGCTTTGTTGGGTTGGGAGAAAAATGGATCGGGTAGGAGCTGCTAAGTGCAAAGTTTCCGTTGCCGGGACTTGAACTCGGGTCTCTCAAGTGAGAGCCGAGTATCCAAACCGACTAGAGTACAACAGATGTGTATTGCTAATATTCAAAAATATTTTCGCATTAAAATGCTTTTCGGAGCCACTAATCAGGTGTGCCAAACCTACGTGGTACACGTGCCGACATCCAGAGTCGGATGTGTGGACACGTCATTCCACCGTGCCATGCCAAACCGTCAATACCGACCGCGATAAAGCGTCACTCGTTTGTGGTACTTACTTTTGCCCCTCGAGCTCATACAGCTGCCGCCACGTGTACAACCGTCAATGGGCGGTTTGAGAAATTCGCACCTTCCCCGTGAGCCTCGAGGTGTTAACCGAACCAAAGCTCTCCGAACCGAAGAAATTGAGCAGATATGGGTTCAGTATCTCGTCTGGAAATATTGATAGGGATTCTCAGCCAGTTGATTTGGCTGGAGCACAGCACAGCGTTCAGAATCACAAGGCAGAAACTAGTGAGAAGCACAGCTGCCTCAGGAACTGAGCTCTGATTGTCTGATGCAGTGCTGCAGTGCAGTGCAGAGCGTTCGCTTGTCATGCGGGGCAGAAGCGGCAGGATTTGACGCCTGGAGCAGTGGGCGAACTTCGTTCCAGAAGTGCGTCGAAAATAGTATCGGGGAGGACAAAAACGGCTAAGGTTAGACGCTTAGAAAAGTTTCTCGTGGTAGAATGCGACTTCCTTTGCCGCCGCCCTTTGCGGGCGATGCCGCTGACGGCAGGAAGCAAGGAGCGGCTGTAGCGGCCGGTCGTCGCGGAAACGCCGCCGGTTGTAGCGCAGCTCGTAAGCGTAACATATCGGCTCCTCCTGACTCGTCTCATTCGCAGCATTTGCTACAGCTGCCCGCGTGGCTACAGGATCTGCTGCAGCAGCAAGAGCGGTTATTAGCTAGAATCCAGGGCGACCCGCTTAGTTCCTATTCCATGACCGCCTCGTCCTCCTCTCATTCTTCTCCGTCTTCTTCCCTTTCAGAAGCCGGTCCTCCCGCCACCACTGCGGGTTCCCTCGCGACCGCAACGCATCACCTGCCATTTGCTAAAATGCTTCGACCGCCGCGCTTCTCCAATCCCTTCGCCGCGCTCCCTATCCCCGGAGGCTCGTCTTCCGCCGTCTCCGCTGCTTCCCCCGCCTCCGCCTCCGCTTCTCGCCCCTCTGCCTCCGCCCCGTCCGCCTCTCAAGAAAAATATGCGCAGCCGACCATCGCGCCGCCAGACCCGGCGCCTGCGGCGACGAGCTCTAAGGCGCTGATCCTGCTGCCGCGCCAGCGCCTTCTCTTAGTTCCCGCCGCCGACTCGACCCCGGCTACTACCGCTGACGTCATCACTGTCGTCGAGGAAGGTTCGCGGAAGGACCCTAGAGTGGAGCCTATTCCAGGTCCGGACTCCGGCTCGGGTCCTTCCGCCGTGATTCCCGGTCCGAGCGTCGTAACCTGGTCGAAGCTCGCCGGGTGGCGGGTCGAGCTCCCGCCGAACCTACCGGACCTGACGAAGCTTCGTCCAGACATTGAGAAGCTTCGGCCGGCGCTCGAGGCGCGTGTGCAGCACACGCTGTCGCACGTTCCGTTTCGGGAGCTGCTGGAGGAGATTCAGCAGTGGAGCAAGGCGCGCGGGGGGATCGGCGGGTGGGCGGAGGGGGGCGCGCGCGGAGCGCGGCGGTACCCGAACAAGCAGAAACTTTCGTCCGTGCAAGACTTTTTCCAATACGCGGAGGCGGAAGGTGAGCGAGTGGGTGGTTAACCCTAATAATGATTACCCAACAAGCAGAATCTGTTGTCGTCCGTGCAAGACGAGACGAGCTAACAGAGGGATCAATGGCGGAAGGGCGAGCAAGCAAACCTCAACACGGGACGCTCAACAAGCTGAAGCTGTTGCTCTCGGTGTGCATTCCCAACAAACCAAACACCCCCCCCCCCCCCCCCCCCCCCCCCCCCCCCCCCCCCCCCATTCCACCCCCTTCAGCCCCTCCCCCCTTTCGTCCCTCTTCCCCTCGGCGACCCCCCTCCCTTCCACAACCCATAGGGACCTCGCTTGTTCACGGGAGCCCAGAGTTGGGCAAGGGCGGGGACGGGCAGGTGCAACTGGAGCCCCCCCCTCCCCTCCCGCCACCCCAACCCCCCAACCCAAACCCCCATCAACCCGTCGCCTGGTCTCAGAGTTGGGCAGGGGAGGGGACGGGTAGGTGCGGCTAGGGGACCTTGAGAGGGCGCTGTAGCCGCGTTGCCATGTCAGACGACTTCAACCATCCCTTCACCTATTCCCCTCTACCTATCCCCTCCCCTCCCTCCCGTCCCCAAAACCCCCCATCAGGCCGGCTCCTGTTTGCCGACTTGGACAAGAAGGATGGGGACGGGCAGGTGAAGCTGGAGGACTTGGAGAGAGCACCCAGCGCCGGCGCCTGCTTGTCTTCCCCCGTCCCTCCAATCCCAACCTCCCCAATTCTCCCCCACCCCCCTCACCCATCAGGCCGGCGGCTGTTCGCTGAGTTGGACAAGGACGGGGACGGGCAGGTGAAGCTGGAGGACCTGGAGGGGGCCTTCAAGCTGCTGCCTTGACTGACAGTCTTCAACGATCCCCCACCTCTTCCTCCCTACTATATTCCGCCATTCCCTTCCCCACCTCAAATCCCCCCCCCATCAGGCCGGCGGCTCTTTGCCGAGCTGGACAAGGATGGGGACGGGCAGGTGAAGCTGGAGGACCTCGAAAGGGCGCTCAAGAGACGCCGCCTGCCAGCAGCGCACGCCCGCCCGCTGCTCAGACGCCTCCGGCGCCACTGGCTGGCCTCTTCCTTCGGGTGGGAGGAGTTCCAGTCGTTCATGGAGGCCAAGGAGCCCGCCATGCTGCGAGCGTTCACTTCGCTGTGTGTGGGGTCGTCAGGGACACTGCAGAAGGGACAGGTGAGTCAAGAGTCGTTCGGATGGTGCTGCCATGCTGCTGAGCGCGTTCACGTCCCTCTGTGTGGGTCTTCAGGGACGCTGCAGAATGGGCAGGTGTGTGGGCCGTGACTGGTCAGCCAGGTCAATTGGGTCAAGCGAGTCACACAAGGATTTTCAGTCGTTCTTGGAGGCCAAGGAAGGAACCCGCCATGCTGAGAGCGTTCACTTCGCTCTGTGTTGGGTCGTCAGGCTCGCTGCAGAAGGGACAGGTGCGTGCCGCAAGGGAGTCATGGCCTGGTGCGTGATTGACATGGTGTCATGGCATGGCTCTGGCTGACATCGTCGTTTGGGGGGGAGGAGTTCCAGTCGTTCATGGAGGCCAAGGAAGGAACCCGCCATGCCCCGAGCAACGTGCGTGCCATGATGCGGTTGGTAGACGCGGGTGAGTCGGGCCACGCAGAGAGTGGAATGACCCCCCAATCCCTTCCCGCACACACCTGTCGCCCCTCGCTCTCTGCTCAGAGGTGTTTGCTTCATTGGAGAAGGCGGGGCTGCCAGCTACAGGGAGCAACGTGCGGGCCATGATCTGGTTTCTGCATGCGGAGCGCACGAGTCAGGCCTCGTGGCTTCCCTCTCTCCCCCACCTTACCCTCTCCTTCACCCCCTGACAACCCCTCCCAACCGAACCTCCTCCTCCCCCCCACTCTTCCCACCAGGTGTTCACCTCACTGGAGGAGAAGGCAGGCCTACCAGCCACAGAGAGCAACGTGCGTGCCATGATGCGGTTTCTCGACGCGGACGAGGGGGGAACACACCAGGGGGGAACACACCAGGGGGGAACACACCAGGGGGGAACACACCAGGGGGGAACGCGTGCCTACAGGGGCTCCTGTTCGTCGTCTTCCCTCCCCTCCTCCACTTCCACCACCACCACCACCGCCAGGTGTTCGCCTCACTGGAAAAGGCGGGTCTGCCGGCAACAGAGAGCAACGTGCGGGCAATGATGCGGTTCCTAGATGCACACGAGTCCGGCCACGTCACCTATGGGGACTTTCGGAACTTTCTGCTGCTGCTGCCGCCCGAACGGCTGCAGGGGAGCGACCCCAGGTGAGGGGATGATGGGGAACGAGGTTTATGGGGGGCAACGGCACCTGCTGCTGCTGCTGCTGCTGCTGCTGCTGCTGCTGCTGTATTAGCCATACCTGCTGCCACCCCGCCGCTGCGATTGCTGCTGCAGCTGCTCCGCCTGCTCGGCTGCGCTGCCATCCAAATGGCTGTAGAGCGAAGTGTCGCTAGATTAAGAGAGGAAGGGTTGGTCGGAGGAAGGACTGGTGGGCAGAGGTGCAGTGAGGTGCAGTGAGGTGGCAAGCAGCGTACCTGCCCTCCTCTCCCTCACTTTCTCCCTGCATTTTAGCTTTGTGTTTTGAGGTTTGTCGTCTCCCTCCACAACCCCACCCACACACCCACACAAACCCCCATCCCCACCCCCACACCCCATGGTGCACCGCACATGATGACCGCACCTTTGTCTCTCCTTTCCACCCTCCCTCTTCCCCCGCCCCCCCTCTTCCCCCTCCCCCCCTCTTCACCCACCCTTCTTCTCCTCCTCCTCCCCCCCTCTCCCCCCCACAGCATGGTGTGGTACGACGCGGCCACCATGGTTCCCATGGCGCCGCCCGCTGCCACGTCAGCGCCAGCTGGCAGCGTGATCAAATCTGCGCTGGCGGGCGGGCTTGCCTCGGGATTGTCGACCTGCCTCATGCACCCCTTGGACACTATCAAGGTGAGTGTGACTGTAAAGCAGGTGGCTGTGATTGTAAGGAAGGTGGGCGTTTCTGGAAGGAGGGATACCAAGGGTTTTACTGTACGGAGTGTGATGTGAAGAGTAGGCTATCTTATCAATATAGGTCGATCAATGGAGTTCTTGAATTCGATACAAGTGGTCGTGACAGAAAGACAACTGTGACAGTCAGAAACGGCGAGCTGTTAAAGGTGCAGTTCATAACCCTTTCAAAGTCAAGACGGCTCTTTCTACTGCTCCCACCCCACCCACGCCCCTCTCAGCTCCCCTCACTTTCTCCTCCCTCCCTTTTTTGGCTCTATCTATTTTCCCTCTCTTCCTTATCACCTCCACCAGACCTGCGTGCAAGCCTCCTCAGCCCGCTCTCAGAGGTGGTGCGATCTGTGCCGTCGATTGGCATCCAGGGGCTGTACTAGGGAGCTCAGATCTTCCCATTCCCCTCTCTCTATGCTCCCACCACCAGACGCGGGTACAAGCCTCCTCGGCATCTCTCTCAGAGGTGATGCAATCCGTGCCTTCCATTGGCATCCAGTAACTCTACCGGGCGGCACCGCTGGCCGTCGATGGGGCAGTGTGTGAGGCGACCAAGCCCCGTCTCTCTCAAGCTGCCCTTCCTCTCACTCCCTCCCCTCCCTCACTTCTCACCACCAGACGCGGGTACAAGCCTCCTCAGCCTCGCTTTCAGAGGTGGTGCGATCGGTGCCATCCATCGGCATCCAGGGATTGTACCGGGGAGCGCCGCCTGCCATCCTGGGACAGTTTGCCAGCCATGGGGTGCGCACGGGCGCGTACGAAGCTTCCAAGATGCTTCTCACGAGCATGCTGCCCAACCTCACAGAATACCAGGTATGGGTTTCGGCTTTACTTTGGTGACAGATCCATCCAGCTGCGTGCTTTGGCTTGCGCCGCTCTACAGAGTTGTTTGAGCAGCGGTTGCAGTGCCTAGTGTTTAGCCGTAACTGCTGGCAGGGACTCCATGATAGCACACGGAGGCTCTCTCTTGAGAATCGTGGCTGTGTATCGAGAGTGCTCGAGATGCGACCAATTCCTTTTAGAACAGCGCGGGGAGGCTGTGTCTGGTCGCTAGTCGAAACTCTTGAGTCGACTCAAAAGTCAGCGCGGGGAGGCTGTGTCTGGTCGCTAGTCGAAACTCTTGAGTCGACTCAAAAGTCAGCGCGGGGAGGCTGTGTCTGGTCGCTAGTCGAAACTCTTGAGTCGACTCAAAAGTCAGCGCGGGGAGGCTGCGTCTGGTCGCTAGTCGAAACTCTCTTCCAAAATCTCTTTCCCTTCCGTCTCTTCCTCCGCCCCCAGGTCCAACCAGTGGTATCTCCCTGCTCGATAGTATTGGGAATAGCTTTCTGCATTCTTTGTGAAGTGCTGAAGCAGCAGCTGCAGGCAGGGCTGTACAGCAACACTCACCGACTTAACTTTCCCGCCCTCTCGTCCCCTCCATCCTCTTCCCTTCCTGTGGCCAACCTCAGGTCCAACCGGTGGCCTCCCTGTGCTCCACTGTGTTGGGAACGGCCCTGCGCATTCCCTGCGACGTGCTGAAGCAGCAGCTGCAGGCAGGGCTGTACAGCAGCACGAAGGCACTTACAGGCGCCCAACCACCTCCTCCCCCTCACTCCTTCCCCCTACGTCCCTCTCTTCTCCCTTGCCCCTCAGGTCCAACCAGTGGCTTCGCTCTGCTCCACAGTGCTGGGCACTGCCCTGCGCATTCCCTGCGAGGTGCTGAAGCAGCAGCTGCAGGCAGGGCTGTACAGCAGCACAGGCGCGGCGCTCAAGGCGACGCTCAAGGAGGGCGGGGTGAAGGGGCTGTTCCGAGGCACCACCGCCACGCTGTGCCGAGAAGTGCCCTTCTACGTGTTTGGCATGCTGATTTACCTGCAAGTCAAGCGGGTGAGTTGGGTTGAAACTAGAGGCCAACGGAGGGGTGAAGGGGCTGTTCCGAGGCACCACCGCCACGCTGTGCCGAGAAGTGCCCTTCTATGTGTTTGGCATGCTGAAAGAGAGTGCAAGTGCCATAATAAGGGCCAGCTGAAATTGGCCTCTAAGGAGTTTGGAAACGTCTCAAAACATCGCTCCTACTTTCCGCATCCCATCGCAGGTCACGCGCCATGTGCTGTGCCGGGAGCTCGCCCCCTGGGAAGCCCTCCTCCCAGGCGGCTTCTCGTGCTCTCTGTGTGTTGACTAATCTCAAAGGCATCATTCTTGCTCACTTCTCCCTCTCCCACTCTCCTCATCGCAGGTCACTCGCCATGTGCTGCGCCGAGAGCTCGCCCCTTGGGAAACCCTCCTGCTGGGCCGCTTCTCATGCTCTCTATGAGTCCGCTGATTTCAAGGGCATCATTGTCACCCCCTCTCCTTCCCTCCTCCCACCCACCCATCCCAGGTCACTCGCCATGTGCTGCGCAGGGAGCTCGCCCCCTGGGAAACCCTCCTCCTGGGCGGCTTCTCGGGCGGCATGGCAGCGATCGCCATCACGCCATTTGATGTCATCAAGACGCGCATGATGACGTCGCCGCCCGGGGCGGCAGCGGCCGGCATGCTGACAGTTGGCGCGAATCTATTGGCCACGGAGGGGGTGGGGGCGCTGTATAAGGGCTGGCTGCCGCGGTTCTTCTGGATTGCTCCCCTTGGAGCGATGAACTTTGCTGGGTATGAGCTGGCGAAGCAGGCGATAGATGATGTGGGGGAGGAGGGAAAAGAGGCGTAGTGGAGAGGGAGCAGGAGGAGCAGGGTGCAAGGAGGGGGCAATAGGAGGCAAGGAGGAGGCAGTAAGGAGGCAAGGAGGAGGCAGTAAGGAGCAACCAGCTTTGGTGGATGACAGTACAGTGCTCTACCGGTGCTGGCTGGTTCTTCTGTGCTGTTCCCCTTGGAGCGGTGAACTTAGCTGGTTATGAGCTGGTGAAAGAGGCGTAGCAAGCAAGCAGTGGTAGTGAGGGGGGAAAGAAAACGAGAAGGCAGTGCATTCAAGTGGTGGCTGCTGCAATATTTTTCTAAACAATTGGAAGGCGAGTGGGATGGCGGTGGGGTGCATTAGAATGTAGGTCAGGGAACGGAGCACAATGGCATTTTTTCGGGATGTAGAAGGGGGGTGGATGAATAGTTTCCCTTTGCCGGTATGAGTTGGTGAGGTAGGGAAATATCAAAGGAGTGGAGGGGAAGAGTTGAGCGGAGCACTGGAAGAATCAAGAAGGATCACGGGTGTTCTAGATGTGTTCCATTTGTGTCCTTAGGAAATTCTGATGGGTGCGAAAGGGGTATCAACGGGTATGAAGGGTTGGATGTTACTATTCCTAATAAAAGGCCCTAGGGTTCGGTATTATGACAATTCCTGTTAAAAGCCCTTAGCTATAGTAGCGCGCATCGCTTTAGTAAGTTACGCTTTCTTGGAAGCATTATGTTAGAGAATAGGCCCTTATTGTTGCCAAAGGGGACTGTCCGGTAATCATTGGAATTGTACAATACCGTATTACCCCGGATATATGCGCATGTGCGGTTATAATAAATCAGTGTTTTTTAGGGGGGTGCGCATATAACTGAGTCAAAATTATAAGTGCATGCGCTTATAAAATGACAAATATAAAATTACAATTTTCAGACACCAAACAGTATATCTCGTGCCTGCCATTTCAATTGAGTCAATTTTACATAGGGTCGTGAGTGAAATTTTCGCGCGCGCTAGCAAATACATTCGATGTGACTCACAGGGTGCCCCTTGTCAAAACATATGCATATCATTATCTAGGCTATTTTAGGTCTAGCCTTAGGGGGTACAGAAACTTTCTCGACACTCTAGCCTTGTACCCCAACCTTGACCTAATCTCATCATTCTTGCCTTAGTTCTTAACATGGTAACTAGAGCAGGAAGTCTCTAGGACCTAAGAATCGGGCCCACCTAACTGTGTTTCCCTAACTACTGCCTGCCTGCCTTGCCTACTGCCCACGCGCGCCTCGGCTGCAGCGCGCGTCACCTTTTTTTTTCGCGCGCGCCTCGACTGCTAGCGCGCGCGTCACTGTTTTTAGCGCGCGCCACTGCTGCAGCGCCGCGCGCCGGCCCGCGTCGCCCGCGCAGCCCGCGTAGAGCCCGCGCAGCCCGCCGCCGCGCGCAGCCCGCCGTCGCGTACAGCCCGCCGTCGCCCCGCGCGCCGCGTCTGTCGCCAGCGCGGCCCGCCACTGCGCCGCGCGTCGCGTCGGCCGCCTGCGCGGCCCGCTGCTGCTTAGCGCGCTGCTTTAGGAGCTCGCGTGCGGCCGCTCCTGCCTGCTGCGTGCTGCCTGCTGTCTCCTGCCTGCTGCCTGCTGCCTCTGTCTTTGCCTGTGGCCTGGTGCCTGCTGCCTCTTGTCTGCTACCTGCTGCCTCCTGCCTCTGCCTGATGCCATTATGACGACGCCTAACGTTCTCGCGTTCGAGCCTGACAGTCGCCCCATAGAGTTCGCTGTGTGGTTAGATGATCTCCAACTGTTCCTCCTGACCGATGCCAAAGAGGGCGTTTCACTGTTCGTTTACGTGTCTGGCACTGCCGTTGCTCCTGCTGCCGATGCTCCTGCTCTCGAACGCTCGCAGTGGCAGACTCGCGATGCTGCTGCACGCCTAGCTATTAGGAACCATCTGCCGATTACTGAGCGCGCGCATTTCAGCCAACACAAAACTGCTAAGACGCTGTACGACGCTGTAGTTGCGCGCTACTCCTCCCCGGCCACTGCAGCCATAGGTCGGCTCATGCTACCCTACCTGTTCCCCGACCTTTCCTCGTTCACCACTGCTGAGGACCTCATTTCCCACCTACGTGCTACTGACACTCGCTTTCGTGCCGCCCTTTCAGCCGAGTTCCACGCCGCAACCCCCCCCCCCCCCCCCCCCCCGATGTACTTCACTCTCTATTTCCTCGTCACCCGCCTCCCTGACACTCTTAGCTTAGTCAGGGACCACTTCCTCGCGCTAGACCCCCCCACTCTCACTGTCGACGACTTCGAGAAGCACCTCCTCGCAGCAGAGAAGAACATCCTCGCTGTAGGTGCTGCTCGTGGCACTCCTCGCTCTCCCCTCTTTGAGGGGTGCTCCCCCTCCCCTCTCACCCCCTCCTATGCCTCCGCAGCTGCTGCTCACGACTACCTTGGTGCTGAGGAGGTCGGGGCTGCTTCCGCTCCTAGTGGGAAGCGTCGCAGCGGCAGGGGCGGCAAGGGTGGCAGGGGAGGTGGGGGTGGCGGTGGAGGTGGCGGTGGTGCAGGCGGTGGGGGAGGTGGAGGTGGTGGAGGTGGTCGTGGGGGTGGAGGTGGTGGTGGGGGCGGCGGAGGCACTGGGAGCGGTGGAGGTGGTAGCAGCGACGGTGGGGGAGGAGGGAGCGGCGGTGTGGGAGGAGGGAGCGGTGGTGGCAGTGGTGGTCAGGGCCAGCAGTAGTCGCAGCCGCCGCAGCAGCAGCAGCAGCGTCAGCGCCAGACCCCCACTTCCCAGCAGCTTCTTGACTGGTATGCCGGACGTGGGGCTTCTGGGGGTCCTAGTCGCTGCCCCTATATCATTCACACAGGTCCCCGCACTGGTCGCCAGTGCACAGGGTTTCACACTGAGCAGCGCTGCTTCGCTCGGCTTAGCGACGCCTGGCGCGTCAAGTTCCCTGATGCTCCTGAGTTCCCCAACTGGGCAGAGCTGCTTAGGCGTGATGTACCTATCTTTGATCTTGACTATGAGGCTATTCTTGCTGCTATGTATGCATTGTCTGTTAGTGCTGAGGGTGACTGCTACTTGTGTGTGCCGCCGGATCCTGGTATAGCCCCTGGTATAGCGCCTGGTATAGCGCCTGCAGCACTAGGTGCTTGTGAGTCTGCTCCCCTTGGTACTGCGCCTGCACAGGCCTTGCACACCTTTACACTTGACTCTGGTGCTTCCCGCTGTTTCTTTCGCGACAGTACCACAGTCACTCCCCTCCCTGCACCTGTTCCTGTCTCACTGGCTGACCCCTCTGGGGGCCCAGTGCTTGCACGGTATTCCACCGTGCTTCCGTGTCCGGCGGTCCCATCTGGTGAGCTGTCTGGTCTCCACCTCCCCTCGTTCTCTACGAACTTGGTGAGCAACGCTGTCCTCCAGGATGCGGGGGTTGACACCTTCACCCCTGGCCGGCAGCGTGTGGCGATCTGCACGTGCTCCCGGACCGGCCGCCACCTGGCCACGTTCACTCGTGCGCCAGGGTCCAGTCTGTACACCCTCACCACTGCGTCGCGCTCCGCCCCTTTGTCTCCCCAGTTACACGCGTCTGCTCAGGTAGCTACCCAGTGTGAGTGTCGCCGGCTGTCGCACGACACTCTCTTGTGGCACCACCGCCTTGGTCACCCCTCCCTGCCTCGCCTGCGTAGCATGCACTCTCGCTTCCTGGTCTCTGGTCTTCCCAGGTCTCTACCTGCCCTCCCTCCCTCGCTTGCGCCGCCCTGCATTCCTTGCGTCGAGGGGCGGCAGCGCGCCGCTCCTCACTCCTCCTCGTTCCCTCCCACAGAGGCTCCACTGCAGACTCTCCACCTGGACGTGTGGGGCCCAGCCCGCGTCCGTGGACAGGGCCACGAGCGGTACTTCCTACTGGTTGTCGACGACTACACGCGTTACACCACGGTCTTCCCCTTGCAGAGCAAGGGGGATGCCCCTGATGTGTGGTGACGTTGTGATCCACCCTGAGCTGTGTTTTGTTTCTTCTCTTGACTGGTCTTGTGACCGTTGCTTGCTCTGGCTATCCCCCATTTCGCCTATGGGGGTGTGTCAAAACATATGCATATCATTATCTAGGCTATATTGGGGCTAGCCGTAGGGGGTACAGATGAGAAACTTAGAACGAGAATGGATTGACTAAGGAATGAAAGTGATACAAATATGAAACCCTAGAATTGTGTACCCCTTAGTGTCTAACCCGCTACAGCCTACACAGGCTAGATCATATAAGTTTGACACACCCCCATAGGCAAAGTGGGGGAGAACAAGGGGTCACAAGACCAGTCAAGCAAAGCAAGGCAAAGCAAGCTCAGGGTGGATCACAACGTCACCACACATTCTGAGCACAAGTTCAAGGCCACAAGGCCAGTTCACATGCATGAGTACACACATATATATAACGCTAAACAAGCAAGAGCAGGTATATCTATATGTAACAGTACAAGCAAGGTCAAGAAGTGAGCAAGTGAGGCAAGGTAGGTACAAGACCTAACAGAGTACAGAAGCGCTGATGGTCACAAGGCGCAAGTGCCTTGGTGAAGATATCAGCAGTGTTGGCCTCAGAGGCCACGTAAGCAAGGCGCAGCTGACCTCGCTGCTGCAGCTCACGAGCAAGGAAGTAGCGAAGAGCGATGTGCTTCGTTCTGTGCTCCAGTCTGTGCTCCCGACACAAGGCCAGCATAGCCTTGTTGTCTACGTACAGAACTGGAGGAGAACGAGGCGGCTCTCCTAGGTCAGTCAGCAGGTAGGTGACCCAGCGTAGCTCCTGTGCAGCCATGGCCCCTGCGTAGATCTCAGCCTCACAACTGGAGCCGAGAACAGAAGTCGAGCGGGTAGACCGCCACGAAACAGAGCCGGAACCAAGGCTGAAGGTGTAACCCTGTGACGACCGCTGCGTAGCCTGGTCGTCAGCCCAAGAAGCGTCTGCGTGACCAGTGAGGACCACTGGACTCCGCCCTCCAAGCACAAGCCCCATGCCCGACGTACTGCACAAGTAGCGCAACACCCTCTTCGCTGCAGCCATGTGCTCTGGTCTGTGTCTCCCAGGAGCAACATAGCGTGCCAGAATGCTAAGAGGGTATGCAAGGTCAGGTCGAGTGCAGGTCATCAGGTACATGAGGTAGCCAACAAGCTCTGGGTACGGGCCACTCGACTCTACGGACTCATCCGAAGGCAGAGCTGAGAGCGAGTGGCGAGTAGACAGAGGAGTGGCCTGAGGCGAGGAGTACGTGAAGCCGAAGCGCTGAAGGACCTGCTGCACCATGTGTGACTGAGTCAGGGTAATGGTGCGCTGTGCTCTGTCCCGGGTGATCTGCAAGCCAAGGTAGCTGCGCAGTTCACCCAGGTCTGTGCACGTGTGTCTCTTCTGCAGCTCGGAATTCACGTGGGCGAGTCCAGCAGTGTCAACTGTGGCAAAGACCAAGTCGTCGACGTACACGAGGATGTAGAACGGCGGCAAAGAAGTGTCGGTGCGCAGAAACAGCGACAGGTCGGCAGTAGAAGGAGCAAACCCAAGAGCCGCAAGTGTAGTCCTCAGTGTGTCGTGCCACTCACGAGGTGCCTGGCGGAGACCGTAGACTGGCCGCCGGAGGCTCCACTGGGTACCAGGAGGAAAAGACCCAGTGAAGCCAGGTGGGCGGCGCAGCCAGATCTCCTCGTGCAGGCTGCCCTGCAAGAAAGCAGTGCTGAAGTCAAGAGAGTGAAGCTCATAGTCACGGTGAGCGGCTATGTGCAGCAGTACCCGAAGAGTGGTCATCTTCGGGGTGGGAGAGAAGGTCTGAAAGTAGTCAACTCCCTGCCGCTGACTGAAGCCACGAGCCACGTAGCGCGCCTTGAAGACAGGCGGAGAACCCGGCGGCCGCTTCACCCTGAAAATCCACATGCCACTGACGATGTTCGCCCCAGGAGGGGGAACCTCGTCGACGTAGGTGCCTGTGGACTTCCAGGAAGCCATCTCTGCATCCATGGCTGCCTGCCACTGAGAGGAGTAGGGACCCTCTATCGCCTCCGCGTAAGAGCGCGGAGTCGGGATGTCTGGTGCATCCGGGTCTCCCTCAGGGGCAAGCAGCATGGACACGAGATGAGGTGAAGCAGCAGCAAAGCACTGGAACTCCTCCTGCCTGTCCTCAAGGACGTCCGTGCCAAGGGCACACTCACCCCTGACGGACGGAGGACAGACAGACTCAGACTCAGCGACAAGACTAGCAGCGTAGTCTAGGCGACAGCGAGCAGCGAAGTCGACAAGCTCAGAAACTAAGGCAGACGCAGCAGCAGACTCAAAGGAAGGGTCAGTGACGACAGTAGCAAGGAGACGCGTGACAGTAGGACTGGCAGCACGAAGGGAGTCCGACTCCGGGTCAGCAAGAACAGGAAGAGAGGACTCAGGAGGAGAAGGCAAAGGGGCACGCAGCGGAGCAGTGGAGGGACGCAGAGACATCCAGTGCGTGCCGGGGACAGGGGGAGGACGCTGACGCGAACCACGACTACTAGTGCGAGCAGCACGGACAGGCGACGCAGGACGAGACGCAGGCTCACGACGCTCAGCAAGACCTCCAGTAGGACCAGTGTAGGGAGAAGGAGCAGGCAGAGGAGAGGTAGGCTGTAACTGTGACTCGGACTGGACAGGCGGTGGACACTCTAAGGGAGGAGCCGGACTAGCAGAGGGCGGAAGACCAAGAACCTGCTCAAGGAGCGGAACGAAGTACGGCCGCGGCCGCTCAGCACCACCAGCACCAGAAGGGACAGCACCAGCACCCCGAACGACAGCACCAGCGCCAGCAGCACCCCCAGCTCCAGCAGCGCCAACTCCAGTACCCTCAGAGGCACCAGCACCAGAGGCACCCTCAGCGCCAACACCCCCAGCAGCTCCAGCTCCAGCCGGACCACCAGAAGACGCAGCGGGTCCAGCTCCAGCACCCTCAGTAGCACCGACGCCCGCAGCACCACCAGCTCCAGTACGAGAAGCACCCGCAGTCCCAGCAGCTCCAGTACTCCCAGTACGAGCACCTCCGGGACCCGCGGCACCAGCACCCTCAGCAGCAGCAGAACCTCCAGCACCCGCAGCACCTCCAGCTCTAGCAGCTCGCCTCCAGCGCCGGGCAAACCACTCACGCAGCTCCTGTGGAGAGAGTAGCTCCCGCCGGGACGAAGCACCCGAAGAACCTCCAGGCCCAGCACCGCCAGACGCCACACGAGCAGGTCCAGTACCCTCAGACTCCGCACCCCCAGACGCAGCACCCCCAGGCTCAGCACCCCCAGACGCAGCACCCCCAGGCGTAGCACCCCCAGGCTCAGCACCCCCAGGCGCAGCACCCCCAGAGTCAGCACCCCCAGGCTCAGCACCCCCAGACCCAGCACCCACAGGCTCAGCACCCCTAGCAGCACCAGAGTCAACAGCTACCTCGACAGGGTCGACTGCGTCTACCTGAGACACACCTGAGGGGGCAGGACCCTGAGGGGGGAGGGGGTCTACCGGAGGGGGACCTGGCGTAAGGAAGAGCGGCGGGGGGGGGAGGGACGCAGTGCGGTAGGGGAAGAGACGGTAGTAGGGAACCGACTCGTCAAACGTGACGTCTTGGGAGGACAGAACACGGCGCGAGGTGGGGTGGTAGAACTGCCAGCCCGGCGCGTCAGGGGGGAAGCCAAGGAAGACGCAGGGAACAGCACGAGGGGACAGCTTGTCCGCAGACAAGTCGCGGACAAACGCCCGAGATCCCCAGACACGGAACGCAGACGCATCGCCAACCTTCCCCGTCCACAGCAAAGCAGGGGAGGTCTCCGGCATGGAGACCCGGGGCTGAAGGTTGATCTGATGCGCCGCGTACCGAACCGCAAACGGCCACAGAAAATGGGGGGCAGCCGCATGGACCATGGACGTACGAGCGACGTCCATGACCATGCCAATGCGGCGCTCAGCAATCCCATTTTGCTGCGGAGAGTCCGGAAGCGTGAAGGTCTGGCGGATGCCTCATGCACGACAGAAGGCTCGCAGAAGGTCAGAGGAGAACTCTCCGCCTCTGTCAGAGTGCAGACGCAGAACAGGAAAGTCCGAGCCGAAACTCTCTCTGAGCTGGAGACGAGCTGCGCGGATCCAGGCGATCAACACCTCAGTGACCTCACCCTTGCTGCGCAAGGGGAAGACTGCGGTGTAACGCGAGTAGTCCTCAACCACCAGCAGGAAGTAACGCTCGTGACCCTGTCCACGGACGCGGGCTGGGCCCCACACGTCCATGTGAAGCGTCTACAGCGGAGCCTCTGTCGGAGGAAACTCGGAGGAGTGAGGAGCAGCGCGCTGCCGCCCCTCAACGCAGGGAACGCAGGTGGGGGCAGGCCCCGGAGGAAGGGGAGGGAGGGACCGGGGGAGACCAGAGACAAGGACACGGGAGGCCATGCCTCGAAGACGAGGCAGGGAGGGGTGACCAAGGCGGTGGTGCCAGAGGAGAGTCTGGTGAGACAGGAGACGACACGAGCAAGGGGCAGACTCAGGACCAGACCTGGACGCCGCAGCAAACACCTGACCCGACGCGGCTACCTGAGCAGACTCAGCGACCGGAGGAGACTCAGTAGTCAGTGTGTACAGGCTCGACCCCGGCTGACGGGTAAACGTGGCCAAGTGACGGCCCGTCCGAGCACAGGTACAGTGGGTCACTCGCTGACTCGCAGGAGTGAACTGGTGAACCCCTCCATCCTGGAGGTCAGCACCACTCACCAAGTTCGTAGAGAACGAGGGGAGGTAAAGACCCGACAGGGTGCCAGAAGGGGCCGCCGGACACGGTAGAACAGTGGAGAAGTGGGCAAGGACAGGACCCCCAGAGGGGTCTGCCAGGGAGACTGCCACTGGCCGACTAAGCGGCGTAAGCGTGGTGCGGTCTCGAAAGAAGGAGCGGGAAGCACCCGAGTCAAGGGTGAAGGTGTGGGTGGCCGGAGCCGACGCGGTACCTGAGAGCGCAGACTCACCAGCACCTGGGGCAGCAGGCTCACTGGCACCTAGAGCAGCAACCTCACCAGCACCTAGAGCAGCAGCCTCAATGCCCGGGTCAGGCGGAAAACACCGGTAACAGTCACCCTCATCACTAATAGTCACAGCATACATTGCAGCAAGAATAGCATCATAATCAAGATCAAAGATCGCAACACCCGCCCTAAACAGCTCGCCCCAGCGAGGGATCTCAGTAGCGTCGGGGAACTGATGACGCCAAGCGTCCGTCAGGCGGCCGAAGCAGCGCTGGGTGGAGTGCGGACCCCCACACTGCTCACCCGTGCGGTCGCCTGTACGTAGAACGTAGGTACAGGGGCCAGCACCCCGACCCCGCTGACGAGCAGTGTACCACTCACGAAGCTGCTGGGGGGAAGGGGCTCACGAGTGCGCTGCTGCTGGCGCTGACCACCACCGGAGCCGACCCTCTGCGAAGAGCCGCCCCGACCAGCTCCACCTCCGCCGCCGCTACCTCCACCACCGCCTCCACCTCCACCACCTCTGCTCGCACCGCCACCACCGCCGCCTCCTCCGCCTCCACTGCCGCCACTAGTGCCCCCACTCCCGCCACCACTCCCACCGCCACCCCCACCCCCTCCGCCGCCTCCACCGCCGCCTCCACCGCCCCCGCCAGCTCCTCCAGCGCCCTTGCCCCCCTTGCCCTTGCCTGAGCGGCGTCTCCCGCTAGGGGCAGACGCCGCGCCGACCGACTCAAGACCAACGAGGTCGGCCGCAGCAGCAGAGGGAACAGAGGGCAAGAGGGGGGAGGGGGAGCACCCCTCAAAGACAGGGGTACGAGGGTCACCACGAGAGGCTCCTACAGCGACTATACTCTTTTCTGCTGCTAGGAGGCGCTCCTCGAGGAGGTCAACGGTGAGGGTGGTGGGGAAAACAGAGAGGAAGTGGTCCCTGACCGAGCGAAGGGTGTCAGGGAGCCGGGTGACTATGTAGTAGAGGGTGATGTACATAGGGGGGGGGTTCTTGGCGCAGAACTCAGCAGGAAGCGCAGCGCGGTAGCGAATATCACTAGTGCGAAGGTGCGTAATGAGGTCAGCGACTGTGGGAAAAGCGGCGAGGTCAGGGAAGAGGTACGGCAGTATGAGGCGGCTAAGGGCAGCAGTGGCAGGGGAAGAGTAGCGTGCAACGACAGCGTCGTACAAGGTCTTAGCACTCTTGTACTGACTAAAATGCGCGCGCTCAGCGGTCGGTAAGTGGCGGCGCACAGCAAGGCGAGCAGCAGCATCGCGCGTGGCCCACTGTGAGCGAACAGTGGCGTCAGCATCAGCAGCAGGGGCAGGAGAGGCACCAGAGGTGAGGTCAAACAGAGAGAGACCGTCTGCCCTATCGCACTGTAGGAAAAGCTGCAGATCATCTACCCAGACCTCAAAGTCAACAGCCCGACCCTCAGCGTCAAAGGTGAGAACACTGGGGGTGGCCATGACAGCAGTAGACTGGCAGAGAGAGCAGCGGGGTAGGGCAGTGCAGTGGCAGAGGCGCTGCTCTTACCAGGCAGGTGGGGCGGGCCGAGGCAGGCCGGCAGGGACAGGGCCGCGACGGCAGGGACTGCGGCGTCTCGGCTGCGGCGGCGTGGCGGCTCGGCGGCTCGGCGGCTCGGCAGCTCGGCGGCTCGGCGGCTCGGCAGCTCGGCGGCTCGGCGGCTCGGCAGCTCGGCGGCTCGGCAGCTCGGCGGCACGGCGGCAAGGGCGGCTCGGCGGCTCGGCGGTGACGACGGCTTGGCTGCTCGACGGGGCCGGGAAGGGCGGCTGAGGGGCCGAGGAAGGGCGGCAGGGCCGCGAAGGGCGGCGACGGGGCCGCAAGGGGCGGCAACGAGGCCGCTGAAGGGCGGCGACGAGGCCGCTGAGGGGCGTCGACGGGGCCGCTGAAGGGCGGCGACGAGGCCGCGAAAGGGCGGCGACGGGGCCGCGGAAGGGCGGCAATGGGGCCGCTGAAAGGCGGCGACGGGGCCGCGGAGGGGCGGCGACGTGGCCGCTGAAGGGCGGCTACGGGGTCGCGGCTCGGCGGCGACGGGGCCGAAAGGGGCGGCGACGGGGCCGTAAGGGGCGGCGACGGGGCCTTAAGGGGCGGCGACGGGGCCGTAAGGGGCGGTCGCGGGGCCGTGAGGGGCGGCGACGGGGCCGTAAGGGGCGGTCGCGGGGCCGTGAGGGGCGGCGACGGGGCCGTAAGGGGCGGTCGCGGGGCCGTAAGAGGCGGTCGCGGGGCCGTAAGGGGCGGCGACGGGGCCGCTAAGGGGCCACGCGGGGCCTAGAGAGGGCAGCGACGGGGCCTGAGGGGCCGCTAAGAAGGGCGCGACGGGTCGCTAAGGGCGGGACACTAGGCGCGCTTCGGGCAGGGGCGGCACGCGCCCCGGGTAGAAAAAAAAAATCTTGGTGGGCCCTAGGAACAGTTCCCACGAGGGAACCTGCTCGATACCATGAGAAACTTAGAACGAGAATGGATTGACTAAGGAATGAAAGTGATACAAATATGAAACCCTAGAATTGTGTACCCCTTACTGTCTAACCCGCTACAGCCTACACAGGCTAGATCATATAAGTTTGACAACAGAAACTTTCTCGACACTCTAGCCTTGTACCCCAACCTTGACCTAATCTCATCATTCTTGCCTTAGTTCTTAACACCCCTGACAGCTCATGCTGACTGGACTCGCAGCCTGTGCAGGGTTCGAACTGGACAGAACCGAATTTGAAAAGTATCAGCCTGCTAAAGTGAAAATCGTTACAGTATTTTGACACGTTTGAAATTTTTAAATTAGGATGCGCTTATAATAAATCAAGGTTTTACAGGGGGTGCGCTTATAATTGAGGATCTGCCATAAAGCATTGCTCCAGATAGAAGCGCATGCGCTTTTAATAGGCCTGCGTTTATATCCGGGGCGATACGGTAGCAAATTTTCTGAATTGAAATCAGGGGTGTCTTCAATACGGGTGTTTTCTTACAAACTGAAGTTCCCTTTACATAAGAGACCCTTATGAGACCCAATTAGAGTGTCTTCTAAACAGCACATAACCATATTTTTGCCCCTATGTTAGCTTACCAATTAGCGTTGTGACATGTATCGCTTCACTAACATATGAATCGAAGCCCTAAACCTGAGTTCTCTACGCTGTTTTACTCTCCTCCAATAGCAACAAAACAATGTACCATACCCAACCCAGCTACAAATGTAGCCTTATTTGAACCAGCTTCAAATTCATATATGCAGTGGGAAATTGGTGCCATACCGCTCAAATAATCAATACATAGGATGAGAGCCAATAGGTCTTGGCCTGTAAGCGGTCACAACTACCATAGGTAATGTGGATCTTGTTCTAGAGACAATGTCTTTCACAAATCCAGTATAAAGGGCTTGTTCACATGCTACAAGGTTGAAAGTTCCTTTCAAGTAACCTTAAATGGTAGTATGTGTTCGAGTAATTTGAAAAATACCTTTGCATTCCATAAGGTGTAACAATACCCCACCTTCTATCAGCGACGCAACACATGTACAACTACCGCGTTAGCTCATATAGAGCACACATGTCAACAGCCGTGGGTCATCTGTCGCGACTGTTGAACGACATGGACAAGAAGGTGGCCACCTGCTTCAACTGTCGCAACAGTCTCGGGAGATAACAAGCTGCGACGACGTAACTGTCAGGATTGTTTAGTCACTACTACTGTATCGATACATGTATTACCGTTAAAAAGGGAATGTTCCCCTCAAAGTACGTGCTAGCTAGGACATATCATTTACATTCACTATGATCAGGGTTCTTTTTACAAAAAACTTCTTCAGATTACTCTAGCAGACTTATTCTGCTCGGTATCCGCTCCTTTAAAAACCATTGGGCGCTTGCACAGCTGTGTTGGGATTACCTGCGCACAATGTACATGGCAACGGACTCAGTGACACTTAGTCGTCTACTAAGCCAGCTCAACGACGTCAGAATGCTTCCTGGTAATAAGGTAGGAGCTTACATCAACCGCTGCAGAAACCAAAAGGATCAGTTCAAGAAGAGCGGCAGACACTTCCTTAACGATATTTTTGTGATGATCATCCTCACTGGCCTGGGTCCGGAATGGCATCAGTATAAGTCATTTCTTCGCGCTCAGGGCGCAATCTCCGAAACCTCGCTCTGCGCTACTCTCCTCACTAAACAGCTGGAGATCAACCTTACAACAAAAGAGGCAACAAGAAGGAGACAATCACCGTTTACATGGGAAGCACAAAAGCATCACCGGAAAAAAGAAATATATTCTGCAAGTACTACAAGAAGAGGAGACATGCCATCAAGCAGTGCTACAAGTGCAAAGGAGCAGAAGGCGACAACAACAACAATTAGGAACAACACCTTATCAACAAGCCGCTGGACCGCCAATGCGCAACCAAACCATATCCCCACCTGCCGTCGCCAGCATTTCACAGGCTCATGCGCACATCCTGCCGACAACAACGAAGGCAAGAGCAAGATGATAACTTGCATGTTGCGTCGTGGACTACCCCAAATCAGCCGTTGCTATCGCTACTTCTGCTGCCGGGAAGACATGTTTCAGGGGTAGAAGTAGACATCGATCCGACTTTTGACAGGGTTGACAGCTGGGCGAATCCGTTTTGACTAAGAAGCTCCACAATGGATTGCTAAATCACCTCCTGCAAGCATCGCATTAGTCGACGAAGGATGGGACTATGAGAAAGACCCAGATGTGGAGCATCATATCATACCGCTCATCATGAAATTCGCAAAGAAAAATCATGACATTAATAAATGGTACCTAGACAGCTGCTGCGGTAAACACATGGTCACCTCCAACCACTTCATCCTCAACAACAAAGAGCTCATCAGCGACGTGGAGATTACCGTCGCAAAAATAATCAATCGATATGGGCTAGAAGTCGTGACAAATTCAGCTCGAGTCTAAGGACAAGAACTTCTCGATTCACATCAGCGATGTACTCGTGGTCCCGAGTCTTCGCTTCAATCTCCTCTCTGCCGCCCAGTTGATGAACTGTGGTGTCCAGCTTCACTCACACGAAATGGTATGTCATTTGATTTACAAAGGTACTCTCATCGGAAAAGCAAGAAGCGAGAACGGCACGTTCGTGCTAAGCTTCGACTCACTTGGAAACATGGGCGACAGAGACCGCATCCTCGTCCTTGAACCGCTAGGACAGCCTTCGCCGCCCACTTGGACTCATCATGTTGAAACATATGTGCGAAGACCAGGCCTAGACGGACTATGCCACTTGCCCGCTGTTCCCGTCGCTTCAACTCCGAACTCTGCAGACACGTGACCACAAGCAGTTGAAGAAGAAGTCATGAGACAGGGTGGATGGGAACAAGGAACCTACTGGCCAAGACTTGATCAACCTACGGGTCGGGACGTGGCCACCGGTAGGGACACGGCAAACGTCGAATGAGCAACACGCGGAACAGGCTAGGGACCTCCATCCGGGCAAACCGCTGATGCTGGAGAAGGTTGGGACGGCACTACTCGGCATCCTGGAAACACCAAAGAAGCGACTGTATGCTTGCACATGCAGATATCACGCTGAAGCAGACATTTGGCACTACTGGCTGCGACATCCATCCGTTGAAGCTCTTAGCAATTTGATAAATGCCAAAGTGTTTGTGGAAGTCGTGTTGCTGCTGCCAAATGGAAATACACTTCAATCAAGAACAGACGTACCTACATGCACCGTCTGTCCAAAAGCGGCCCTGGCACACAAACCCTTTCCAAGGAAAGTTAATGGCACTGAATGATTCAAGCCACTGGATAAAGTCTACAGCGATTTTTTGTGTCTCATCGTTCGTGAACTTAAAGGGGATCACTATACTATTACCTTCATCGACGTAGTTATGCGGTTTGTTTGGGCCGCAATAGCCTCCATTCGCAAACTCGTCTTCGATTGCTTCTATCTATGGTTGAAAATGGCACAGACACAATACAAGGGCAAGAAACCCAGATAGACGGAGCAAGTGAATAGACCAGCGAGAGGTTCAGGAAGTTTTGCTCAAAGAAAGGGATTAAGAGGATGATATTGCTGCCCTACACTCACGAGCAGCAGGGTTTGGCTGAAAGAACGAATAGGAGCTCGCGACAAAATGAGAGCCCTCATGAAGCACTTAGCAGTGCCAACCACGCACTGGCCCTGCGCGATGGCCCATGCCGTGCGACTGCACAACATCCTGTTTTCAAAGACCCTGCCCAACACTAACTCGCCATTCAAGGAGTGGACGCGGGAAAAGCCGGATACACAAATGTTAAGTGTCTTTGGCTGTATGGTACATTACCAGCCCCACACTGCCCGTACATGAGATTTTGAGGATCGCACAAGGTGGGGCATCCACCTCGGCATCGAACCAGAGTACCATGCATGGACCACCTTCGACTTTGCCACCCACCAAGTCATGAGTTAACGTGACTACATCTTCTACAAAAGACTCACACTGCCACTGTTTCGTCAGCACCGCACTGCACAGCAAGCACCAAGCAACATCTTCTAGGAAGAGCACAGCTTTGCAAGTGATTAGGACGAAGTTCAAGTGGCAGAACGAGTGCCAGAAAATCAAATCGAAGGCGAGGCACCCATCATTTCCGTTACAGAAGAGCGCAACAACGTGACATTCATTCCAACCAACACCGGCCCAGATGAGGCACTACAAGCTCAACGCAACTACGGAAGTGCTTAAATACACTCAACCATGGAAGAAGACCCAAATTTGGATACCTCTCGCGGCAGCATTCGTGACATTCCAAGCGACCACATTGACGCCGACGTAATCAAAGTGACAAACAAAGCAGTTCAATGCAACAACTATGCACCTGTGTGCGATATAGTGTGAAGCCACCAGGTGAGGGATGTGGACGCAATGCAGGGTGAAGACTCATTTTCTGTTGAATTTATATTTATCCATAACTGCATGCTAGATAGTGTAGTATCATCTAGGTTTTCTGTTGGTGGTGTACCCTTTGCCACCATATCTTGTACCTTGATTTCTAATGAAAACCCCTTCTCTCATCTCTTACGCTACTCATGCTAGTCACACCATGGCTCCTAAGCCTGTCAAGTTATTAGCTATTTCAACATGGTATTAGAGTGAGTTCATTCCCATGGGCCCACCGTTTTCTATCATGGCGCCTGTAAAGGCGCTCGAAGCAGAACTTGATAGCTGCCCACCCCACACTACCCGCCCCGCGCTACCCGCCCTGTTCCGCACTGCCCCGCCCCCATCCCATTACGAGCAGTAGCAGCCGCACACGTAATAGCGTGTGCAGCCCCATGCACTGCCCTGCCCCAATTACGAGCAGCAGCAGCCGCGCGTGTGGCCGTACGCGCAACTCCACGCGCTGCCACGCTTCCGTCCCGTCCCGTTCAGCAGCCGCAGCTGCGCGTGCACGCCTCCATACGCTCTGCTGCCCACGCACAGCTGTGCATGCGCCCCCGCCTCCGCCAGCGGCATGCCAATGGAGGCGGGGTGCCAGTGCCTTGCCCACCGCCCTTTCACGCCCCACCTGTGACATTAGTTTTGGGGTGGGGGGGAGGGGGGAGAGGTAGCGGGGCTGGAGGCCGTGAAAATGGGGGTGCTGAAGCCCCCTTGAACCCCCCGCCCCTCCCTTTCCTCCTCATTGCTGCCCCTGCATCTCCAGTGCGTGCCGCATTGGGGAGGGGGGAAGGGGTGGGGGAAGTGAGGGTGTGGGGATGGCAGGTATGTGAAGGCAGCCGCCAATCCTCCTCTCTTCCGCTGCACCTCTCTTCATCTCCTCCTACTATTTCTCGTGACCACAATGAGACCGTCGTTTCCGGACGTGGTCGCCTCCGACGCGCACAGTGGCACCCGCTACTGCTCGGTAACTTCAGCACTTTGGGTAGAGCTCTTCTCACTAGTTAGTCTTACATGCAGTTAAGGGAGGATGCTGAATATATAATTGCATGCTAGACAGTTAATGTAGTATCATCTAGGTTTTCTGTTGGTGGTGTACCCCCTGTGCCACCTATATCTTGTACCTTGATTTTTTGAACAAACCCCCTTTCTCATCTCTCACGCAACTCACGCTAGTCACGCCATGACTCCTAAGCCTCAAGTTAGTAGCCGTTTCAACAGTCACTAACTAAATTTTCCAGTATTCAACAAAAAGTGTGGTAAGCCTGGAGTATTCATGTTTTAAAATCCGGCAACTCTGAAAATACAGGGTTCCTAGGAAAATAGTACAAAAAATCAGATAGTCTGATAGAGAGTCAGCCTTGCCAGAAGCATTTTTATTATGCATCAAATTCACGACAATGCAGTTCATCTTACGATACGAACACAGAAGTCTATAACCAAAAGAAATCATGGCACACAAATGAACTTGGACCCTACACTACCAACACACTTCTTCTCATTGTACATATAATATTTTGAAATTGCCCCATTCGCAGCTCCACCATAGAAACTGTAAGCACCCGAGCATGTCAGTGACGGTGACACTGGTTTTTGCCTGCCTTTCTTGCATATGCCAACAACGAATGGCCAATACTCTGCTCTTAGGCAAACCTGAAACGGTAGCATCACAACAAAGAAAGCAAAGATGTATTGAGAGAAAAAAATAGCAAACACTCAAAGAACAATGCAGGGCAAAAAGTTGGAAAAACACTCTCTGGTATATGAGAAATGACTCCTTGCCCCCTCACACATCAAATATACGTTCGGTTCACCCACCAATTTTCAATCCATTTTCTTCCCATCTCTTGCGCCCCCAACCCAGTTCCCCTCCACCCCTCACCTGCACGCCAGTGTTGCTGCCAACAGCAGAGGCGGATACTGGGATGACACTCGAGCAGATGAGGCCGGGATTGTTGCGGTACAGCTCAGCCCAGCGTGTAGCGTTCTCCTTCCCAGCCCCCAATGGGTCGTCCTCACTCCCCGCCACCTGCAGCAGCAGGCGCTCACACGTGTCCTGTGCTGTGAGCACGCCATATTGCAGGCACCGAGGCACAGTGTAGGCGAAGGTGGCGTTGCGCTCGATGCACAGAGAGCGGCCCGCCTTGATGGGCTCAGAGCAGTCGAGGCCGGGATTGAGTGTGGTGAGGTTGCTAGTGGTGAGGAACAGCTGGGCGCTGATGGACCAGTATGTGTCGCCCTGGAGGGTGGAGCAACGGGAGAGAAGTCACAGGAGCCTGATGTGAATGGAGTGCAGCTTTACTACGTGACAGTCTTGCAGAGCTAAGCAAAGTGGAGTGGGGAATATAGAGGAATGATTGATGAGATTCCATACAACAAAGAAAATATAAAAGGGCTAATTCTCACACTGAGCGTGTAGAAGAACGCAGTGCAGGGAACGAGGAGAGGACTTCCCAGCTGAAGCACCATGTTACGAGGCAATGCATGATTGCAGTCAATGCCCTGCAGTGAGGAACGCAGGAAATTTTTCAATCAACCGTTCAGGGGATGGCATACCGTTTGCATGATGAGTCGGCAAAAAAATAGACAGAGAAAACTTAAGCTGTTAAGTGTAGGTGTAGCGACATTGATTTTCTAATGGACTTCATTTGACACGTTGAAGATTATATAATAATGTGTAGAACTCTCTTCTGAAGAACAAACAACTTTGATCGATCACTAGCCATGCCTGTCTCTCCACTCTTGCATCCTTCCATCTCCACTGCTTACCACATTCTGCTGCGTGAATTCGGCAAGTGAGAGGCCCACAATAGGGAGAACATTAGAGCACCACCAGTTGCTTCCACTCACTACCAGGGTGCTGGCTGTGACATTGGCTGGAAAGGACGAATGTGAAAGCAGGGGAACACACCCAAAACAAACCTATTAGGTGTGTGTGCATAACATGGGTGGACAGTGGAAGTAGTTTGCAGGGGTGGAGACGATCCCAACATGTCATGCAAGAATAAGCGAAAGAAGCAGCGACCCTCCTGCAAACGAAGCCCAGGCAGCAGCACCTGGGTCGCAGGTGGGGAAGTTGTCAATGGTTGTGCTTGCAACGTAGTTGGGAGGACAGATGCAGGAGTAGGAGCCCTTGGCGTCGTTGATACATGCGCCCACGTAGCACGGGTTCTTCAAGTCAGACCCACACACATCCACTGCCAAGCGACACAAACACAATTGTGGAGCACAGCGTTAGGAGATATATGCGTTGGGAGCAATGGGAGAGTGAGGGGGTGGGGATTGGAGAGATAGAACTCGAAAAGGATGTAGACAATGGCTTGGGTGAAAGAATATCTGAAGATCAAAGAAGCCCGTTGTTCTGAAAATGACCATTGTTCTGACAACGGACATGGATTCAAGCTATCATTTGAGAACCTGAATCGAACAACTTACAGTAAGCACACGTTTGGGAGCCATATCCGTTTGCAACTTGAACAAATGGCTGCTTAGACTCGTTGGGAATAGAACAGTCACATGAGTTGCTGTTGTTCCATAGAATAGCCTGGCATGTGAACCGCCCACACGGGTTCATGCTGGGCTGCAGGTCACCATCGCCCTTGAAGCTCCTCTGGCCGCAAGGGTCCCTGGGGACTGGAGGGTGGTACAGACGAGAACGGGACGAGTAGAAGAAGGTGCATATGCAGCTTCATTGGAATAGTTAGTGGGCAGGAATAGACAAGCCTTAGCAAAATGACAGATGTAAAATCTGGAAACAACTTACAATTTTGTGATTGACCACCTTACAACTTTGGGGACACCATTGGCTCACACTCCATTCTCTCTGTTGACAATGCTTCTACCTCACTCTAATCCATAGCCAAAAACAAAAGCCATCCTCTAAACTAAACGTTGACTGAATGCTTCTTCTGTGTATTTCACCCTAACCCAAATATAGTTGATCATGTGATGTACTCAAAAGGTGGGATTTCCACTTTTTGAAAATCTGAAAGGTATAGCGTATTAGCTAGCGTATAGCGTTTTGAGTATGAACGCAAGCGTATATACGCTATACGCTTTAGGTTCTGAGCGTATATTCCCACTAAGATTTTAACGAACCACGAACCTGCACCAAGCAAACTGGTTCTTGAACGAACCAGTTCGGCTCGGTAGTGAACCGGTTCGGTTACTTACAGAGTTTGGTCTTGGCACTGATTTTGCCAATTTCACCCAACCAGCTCACCCCACCCAAGCCCCACCGTACCACAATGAACCTTTTAAGCCCAATCTGCCCTCTCACTTCCATGCTGCAGCATCCACGCTAACCTAATCCTTGCGCGCTAGATCCTATTTGCCCAAACGTCCCCGAACAGTTTACTAGGGCGAAGCGTATACATGGGCAGCGAGGGTAGGGCTTTTATTCGACTCGCTCAAAATGCTCGTTGGGGGTCGAGTGACGAGCCTGCTATTTTGGGAAAAAACTCGCCCGAGGCGATGCGAGTTTTACTCGACGAGTTTTATTTACTCGTCGCATGCTCGCCTTGGGGGACGAGCATTTTCGTGGAGATTACGTGCTCGACGAGTTTTTTCTTACTCGCGGGAGATTCCGCCCGTCAATCCGCGCGGATCGGCGATTTTGCCCGTCAATCCGCGCGGATGGGCGATTTCGCCCGTCAATCCGCACAGATCGACGATTTTGCCCGTCAATCCGTGCGGATGGGCGATTTTGCCCGTCAATCCGCGCGGATCGGCGATTTCGCCCGTCAACCCGCGCGGATCAGCGATTTGCCCAACGATATGAGCCTCCGGATATCACATAGGATGAGGAGAAGAATGCTGATGAGTTCTCCTGAAATTTGGTTCAGGAATCTAGAGCTGTAAGGAGAATGTGAAAATGAGCGCCTGCCTTCTTCTTGACCTGAAATGGGGCCCACTTGACCCGTCAAATGGCCGCATCAAGTATTCAACAGGTAAAATTCAAACCCCAAAAAGTCTGAAGTGATGATAGTAGGGAGTAGAAATTAGCATAGGTCTGAACCGTGCGCGCGCTTTACAGGCTTGTCATTAGACGTGGGAATATTACCCCCGTCCACGCGGATCTGGCGGGAAGAAGTCAGACGTGCACGAGTTCAAGAGGTGGTGACAACGGGCATTGTTCATCCACGAGTATCCGCCGGCTTATAAAAGTAGGAGCCAGCTCGTCCTGGCTCAACCAATTCGCCCACGACGGACGAGCCACGAGCCGGGTGAGCTGCCGGCCCCGGTTTGTTGTGCCGCCGGCTCATCACGGCCTGGACTTATGCTCATGCGGCAGAGAGGAGCCTTACAGGTATGTTAGACGACGTAGTGAACCAATTTCTGCAGGGATTGAACCCGTGAGCTGGTTATTCTGAAGGGCCCTGTCATTGCATCCAGATGCAGCAAGAAAGAAACAAAAGATGGAGTTTGACTATGGGCGAGCACAAGGGCAGTGACTCCTGCCTAACGGTAGTCGGCCAAATTCGTTTTTCAAGATGACTCTTCGGAGGTCATACACTAGGATGAGGAGAGAAATGCTGATGATTCTCCAAAGTGGGTTCAAAAGCTTAGTCAAGAACGTTATAGCTTGAGAAATTTCGAAAGTGATTCGGGCCACAAAGGAATGGCCGGGGTACTCATTACCGAACCCGGGCCAAGGGACTGCTCGGCCAGCCCGGATCAGGCCGAACCAGTCGCCCGATTATCTTGCCGACCTGGCTTGGTTCAACCTGGGCCGAACCTCATCCCTACGTACAAGGATACCAGATTGGTCAGCAAGCCAATGTCAGCGGGGATGGAGTTGGTGAGTTGGTTGTTAGAGAGGGAACTGTCCACGACAAGGAGGCAAGAGACACGTGGCGGGTGTGCAAGGAGTTGGACAAATGGATGAGAAGGTAGGTAACGTGCTGATACCGGCATGAGATTTGACATGAGCAGAAGGAGTCAAATCTGGGCCAACCTGATTCAAACGTCACCAGCCTAATAGAGAGCCAAACCAGGTCGAGGTCCAGTCAGTTCGGGTCAAGCTGACTTTTAGCCTTGCCAGCTTATGGGCCGACTATTTGGCCATTGGCGGTTTGCCTTCCTCAAATTCAAGTCCGTATTGTCCTGACTAGTCGCTATAATCACATATTTCCACGGTCGTTTAATTTTGTCTAATGGAAAAATTGCAGTGGCTTTTTTTTGCAAGGAAAACAATACTATGGATTTTCGTTTTTTCAGATTTTGACATAATCCGCATACCAGTCAACACTTTTAGGCACATGGAAGGATTGAGCAAACGGCCCGGGCAAGGTCGGTTCAACCCGTTGCTCAAGTGGAAGAGGAACCAAGTTACAGGAAAGTAAGAGCAGTGAGCTTTGTGATCGAGGAGGGCAGAGATCCTGACAACATGTTGGCATCGAGAGAGCTGTCGGTGGTGTAGGGGGTGGATGCAGGGGAAGAATGGTTCCGAGTCCATTTGTGTGTTTGCAGGACTAGACCAGACTAAGATAAGAGGGATGAGCATAACCCGAACGTGTTTGTCTTGAACTCAGATGAACACTTCCCTTACCCGAACCGAACACGTTCGGTTTGGGTTGAACATATTTTGAAGAACATATTTGAAGTCATACTCTTTAGTGTTCAAGTCGAACTCTTTAGTGATCAAGTCGAACACCAATGTGTTCAATGTGTTCGGTTCGAGCAGCCACCACACCCCCCCACCTTCCACAGCCCCATCACCCCTGTCCACATCCTCCAACCCCCTCCACAGCCTCCTCCAGGTCCTCCTCCTCGAGCCCCTCCCCTTCCACTGACGCTCCACTTCAATCTCGATTTCTACATTTCAAACGCTCAAACATGTTCGTGTTCGACACGGTTCGACTGTTTAAGGCGAACATGTTTGACCCGAACAGTATATTGTTTGAAACACACACGTTTTGCGTTCGACTCGAACAGGTACGAATCGACCAAACAGTTTTGCTCATTTGCTCATCCCTAGAAGGGATGGCATGAGCAGTCTACCAAACCAAACCTGTTTGAGTCGAACCAGAAAGAGGATTGCCCAGTTCAAAGGTCGTCTAAAACTGGTTGGACTGGGCAGGTTTGAACCGAGCCAGAGATGGTTCGGGTAGGTTCGATTCGAACCAGTCCAGTTTCTGATCGACCAGCCCTAACCTAACCGCACACTAGCCCTAATACTTGGGTATACTCGTTATTTCAGCCCTCAAAACACGGCTTGCCCTAGAGACCAGGTTTGAGTCGAACCAAACAGGTTCGCTCATTTTCTCAGTGTCGGAATCTTCACTTCCTTCTTGCTTCCTTGTCTCCTGAGCTCGTGATCCTCTTGATGTCTTTCCTTAGTGTCCTACTCTTAAGGCCCTCAGCTCTCGGTTTCACTTGCCCTTGTTCTCAGCAGCCCATACCCTTGCCCCCTCCTCGGCCCTCTGGATGCTCTTTCTGTGTTGGCCGATGGATTTCTTCTTTCCCTGGCTGCCTCTGCCCTCTCTGCTCATCCCCCTCTCTCCCTTCTCCTTCTGTCCTTCTTGGCTTTGCTCGTGCCAGGTTCATGCGATGGTCCTCTCTTGCTCCTTGTCACTGGTCAGAACCAGCACTCCCCACTCCTTCATTTCTTTCACCCTCCATCTCTCTGAGCTCCGACCGATGTCCATCATATCTTCCTTCGCCTGCTTCAGATATACTTCTTTCCCTGCCCCTAGCTCCTTTACGGTCCTCCCCCTTTCTGCCTCCTTTCTCTGTGCGTCCCTCAACTGTGCTACGTGTAGGTTCTCCAGTGCGGCTGGCAATAGCTCTCTCAGGTACCGTGCTTGGGCCTCAGCTAGGCCCACCCAGTCTTTTTCTCTGTCCACCTTGAATGAAGCTGATAGTATCTTGGGGGCGTCTACAGGTAGGATGGGCTCCCTGCCTAGCAGCAAGTAGTTTTGCTGAACCGGTATTCAGCGACCACCCATGGCAGCCTCGCATCTCAATCTCTCTTAAATCTCTCCCCATACGCTCTGAACCCCCGCTTCACCGTCTGGACATCTCTTTGTCAAACCGTCACTTTGGGTGGGGGTGGTACCTTGATGTCCTGCAATGTGTGATGCCCATTTCCCTCGGCAGTTTATCGAACTCTCCCATGAACTCGGTTCCTTGGTCTATAAGGACCTCTCCGCATGCTCCGAATCTGGTCAATACTTGCTCTTCGAATGCCTCAACTATCCTTGCAGAGCTTTTGCTTGGTAGGGCTTTCACCTCCACCCCTTTGCTGCCGTAATCTATCATGATTAGGATGTACGGCTTCCCCTATCGGCTCAACGACATTTTCCCTAGCCAAATCCAGTGACCAACCCTATCCCTTTGATGGGTAGGGATTGCAGTTCCTCTCTCCCTCTCTCCAGCTCCGCTTTGTTCTTGCTGCACAGCTCACGCGACTCCACCCAGTTTCTTATGTCCCTCCTCATGCCCGCCCACCACCACCCTGTCTCTTCCAGCTAAGTGGTCCTCAGGCTTCCATAATGCCCCAGCTGTCTGTGAACCTGACGGATTGTATGGTTCCGTTCCTCCTTCCTTGGCACCAACTTCCATCCATTGCTCGTGTTTTTCTGCAGCTGCTCCTGGTACCAGCGGTAGTGTGCCCCTCGTGCCCTGGCTCTCTCGCTCACCGTTGTGCTTCTGTGGTCTTCCCTTGCACCCACTTTAGTGCTTCCTCGTCCTCCCAGATATCCTTTGCCCCTTACTTCTGCATCTTCATGGCCCCTTCTCCATCTACTTCTCTGGCCAGCGCCACCAGGCACGCGGTTGGCCTTTCAGGCGGAGGGTTCCTGGAGAGCCCATCCACATGCTGCATGGTTTTGCCTGGGCGGTGTCTGATGGTGAAATCATATTCCTGGAGCCGCATTGCCCATCTGGCATTCCTGCCCATCAGGGCCTGATTGGTCATCAGCCAGGTCAGGGGCTGGTGATCGATCACCAGCTCGAAGGGCCTTCTCTAGAAGTATATTCGGAAGTGAGTGATCGCCCATACAGCTGCCAAGCCTTCTCCTTCGTAGAAGCTGTAGTTTGCTTCGGCTGGATTGCAGCTGGCTCGCGAATGTCACCACCATCTCCTCTTCCCCTCTCTATTGGCACAGTATAGTTCGACGAGTTGCGGAAACAGCTGGATTATCTGCTCTCAAAAGGTTTTATCCAGCCGAGCACGTCACCTTACGCCGCCCCGATAATGTTCACGCCGAAGAAAGACGGAGGCCTGCGCATGTGCATCGACTATCGAGCGCTGAATCGGATCACCATAAAGTCGCGTTACCCGATCCCGCAAGCGGACGACCTGCTGGACGAGCTTCGCGGGGCTCGCTTCTTCTCGAAAATCGACTTGCGAGGTGGCTACCATCAAATTCGCGTGTTCGCCGGATGACTGCCTGCCTGAAGACTGCGTTTCGCACCCGCTACGGCAGTTACGAGTACACGGTCATGCCGTTCGGGTTGACAAATACGCCCTTCCAGCTCACCATGAACGGGGTGTTTCGGGACATGCTGGACAAAAAAGTCGTCGTTTACTTGGACGACATCCTGGTGAACAGCAAGACTCGGGAGCAGCATTTACGGGATTTAGAGGAGGTGTTCTGGCGCTTGGAGTAGAACCGACTGATTACTAAGGGCTCTAAGTGTGAGTTCTTACAGCCGGAGCTGGAGTTCCTGGGGCACGTGGTTTCAGGGGAGGGCATTAAAATTGACCCTCGCAAAGTGACGGCCATTTCAGAGTGGAAGCCGCCCACGAACATCACGGAGTTGCAGAGTTTCCTCAGCTTCGTTAACTATGTCCGCCTCGCCTCCTCGTAGGCTACCAAGGTCGGCAGTTCTGTTCCAAGATGTCGCTAACGAGCCTAGGCTCCGGCCTCTGCATCTGTGCCAGAGAGTGTCTCAGTGATGCTGTCGAGACGCCGTTCTGCCAGTACCTCTTAGGTCGGTGAGCCCTGGAGCCCAGCTGCGCGACATTTGCTGGCACCCCCCTTCCTAGCACCTCTGCTATCTCTCAAAGGCTTGCTTGACTGGCTCCTTGTGGTCCCCCGCCAAATCCACGTTCTCTAGGATGTATAACACCTCCACCTGATTTTTCTGTATCATCTCCAGCCCCGTCTCATATCCCGGAAGGACGCGCCCCTAGCACCTTCCATTTCTCTTCCTTCTCCCGCCCTTGCGTATCCCTGGCACTCCCATCCTGCCACCACCAAGTCCACCTGCCCCCAGTCATCTAGCACCCATTCTGTGATGTCTCTCACATAGTTCACCTCGGCTTCGCCTTCTCGCGGTATCGCCGATTCCCACAACTGTTCCGGGTATTCCTCCTGCAGCATTCGTGCGTGGAGCCTCGCCATCCTCCGCACTGCGGGGTCTCACTCCACATGAATTCATTTCTTGACCATGCACACCGCCCATAACACCGCAGCGAGTCTGGAGCCTATTCCTCCATAGAGCTCCACTATGCAAATCGCCCTTTCTAGCGTCCACACTCGGCTGACTCTTTCCTTGAGGACTGGTGGCTCCTGCCCTGCCACTCGCCTCTCCACCCTTCTCTCTCGTATTCTTCTCCGTACTTCTCCCATGACCATTCATCCAGTTCCTCACTCAGATCCTGCGCCTGGTATGCCTCCCGCGGTTCTCGCCTGACGAACTTGACGGGCAGCGTGCCCACCGAGCTTTCTGGGTCCCAATATTGCACGTGGTAGAGTACCTTCTCCTGCCATGTACAGATGGTGTCTCCAACACGGTAGACGAGCTCCATGCCCACCAAGACGTCGTAATTCTCCGATTCCGAGACGCCACATTGCAGCCGTATGCAGCATTCCTTTTCGGTTCCGAGCACGAGCACCACCTCGATCGGCCTTTTCGTACGCGGCATCCACTTCGGCTCCCCTCCCTCGGCCGTCATGAATAGTATCCCTCTCTCTAATAGCGGAGCGGAGAGTCACAATCACATACTGGTGCAGATCACTCGCTGCCTCCTCAGTCACTCCAATGCACCATTCCCACTCTGGGGGTACGCCCTCTACCATGCCGCCCTCCTCTACAACCTCTACCCCCACCCGCTTCTTCCTAACACCACTCCCACCACAATCTGCCTCGGAAAAACACCCACTGCTCGCCCCCTTCGTGTCTGGAGGTGCACCGCCTATGTCCTCCTCAACCCTCAGAATCGGCGACAGCAAGGCGGCAAGCTCGTCCCCAAGACTCAAACATGCATCTACCTCGGCCACAACGCCGACACCCCTGACTACCTCTTTCTCAACCCCTCTATTCAACAGTTAGTCCGGAGCCGCGACGTTATCTTTGATGAAACACGCCCCTTCTACTCCACCACGGGACGGGCTCCTCCCTCCGACCCACCCTCGCTCGTGTGGGCTGACTTTGATGCTCCGCCACCCGCGGGGCACTCTCGCCGCAGCCTCCCTCGCCTTTCTCCCTCCCGTCACCGCCGCGCAGAGCTGACACACGCCGATTCAAACCTGTGAGTGGGGTCCCCGCGGTCAGCGGCGCTGCACTAACCATGACGCGAGAAAAGTGGCTCCGCGGCTCTACAGGTGGGCTTTCCAGTTTTCCGACCAAACTGGATCCAGTTTAGTTTGTCGGAAGGAAACTGGACGTCAGCAAACTCGACGTCCAATCGGTCAAACGGGTTTCGGTATTTCACCATGTTGTAACATTGGGCACGAAACTGGATGCTGCTAAGGGCGCGGTACACAGTTGTTCAAGAGCTGTTCAAGATGGAAATGACAAACAATGCGTTCAAACTAGCTTGAACGGGGTTCAGACGAGGTATGTGAAATTTTTCTGGTCAACAAAAACATTTTGGAACATGTTACAAAAGCGGGTGTAACAAGTCTCGTATAGAAACTATTTTCCGTCGAGATGAAGAACCCGCATACAACACTTCGAAAGCAATGGAAGTTGTGACTCCGTAACTGTTTCGTTACCTTCTCACTCACGGGCGACAGCTACTTGGTGCACGGAAATCCGTTTCGTCAATTATGTTGACCAGCGATGCGGTACAGAATATTTTTGCTGACGAACTAGTTGTTCAAAACAACAGTCGTGTGTTCGTCATCTGGCTCGTCAAGACGCGCAACCTTCTTGGCCAGCCTAGGTACAACCTTACCGTAGTAAACAGAGTAACCCGAAATTTGTGTTGTATGATCGAGTCTTGAACAGCTCATGAACTATGTATCACACCCTAAGTCACTTCTAAACAACAAAAACGCCAGTGGTAGGTGGCAACCGGATATGGCGCCAAACTTTTGGTCTGCGATCACCCATGTTCTGGTGTGTTTTCAAAGGCCCTGTTCGGTAGCAAATGAACGAAGAATAGACACCAGCATTTGCGGAAAACATAGATCGTTCTGTAGGCACCTGGCGATTGGGGGAGGAGGGAGGGAGAAGGGAAATGAGGAGGGTTCCGAGGTGGGTTCCGAGGTCGATTCCCCCCCCCCCCCCCCTCTGGGCAAACATGCGAGATGGGAAATTTCGGACTTTGGGGAGGTAGTTTCCGAGGGAAAATTACGAAATTCTCGCGGAATTTCTCGCGCCCAACGGAGGGGTAAATCGGGACCATCGAATGCAGAACCAGTGTAATTATTTGGGGCTGGGTGTTTCCAACATAAAAAAAACCCCAACATACAGGAGTGGTGAGCATGCCACCAGGGTTTTCACTTTGGTGGTTGGTGCGTATTTTTCTTTTTCGATTTGAGATTTGCAACCCTGTTTAGGTTAGTGGCTGTACAAGGAAGCTTGTTTTTTGGGTGGGAGGCTGGTGTTCCCACGCCCTGCTCCTCCCTCTCGTCACCGTTGCACTTCCCCGTGAAGGGTGGGTGGCCGATGGCGGGGCGGAGGCAAATAAATTTGCCCGAGGAGGAAGGTGGTGAGGGGAAATAGGAACCTTCTAGGGGGTGCATTTTCCTGGAGGGAAATGACTGTTCTGTAGGCTTTTCCCTTCGATTAGGTTCAGAAGGGAAATTACTGCCACGTCAGCCTTTTCCGGGCTGACCGCCATTTTGAACATAAATTTGCAGATGTCAAACTTATATGCTATAGTCTGTGTAGGCTGTAGTGGGGTAGTTCATATGGGGTACAACACTTTAGGGTTTCCTACTTGTACTCCTCATTCTGCTCAATGCAATCATTCCTCGTTTTGTTATTCGCATGGTTTCTGAGCAGGTTCCCTAGTGGGAACGATTTTTTAAGGGCCCACCACGATTTTCCCTGCCCTGCCCGAAGCGCGCCTCGCGCCTGCCTCACCTGTGCTGTAGTGCGCCCTGCCCTACTGCCATCCGTAGCGGCCCTGCCGTACCGGCCCGTCGCGACCCTGCCCTAACGGCCCGTCGCGGCCCTGACCTAGCCGCCCGTCGCAGCCCTGCCTTGTCGCTGCCCGTCGCGGCCTGACCCGTCGCTCGTCGCGGCCCTGCCCTGCCGCCCGTAGCGGCCCTGCCCTGCCGCCCCATGTCGCGGCCTGACCCAGCCGCCCGTCGCGGCCCTGCCCTGCCGCCACCTGTCGCGGCCCTGCCCTCAGCCGCTCGTCGCGGCCCTGCTGTACCGCCGCCCTGTCGCGGCCCTGAGATGCAGCCGCCTCATCGCGGCCCTACCCTGCAGCCGCCAGTCGCGCGCCTGCCCCACCCGCCGCCGGTGGCACCTGCCCTACCCGCCCCTGGTGAGCACCTGCCCTACCCGCGCTACCCGCGCACCTGCCCTACCTGCGCCAGGCGCGCATGCCTGCCAGCCGAGCCGCACCGCCCAGTTGAGCCGCGCCGCCCGGCCGAGCCGCGCCGCCCAGCCGAGCCGCGCCGCCCTGCCGAGCCGCGCCACACTGCCCTACGGAGCCGCGCTGCCCTGCCCGCGCTGCTCCTGCTGCTACTGCTGCTACTGCTGCCACTGCTGCTATTGCCGCCATGGCTAGCCCTACGGTTCTTACCTTCGATGTTGAGGGTCGTGCAGTTGACTTCAATGTCTGGGTAGATGATCTGCAGCTGTTTCTTCAGTGCGATTCTAAGGACGGAGTCTCGCATTTTTATCTCACGTCCGGCGCCTCTGCTGCACCTCCTGCCGATGCTGACAGTACAGTTTGCTCGCAGTGGACTACTCGTGACGTTGTTGCTCGCCTTGCTATTCGTAGTCACCTGCCTTCTGCTGAGCGCGCGCACTTTGGCCAGTACAAGACTGCTAAGTCTCTGTATGACGCTGTTGTAGCGCGCTACTCCTCCCCTGCCACTGCTACCCTCAGCCGCCTCATGCTACCGTACCTGTTCCCTGACCCGGCCGCCTTTGCCATAGTCGCTGACCTCATTACTCACCTCCGCACTAGTGACGCCCGCTACCGCGCTGCACTTCCCTCCGAGTTCTGCGCCAAGAACCCCCCCCCCCCCCCCCCCCACGTACATCACCCTCTTCTACCTAGTCACCCGTCTCCCTGACCCCCTTTGCTCAGTCAGGGACCACTTTCTCTCCCTTTGCCCCACCGAGCTCACCGTTGACCTGCTAGAGGAGCGCCTCACTGCAGCTGAGAAGAGTATAGTTGCTGTAGGTGCTTCTCGCGGCGACCCTCGCGCCCCTTTCTTTGAGGGGTGTTCCCCCGTTCCCCTTCTGCCCTCTGTTGCTTCTGCTGCTGCTGTCGACCTCGTTGGCACCGAGCAGGTCGGGGCTGCGTCTGCTCCCAGTGGAAGGCGCCGCTACTGCAAGGGCAAAGGGGGCAAGGGTGGTGGAGGGGACGCCGGGGGCGGCGGTGGTGGCGGTGGAGGAGGCGGAGGGGGTGGGGGTGGAGGCAAGGGTGGTGGCGGGAGTGGGGGCGTCGGTGGAGGCGGTGGAGGTGGTGGAGGCAGCGGCAGCGGTGGTGGAGGCAGCGGCAGTGGTGGTGGAGGCAGCGGCAGCGGTGGTGGAGGCAGTGGCAGCGGAGTTGGAGGTGGCGGCGGCGGTGGTGCAGGTCGGGGTGGAACCGCGCAGCGTGGAGGCTTCGGCGGTAGCCAGCGCCAGCAGCAGCCGCTTTCCCGTGAGACCCCGTCGCCCCAGCAGCTTCGTGAGTGGTACGCTGGGCGTGGGAGGTCTGGGGGTGCTGGTCCCTGCACCTACGTTCTCCGCACCGGTGGGCGCCGTGGGGAGACGTGCGGCTTGCCACACACGCCGCAGCGCTGTTTTGGTCGCCTGTCTGACGCCTGGCGTGCACAGTTTCGTGACGCCCCTGAGCTCCCTAGCTGGGCTGATCTGCTTAGGCAGAATGTTGATATCTTTGCTCTTGACTTTGATGCTATCCTTGCTGCCATGTATGCCGTGACTATTAGTGCTGACGGTGACTGTTACCTCTGTGTGCCGCCCGACCCAGGTATAGAGTCTACTGCTCTAGGTACTGGTGAGGCTGGTGCTCTAGGTGCTAGTGAGTCTGCTGCTCCAGGTGCTGGTGAGTCTGCTCTCTCTGGTACTTCGCCTGCTAAGGCCTTGCACACCTTCACACTTGACTCATGTGCTTCCCGCTGCTTCTTTCATGACAGCACCACACTCACGCCGCTCTGTCGGCCAGTTGCAGTCTCCCTGTCGGAAACCTCCTGGGGCCCCGTCCTTGCGCACTCCTCCACGGTCCTGCCGTGTTCAGCAGTCCCGTCTGGCTCACTGTCGGGTCTTCACCTCCCCTCGTTCTCTACGAACTTTGTGAGTGGAGCTGACCTCCAGGATGTGTGGGTTGACCAGTTCACCCCTGGAGGTCAGCGTGTGACCCACTGTACGTGCTCCCGGACTAGTCGGCACCTGGCCACGTTCACCCGAGCGCCTGGCTCGAGTCTGTACACACTGACTACTGTGTCCCCTCAGGTAGCTGCGTCTGCGTCTGTGTTTGCGTCAGGTCAGCTAGCGGCCCCCTGCTCATGTCGCGCTTTGCGCACCAGACCGTCCTCTGGCACCACCGTCTTGGTCACCCCTCGGTGCAGCGCCTTCGTGGCATGCACCGACGTGTCCTTGTCTCAGGTCTTCCCAGGGTTCTCCCTCCCCTACCACCCTCGCCTGCTCCTCCCTGTCTTCCCTGTGTCCAGGGGCGTCAGCGCGCCGCTCCTCACTCCTCCTTGTTTCCCCCGACGACTGCTCCCTTGCAGACCCTCCACATGGACGTGTGGGGTCCAGCCCGCATTCGTGGACAGGACCGCGAGCGGTACTTTTACCAGTCAGAGGCAAACTCACCACCTCTATCAGAGTGCAGACGCAGAACGGTAAAGTCCGTCCCGAACCGCTCGCGGAGCTGGAGACGGACAGCGCGGATCCAAGGGATCAAAACATCAGGGACCTCCCCCTTGCTGCGCAAGGGGAAGACCGTAGTGTAACGCGAGTAGTCGTCAACAACCAGCAGAAAGTAGCGCTCGCGGCCCTATCCCCGGACGCGGGCTGGGCCCCACACGTCCATGTGGAGAGTCTGCAGGGGAGCAGTTGTCGGGGGAAACGAGGAGGAATGAGGAGCGGCGCGCTGCCGCCCCTCGACACAGGGAAGGCAGGGAGGGGCAGGCGAGGGTGGGAGGGGAGGCAGAGACCTGGGAAGACCAGAGACAAGGAGACGGGAGTGCATGCCACGGAGGCGTGGCAGGGAGGGGTGACCAAGGCGGTGGTGCCACGGAGTCTGGTGCGACAGGGCTCGACACGAGCAAGGGGCTGCAAGCTTTCCTGACGCGGACGCTGGCGCAGCTACCTGAGGAGTCTCTGTAGTCAGTGTGTACAGACTCGACCCAGGCCGACGAGTGAACGTGGCCAGGTGACGGCCCGTCCGTGTGCACGTGCAGATCGCCACACGCTGACCCCTAGTAGTGGTGGTAGTGACCATTGCATCCTGAAGGGCAGCGGTACTCACCAAGTTCGTAGAGAATGAGGGGAGGTGAAGACCTGACAGCGACCCGGACAGAACCGCCGGACACGGAAGAACAGTGGAGGAACGGGCAAGAACTGGGCCCCTTGAGGGGTCAGCCAGTCTCACAGCAACAGGTGCAGGGAGTGGTGTGAGTGTGGCACTGTCGCGAAAGAAACAGCAGGAAGCACCTGAGTCAAGCGTGAAGGTGTGCAAGGCCTCAGCAGGCGCAGTACCAGAGAGAGAAGACTCACTAGAACCTAGGGCAGCTGCCTCTATACCTGGGTCGGGCGGCACACACAGGTAACCGTCACCCTCAGCACTAACAGTCAATGCATACATGGCAGTAAAGAGAACATCATAGTCAAGAGCAAAGATATCCACACCCCGCCTGAGCAGCTCGAGCCAGAAAGGAAGCTCAGCCGCGTCGCCTAACTCTGCACACCAGGAGTCACTCAACGAGGAGAAGCAGCAGGACTGTGTATGACCAACTTTCCCGCAAGTCTGACCAGCCCGATCACATGTGCGAATAACGTACAAGCAGGGAGCATTACTACGAGACGCCCCACGCTGAGCAAACCACCCATGAAGCTGCAGGGGCGCAAGGGTCACGCGCGGACACCGGTGCAGCTTCATCTGGCCACCGCCAGAAACTCCCCTGTGAACAGCTTCACGGCGACTGCCACTACGGCCGCTGCCACAACCCCAACTAGTGTACCACTCACGAAGCTGCTGGGGCGTAAGGGTCTCGCGCGGACGCCGCTGAAGCTGCAGCTGACCACCGCCAGAAACTCCCCACTGAACAGCTCCACCGAGACTGCCACTTCAGCCGCCGCCACCACTCCCACCGCTATCACGAAGAGACGTCATAGCGGGTGAAGTATGGAGGCGTGCAACCAGCACGGCAACACGCAGGGAAGGCAGGGCGGCGAGCAGGCACTAGGGTAGGTCGGGGCGGCGCACGTCAGGGAAGGGCGGTGCGCGGCCAAAGCAGGGCAGCGCGCTGCAAGCAGGGCGGCGCGCGAGCAGGGGAGGGCGCGTGGGCAGGCAAGGGCAGCGCGCGGGCTGCAGAGGGCGGCACGTGGGCTGCCAGGGTGGACGTGACGGGTAGGGGCAGGGCGAAGCCCGGGCAGCAGGTCGGCGCGCGGGCCGCAGAGGTGGCGAGCGACGCGCGGGCCGGGCAGGGCAGCGCTGCGGCGAGCGGCGCGCGGGCAGGGCGGCGGCTCGGCAGCGAGCCGCGCGCGGGCAGGGCGATGGCGCGGCGGCGAGTTGCACGCGGGCCAGGTGTCAGATTATAATGCTTGTCTAGTCTATAGTGGGGTACTCAAAAGTGAGTATAACCCTTTTAGGCTTGCTACTTGTATCCCTCTCCTTTCTAGTTCAATCACTTCTTCTCCTATTTCTCTTTCATATACCCTAAAACCTAGCTATGGCTTCTTAGCCTTAGCTACTATCTTAACATGGTATTCAGAGCAGGCACCTTCCTGCTGCCTTCCTTAACGGGCCCACCAGTCTGCTTCCGCTGCCTGTCATCCTTCCGTGCGCCCCGGGCGCACGGCGGTTTTCTGCCCGCCGTGCGCCCCGGGCGCGCGGCGTCTTCCTGCCCCGCGCACGGCCTGCTCTCACGCCGCCTGTGCGCCTGCCCCACGTCCGCGCGTGGGCCTGTTCTGCCCGCCCGTACCCTGCCCTTCGCGGCGCCCTGCAAGGCGCCGCTCCTGCTCGTCGCGACGCCCCTGCGGGACCCGTGCGTCGCCGCTCCTGCTCGTCGCGACGCCCCTGCGGGACCCGCGCGGCGTTGCCCTGCTCGTCGCGACGCCCCTGCGGGACCCGCGCGGCGTCGCCCCTGCTCGTCGTGGCGCCCCTGGGGCGCCGCCCCTGCTCGTCGCGGCGCCCCTTGGGCGCTGTCCCTGCTCGTCGCGGCGCACCCCCCCCTGGCCGCCGCCTCTGCCTCCCCTGCGCCTGCGCCTGCTTTGCAGCAGCGCGCGGGCCTGCCCTGCACCAGCGACGCCGCCCCTGGAGCAGCCGCCCCTGGCCCCTGGAGCAGCCGCCCCTGGAGGAGCCGCCCCTGCAGCAGCCGCCCCTGGCCCCTGGAGCAGCCGCCACTGCAGCAGCCGCCCCTGGCCCCTGGAGCAGCCGCCTCTGCAGCAGCCGCCCCTGGCCACTGGAGCAGCCGCCACTGCAGGAGCCGCCCCTGGCCCCTGGAGCAGCCGCCCCTGGAGCAGCCGCCCCTGGAGCAGCCGCCACTGCAGCAGCCGCCCCTGGCCCCTGGAGCAGCCGCCCCTGCAGCAGCCGCCCCTGGCCCCTGGAGCAGCCGCCCCTGCAGCAGCCGCCCCTTGCCCCTGGAGCAGCCGCCCCTGCAGCAGCCGACCCTGCAGCTGCCCGCGACGCCGCTCCTGGACCCTGTGCAGCCGTGGGGGGAGGGTATGGGGGTGGCGGGTGTGGGGGTGATGACTGTGGGTGCTACCCTTCCCCTCCTCCTCCTCCTACTTCGTCTCCCACTGCTGCAGCTGCCACTGAAGGGTGGTGGATGTGTGGGAGCCGAGGGGAGAGGAGCTAAGGGGGTGTCGTGGGAATGGAGACAGGGGTGCAGCAAGGGAGTGTGTGAGAAGGGGGTGTGGGACTATTAGGGGAGGTAGAGCGGAGGTCGCCGTCGTGTCGTCAGCAGCGCCAGTAGTCCGGAGCCCTCGTGCTCTCGGTAGCCCAGCGAGCCTGCTTCGCCAGTCGCCTGTGGGTCAGTTGCTCCTGCCGCTCGTCGTAGCCGCGGAGCCAGATACTCCCGTAGTCCGGTGCCCTCGTGCGCTCGGTAGCCACTGTGTGCGCCGCTCCTGTGCCCGTGCGCCTGCAGCTTCAGCCGTCACCTCCTATCTCCTTTCCTCACACAGTCCCTCCTCCTCCTCACCTGCCCTCTGTAACTGCCTCTAGCTCTGGTTGTGCTTGTGACTTATTCTATGACTTCTTGCTGTGCTGATTATACCCCACTTTGTCTATGGGGGTGTGTCAGATTATAATGCTTGTCTAGTCTGTAGTGGGGTACTCAAAAGTGAGTATAACCCTTTTGGGCTTGCTACTTGTATCCCTCTCCTTTCTAGTTCAATCACTTCTCCTTTTTCTCTTTCATATACCCTAAAACCTAGCTATGGCTTCTTAGCCTTAGCTACTATCTTAACACCAGGCGGGGCGACGCAGCGGCGAGCCGCGCGCGGGCAGGGCGCCGGCTCAACGGCGAGCCGCGCGCGGGCAGGGCAACGGCGCGGCGGCGAGCTGCGCGTGGGCAAGGCGGGGCGACGCGACGGCGAGCCGCGCGCGGGCAGGGCGGCGGCTCTGCAGTGAGCCGCGCGCGGGCAGGGCGACGGCGCGGCAGCGAGCTGCGCGCGGGCAAGGCGGGGTGACGCGGCGGCGAGCTGCGCGCGGGCAGGGCGGCGGCTCGGCGGTGAGCCGCGCGCGGGCAATGCGGGGCGACGCGGCGGCGAGCCGCGCGCGGGCAGGGCGGCGGCTCTGCGGCGAGCGGCGCGCGGGCAATGCGGGGCGACGCGGCGGCGAGCCGCGCGCGGGCAAGGCAGGGCGCCGCGGCGGCGGCTCGGCAGGGCGCGCGCGGGCGGCGCGACGTAGGGCAGGGCGCGCGTGGGTAGCGCGACGCAGGGCAGGGCGTGCGCGGGGCGGCGCGACGTAGGGCACGGCAGGGCAGGGCGGCGCGACTTGTGGGGTAGCGCGATTTGGTGGGCCCTTAAAAAAACGGTCCTAGGAGAGGACCAGCTCTGAAACCATGTTAGAATGTGGAAGCGAGAGTGAATGAATAAGCAGCAGGATGGGTACAAGCACTAACCCTAATTTGCAACATACTCTGTGCGAACCTTCCTAAGGTGATCCTGGTTACGATATACCTTCTGATCGCAGCAGGAAATAAAAACGATCACATGACCAGTCAAAACAAGCAACAACACAACGCTCAGAGTGGATCACGAAGGCACGACATATTTTGAGAAACAAGCGGCCTCAAGGCCAGTTCAAGAGTTCACAAATATATGAGTGCAAGTACAAGCAACAAGAAACGAGTGTCTGCTTCTACGAGTGTCCTAACTGAAGATAGAACATGTGGTGGCATCTGAGGCCACAAATTCCAAGCGGACCTGACCGTGTCGCTACAACTCTCGCAGAAGAAAGTACCTCACGTCAACGTGCTTCACTGTACTCTCCAGTCGAGGCTCTCGACATAGGAGAATCATGGCCTTGTTGCCAGCGAACAATGTCGGCACAGAGTTCAGCCGCTCACCAAGGTCGATGAGCAAGAACGTCAACCAGCGAAGCTCCTGCGCAGCCATGGCACTGGCGTAGATCTATGCCTCTACGATGGACTGCGCCAGAGATGACGACCGTGTAGACCTCCACGATACAGCTCCAACGCCCAAGCTAGTAACCTTGAGTAGACCACTGAGTCTACGCGTTGTCGGCGTAGGAAGAGTTGTAGTGACAAGTCAGCACAACTATGTATGTCCCTCCAAGCACAAGACCCATGCCTAATGTATTCACCGGGTACGTCGCCACCCTCACATCATCCGTCCAGTAAATAGGTCTGTGTTTCCCAGTTGCAACAAAGCGAGAAATGACGCTGAGGGGAAAGGCGAGGTCCGGGCAAGTACAAGTCATCAGGTACATGAGGAAACCCACAAGCTCTTCATAAGGACCACTGGACTCAAAGGGCTTGTCACGAAAAGGGCCAGTGAGTCTGTGATCAATGGCAAGAGGAGTAGGATGTGTGGTGGAGTGCTGAAGGACATGCTGCACCATGTGTGACTGAACCAGTGTGATGGTGCGAGCGACTCTGTCCTTGGTGATCTGCAAGCCAAGGTAGCGGCGCAGTTCGCCCAGGTCAGTGCACGTGTGTCTCTTCTGCAATTCGGTCTTCACCTGAGCCAGAGCAATCGTGTCTGCTGTAGCGAAGGCCAAGTCATCGTCTTGGACAAGAACGAAGAACGGAGTGGAACCAGTGCGAACAAACAGCGACGGTTCAACGGACGAAGGACGGAACCCAAGATCAGCAAGTCTGGTGCGTAGCGTATTGTGCCACTCATGGGGTGCTTGGCGGAGACCGTGGTCGCCTCAGGCTCCACTGGGTCACTGGAAGGAGGACGGCGCAACCAGGTCTCCTCGTGCAGGTGGCCCTGGAGAAAGGTAGTGGAGAGGTTGGGGGAGTGCAGCTCGTAGTCTCGATACGCTACAAAGTGAAGTAACACCTGAAGAGTGACTATTTCGGGGTCGGGGTGAAGGTTGGGAAGAAGTCCATTCCCTCACGCTGACTTAAGCGCCTAGAAACATAGCGCGCCAAGAAGACAGACAATGAACCAGGCGGACGCTTCACTTTGAAGATCCACATGTCATCAGCTATGTTCGCCCAAGGCGAGAGAACTGCTTCGACGTAAGTGCCTGTGGGTCTCCAAGACTCCAACGCTGATTCCGTGGCTATTATTCACTGAGGGGCTCACTGCCTTGATACTGCCTCACGGTATGTGCGAGGAGTCAGTATGTCAAGGGCGACGGGGTCTCCCTCATGGGCTAGCAGCATGGCGCTGAGGTGGGGAGAAGCGGTTGCCAAGAACTCCAGCTCAAACTACCTGTCCTCTAGGACGTTACAACCAAGGGCAGACTCACTCCATGTGGATAGAGGACGGGTAGCCACCACGCGGATGGCGTAGTCAAGGCGGCGAGTGCTGGCGAAATCACCAACAGCGGCAACAAGAGCCGAGACGGACGACGGAGAGGCACGAAGGTTGGTGAAAAGAGAGGCGAGAACACGTGTGACAACAGAACTAGCAGCACGGTAGTAGTCAGTGTTGGGGGTAGAGGAGACAGAAAGGGATGACTCAGGAGGAGAAGGGAGGACAGACCCAGGCGGAGAATGACGACTACTAGAATAGAGGAGGAGAATGTGAAGGTTATCAATAGGAGACGAGGAACGATCACACGGGGGACAAGGGCGGACGCGAGAGTGCATGACAACAGGTAGAACAGGAGGTGAACTAGGAGGAGAGACAGTAGCTGGGGACCGATCCGGAGGAGGAAGGCCGTGAGCAAGAGGAGGCGGTGATTGGTCCAAAGATGAGGAAGGGAGACCAATGGTCCGAAGACCACACACAGGTCGGAAAACGTTGTTGCAAAAGTGCCTGGTGAGGCTCCTTCTGCTGCTGCGGATGCTGCTGCTGCTGCAGCTCCTGCCGCTGCAACTTCTACTGCTGCGGCTCAAGCTCCAGAGTCTCCTGCACCAACTCCCAGCACCCCCAGAAAAAGCACCTCTGGTGCCAGCGCCTGCAGTTCCAACGCCCCCAGAACTGGCACCCCCAGTTCTAGTACCCTCAGCTCCTGTATCCTTAGAACTAGCACCTCGAGTGCCAGTGCCCTCATCTCGAATACCCTCAGAACTAGCACCTCCAGCACCAGTAGCCTCAGCTCCAGTACCCCCAAAACTAGCACCCCCAGAGACAGTACCCTCAGCCCCAGCACCCCCAGAACTAGTTTCTCGAGTGCCAGCACCCTCAGCTCCAGCACCCTCAGAACAGCACCTCCAGCGCTCATGCCTTCAACACCAACACCCCCAGGGTCAACTACAACCTAACGCGGTAGTGCCAACGGCCGCTGCAGTGACAACGAGGACAAATGCGGGGAAGGAGGCAGCACCTGAAACGCGATCGAGGGGAGAGGGGTAGCGTGGGACACATCTGGCGAGGCAGGACCAGGGGAGGGCGGGTGTACTGGAGGAACGGGAGCAGGAGGAGGAAAGGGGGCGAGGAAAAGGGGAGGAGGGGGAGCCGGGAGACCTCGACAGGGATACTGGGCGTAGTACGACACGGACTCGTCAAATATGACGTCACGAGAGTCAAGGAACGGATGGGGGGTGCAAGGTTTGAGCTTGTCCGCAGAGGTGTCGAAGACACCGGAAAACCAAGGAAGGCACAGGGGAGGGCGCGAGCCGAGAGCTTGTCCGCAGAGGTGTCGCGGACAAGCGCAAGTCAGCCCCAGACACGAAACTTCGATGCAACACAAGGGGATCCTGTCCAAAGACTCGTAGGTGAAGCCTCTGGCCGTGTGACACTGTCAAAGTTACAATAGTAGCTTAGGAACTAGGTTTAGTGTCGAGAAGGTTGTGCAAGGGAGGATCGAGAATGACGTGGTTCACTATGAGAAGAGTTATAAGTTATAGCAAGCCAAAGGGTGCACCACCTAGCAGGAAACATATATGACTACACTACAGCTAGAGCTACATGCAGTTATACAAAAATATATATAAAATATATTCTGACACACCCCCTAACCGCATACAGGAATAGCCACGTGCAGAACACCCCCTGAAGGGGTACACCCTGCACAGCGGAAGGAGAGGAGAGAAGTACCAAGGAGGAGGAGAATGAGGGATGAGGAGAGGAGGTGGGGGGGAGCCACGCGGCGAACCCCTCTTACGAACCCCCAAGTCCACACCCCCTTTCAGCCACCCCCCTAAACCACACCCCCTTTCAGCCACCCCCTTAAACCTCACACCCTTTGTTCAGCCGCCATCCGGAACCGCACCCTTCCGTCACCCCCTCACCCTCCCCCCACAGCGGCATGTGCGGCAGTGAGCGAGGGGGGAGGGGCGGCAGCAGGTTGCTCACACGACGGGCGTGACGGGTGCGACGGGTGCTGCGACGTGAAACACGACTGGGAGCGCCAAGGCTAGCGGTGGGCCCATTAATGAGGAATTGTCCGTAGGAACGAACAGCTCTGATACCATGTCAAAGTCACAAAAGTAGCTTAGGAACTAGGTTTATGGCCTAGGCTTAGGAGCCTAGGCCAAACGGGTGTTGAGAAGGTTGTGCAAGGGAGGATCGAGAATGAGGTGGTTCACTATGAGAAGAGTTACAAGTTATAGCAAGCCAAAGGGTGCACCACCTAACAGGAAACATATATGACTACACTGTCAACGGGACGTGTGGTTGGCCCCGCCCTCGCTTGGGCGGTGCCGACTTCGTGGTCGGGTGTGAGGGGTGCAGCCGACCTGCAGCAGTAGGCGAGCTGGTCGACGGGGTTCGTCGACCTGCAGGAGGGCCACTGCAAGGGCGCCGACTTCGGGAGGGCGCCGACTTCGGGTGGTCGACCTGGCGAGGTCGACATCGCGGGCGTCGACTTGATGACGCCAACTTGGGGACTTGGGAGGTCGGCTGACAGGTGTGCTGGTCGACCTGGAGCTGGCCGACCAGGTGTGTCGTCGACCTGGGGCTGGTCGACCAACGGTATGGTCGACCTGGTGAGGTCGACTGGAGGTGGTCGTCGACTTGTGTGGTCGATGGGCACGTGAAGGAGCAGCTTGGTCGACGTGGTTGCCCGGTCGACCAGGTTACCTGGGTGACGAGGTTCTGCGGAGGCACGTTATGGTCACCCAGGTGGTTCGTGGCGAGGCCGACCTCGGTGTGGTATCCCGAGGCCGACGTGGCTGATCAGGGTGCAGTCGTCAGCACGAGAGTGATTTGGTGTGTGCGCTGTGCAGGTGACGAGGCACAGCACGCCAATCATCTACGCGAACCTGCGAAGCGGGTGCACCGTTGTCATGTGGGTGCAAAGTTGTGCAGCCGCCTTGCTGCAGCGTTGTCACGCCGTCGACTTGCAGCGTTGGCGAGCCGCGACTCTGCACCGCTGGAGCGCGGTCGACCTTGTCGTGCTGGAACGCGGTCGACCGTGCTGCGTTGGCAGTTGGCCGACTTGCATGCTAGCTCTGATGTAGTCAGTCTTGCCAACTTTGTTGCCATCATTCTGAATCATTGTTCTCAACTTCTGCTAGTGAAACTCTTGCGGTCTTACCCCGTCAATGCACAAGTGCTAGAGAACGACTAAGGAATGAACGAGCGCAGACATCACTCTTGCCCCATGCATAGCCCGTAGTCTAGTTCCCGTTGATTGAGTTATCTCTGCATGGTGCGGTAAGTGTGGACGGCACACGACTTACCTTTCATTCTAGTCGACGTAGTGGTCACATACCTATTGTGTTCGTAGGCCAGCAGCTGTGCATTAGTCACCACCATGGTTGGCGTAAGTGACGCTGGTGTTGCAGACACCGTGGAGGCACGGTTGGAAGGCGCGAGGAGATGCCATGAGGCGAAGGAGTTCGGCAACCTCCCCTGGGAGGTCGTTGAGGCTGGCATCCGCGCTGTATGGGCGACGGAGCACCCTCCTTCTCGGCCTGCATCTCCTCGACCGGTGAACACCGAGGGCGGCGTCGACGTTGGCGGCGTCGACGTGAACACTGGTGATGACCAAGTCGGCAGCAGTGCGGGAGGCACGTCGAGGCAGCGTGGTGTCATTCACGCCGATGAAGTCGGCGGCGTTCAGTCGCGAGGGGTGCGGTTATCGGTGGCCGCAGGCTCCTTGCAGGGTGACGTCGGAGGACGTCGAAGTGGTTTGGCGCCGATGTCGGCGACCCATGTGACCGCGGGAGGAATCGCGCCGAGCTACGGCTACTTCAAGTTTACGCCGGACAGGATCTCGTTTACCCCCCTACTCGTTGGTTAACTGGACATACTCACCTGGAAGGAAGCTATTGAGCCCCAGCTGGAGATGGCCGGGCTGATCCGCTTCGCCCGTGGCACCGTGGTGACGCCGGAGGAGCACTACCCCGACTTGCGAGCGGAGTTTCGCGCCGTGCAGTTGCTGACCTTCACGGTCATCTCACGGTGCTGCTCGCCGGCCGTACAGATCGCCTTGAAGTCGTGCAAGGAGTACCTCGACGCCGGCCATCGGGCGTGGCATTTCATCGAGTCGACTTACCAAGTCACCGACGACTTGTTCATTGCCCAGCTTGAAGGGCAGCTGACGCACCTGCGTATGGGCGACCAGGAGATGGCGACCGACTACTGCAACCGAGCTCGACGGATTCTCGCCATCATAAAGATGTCCAACGCACAGTACTCGACGGCTTCGTATGTCACGCACGTCATGCAGGGACTCCCGAGTAGCTACAACTTACTGAAGTGGCTGTCGATGGCGCCGAGCACGCGGGCGACACTTAACAAGGACACCTTGATCTCGTACATCTTGCACGATCAGGCGATGCAAGAGGCTGAGCGGTCCCAGGAGGTGCTAGCGCAGGTGAACTTCGTCGCCCCGGCGAAACAAGGAGGTCGACCGGGGCAGCGTAGGCAGTCTGGCGGCGGTGGTAGCAGCGGGTGGAAGTCTGCAAAGGACGCAGCCAATCAGAAGTCGGCCACGGGTGGAGGTCGAGGAGGAGGAAGTCGGTGTCGGGAGTGCTGGCTGTGTGGCAACCCCGACCACCTCTCCTTCGAGTGCCCCGACCACAGCGACTCCGACAATGACAACGCCAAGGGAGGCCGCAGGAGGTCTGGCAGCCCTCGTCCCCGTCGAGGAGGAAACAAGCCGCGCAAGGAGAAGCAGTCGACCACGTTGACCTCGGCGAAGGACGCCGACTCCTCTGCTAGCGGAAAAGGGCGAGATGACAAGGCGGCGTCGTGCTCGCTGGTCGGCGTCGTGCTCGCTGGTCGGCGTCGTGGAGCCGACCCTCTCGCTGGCGCTAGAGGCTCGGGAGGACTTCCAAGCGATGGCGGCAGCTGTGCAGGCGAACCCGTCGGTGGTCCTGCTCGACAGCGGCTGCTCCCACCACCTGATGGGGACGAAGGAGGTCTTCGTCGACCTGTAGCCGAGCGGCGACGTTAAGCACGTGCGCGGCTTCAATGGGGCGCTGCAGTACGTCCAGGGCCGGGGCACGGTCGCTTTGCTAGGGGAGGCCGGGAAGCAGGTGTTGATCCCCAACGTGCTCTACGTACCGGGCGTGCATGCGAACCTGCTGTCGGCTGGCCAGCTGAAGGAGAACGGTCTGAAGCTGAAGGAGGACGGCGACGGGATGATGCTCGTCACGGTGGAGGGAGACATCATCGGTCGGGCGTCCTATACCGGCCGTGCCCTCTGCACCGACCTGCGCCCCTGCTCGGTGAAGTCGACGACATCCTCGACGGAGGTGGTGTCCCTGCGAGCGATAGTCTCGGCGACGAAGGCAACGCCGGACAGGCTGCATGCCAGACTCGCCCACATCGGCATGGACACTATTCTGAGCTCGGCGAAGCACGAGGTCGCCACTTGGCTGGACCTCAAGTCGGCGTCTGGCGCCGACTCGCCGTGTGTTTCGTGTGTTGGCGGGAAGCTGGCCGTCGTGCTAATCGACCTGTGCGGGCCTTTCCGAGTGACGGCCAAGGACGGTAGCCTGTACTTCTTACTGCTGAAGGACCACAAGACCCGCTACATGTGGGTGAGGTCGGTCGCCAAGAAGTCCGACTTGCTGCAAGAGTTCGTGCAGTGGCTGGCGGTGGCTGAGTGGCAGACGAAGAAGTCGGTGCTGATGCTACGCTCTGAACGGGGTGGGGAGTTCCTCGGGAAGGAGTTCACCGCCTTCGTGAATGGCAAGGGGATCGTCCACGACCTGACCTGCTTGTACACACCGCAGCAGAACGGCATGGCGGAGCGGGAGATGCGCACGGTGGTGGAGTCTGTAAGAACGATGCTTCTGCACATGGGCGTGCAGCACCACTGTTGGCACCTCGCTCTGCGGCAGGCCGTCTAGGTTCGCAACTGCCTAGAGAGGTCGGCGCTGCCGCCGGGGACGACGCCGTTTCAGCTGCTCACCGGGACGAAGCCCGACTTGTCTATGGCACGGGTGTGGGGCTGCATGGCGCAGTTCTTGGTCCCCAAGCAGCAACGTGGTGGTAAGCTGAAGCCGAAGGCCAGGTGGGGCCTTCACCTCGGTGTGTCGGAGGCGAGCAAAGGCTAGAAGCTCCTCGACATCGCCGACAACCGGGTGGTCACCACGTCGGACGTGGTGTTCTACGAGTCGATGTCCCTGGAGGTGTGGAAGTCGGTGCCCGGACCGACGTCGAGGCGGACGCCGACCACTCCGCCGACGAACATCTCGACGGCGACACTCCCCTTGCTCGATGCGATCGGTGAGCCTGCTGCTGAGGACGCCGAGGCTGTCCTCCTTCCCTTCCCCTCCCCTGCCCCTCCCCTTGTGGCTGACCTGCGCCGGCTGACTCTGGAGTCGGCCTCCGGCGATGAGGGGAGCAGTGGGGCATCGCCTGTGGCGCCGGCTAAGAGCATCGCCGGTGGCCGACGTGACGCCCCGCAAGTCGACGTGAGAATGAAGTCGACGCCGGCAGGGGAGGAGTAGGCCGAGGAAGTACAGCCGATGGGGGTGAAGTCTGCAAACGGGGCAGCGGCAAGGGAGCAGATGATAGGGGAGCATGCAGCAGTGAAGCTGACCAAGGAGCAGTCGGCGACCGGGCAGACGGCAGGGGAGCCGATCGCAGGGGAGAAGTCGGCCGGCACGCCGACCGTGGTGGAGCAGGACGCTGAGGGCAGCAACGACAGTGACGATGGAGGGGACGCCGAGGAGTCTACCGACAGCGACGTGGTGGAAGTCCAAGGTGGACCACGGCGTACGGGCCGACTTCGAAGGCCGCCTGAGTTCTTTGTCCCCGCTGCCTTCACCACGGTGTACGACGTGGACGACGATGACCTGGCGTACGACGACGTCGAAGACGATGAGGAGCTTAATCCTGACATGCACGCCGACCCCGAGCACCGTTGGGACATCTCGACGATGACGGTGAAGGAGCCGTTGGCGAGCTGGAAGGGCAAGGCGGTGAAGGCCGCCATGGAAGAAGAGATCCGCAGCCTCATTAGCATGGGGACGTGGGAGCTGGTCGAACCCCCACCTGGGTGAACATCATGAAGAACCGGTGGGTGCTGACGACGAAGTACCACATCGACGACACAGTCGAGCGCGAGAAGGCGAGGCTGGTCGTGAAGGGCTTCACGCAGGTGTATGGCACCGACTACGACGAGACGTGCGCGCCGGTGGGCAGCTACGTCACACTGAGGACCTTCCTCAGCATCGTGGCCGTCCTCAACCTCAACTTGATGCAGCTCGACTTCAAGAACGTCTTCCTGCAGAGTAAACTGGACCGGGTGCTGTACATGAACCAGCTGGACTACTTCAACGACGGGACCGGCCGGGTGTGCAAGCTGCTGAAGAGCTTCTACGGGCTGAAGCAGTCGCCGCTATTGTGGTACAAGGCTCTCAACGACGTGCTGGTCGGCGCTGGCTGGAAGAAGATCCAGGTCGGCTCGCCGCCAGCAGCAGCACCGAAATGCTGAAGGATCTGCTGGAGGCCGCCTTCGAGCTGCGCGAGATCTCGCCGGTGCAGAAGTACCTCAGGCTGGAGATCGTGCGCGACAGGCTGGCGAGGAAGCTGTGGCTGCACCAGCAGGGCTACGCCGACAAGCTGCGTAGGCGGTTCCTCGACGAAGAGCAGACCGGGCGGATTCCGAAGACGCCGGTCTCAATTGACGCCTATGCCGAGCTGACGTTCGACGACGAGGAGGAACAGGAGCGTCAGGAGGAGGATTACCGGCAGAAGGTCGGCTCGCTGCAATTCGCGGCGACGACGACGAGGCCGGACATCGCCTTCGCCTGCAGCAAGCTGGGGAGCGGCCTCACGGGGACCAGCATTGGCGCGAGGTCGACCGCTGCCTCGCCTACCTCGCCAACACGCGTGACACCGCCCTGGATTTTGGCAGTAGATCTGAGACGCTGGAGTTGGTCGGCTACGTGGACTCTTACAACACCGACGACAAGCAGATCCGGACGAGCACAGGAGGCTACATTTTCGTCTACGGATGGGTCGCAGTCTCCTGGTCGAGCCAGCGCATCAAGTGCGCAACGTTGTCGCCGAGTTGGAGTATGTGGCGGCCACCGAAGCCAGCAAGGAGGGACGCCGCCTTCGCTTCCTTCTTGCAGAGTTCCGGCAGCTGGACGCCGGGACGCCGACGGTCCTTCGGGGCGCCGAGTGGACAACAAGTCAGCCATCACGGTCGCCGAAGGCATGGGGTTGACGGGCAACCTCAAGTACATGGAGCGGCGACAAGCCTGGCTGCAGCACATGGTGAAGCGCGGGAAATTTTCGCTGAAGTACATCACGATTACCGAGCAGTCGGCCGACTTCCTGACGAAGGCGCTGCACTCGGATCACACTTACATTTCTTGTGCATAGGAGAACTACAATATGTACGGACACTTCCACTTGGGCACTTCTTGCGACATTCACTAGGGAGCCTCACTTGGGTCTCTTTGTTCTGCACACTGCTCCCGCCCAGGTAGCTGCGTCTGGTCATGTCGCTGCGTCGTGCTTCGATCGGTCTCTCACCCACCTGATAGTCCTGTGGCACTACTGTCTTGGTCACCTGTCCCTCCCACACCTCCGTAGTATATCTAGCCAGCGTCTTGTCTCCGATCTCCCACGCGTGTTTGCGTCGCTCCCTCCTTCGCCTGCACCGCCGTGCACCCCTTGCGTTGAGGGTAGGCTGCGCGCCACTCCTTATTCCTCCTCCCTTCGCCCGGTCACCGCTCTTTCTCTCCACCTAGACGTCTGGGGCCCCGCCCCTCGCCTGGGCTAGAGAGGGAGAGCTTCTCTCTGGTGGTCGTTGACGACTACTCCAGCTACACCACCGTGTTCCCCCTGGCAAAGAAGTCTGGCGTGACTTCTACGCTGATCAGGTGTTTGCTGGCCACTGAGACCACTCGTGGCCGTCGTGTCACCTTTCTTCACTCCGACCCTGGGGGTGAGTTTTGCTCCAGCATTCTTCGTGGATTCTGTAGCGAGCATCGCATCACCGAGGCTTGGACGCTTCTGGAGTCCCCACAGGAGAATGGGGTTGCTGAGCGTCGCATAGGCTTGGTCATGAAGATCGCCCGCACCTCCATCATCCACGCCCGCGCGCCCCATTTTCTGTGGCCCTAAGCGGTTCGCTACGATGCTCACCAGCTGAACCTCTCGCCTTGTGTCTCATGGCAAGGGGCTTCACCGAACAGTCTTTTGACCAAGTCCCCTGGTGTTGTGTCGAAGTTTCATGTCTGGGGATGCCTTGCCCTTGTTCGCGACACCTCTGCGGACAAGCTCTCAGTTCGCGCCCTCCCCTATGTCTTCCTTGGTTTCCCAGTGGGCTCCTTTGACTACAACTTTTACCATCCACCCCTCCACCACTGTCTTGTTGCGATCATGGGCCTTGTGCCCTCGTGCAACAGTAACCAGCTACATGCATGGGCCTGTGGGGCCACACGCGCATGCCAGGACCCCACGCACGGGTCCTGACAGTCGCGAGATTTTTTACGAGCACGAAACTGGTCAAAGGGCCCAGTAAACGACTCAAGCCCCACCTCCCAGCACACCCGACTCACACAATGAGCACTCATGAAAACGCATGAACAAAACGTGAACATCATGAACGAAACATAAACAGGCATGAACGAACATGTATGTACATGAACGAACATCAAAATACATGAACGCTCATGAAGCTTGCACGAACAGCATGCGAACACTCATGACTAACATGTGAAGCCTCATGAACAAACATGAACATTCGAAATCCACGCACCTTCATGAAACAACACGAACAACACGAAACACACACGAACAATGATTAAAATGAATGAATGCAACCTCACAGGGCCCACGATATCAAGGCAAAATATCATGATTACCCTGATTTCAGGATATTCTTATGTATTTGCACTGTAATGTCAGGATGATGTTGTTTTTGTTGGGTGCAAAATACTATTTTTGCACTGCAACCAGCCGCCTGCATGACGTTACGCATTTTGTGTGTGTTCTGTGTGCTTTCGTTTTCGCATTTCATTTCATGTGTTGTTGCTGTGGGATCATGATCGGTCATGACGGATCATGACTAGTCATGTGCGTTCATGTCGGCTCATGTTCGTTAATGTCGGCTCATGTACATTCATGTTTTTTTTCAAGGACGAACATGCGCGTTCATGAAAGTTCTGTGTTTCATGAATGTCGAGTTATTTTCATGAGTGCTGTTGTGAGTGTCGAGTGTGTTTGGTGTGGGGCTCGATTGTTTGACCAGCCCCAATGACCACTTCGCGCTAGTCAACAAAAAAGGACGCGAAGTCAGGACCCGCGTGTGGGGTCCTGACATGCGCATGTGGCCGTGCAGGGCCCACGCGTGTGTCGTCACTGTTTCGATCGTGCACTGTGCGCACGATCGCTACAGAACAAAGCGACATGATCGCCTCGTCACGTGCAGGACAACGCACGATCGCGTCAGGGATTGTTTTGTCCTGCACGACCGAGAAATATCTCGGTCGTGATGAGGGGCACGTGGGGCACTCGAGATTGCGGTTGACTAACGGGATTTTGCGCTGACTTGACGTGCAAGAAAATTCGCCAGAAAGTCGCGCTGCTTTGCGTCATTATTTCAACAGTGGTACAAAACGGTAAAGCCTGTTTTGTAACTGAAATACGGGAAACCCATACGAGTGTTCATGATTTGTACACGCACGATCATGAATGTTCATGAGGGGAGTCAGCAGGAGAATTTGGCAGAAGTGCAGTGGAAGACGGTTATTCTACAGTGACAGATCAAGCCAAATTCAAGAGCAGTTAAACAACCGTTTTCAATGACAGCAAGGCGAAGACCTGGACGACAGTTAGACAACTGCCTTGTGTGCTTCCTTTGTGTGCTTAGGATCTATGCTATATGTGTGCTTGTATTTGCTTTCAACTCAACAATGCTTCTATGATTTTCTCAAGCGTACATTCTACTACTACGTATTGACGAGAGTAGAAACACAACGAAGTGCTGCCGAAACTCTGCTCGACCAGAACACTCACTCTATAAGCTACGTTGAGCATAACTACGCACTTGTTTTCTACGCCCTTGGCTATGAGGTGACATGCTGTCACAGTCGGGGGGCTACAAGTGATGTTAAGTGTTGCCTAACTTACGCCTGTGAGTCGAGTTTGATCGCTTCCGCATAGTACTTAGACTTAACAGTTTTCTACCCTGTTACTTCGCGATAATGTGGAACGTGCCTGTGTTCGTTCCCCCCCGTAATATGGTCCTGCCTTGGCACGAACGATCCTCTGCCACGTTGCACATTTATTTATCGCATGCACCCTGAGTCGCAATATTCTCTCGTTGGCACACTGCATTACCAATCAGGGTCTTGCAATTTGTTTTGCCGTGAGATATCAGGATATGGCCTACAGGTACCCTGAAACTTAGGATGGCCGTATAGATATGCCATGAAAAATTAGGGCATTTTTTACCTTCTCAAGCGTTGCCCTGAGGCCTCAGCATGCCCTAAATCCTAGCACAGGCCCTACAACCTCACACTTAAATGCACATAATCCATGAATCGCTAGGACGATCCATAAACCGCAAACGCCAAAATAAAAAGCACACAAAGTGCGCATTCCACACAACACAAATTGTCTTAAAACAAATACCTTCGAATTTCACCTTGCTGGACGAATAGGCGTCAGGTTGACGTGCAGATTATATTTTGCACCCAACAGTACAGACCAGGCCCCCGGAGTCAGGAAAATTACGCTAATTGGCCCTTGAAACATATATTTTCAGGGTTTTTTTTTTGCCCCTAGACTGATTTTGTTAACCACTATTGGGATCTAAAAGCTCTATGCACGCCCTTTAATACACGCTAGTTAGTCCCCATGGGGTCACCTCCAAGGGTCCTCGGGTGCCTGGTAGAACCAGCCTCTAACCAAGGGTCCGTGTTTTGTAGAAGGACACACCAAGTGTAAGTTCAATCGACGGCACTAGAGCGCTCCCAAAATCCTTAGCACAGCGTTGACGACGAATTGGCTCGTGTGCAGATTTTACTCCTCACGTCAATACGTTGTAAGAGCAATAATTCATTCACTAAAGGATTCACAAGGATTGATCACAAACAAGCACAAGCAAAGATTAATACTAACCCACCAAAAGCTAAAGCTAACAGCCCACCGAAATAATAGCAAGAACCATACTCCGAAATGCCAACTGTCTCCACGCGAATTCAGTGGGAACATACTCGCCCACGCACAACTATGTAACCCATACTTGCCCATGCAATTCCATGAAAACGCGTGGCAATGTACGATCATGACAGCTCATGACCACAGGCGACAGTTCATGAAAACTCCTGAGCAGTTTGCGTTGTTACCGATGAAATTACGAATTCGTCGGAATTACTCTAGAACAATTCGCACAGCTTCGAATGTAGTCGCGCGCCCAACGAAACACCCCGCGGCGAATTTCTCCTCGGTGAGTGAGGACAAAGCGCTCGAGGGTTCCACAAATTCAATTGTGGACCCACGCGCGCTCGTCTTTTCCCACGCGCCACCCCACTGCCACACTCGCCCGTGTGGCCGAAACAAACGTGGGTCAAGGCTCGTGGCCTCAGGCCGCGCGTGTGTCTCGACTGGCACCCTTCGGCACCTCTTGTCACTGCGCGCATGATTGCGCAACAGAGCTCGGGCTCATGGCCTCGAGCCTTGACCAGCGCAAGACTTAGTCAAAGGGGCTGGTCAAAGTCTCGAGCCCCACACCCAGCACACCAGAAACTCACCATGAACACTCATGAAAGGTACACAGAAACTCATGAAGAAAACATAAACAAGCCTGAACAAACATGAACGAAGCATAAACAGTCATGAACGAACATGATCGTACATGAACGCTCATAAGCGAACACGAACAGAACGCGAACTTTCATGAACAGGACGCGAAGGTCCATGAACACTCATGTACCCTCGGAACTTCACACACATTCATGAAACGACATAAGCACACGAAACACACACGAACAATCATGAAAACTTATGAATGCAACCTCACACTAAAATGCCGATAACTCATGAACCGCTAAGGCAATTCACAAACCGTAAATGCCAAAACGTTAAGCACAGAAATGCGCACCTCACACATAACAAATTACCTTTAAACAAAAAACTTCATTTACCTTCACCGCCGACGAATAGGCGGTAGGTTGACGTGCAAAGCGCATATTGCACTCAACAGATTTTTCAGCTAGGTTTCTTGTACCAACACTGAAATTTCAGTGCATGTTTGGCTTGTAATGCTGATTCGAAACCACACCATCAAACCTATTTCTGGTTATGAAAATGCGTGGATTCTTGGGATTGGCAAAAAAAATCTCAAAACATTTCCGCCGTCAGCGCCAATCACGGGGAAAGGAATATTCATTGTACCTGGCTGTACTTGGCGTCGCACTTAACTTTCACGTGCTGTCGCGGAAATTTGTTCCAACACTGATTGGAAATATATTTTTTATAACAATAACACTGATTTTTCAGAGTTTTTTTGTGTTTTTTTTTTTTTTACGGACGCTGACAAAAAGTGTTTTTCCAGGGATCAATACTCACGGAAACGCATGGCCCAAAACCAATCCGGGGGCCTGGTATAGACATGAATGACAAGGGAAAAAACATTTAGACATGGTGCAACGTACAAAGCAGATCAAGACAACAACCACTACTCACTTGTGCGCGATACTTAGTGAAAACACTAGGTGAGGGATGTGCTCGCGATGCAGGGTGAAGACTTCTTTTTCCAGCATTCAACAAAAGGTACGGTAAGTCTGAAGTACTCTGAAAAATCAAGGTTCCTAGGAAATCGTCTGAAATTTCAGACAATCAGACTAATATAGTCTGATAATATCAGCCCTCGTATTTCTTATGCATCAGATGCAGTACATCTTACGAACAGAGAAGACTATACCCAACAGAAATCATGGCACACAAATGAACTTGGACCCTACACTACCAACACACTTCTTCTCATTGTACACATAATATTTTGAGATTGCTCCATTTGCAGCTCCACCATAGAAACTGTAAGCACCCGAGCATGTCAATGATGGTGACACTGGTTTTTGCCTGCCCTTCTTGCATATGCCAACAACGAATGGCCAATACTCTGCTCTTAGGCAAATCTGAAACGGTAGCATCGCAACAAAGAAAGCAAAGATGTATTGAGAGTAAAAAAAAGTAAACACTGAAAGAAGAATGCAGGGCAAAAAGTTGGAAAAACACTCTCTGGTATATGAGAAATGACTCCTTGCCCCCTCACACATCAAATATGCGTTCTGTTCAACCACCAATTTTCAATCCATTTCCTTCCCATCTCTTGCAACCCCAACCCAATTCCCCTCCACCCCTCACCTGCACGCCAGTGTTGCTGCCAACAGCAGAGGCGGATACTGGGATGACACTCGAGCAGATGAGGCCGGGATTGTTGCGGTACAGCTCAGCCCAGCGTGTAGCGTTCTCCTTCCCAGCCCTCGATGGGTCGTCCTCACTCCCCGCCACCTGCAGCAGCAGGCGCTCACACGTGTCCTGTGCTGTGAGCACGCCATATTGCAGGCACCGAGGCACAGTGTAGGCGAAGGTGGCGTTGCGCTCGATGCACAGAGAGCGGCCCGCCTTGATGGGCTCAGAGCAGTCGAGGCCGGGATTGAGTGTGGTGAGGTTGCTAGTGGTGAGGAACAGCTGGACGCTGATGGACCAGCATGTGTCGCCCTGGAGGGTGGAGCAACGGGAGAGAAGCCACAGGAGCCTGATGTGAATGGAGTGCAGCTTTACTACGTGACAGTCTTGCAGAGCTAAGCAAAGTGGAGTGGGGAATATAGAGGAATGATTGATGAGATTCCATACAACAAAGAAAATATAAAAGGGCTAATTCTCACACTGAGCGTGTAGAAGAACGCAGTGCAGGGAACGAGGAGAGGACTTCCCAGCTGAAGCACCATGTTACGAGGCAATGCATGATTGCAGTCAATGCCCTGCAGTGAGGAACGCAGGAATTTTTTCAATCAACCGTTCAGGGGATGGCATACCGTTTGCATGATGAGTCGGCAAAAAAAATAGACAGAGAAAACTTAAGCTGTTAAGTGTAGGTGTAGCGACATTGATTTTCTAATGGACTTCATTTGACACGTTGAAAATTATATAATAAGGCGTAGAACTCTCTTCTGAAGAACAAACAACTTTGATCGATCACTAGCCATGCCTGTCTCTCCACTCTTGCATCCTTCCATCTCCACTGCTTACCACATTCTGCTGCGTGAATTCGGCAAGTGAGAGGCCCACAATAGGGAGAACATCAGAGCACCACCAGTTGCTTCCACTCACTACCAGGGTGCTGGCTGTGACGTTGGCTGGAAAGGACGAATGTGAAAGCAGGGGAACACACCCAAAACAAACCTATTAGGTGTGTGTGCATAACATGGGTGGACAGTGGAAGTAGTTCGCAGGGGTGGAGACGATCCCAACATGTCATGCAAGAATAAGCGAAAGAAGCAGCGACCCTCCTGCAAACGAAGCCCAGGCAGCAGCACCTGGGTCGCAGGTGGGGAAGTTGTCAATGGTTGTGCTTGCAACGTAGTTGGGAGGACAGATGCAGGAGTAGGAGCCCTTGGCGTCGTTGATGCATGCACCCACGTAGCACGGGTTCTTCAAGTCAGACCCACACACATCCACTGCCAAGCGACACAAACACAATTGTGGAGCACAGCGTTAGGAGATATATGCGTTGGGAGCAATGGGAGAGTGAGGGGGTGGGGATTGGAGAGATAGAACTCGAAAAGGATGTAGACAGGGGCTTGGGTGAAAGAATATCTGAAGATCAAAGAAGCCCGTTGTTCTGAAAATGACCATTGTTCTGACAACGGACATGGATTCAAGTTATCATTTGAGAACCTGAATCGAACAACTTACAGTAAGCACACGTTTGGGAGCCATATCCGTTTGCAACTTGAACAAATGGCTGCTTAGACTCGTTGGGAATAGAACAGTCACACGAGTTGCTGTTGTTCCGCAGAATAGCCCGGCATGTGAACCGCCCACACGGGTTCATGCTGGGCTGCAGGTCACCATCGCCCTTGAAGCTCCTCTGGCCGCAAGGGTCCTTGGGGACTGGAGGGTGGTACAGACGAGAACGGGACGAGTAGAAGCAGGTGCATATGCAGCTTCATTGGAATAGTTAGTGGGCAGGAATAGACAAGCCTTAGCAAAATGACAGATGTAAAATCTGGAAACAACTTACAATTTTGTGATTGACCACCTTACAACTTTGGGGACACCATTGGCTCACACTCCATTCTCTCTGTTGACAATGCTTCTACCTCACTCTAATCCATAGCCAAAAACAAAAGCCATCCTCTAAACTAAACGTTGACTGAATGCTTCTTCTGTGTATTTCACCCTAACCCAAATATAGTTGATCATGTGATGTACTCAAAAGGTGGGATTTCCATATGGGGAGCGCGATGGGGGAAGCGGCCCCCCTCAAGACCACGAGGTAGATGCCTCACTCTTGACAATGGAATAGATGCCTCACTCTTGACTATGGAATAGATGCCTCACTCTTGACTATGGGGTAGATGCCAGGCAGGACGTTGATGCCACACACGCCATCCCCTCCTTGAATGTCCATGCGCATGTGGCCCCGGTCACCCCACTCCACTCCCCACGAGTTACGGATGACCCAAAACGGAGGCGCAATTCGATTTTGGCTCCCGTCACTTCTCAAAACAAAGTAGCCACTAACGAGTACGACGTGGTTGAGTTTGCCGGTATAGCAGCCAGGATTCTGGTACTTGAAGGTCTGAAGAGAATGGGGGCACCGCAACAAACAACAAACAACCACTTCAGGCATTCAGCTTACTGCGGGTAACAACTTGTGCACAACTCTGGGTTGTTTTTGAGGGATACAACTTAATGCGGGTAACAACTTGGGTACAGCTCTTGACAACTTGTGCACAGCATAGTGGGTCAACGAAAGAAACACCCACCCCGTCATATTGTGCAAAATCCGGAGCAGAAGCTTCAATATGAACCACCACTGGTTGTCGTCGTACTGCCAGCATGAGCCCCACAAACCCCTTGAACCTCGTGCGCTCAAAGCCGTGAATTGGGTACACCTTTTTCTGAAGATGAATATTTCAGAAAGGATTTTATAACAGATAGGAAGGAAGAGAAAGAAACATAAAGAAAGATGAAAGCGGCCAATCATAGCAAGCAGTATAATGAAGGGTGCATCACAGAATGAGTAGAATATACAATGTGTATCCATGTACGCTGCTGTCTGAATGTTTTATGGAATTTTAAGTCTGGCTCGGCCCTCGTCCGGCTCGGCCCTCGTCCGGCTCGGGGCAAGTCGGCCTAGGACGACCTTTGATTATGCCTGGTATTCGCTGTTTGCTACTTGCTGCCATAACATGGCCTCTTGGCCACTGTGTATGAAACTTCAGGCGCTCTTGTATGCTATCAGGACGTTAGTTCAATTCGGTTTGAGTTACAACCATATATCACCAGTTGTAGTACAGTCGCAACCCTCGTATATCACAGTGGCTTTCATCGACTCAGAGAGGGTCCTCGTATATCACCAGTTGTAGTACAGTCGCAACCCTCGTATATCACAGTGGCTTTCATCGACTCAGAGAGGGTCCTCCTCGTATATCACCAGTTGTAGTACAGTCGCAACCCTCTCAACATCAGGAACACCATACAAAGTTCCCAAATCTCATGAAAATCTACACACTCTAGTCTTTCACATCACCACACTACTCACAGGCGATCCAGCCTCCGTGACTCCACCGCGAGGCAGCGTGAGAAGCCTTTCCAATGCCTCGGTGGGAGAGCCCCCCGTGCTGCACTTGTCAGCTTCGGAGGTGAGCCCCATGGCTGCAAAGAGTGACTCCACTGACAGCCGCGGCGCCTCTGCATTCATTGCAATGCCGTATGCCGCTTCCACACTCGCCACCAGCGCAAACGCCCAACAAGCACCTGGATATGATGAAAACAGTTTCATAGATAATTGAAGCTAATGCGACGATGGTTGAAGAATGATGGAAACACGTATTGCGACGAGCATGGTACGATAATTGAAACTAGATGTGAGCAATGGGCGAACTCAAACGTGCTTGAGACACTTTCAAACACTTCTCCAACACGAACCAAACATGTTCGGGTTCGAATGAAACACCATTTCCAAAACGTGGTGCTCGACGTTCGCCTATGGGGGAGAACAGTTTGGTGTTCGACCCGAACACGAACGTGTTCGGTTCGAGCAGTCCTCCCCCCTCCTCCATACCCCCCCCCCCCCCAACTCCACAGCTCTCCAACCCCCCTCCACATCCCTCCCCCCCCCCACTCCACAGCCCCCCAACTCCCCTCCACAGCCCCGTCCAGGTCCTGCTCATTGAGACCCTCCCTTCCAGTGCTGTCGCACTTCATCCACAAACTGGACACTTCAAACACTCGAACATGTTTTATGTTCAACGTGCCTCGACACCAGCAATTAAACAATTGAACATGTTAACCCGGAACACTTGCATCATGTTTGGGTGGAACATTTTATGCCGAACACTTAAATGTTCGGTTGAGAAGAATTCCCCCCAAAAATACAGCTTTTAGATGTTTGTGTCGAGCCGAATAGGGGTTCACCCATTTGCTCACGTCTAGTTGAAACATGAAAGTGACCAGCAGCAAAACAGCAAACGGAAACACGCAGACTGTAGCAACCAATCAAGACACACCAACCAAGCTATCGGCTCTAACATAATTCTCCAGGTTCCCCAATGATTTCACTCACTGCAGTCTTTTTGGTCCTTAACAGGCCAGCCAAGGAAGGGGACAGAGTCCCAGGAGTGGAAGTCACTGATGACCCACGAGTCCTGCTTGCTGGGCGCCACTCGGTAGTCCGCACTCACGTAGCGCGGGAAGGGGCTGGCCCATGCTGGCATGTACGTGTTCGTTGATAGCTGCAGGCCATAGGCTGGGACGTGCTCGGGAGTTGCAGTACGGAGGAAGGAACGGGATGTGAAGTTGACAAGTTGTTACAAGAAGATCTTGAAGGAGGATAATGAATACAATGGGATGGGGTGCGTGCATTACCCTTACATTGCTGGGCTGCACCCCATATCTGATCACATGTGCATCTCATGTGGCCATTCTGCATCCATTTCACATCCACCAAACAAGCACTCTGTTGAGTGCTGATGCACCATTACTGATACTTCAGTAATGCGCGATTCAGGCCTCTCATAAAGAAAACGTTTCCCTAAATCGGAATAGCATAAACATTGTTGCTCAGTTTATCTTTTCCAGTTTGCTTGGGATTTAGGTGCACTGTGCTGAGCACCATCAACCACATGGTGTAGGTTATTCCTCCTGCTTGCACCTCATCTACTGAATGCATGCACATTCAAAATGAAGAACCTTAAAAAAAGTAAAAGAATGGTAAGGATAGTGGAAAGATAAACAAACTTGAGGGCAAACATTTGTACAAATATCAAGACGATTATAACAGTCAGTCAGTCACAACGTTTGCCTCTTTGTCCTTCTAACAGAGGTAATTGTGAGAGTCGCAGCAGAAGCATGGGAGACGATGTCTCACCTGGATGACGTGTGACTGGTAGGGAAGAAGCAGGAAGGCCTGAGAAGAAACGAAGCAATCAGAGCGAAGAAAAATGCCTCGTAAGATTCAGAGATTGTGTGACTCAAAATTAACTGTTACTTTCACATTGAATGTATCGTGCATCCACTTTCAGATAGAATGTATTGGACAAACCGTCCATCGATACCCTCATGAGCACCAGCAGTACCCTCACCTTCACCAGCACTGCCCTCATCTTCACCAACACAGCAACTATTTTTACCAGAACTACCCCCATCGTCACGATAGTTTACACCACCATCCACTCCCACGCTCGTTGCCACCTCCTTCACATCCTCCAGACCGCACCTCCAGTGTTGTTAACCACCATGCCAAGTTCATCGCCCTGCCAGCACACACTGCCTACCAGTAACCACTGTCGAATCAACAATGACGTGCCGCTGAAACGGTTTCACAGTGGTGGACGCCACAAAGCCAAAGAAGAAGGCGGGCCGTTCGGGTGCACCCTGGAGCACCTCACACAGTGCCAGCCTCCTCTCCAGCACCGCCTGCTGCGGCTTCTCCTGCGAGTCAGCTAGGAAGACCTGGATGGTGCCCGGGTCCCCCGGCTCATAGTCCACCCACGCCGTGTACGCCTTCCTGCTGCACAAAGGGAAGGGTGACCTCACAGCGGCCAGCGACCTGTCCTCGCCTCGAATGTTCAGCCCTACATGCTGGCTGCTCATGTCGCCATGCTCCTTGTTCTGCAGCGTGTCAAACTCAACCGCCATGCTCCGCTTGTCCATTCCACCATACCCCACACCAGCGCCGCTCCCCACCCGGTCCGTTGCCGAGACGACAAAGGCAAAGCCGTTGAAGCCCACGCGGCCAGATCGAGGCGAGAGGGAGAAGGTGAAGTTGGCGTGGAAGGCGAGCTCCAGCCCACACCCTGACAGCGCCTGCCCTGCCTCGTACACAAACAGCGTCACCGGCGCTGCAGTGAAGTTCCCACTTGTCTCACGCTGCGTCCCCTTGGTGAGCACAGATGCTGGTGGGAGAACCGGCTGGCTGGTCGAGTAATTTCTGTCCTGGCCTGCACAAACATAACAGAGGGACGGACAGGAGTGGGACATGCGTAAAAACATGAGCGAAGATGGAAGGAGCTCAAGGTTCTTTACTACTTCAGAAAATGGGTTGGAACAGATGGAGAGGGAATGGGGGGCAATCCCCAAGTAGATTGGCTGAAATCTTCAATTGGAGGGGCTGGAGATTTCAGCTGGTCACATCACAGTTGGGTTGGGTTGGGATATTGGTGTAACACTCAACCACGAAAACTCCACGAAAACTACTATGCTAAAGTAGGAGATAAAAGTGAAGTACAAAAGTTCACATGGATGTCTATGTCTAACAATATGGAGGCATGAAAGGGTGAGACTTACGAAGGTCGAACAGATTTACAATCTACAAGCTACTGGAGTTCATGTGAGTTGGACGTCCCACCATTATGTGAATATGTCCGTGGTCATGTTTCATCGACTTCAGTGTCCCCTACCTTGGGCAACACAGCTGATCTTTCCAAATTGCACGAATCCTGCGTCGCATAGACATGTGGGTGCCAAGCTAGCTCCCTCTGGATAGCACACCCCATGTCCTCCACACGCAGCAGCAGCAGCAGCAGCAGCATCAGCAGCAGAGGAGATGCCACAGAATGCATTGCATGCTGCCTCCTGCCGTTGCGGTACCAAGGTACAGCCAAGCGGCAGCGTGAAGCAGTTGGCATCAAAAGAGAGAGGCTGGCATGCCTCGTCGGGCAGAGGGCCCGAGAGGAAGTTGCTGGAGAGATCTAGGATGCGTGCAGCAAGAGGCATCACTGCAGGTCCTGTGAGGTAGTTGTGGGAGAGGTCGCTGCAGGGGGGAGGGGTAGGTGCCGGGAGAAAGACGTATGGAGATCACCTCATTGCATCCAGACTTGCAAAGTGGAGTTCAAGGAGGGAAGGTGTGAGGGGTTGATGAGCAGCATGTGTATGAATGTGGGAGGAGAAGAGGACGGACACGGGAAAGCATAAAAGGAAAACAAGGAGTATGAGAAGCGGAGCCGAGGGGGAACAGGAGGTAAATAAGGAGGAGGCAGGCGAGATCCATATAATCGTATTGACGCATTGACGTGAAGAGGAAGAAGAGGCATATAAGGAAATGGTGGGCTGAGATGGGGAAGTAGGAGGTGAAGGGAGACGATGAGGAATATTTGAAGGCCGCAAGCATGGCAACCACGAGCATTCACGTGGTGATGTTAAAGTTAGTTTCCACAAAAAAAAAACTATAGTGCATGCTTGGTTGGAACAACGGGCGAACACCAAAAGTAACACTTCAATAGGTGGAAGGTAGACTTCGTAAAAGACATGAGCAACGGGCGAAAACCAAACGCGTTTGCCCGAACGTCCCCGAACAGTTTAATAGGGCGATCCGAACATGTTCGGTTCGCCCCAACATTATTTTCACCTTTTGCATGTTTGGTGTTTGGTTAGTGTGGGCGAACATGTTTACTGTTCGCCGAACATCTACATGTTCGGCAAATTCCGAACATGCTTGGTGTTTGAAAATAAGGACTTCCCAGATTCTGTGAATTAACAGGTTTCACCACCCCTGTTTCATGCAATTAAGTACAACAACACCTGCCCATACATGTTTAGGGGGTGGGGAACACGGGGGAAGAGGGCAGGGCGAGTGGGAAACTCCCCAAAAAGCAACAGTCTTAGGAAACGACTAAGCAACGACTAATCAACCTAAGTTACCATAAGAAACCGTTAAGTTGGGTGGAAATGGGCTGGAAATGAGCCTAGTACTCCTTACTGCAGTGTACTTAACCTAAAAGCGTAGATTAAGGTCGAAATGACCTCAATCTATGCTTTCCGTAGGTCTTACATCCAACCAGCGCAACAAATGTCGCGATGTTTTTTTTTCTAACATCTAATGTTCGGAAAACCGGGGAAACTTCCCGAACATGTTCGTTGTTCGGAATTTTTCCCGATAGAACTTTTCAAACACTGAACATGTTTGGGGAAAACCCCGAACATGTCTGGGCGAACCTTTTTTACAAAAAAAAGGGGTAGAACATGTTCGACCCGAATGTGCTTGAGGTTTGGAAAAGTGCTCATGTCTACCAGAACCAGTCACATTCAAGAAATCATTACATTTTGTTTAGTTTTGGTTAGTGTTCAGTGTGCATTACCCTCACTTGAAGAATTCCGCCTCACTGCTTAAAACTGTTTTTGTTTTCCTGATCCTTGTGACCAGAGAGCATTCATGGCACGGCTGGTGCTGCTGTTGGCTCGCTCACAGCATGATTTTGAGAGAACAGCGAGCATGGGTGCATGACTTGTTGAGTGCGTACGAGAGGGAGAACGCCAGAGCATGCGGAAAGGAGTGAGGTAGTGTGTGGGTTGTACAAGTATATGAGCTGTGTGAGCTTGGTGATAGTGCTTGGTATGCTCCCATACAGCTCGTTGAAGGCAAGACTCCTAATGGCCATGGTGGGGAGATGGAAAAAGGTTAGAGGAGGGCGACCGGAAAGATAAACGGGAAAATGAGGAGGGATGGAGACCAGGTTGGATAGGTGAGTGAGAGGAGATTGAAGGGCTTAGCAGACACGAACCGTGGCCAGAGGCGTGGCGGTGATATAGAAGAATGGTGCAATACTCGCATGCTAAATTGACATGCTAGACTCAGTTACATACTGGATTCATGTGCTGGATTCACTTGCTAAAATCATATACTAGATTCACTTGCTAGGTTCACTCGCTATCTGTACTTCTAGATTCATGTGCTTGATTCACTTGCTGAATTCCCTTACCAAATTCACTCGCTAGATTCACTTGCTAGATTTCTTTGTTAGATTCACTTTCTAGTTTCACACGCTAAATTTACAATAGATTTATGTGCAAGACTCACTATATAAATTCCATTACCAGATTCACTTGCTAGACTCATTCGCTAAATTCACCTTCTAAATTCACTCGCTGGATTAACTTGCTAGATTGATTTGCTGCCTGGTGGAAGTGTCTCCAGCGGTACACGACACACGAGGTTCACGCCAACGCTGTAAGACAAAGCACCAAGAAGCCACACTGGGGCTCGCATGCTAGATGCATTTTGCAAAGGCATGATTTCCTAGAAATGCCATAGATTTAGGATTGACCAAGGACATGGTGTGAGGGCCAGAATTGCAGCCGCACGTGAGCTTACATGTAGTGTAGTTGGGAGAGTTCCCCAAGAGAGTCAGGAATCCTTCCACTCAAATGATTGCTCTGTAAAAACCTGTGCAGTGCACGTGCATGCAGAACACTGCTCTGGTAGCATACCCAACACAACAAACACATTCATACAATGAACTACAGTAGACATGCGCAACGAGTCGAGTATTTTGTAGGCTGTTTCCGAGAAATTACTCGATTTTGTCGAGTGCAGTATTTTATCGAGGTACTTGCGATTTACTTGTTTCCGTAAGCGTTTTACGAGTAATTACGTTACTCGCGAGTAATTTTTAACTTGAGAATATACGAGTACTGGATTACTCGATTTCGACACTGGAGGGGGGAGAGAGGTGGTGGGGGGGGGTTGGATTTGTAAAATTTGTACTTGCAGATCTGTTTCCCGCTCGAACTGGCAAGACTAATTGTGTTTGCAGATCAGTTTCTAACCACCCCTTATTCAGCTTTAGGGCACCTCAACAAGTTTCCTAACTTTGGGGATGCAGCTCGAGCCTTGAGCCACGAATTACAACATTGGAAACGCAACTCCAGCTTGGAAATCACGTCTCCAGTTCGTAGAATCGCGGGTTCACTAGAGGGGGCGTTTCTTGACTGTGGGCGACTTGAGCACTCACAGGAGCACTTCCACTCTCATACGCCTTCCACTCTTATGCACCTTCCACTCTCATACGCCTTCCATGCTTATGCACCTTCCACTCTCATGCACCTTGCTCAGTGTAGCAGAATGACAACACCATACTTCCTACTTTTGGACGTACCTCTTCACTGTCACAGTCAGGGCTCAATCAGAGGTCAAAGTAATAGTAAGTTTGACCAGAAGAGTCGGGAGCAACCACATTTCTAGCAAACCATTTGACCCCTCACAATTTTGAAACTGCTGAGAGCCCTGTTATCGAGGAGGGCAAGGATCCTGACAGCATGTTGGAGCGGAGAGAGCTGTTGGTGGCAATGAGGGGAGAGAGATGTTCGTGGCAAGAAGGGGAGATATCTGCTGGTGGGAAGGAGGGGAAAGAGCTGCTGGTGGCAAGGAACCAAAGTTTGTTGGTTGGGCTGGCCTGACCACCAACACTGGGTTGGCCACCAACCAACAGAGATGGTTGTTGATACTACTTGCCTTATATATCATCGTTCTCGAATCATGAACTAGGTATGACAAGATGATTATTTGAATTGCCAGGTGATTAATTTCTATTGCACAGTGGCTAGTGTTGCTTCACAAAGAAGGATCATGGGCTAGGGCTGGATTGGCCACTGGAAAAACGAGATGTAAAAAAGAAAGGGGGTATAAAGAGGTGGTCCAGAAGCCATGGCAGAAGGAACACGGCACTGGGGTTGAGTAGGCATGAGCAATCGGCCTGACCCCGCCCGACCCGTTCCCATCTGGCCTGACCCGACCGGGTCTGGGTCGGGCAGGTTCCCCCCCGGTACAATAATCCAGAATCCCGACCCAACCCGGTCTTATAGAGGTGGGTCGATAGGACCCGGGCCCGGATCGGGCTGACCAGGAGGGGGGTCGGGATACTCGCTTTTGCCCACCGATTTGCGCAGACCGGCGATTCAATCTTTGCAGATCGGCAATTTTGTCACTGACCGAGCAAAGACAGGAACTCCCTCCTTCTCCCCAGCAAGTTTGTTGAAATGAGAATTGGCAACCAACTCGCCACCGCTTACCACTCGTCACAGCACTGATTTCGACATTGAGCACAGCCCAATCGTAGCACCAATCTTCAGCCCATAGCTCATACCCCCCACCCAAATCTTGATTTTTACGTGAGATCTACTAATTTAGTTCCGAACGATCGAACTCGAACCCGTTTGTCGCGAACACATTCAAACATGCACCTTTGTCAAACCGAAGTTGAACATTCGGACTTTAACTTTTTTGTTTTTTTTCTTAAACCTATAAGTTAGGGTAGAAACCCGAACAGGCAGGTTCGAGTTTTGGGCTCCATTCAAAATTGCAGGTTGCTGTTGATGAACTGTTGAGACTTGATGGAACCATCCAGTGCGACATTTTTGTCGCACTGGTTGGGTCAAAATTTCAAAAACGGGAAGCCCCACCATCTACCCGCCAAACTCGCTATCACTTCTACTAGGGCTTGCGAGAGGAGTTCAGATCTCCTGTCATAGCACTTACAACGAACTCGCAACTCGAGATTCGATCACATTTCCTACTCGCGATTAGGTAAAGGGCTACGAGTTGCAAGCGCGAGTCCTTTACTTGGGATAAATGCATTTGAATTCTCCTTAAAAATCTGTCAATTTCCGTTTCCTAGCCTTAACTACCCATAAGAAACACTATTCCTACTTGTTTCTAGGATTTGAACCATGAGAACGCCTAGCTAGGGCGTTTAAGTAGCGTAACTTGACGACTGAGCTTGAAATATAGCTCAATTGTCAATAGTAAGGTAGGCTTGAGCAAAATAGAAAACAACCGTTCGGATCGCCACGAAGTTGAGGTTTGTAAAAAAGGTTCTTAAAAATTTACCAACAGTTGTTTCCTATACTCTTAAGGCTTCCATCACTACAAATCCATCATGACGCGCTGGCATTATACTTAGTCAGGATTAATCACATTTGAGCTCGAATGTTGACATTCGCGGTACCTCTAACCACCATACTCACGCCCGCGTTAAAAACAGCTACCCTAAACCTTTTCGTTCTAGGTTAGTTCTTCCGCTAACCACAATATCTGTGTGTCTCCTATGGTTCCTTTTTAGTTTTCAGCTGGTATGACCATTATTAAACTTCACTGGAAAAACGGACCGGTTAGGTTTGGTATCGAACCAGACCGGTTTGACCGAACCGGTTTGGTTCGTTAGTTATTTTAACCCTATTGGGAATATACGCGTATAGCGTATATACGCGTATCGTATATATGCTAACGTATATACACTAAACGCTGAAGGGTTGGCTTTGAGAATCCGCTTTTTCGGGCAGGAAAAATATTCCCAGGCAGGGTGAAAAACAATGTCGTGCTCAACATCGGGAAGGTACATTCTCCTAACTCTGAACTTCGATTAGGGTGGGATGTGTAGTAGACACTATCGCTAGAAGGAGAAGTAGGAATCGGGATGAGCTCTATTGGGAAGCGGGAAATGTCGAGTGCAGTTGGGCTGGCTGGTTAGTAACGTGAGTGGGGTTTGTTGGGGGGACGTTTTTGACAGGTTGGATTTCGTAGATGGGATGGATTTCAATGCGGTACTAACAAAATTGTAGATCTGAACTGCCAGACGCAATTGTAAGGCAATTCCCGCTTCCCTACAACCCCGAATTGCACCTCGACTTCGGCGAAATGCTCACCAAGAGATTCCGCATCATTCCGTATACACACGAATTTCTTTCCTGGGCAGCCCCTAAAAAAATCTGAAAGCGTATAGCGTATTAGCTAGCGTATAGCGTTTTGCGTATGAACGTAAGCGTATATACGCTATACGCTTTAGGTTCTGAGCGTATATTCCCACTAAGATTTTAACGAACCACAAACCTGCACCAAGCAAACTGGTTCTTGAACGAACCGGTTCGGCTCGGTAGTGAACCGGTTCGGTTACTTATAAAGTTTGGTCTTGGCACTACTTTCGCCAATTTCGCCCAACCAGCTCACCCCACCCAAGCCCCACCGTACCACAATGAACCTTCCAAACCCAATCTGCTCTCTCACTTCCATGCTGCAGCATCCACGCTAACCTAATCCTTGCGCGCTAGATCCTATTCGCCCAAACGTCCCCGAACAGTTTAATAGGGCGAAGCGTATACATGGGCAGCGAGGGTAGGGTTTTTACTCGACTTGCTTAAAATGCTCGTTGGGGGTTGAGTGACGAGCCTGCTATTTTGGGAAAAAACTCGCCCGAGGCGAGGCATGCTCGCCTTGGGGGACGAGCAATTTCGTGGAGATTACGTGCTCGACGAGTTTTTTCTAACTCGCGGGCGATTCCGCCCGTCAATCCGCGCGGATCGGCGATTTCGCCCGTCAATCCGCGCGGATGGGTGATCTCGCCCATCAATCCGCGCGGATCAGCGATTTCGCCCGTCAATCCGTGCGGATCGGCGATTTTGCCCGTCAATCCGCACGGATCGGCGATTTCGCCCGTCAATCCGCGCGGATCGGCGATTTCGCCCGTCAATCCGCACCGATCGGCGATTTCGCCCGTCAATCCGCGGGGTTCGCCGGAAATTGCGCTGCGGAGTCTGCCACTGGTCGTGTCAATCACTACGCTCTTTCTTTTGGTCGAGCAAAACGAATATGCCTTTCCAACTAAATTGCCACTTGATTTCCCAACCAATTCGCCACCACTTACCTCTTTTCACCGCACTGGATCTACAAAACCCAACCACCAGATCCAGATTCAAGATCCAGATTCAGATCCCGTCACTTCAGAAAGCCACATCTGTCGGAAGTTCTGTGGTGTTGCCATCCTCCCCTGACTCCTGCCATCCTGCCTGCAAGCCTCTGCCCTCCTACCTCCCCAAGTTACACTAATAGCCGCCCTCCCTTGCTGCTGCTGGAACATGGCTAGCTTCTTGTCCGCCAGACCCCTGCGTGTTAGTGTGCCATTGCCATTCCTCACTTGCCCCCTCTGGAACAGGCTAAGGCTCCTGCTCGCTCTGGTCCAGATGATTCACGCTCCTCGACCGTGCCCTTGCCGTGTTCGTGGTGTGGTCATGGACCCTCCTCCCCTGCTGATTCTCCAGCACAACCACTCCTGACTCTCTGACTTCCACCACCCTCCAGCGTTCCTCGCTGAGGCCGCGGTCCAGTGTGTGCTGCCGAGCAGTCCTGCGGTACACCTCCTGTCCTTCCTGCAGCCGCCCCCCGCATGTCGGCCTCTGCCCCCCGAGCCTCTGTTGGTACCTGTGTGCATCTCTCAGCTGAGCCACATGCAAATTCTCCAATGCTGACGGCAGAAGCGCTCGCAGGTAGTCTCCCCTGGTCTTGGCCAGAGCCGCCCACAGTTCTGGTGTCCCCGCTGTCACCACTTCTGTCAGCACCTTGGGTGCTCCCACAGGCAGGATTGGCTCTCTCCCGTACAGCAGATGATATGGGGACACGTCTCGCAGCGCCGCCTGCTTGCTGAACCGATATCCCGCCGCCACCCAGTGCAGATCCTCATCCCAGTCGCGCTTGTGAGCCTCTCCATACGCCCTGAGCCCTCGCTTGAGAGTCTGCACCATACGCTCCGTGAGACCGTCAGCTTGTGGGTGATACCGTGAGGTTCTCCTGTGCGTGATCCCGATAGCTGTCAGCGCCTTGTCGAACTCCCCCCGGAACTCCGTGCCCTGATCTGTGAGCACCTCTCCGCATGCCCCCATCCTGGTGAGCACCTGCTCGGTGAATGCCTCCGTGACCAGAGCCGCGCTCTTGCTGCTCAGCGCGCGCACCTCCACCCACTTGCTGACATGTTCGATCATGACCAAGATGTACCGCTTGCCCCGCCGGCTCAAGGGCAGCTCCCCCGCCAGGTCCAAGGACCATCTGTAGCCCAACCCGCGGATGGGTAGTGACTGCAGCTGCTGCTGGCTCCTCTCCAGCTGGGCCCTGTTACGGTCGCATGCTTCACACTGCGCCACGTGCTCCCTGATCTGTCGCGCCATGCCTGCCCACCACCAGCCCGTGTTCACCAGCTGGGTTGTCCTGACGTGCCCGTAGTGTCCCAGCTGCCGGTGTACCCTGCTGATGATGCCTTCTCGCTCTGCTGGTGCGGGCACCAGCTTCCATCCTTCTTTAGTCCTCAGCTGGACTTGCCCTGCGTACCACCGGTAGTGTTGCCCCCTCGCCTGTGCTCTCTCTGAGGCTGGCTCTTCCGCCTCTGTTTCTCCTCGCAGCCACCTGAGGGTCTCCTCGTCTTGCCAGATGTCTGCAGCCCCGCGCTGCTCCTGACGCTGCTCCCCTTGCCTCTCTACTTCCCTTGCCAGAGCCACAAGCCCGGCCACTGGCTCTGCAGCTGGCGGGTTGCGTGATAGCCCATCCACGTGCTGTAGAGTCCTGCCCGGCCTGTGCTTCACCACGAAGTCAAATTCTTGCAAGCGCATTGCCCACCGCGCATTGCGCCCCGTCAGCGTGTGGTTGGTCATCAGTCACAAGAGCGGCTGGTGGTCGGTCACCAGGGTAAATTCCCGTCCCTGCAGATACACTCGGAAGTGTGTCACTGCCCAGACCGCCGCCAGCCCTTCCCCCTCGTAGGAGCTGTAATTTGCTTCCGCTGCGTTGCAGCTGCGGCTCGCGAATGCCACCACCCTCTCTCCTTCCTCTGTCTGCTGGCAGAGCACTGCGCCCATGCTCGCACTGCTCCAGTCTGAGTATAGGACGAACCTGGCTTCCGGTTTGGGCAGCAGTAGCACCGGTCCCGACTTCACTGCCTCCAGCAGGTCCTGTAGTGCCCCCTGCTCCGCCTCTCCCCACTTCCACGCCACATCCTCCCGCAGCAGCCTGTTCAGGTTGGCCGCCTGCTTACTGAAATTAGGCACGAACTTGCGGTAGTAGTTCAGAAAGCCCAGAATCTCCCTCAGCGCGGAGCGGCTATCCGGGACTGCCAACTTGTCCAGCACCGCGACCTTTGCTTGCTGAATTGTCATCTGCCCTCCGCACACTTCGAACCCCAGATACCGCACCGTGCTTGTCCCAAAGCGGCACTTCTTGGGATGGCATGTGAGTCCTGCTTCCTTGATGGCTTCCAGCACCTGTTGCACGTCTTTCACATGTTGTTCTGGCGACGTGCTGAACACTACCACGTCGTCGATGTAGCAGGCCGCGCAGTGTTGCAATGCACGCAACACTCGGTCCATTGCCTTCTGGAACACCGCCGATGCGTTTTTCAGCCCGAAATGCATGAACAGCCACTCGTAGAGGCCGTCTGGCCCATGAAACGCTGCCTTCCTCACGTCTGTCTCCACGATGCGTATCTGATTGAAGCCCTGGCGAAGATCCAGCGTGCTGAAGATCACTGCCCCCTGCAATTTGTCAAATATCTCCTCCGGCGTTGGCATGTGATAGCGATTTGCCACCGTCAGCTTGGTGAGGTCCCTGTAGTCTCCGCACATGCGCCGCGAGAGCACCTATCCTGTGAGCTCCTTCCTAGCAGCCACCACGGTCGCCGCCGCATACTCTGATTCCGAGGGCCTGATGAGCCCTGCCTCCAGCAACTCCCGGCACTTCTCCCTGCACACATCGAGATCTCCTGGACTCATGTGGCGCTTGCGTTGGTACACCGGCACCTCCTCTGTCAGCCGAATCTCCATCTCTCCCCCTTTGTACTTGCCAAGCTCCAATAGGGTGAAGGCAAACGCCTGCCGGTTCCTCCTTAGCACCATCCACATCTGCTCCCGTAGGTCTCCCACCAATCCTTCTCCCACTTCCCATGCCTCCTCTTCTTCTGTCGCTGGTTGGCCTGCCGCCGTGACCCCCTCTCCTTCTGGTTCGGCTCTTGCTTCCGCCACCGCCGCTGGCTCCAGCTGACCCTGGCCCGTGCCTGCCGCCTCAGCTTCGCTTGGTGCTGCTGACCCGCTGGCCGTCGCCGCTTCTTCGCTCACCGGTGATACTCCCAACGCCATCAGTGCCCAGCCTCGCTCCCTCTGCTGCTGCTTTTCCACCTGCATTTCCAGGAGGAGCTGTTCTGCCCTCTGCTGGCTGGCGCGCACTTCCTCCTTGCTCGCGTCTCCCGGTCCTCCCACTTCCACTTCCATCTCCAGTTGCTTGGAGACTAGGTGCGTTTGTATCACGTGCACCAGCCAGTGCACGGCCTCGACATCCATCGCTCGACCCAGCGCTTCCCTTCGTTTGGCTTCCTCCACCCCTGGCGCTGCCGTGGCATCTGGGACGAACCACATCGCCAGCTCCCGCTCCCGGGCCGTGGGCTCTTCCCAGCAGTCCTTCAGCCGATCATACACCATGCCTGGGCCGGGCAACCCTTCACTCCACACGAACCCATATGCCTGGTGGTGCGCCATGAGGGTGGGCTAGGGATGAGCAAAAATCCGGGCTGGGCCCGGCCCGGGTCGGGCCGGCCCGGAATTGCCCCGGGCCGGGCCTCAGATTTTGGGTTTCGGCCCGTGGCGGGCCGGGCCGGCCCGGCCCGCCGGGCCGTCGGCAGCCCGACATTGGCCCGCCAATTTCGGGCCGGGCCGGGCCAGCCCGGATCGAAGCGTTAAAAGCAGGCCCTGGCCCGGCCCGGGTCGGGCCTTGCATGGCCCGGGTAGGGCCATCCCGGCCCGAGTACCATATGCCCGGGCCCGGGCCACAATCTCCTTGATTCGGCCCGGGTCGGGCCGGGCCTGGCCCGGCCCGGTTTTTTGCAGGGCCCGGCGTGGCCCGACCCGGGCAGGGCCCGGCCCGGCCCGTGCTCATCCCACCCGGTGGGCCATGCCTCTCTCGGCAGCCCCGGCTCGTTACACTGGAACTGGCTCGGATGGTCTGGTTTGACCACCGGCGCTGGCTCCCGGTGAGCTTCCAGGATGTCTTCCACGGGGCGCGGCGACGGCCTCTCCGTTTGTATGAGCTCCCACCTGAGCCTTCCTTCTGACACCCCGTTCTGCCAATACCGCCTGACCCTGTGCGCATAGGACCCCTGCTGGACCGCATCCCAAGCCACTCCCGGTCCTAATGCTTCTGCCACTACTTCCATCATTCGCCGGACTGGCTCCCTGCAGTCGGTGGAGAAGTCTGGGTTCTCCAGGATGTAGAGATACTCCCCATGCTGCTGGTATATCAACTTCATGACTCGCAGCAACTCCAGGAACAACGTGGACCTGGGGTCGTCCAGCCCTTTGCCCTTCCCGGCTCTTGACACCCCTTGGCACTCCCACCCAGCCACGAGCAGATCCACTTTCCCCCAGCGTCGTACATCCTCTGCCGCCACCTCCCTGATGTCGTTGATCAGCTCCTCTTCTGCCTCTGCCTCCACGCCCGACATGAGCTGTGTCCGGTAGATTCCCTTAAGCTTCCTTGCGTGGTTGAAGGCCATTCTCCGCACCACAGGGTCTAGTTCCACTAGCACCCACTTCTTCACTCTGCATCCCGCCTTCAGTGCTGCCGCCAGCCCCGTCCCGATTCCTCCGAACAGCTCGACAATGGTGATCGGCTCCTGTAGGCGAGTCAGATCTGTCAACCGCGGGGTAACGCCAGAGGCCGCTCGGCCCTTTCCTCTTCTGCTCGGCGCGTCTCTCGCTCCAGCACGTACTGTTTCCAGGACCAATCCTCTATCTGTTCCTCCACATCCGCCATGCGCGCTCGGAAGGCCTCCCTCGGCTCACGCCTGACGAAGTGCACTGGCAGCGTGCCCACGGGTCCATCATCCCTCCAGTACTGTGCTCGGTAAAGCACCTTCTCCTGCCAGGTACAGATGGTGGCGCCCACCCGATACAGTAGCTCCATGCCTATCAGCAGGTCAAAGTCTTCCGACGGCGAGATGCCACAACGCATCCGGATTCGGCATTCATCCTTGGTGCCCGGCCGCAGGATCACTTCCACTGGCATGCGGGTGCAGGGCATCCACTTTGGCTCTCCTCCTTCTGCGGTCATGACCAGAATACCCCGTGTGATGAGCCGATTTGGCTGGTCCAACTCTAGCCTCTGCGCCAAGCCTTTTCCCAGGAGGATGTGATGTGCTCCTGTATCAATGATGGCTTGTGCCACCGTCACTCCTCCCACCGTGATGGCCCCTTTTTCAATCGTCAGCACCGACGGCTGGCACACCATGCGCTCCTTGGGGTGCCTTTTGGAAGTCCATTCCTGCTCCGGCTCCGCCGCGTATCCTCGAAACCGCCGCACCCTTGTGGCTGGCTGCTGTGGCCGCTCCGCTCGATCGCTCCTGAGTTCGATCTCGTCCCTCTGCCGCGGGGCCCGCACCATGAGCACGAACTCTGCCTCGCTGCCCTCCTCTTCCTCCTCCTTCGCCAGCAGAGCGGGTTCCTTGCGAGGCGTCCCTTCTAACTCCCGAATCCTTGCTTGCAGTAGTCGGAGCTGCGCCTCCAGGTCCTCCTTGTTCCTTGGTCCTGCCGATCCCGGCCGACGGCTGTAGCAATCGGAGGTGCGATGCCCTCGCCTACCGCAGTTCTCGCACGTGGGGAGTTCCGGGCATTCCCGGCGCAGGTGCCCTTCTCCCTGACAGTGATCGCACTTCGGTGGCCGGCTACAATCCCGCTGTAGATGTCCTTCTTGCCCGCACCGATGACACCTGCGCGTCTCCGCATCTCGTCCTCCCCGCCTGCTGGACGATTCTCCGGCCGCGACGGCAGACCAGGCTGACCTGCGCCGCTCCTCGGCTTGCATGCTGCCTCGCTCCATTTCGTAAAGGCGGAGCCCCAGCTCGTGCTTCTTCGCCAGCTCGTAAGCGTGCTCCAGTGTCGCCGCCGGTCCCAATTCGAACACTCTTCCCCGTACATCTCCGGCCACCCGCTCGTCCAGGCTGTTAAGAAACTTGGAGACCAGCCTCCACTCATCCCTGCATTCCATATCCGCCGCGAGCTCGCGCAGCCTGCCGTACGTCGCCAGTAGAGATTCTTCCGCCTTCCTCTTGAATGCCGCGAATCCCCTCATACGTTCTGGCGTCTGCACTGGAAAGTGTCGCTTCAGGGTGTCAAAGAACTGCGTCACCACGTCCCATGTCACTCCCGTGGCTTGCGCCGGCTCGCTCAGCATCCGTTCCAGCTCCATGCCATATGCGGTTTCCGCTTCTCCCGTCACCGTGTTTGAGAGCCCGCGGAAGAAGTCCTCCGGTTCTAACCCGTCCTTCATCCAGCGATACTGCGCATTGCGGATTGCATCATGTAGTTTTTTAGACTGTTGCCCACGCCCGGTGTGCCTGCGAAGCGCTCGGGTACTTCGATCTTGGGCAGCGCGGCGTATCTTACGTTACCCACCCGCGTTAGCTCCGTAGTCTGATGTTCAGACATTGAGAGACGCCTCATGCGTCCGAGCAGTTCGCCATCGGTGCCACTCTCCTTCTGCGTTTCTCCACCCCGTGGCAGCGGCCCCAACTCTACTGCTTCCACCAGCGGTCTCTCCGTCGAGCTCCCTCTTGCTTCTCGGCCTTCGCTCGGCAGGTCGCTCATGCTGTTCCTCCGATGCGGTGCCGTGTAGGATTCTCGGTGGACGCCGGCTTCCGTTCCGCCCTCCTGAGCGCCTCCGCTACCACTCGTGACATCTCCTGCTCGCCATCCTGGCGTCGCCATCGTCGCCGCAACCGGCGGCCGTTCGTAACGTTTCCCAGATCGTGTCTGCATGCACTACTCTGCTCCTTGATCTAGAGATTTTCTTCGTTGTATGTCAGAAAACCTCCTCACTATTACTCGCCGACAAGCTGGTTCCCTAGCGTGCTCATGACCACCTGTGCTGGTTTAACAGGATTACATTGAAGCGAATGGGAAACATACAACGAAGCAGCGAGCACTAGGGTTTCACCACAGCTATGTACAACATGAATCTTTCTCCCTAGCCTAGCGCTTCAGCCCCACACATCACATGGGCGAGGCTCGGGGGCACCGAGTCGTATTTACAGGCCGCAGGCGGTTTGGATCTGCATGGGCTCCAGCACGAGCCCTCTGCCAGCTGCACGCTTGGCTTGCATGTTGCACTGCAGCTCCTGCCACCTGTCGGCTGCGCTGTTCTTGTACGCGTCAACAGCTCTCGCCCTGCCAAGGGAAGTAAACATGCTACACACAAAGGAAACATACACCCCAACCCGCATCCCAACATTCTCATACCAAACATTCTTGAGCGTTATGGTACATTTATGTACACTGCTGCTCCTTGCCTTTGCCCTGACCCTGTCCTTCCTCCGCTCTTCCTCCCCTCTGCTTGTGCCTCTGCTCCATGCCCGCTGCTCCACTGCTGACAAAGCCTCTGCGCTGTCCCGGTCATTTTGTGGCCCTCCTTGGCTTCATAATACCGCGACACATCGTTCCTTGCACTTGCCAGCCTATGGCCCATCGCACAATCCCCTTCCCTCCCCCGCTAGTGTACTCCCGATAATCCCCACTTAGCTAGATGGACGAGTCCGTGGTAACTTAGTGCTTTTGAGTGGCGAGTCGAGCATGTCTTGTGCTCAGACGAGCTTTCCCCTAAACTCGCCCGAGCATGCCCTAAAACGACGAGTCCCAAGTATGCACAATGTTGAAAATTCCTCGTCAGAGTTTTGCTCGACTCGGAGCAAAAGCTCGTCGAGCAAGACCATGGACGAGTCGAGTATTGCTCGACTCGTCACTTTGACCATGTATAGCGAAGCGAACATGTTCGGTTCGCCCGAACATTATTTTCACCTTTTGCATGTTTGGTGTTTGGTTAGTGTGGGCGAACATGTTTAATGTTCACCAAACATCTACATGTTCGGCGAATTCCGAACATGCTTGGTGTTTGAAAATAAGGACTTTGCAGATTCTGTGACTTCACAGTTTTCACCACCCCTGTTTCATGCAAGTACAACAACACCTGCCCATACATGTTTAGGGGGTGGGGAACAAGGAAGAAGAGGGCAGGGCGAGTGGGAAACTCACAACAAAGCAACAGTTTTAAAAAACGACTATGTAGCGACTCATTAACCTAAGTTACCATAAGCAACCTTAAGATGGGTGGAATTGGGCTGGAAATGAGCCTAGTACTCCTTAATGCTGTGTACTTAACCTTAAAACGTAGATCGGGGTCGAAATGACCTCGATCTATGCTTTCCGTAGGACCTACATCCAACCAGCGCAACAAATGTCGCGCCGGTTGTTTTTTTTTTTAACATTGAATGTTAGGAAAAGCGGGTAAACGTCCTGAACATGTTTGGTGTTCGGGGACTTTCTCCATAGAACTTTTCAAACACCGAGCATGTTCGGAGTTCACCCCGAACATGTTCGGGCGAGCCTTTTCTACAAAAAAGAAACGGGTAGAACATGTTCGACCCAAACGTGTTTGAGGTTTGGAAAAGTGCTCGTCTACTTTGTAAGACTAGGACAGAGTTAGAGCTCAAAATGAGTTCCAACTATTTGTTCTTTGGGTTATATTCAAACTTGAATGACCAAGGTCGGTATGTCGCGCCTCCAGACGAATTGTTCGAGTTCGAGGCAAACACTCAGGAGTTTGTGGCAAACCCTGAAGTGTTTGCTTGTAACATCATCTTTGAAAAAATGGTTCGTGGAAAACAAAACACGTATGGTTTCCCTAAGGTAAGTGTTTGTCTGGGTTCGGCTATGGATTTTCCTTTTTTTCAAAATTTTGATATAATCCGCATGCCAGTCAGCACTTTTAGGCACATGGCAGGATTGAGCAAACGGCCTCGGCAAGGTCGGTTCATCCCGTTGCTCCAGTGGAAGTGGAACCAAGTTACAGGTAAGAAAGAGCAGTGAGCTTTGTGATCGAGGAGGGCAGAGATCCTGACAACATGTTGGCAGCGAGAGAGCTGTTGGTGGTGTAGGGGGTGGATGCAGGGGAAGAATGGTTCCAAGTCCATTTGTGTGTTTGCAGGACCAAACCAGACTAAGATAAGAGGGATGAGCATAACCCGAACGTGTTTGTCTCGAACTCAGACGAACGCTTGCCTTACCCGAACCGAACGCGTTCGGTTTGGGTTGAACATGTTTTGAAGAGCAAGTGTTGAAGTCGAACTCTTTAGTGTTCACGTCGAACACCAATGTGTTGACTTCAACTCAAATCTGTTCGGATCGAGCAGCCAACACAGCCCCCCATTCATGGCACGGCTGGTGCTGCTGACCTGTCGTTGCATTTGAGTGCACAAACGAAGAACCAAGGCGTGGGGTTTTAACAGGAACGAGGGCACTGACTCGTGTCAAACGGGGGACGGAGGGATTTTCCCAACAATATGAGCCTCCGGATATCACATAGGATGAGGAGAAGAATGCTGATGAGTTCTCCTGAAATTTGGTTCAGGAATCTAGAGCTGTAAGGAGAACGTGAAAATGAGCCCCTGCTTTCTTCTTGACCTGAAATGGGGCCCACTTGACCCGTCAAATGGCCGCATCAAGTGTTCAACAGGTAAAACCCCAACACCAAAAAGTCTGAAGTGCTGATAGTAGGGAGTAGAAATTAGCATAGGTCTGAACTGTGCGCGCGCCTTGATGGGTTTATCGATCAGACGAGGGAATATTACCCCCGTCCACGCGGATCTGGCGGGTAGATTTCAGACGTGCACGGGTTCGAGAGGTGGTGACGACTGGCATTGTTCATCCACGAGTATCCGCCGGCTTATAAAAGTAGGAGCCAGCTCGTCCTGGCTCAACCAACTCGCCCACGACGGACGAGCCACGAGCCGGGTGAGCTGCCGGCCCGGGTTTGTTGTGCCGCAGGCTCATCACGGCCTGGACTTATGCTCATGCGGCAGAGAGGAGCCTTACAGGTATGTTAGACGACGTAGTGAACCAATTTCTGCAGGGATTGAACCCGTGAGCTGGTTATTCTGAAGGGCCCTGTCATTGCATCCAGATGCAGCAAGAAAGAAAGAAAAGATGGAGTTTGACTATGGGCGAGCACAAGGGCAGTGACTCCTGCCAAATGGTAGTCGGCCAAATTTGATTGACGAGATGACTCTCCGGAGGTCATGCACTAGGATGAGGAGAGAAATGCTGATGATTCTCCAAAGTGGGTTCAAAAGCTTAGTCAAGAACGTTATAGCTTGAATATTTTCAAAAGTGATTCGGGCCACAAAGGAATGGCCGGGGTACTCATTGCCGAACCCGGGCCAAGGGACTGCTCGGCCAGCCCGAATCAGGCCGAACCAGTCGCCCGATTATCTTGCCGTCCTGGGTTGGTTCAACCTGGGCCGAACCTCATCCCTACTTACAAGGATACCAGATTGGTCAGCAAGCCAATGTCAGCGGGGATGGAGTTGGTGAGTTGGTTGTTAGAGAGGGAACTGTCCACGACAAGGAGGCAAGAGACACGTGGGGGATGTGCAAGGAGTTGGACAAATGGATGAGAAGGTAGGTAAGGTGCTAATACCGGCATGAGATTTGACATGAGCAAGAGGAGTCAAACCTGGGCCAACCTGATTCAAATGTAACCAGCCAAAAGAGCGTCAAACCAGGTCGAGGTCCAGTCAGTTCGGGTCAAGCTGACTTCTAGCCTTGCCGGCTTATGGGCCAACTATATGGGTTTGGCCACTGGCAGTTTGCCTTCCTCAAATACTACTCCGTATTGTCCTGACTAGTCGCTATAATCACATATTTCCACGGTGATTTAATTTTGTCTAATGGAAAAATTGCAGTGGTTTTTTTTTAAAGGAAAACAATACTATGGATTTTCGTTTTTCCAGATTTTGATATAACCCGCATACCAGTCAACACTTTTAGGCACATGGAAGGATTGAGCAAACGGCCCGGGCAAGGTCAGTTCAACCCGTTGCTCAAGTGGAAGTGGAACCAAGTTACAGGTAAGAAAGAGCAGTGAGCTTTGTGATCGAGGAGGGCAGAGATCCTGACAACATGTTGGCATCGAGAGAGCTGTCGGTGGTGTAGGGGGTGGATGCAGGGGAAGAATGGTTCCCGAATGAGATAACCCGAATGTGTTTGTCTTGAACTCAGACGAACACTTCCCTTACCCGAACCGAACACGTTCGGTTTAGGTTGAACATATTTTGAAGACCAGGTTTAAAGTCAAACTCTTTAGTGTTCAAGTCGAACACCAATGTGTTTGACTCGAACTCAAATGCGTTCGGATCGAGCAGCCACCACAGCCCCCCACCTTCCACAGCCCCATCACCCCTGTCCACATCCTCCAACCCCCTCCCAGCCTCCTCCAGGTCCTCCTCCTCGAGACCCTCCCCTTCCAGTGACGTTCCACTTCAATCTCGATTTCCACAATTCAGATGCTAGAACATGTTCGTGTTCTACACGGTTCGACTGTTTTAGGCGAACATGTTTGACCCGAACAGTATATTGTTTGAAACAAACACGTTTTGTGTTCGACTCGAACAGGTTTGACTCGAACCAAACAGTTTCACTCATTTGCTCAGTGTCGGAATCATTTTTTCCTTCGCCTGCTTCAGATATACTTCTTTCCCTGCCCCCAGCTCCTGTCCGGTCCTCCCCCTTTCTGCCTCCTTCCTCTTCCTCTTTCCGGTACCTCTGTGCGTCCCTCAACTGTGCTACGTGTAGGTTCTCCAGTGCGGCTGGCAATAGCTCTCTCAGGTACCGTGCTCGGGCCTCGGCTAGGCCCACCCAGTCTTTTTCTCTGTCCACCTTGAATGAAGCTGGTATCTTGGGGGCGTCTACAGGTAGGATGGGCTCCCTGCCTAGCAGCAGGTAGTATGGCGACAAATCTCCCAGAGCTGCTTGCTTTTTGAACCGTTATTCAGCGACCACCCATGGCAGCCTCGCATCTCAATCTCTCTTGAATCTCTCTTGAATATCTTCCCCATACGCTCTTAACCCCCGCTCTTAACCCCCGCTGGACGAATCTCTCTGTCAAACCGTCACTTTGGGGGTGGTACCTTGATGTCCTGCAATGCGTGATGCCGGTTTCCCTCAGCAGCTTATCGAACTCTCCCATGAACTCCGTTCCTTGATCTATAAGGACCTCTCCGCAAACTCCGAATCTGGTCAGTACTTGCTCTTCAAATGCCTCAACTATCCTTGCAGAGTTTTTTCTTGGTAGGGCTCTCACCTCCACCCATTTGCTGCCGTAATCTATCATGATTAGGATGTACGGCTTCCCCTGTCGGCTCAACGGCATTTCCCTAGCCAAATCCAGTGACCACCGGAACCCTATCCCTTTGAAGGGTAGGGATTGCAGTTCTGCAGCTCTGCTTTGTTCTTGCTGCACAGCTCACGCGATTCCACCCAGTTTCTTATGTCCCTCCTCACACAGCTGCCAAGCCTTCTCCTTTGAAGGAGCTGTAGTTTGCTTCGGCTGGATTGCAGCTGCGGCTCGCAAATGTCACCACCATCTCCTCTTCCCCTCTCTTTTGGCACAGTATAGCACCCATTCTTGAGCTGCTACAGTCGGTGTAGAGTGTGAATGGGTCTTCTTTGTTCAGTAGAGTCAGAACCGTTGCTGACTTGACCGCCCTTAGCAGGGAGCTCAGGGCCCCTTTCTCCGCTTCTTCCCACTGCCACTGCTGGTCGTCTCTCAACAAGCGGTTTAGCATGCTGGCCGTCTTGCTGAAGTTGGGCACGAATCTCCTGTAGTAGTTGAGGAACCCCAGCACCGCCCTGAGGCTATTTCGGTCCTTTGGAGGAGGGACCCTGTCCAGCACCTCCACTTTTGCCTGCTGGATTCCCAATGTCCCTCCTTCCACTTCGAATCCTAAGTACGTCACCGATGTGTTGCCAAAGCTGCACTTCTTCGGATGGCAGGTGAGACCGGCTGCCGGAATCGCGTCCAAGGTTGCTTTCACGTCCTTGACGTGTTGCTTTGCATTGGAGCTGAAAATGATTACGTCATCGATATGGCATGCTGCAGCCAGGACTCCTCACAGTGTCGTGTCCATCGTGCGCTACGACGCGTTCGTCATTCCAAACGGCATGAATTTCCATTCATACAATCTATCTGGCCCATAAATCGTCGTTTTCTTCCGATCCTCTGGCAGTATAAGAGTCTGGTTAAACCCCTGGCGCAGGTCCAGGGTGGGGAACACTGTTGCCCCCTGCAGTTTATAAAAAATATCTTCTGCGGATTGCATTGGTGACTTTGTAGAGCCCTCGGTAGTCCCCGCACATTCTCCTCGCTACACCTCCTCGATTAGATCCTTCCTCGACGCCACCACAGTTGCTGCCGCATGTTCACTCTCTGATCGCTGTATCAAGCCCGCCGCCATGAGCTCGGCGCATTTCTCCATGCATATATCAATGTCGCCTGGGCTCATGCGCCTCTTCCTTTGGTAGATAAGTGTTTCACTGGTCAGCTTAATACGCATCTCTTGCGTGATGCACTTGCCCAGCTCTTGCAGAGTGTAGGCAAAGGTGGCTCGGTGTTGGCGTAATACCTCCTGCATTGCTGCTGCCACTAGCCCTTCTCTAAGTTGGAATATACGCTCGGCTTGCAAGGCGTGTTGCGTTTGTGCGCTAGCGTATAGAAGCAAAAAACGCGATACGCTTGAAATACGCTTAGATTTCGGGCGGGCAGCCCGTCGAAAAAAAAAAACAAAACAAAACAAAAAACGGGAATTGCGAGTTTACGATGCGGAGCGAAGGGTTGGATGTCGCGAACTCAATCTGGGTTCCCAAATCTCGATTCCGAAACTTTGAGCAGCTTCCAACTGCATTGTATCTGAGCATACCTCTGAGGTCCAACCCATTCCTCCACACCAAATTCACGTTTACGATGGGAATTGCAAGTTTACGATGGGAATTCACTGGTCAGCTCAATACGCATCTCTTGCGTTATGCACTTGCCCACCTCTTGCAGAGTGTAGGCAAAGGTGGCTCGGTGTTGGCGTAATACCTCCTGTATTGCTGCTGCTACTGCCTTTCCTAGCCCTTCTCCCAAGGGCCAGTCTTCCTCTGGTGTCCTATCCTTTCTCTGACTCTTCCCCTTTTCTGATTCTGCCCGGCTATCTCTTCCCTCCTCCGCTTCTCCGTTTCTCGTCATCACATTGACGTCCATCGCTCTACCTATAGCGGCCCTTCTTTGATGCTCTGTCACTTCTGGGTGTGTCGTCGCTCCCCATAGATGTCCCATGGTTGCCTCTCGTTCGTTGGCCGTAGGCTGCTCACACTTGCCCTTCCGCACGTCGAAGATCATTCCAGGGCCTGGGAGCTCCCCTTCCATCTTGAAACCTCTCGCCTCCTCGTAGGCTACCAAGGTCGGCAGTGCTTGTCGGGACTTGCCCGGCACGTTACATTGAGACTCTGATGGATGGTCTGGGCATGTGACCGGCGCTGGCATGCGGTTCTGTTCCAAGATGTCACTAACGAGCCTAGGCTCCGGCCTCTGCATCTGTGCCAGAGAGTGTCTCAGTGATGCTGTCGTGTCGAGATGCCGTTCTGCCAGTAACTCCTAGGTCGGTGAGCCCTGAAGCCCAGCTGCGCGGCATCTGCTGGCACCCCCCTTCCTAGCACCTCTGCTATCTCTCAAAGGCTTGCTTGACTGGCTCCTTGCGGTCCTCCGCCAAATCCACGTTCTCTAGGATGTATAACACCTCCGCCAGATTTTTCTGTATCATCTCCAGCCCCGTCTCATATCCCAGACGGAAGCGCCCCTAGCACCTTCTGTTCCTCTTCCTTCTCCCGCCCTTGAGTATCCCTGACACTCCCATCCTGCCACCACCAAGTCCACCTGCCCCCAGTCATCTAGCACCCATTCTGTGATGTCTCTCACATCGTTCACCTCGGCTTCGCCTTCTCGCGGTATCGCCGATTCCCACAACTGCTCCGGGTATTCCTCCTGCAGCATTCGCGCGTGGTGCCTCGCCATCCTCCGCACTGCGGGGTCTCGCTCCACATCCACATGAATTCATTTCTTGACCATGCACCCCGCCTGTAACGCCGCAGCGAGTCTGGAGCCTATTCCTCCATAGAGCTCCACTATGCAAATCGCCCTTTCTAGCGTCCACACTCGGCTGACTCTTTCCTTGAGGACTGGTGGCTCCTGTCCTGCCACTCGCCTCTCCACCCTTCTCTCGTATTCTTCTCCGTACTTCTACCATGACCATTCATCCAGTTCCTCACTCAGATCCTTCTTGCGCGCCTGGTATTCCTCCCGCGGTTCTTGCCTGACGAACTTGACGGGCAGCGTGCCCACCGAGCTTTCTGGGTCCCAATATTGCACGTGGTAGAGTACCTTCTCCTACCATGTACAGATGGTGTGTCCAACACGGTAGAGGCGCTCCATGCCCACCAAGACGTCGTAATTCTCCGATTCCAAGATGCCACATTGCAGCCGTATGCAGCATTCTTTTCGGTTCCGGGCATGAGCACCACCTCGATCGGCCTTTTCGTACGCGGCACCCACTTCGGCTCCCCTCCCTTGGCCGTCATCAATAGTATCCCTCTCTCTACTAGCCTTCCCGGTATGTCTAGCCTCAATTTCTTCACCAGCCCTTTACCTATCAATACATTGTGCGCTCCGGTGTCTGTAATTGCCTGCTTCACTGGCAGCCCTCCCACCGTCGGGCTCCCCTTCTATGCAATGAGCACCGATGCCTGGCATACGAGTCTCTCGTTCAAATGCCTTCTCATCTCGGAATGCGGTGCCCGCACTGTTAGTGTTAGCCCTCAATCTCACACGTTGTATTTTATACTACATATATCCTAGCGTAGTGTAGATTACACTTTGTGTTTGGTTGGGTGTACACCTACTTCCCAACCAAACCCAAATGTAATCTCCAAGCAATCTCCAACCCACCAATTAGAGATTGTCTTGGGATTACCCCCAATCCCTAGAGATTGTCCCCGATTCCCTCCCCCATCCATTGCTTGCCTATCTTGGATGAACTTAAAGAGCTTCTAGCTCATTACTAATGGATCACTTCTAAGCTTAAGTTGTGACATGGTATCAAAGCTCTTCAACAGCACACACGGATCGTGATCCCGTTATCTCTGCGGATCCTCATCCTGCAAACTTCGTCGTAGCTGCCTTCAATCTCGTCGCCGGTGGTTCGCGACATCCGTGGCCGGAAATTTTCCCGCTCTACTTTCCCGTCATTCTCAACGACTTCTTTAACTTCTCTGGTAAGCGCATCGTCGGCGCTTTTACCATTCGTCTCTTTTCGTCAAACATCTTCGCTCCATCTTTTCTCGTCGGGCCGCCGCCCGTCGCCCTGCAGCATCACCTTCGGGCTGCCGCCCGTCGCCCCGCATCAGCACTTCTACCCCCATCCCCCTTTCCCGTAGCTGAACAGGTGCAGCAGCGCAGCCGAGCAGCAGCGTAGCCGCGAAGCCGAGCAGCCGTATAGCCGCGAAGCCGAGCAGCAGTGTAGCCGCGAAGCTGAGGGTGGTGTGTGGGGGGGGGGTGTGGGAATAGGGTTAGCTGTACGGAAATCGGCCGAATTATTCCAATTTTTGCGGCCTTAAAAATCCTTCTACGAGACATCCCAACGCGGCCGAAATTGACGATTTTTGCCTTTCGAAGTTCCTATCGGTGACGTAAGAGCGGCGCTTCGCGCGAGACATTAAGGGGTCTTCATCATGGCCTTCACCTCGTCCACCATTGCCAACCCCATCACCCCACTCGGCCTTGAAGCCGATGGCTCTAGCTCCAACTTCAAGGCATGGAGCTACGGGGTTGACAAGCACTTCCTGAGTCGTGACGTGCAGGAATAGAACCTCAAGGATGTCCTCCTCAAGGCAAGGGAAAATAGTCTCTTCTCCCCCGTAAGCCGACCGAACCTGCTAGTGAAGCTGACACGAGGGCGTACGAGGAAGCTGTTGAAAAGTACCGGAAATGGGATAAGGCCGATGCAGCTATCATCAGCGTCTTCATCGCCTCCAGCCCTCCCGTATTTGTCAACACGTTCCACAACTACCCTACCTCCAATGTCATCTGGAAGTATCTCCAGGATCGTTTCATGAACAAGACGGCGGTCAGAGTTGCCATCCTCATCCCCAGCATGTTCCAGGTCCGCCTTGATGATTGCTCCCAATGGCCGACTACATTGCCAAGGTGCAGATCATTCATGGCGAACTCAAGGAGCTGGGTATAGTCTTCCCCGAACAAGCCCCTGCAGCCGCCCTTCTTGTTGGTCTCACCTCGGCATATGAAGTCACGAGGAAGATGCTTCTCACGCTCTCGGCGGAAGACCTCACTTTTGCTAAGGTCTCCACCGCACTCCTCTCTGCCGAGAACGACTCCACGGCTCAAGCCAAGGCCTACGCCCTCCGTGCTCCCGTGCCTCAAATAAGTGTCGCCTCAGCACCCTTCCAGCGCAACCGCTTCCCTCCGTGCACCTAGTCGTCAAATTTGGCAACCGCAAGGGACAAGTGTGTGGTGGCACTAACCACCCCCTTGCTACATGCTTCAAGAAGAAAGACGACGTGGCATGCCATCCACGGAGTTGACAAGAAGCTGGCGAACTGGATGCGCCCTCGCAAGGCCAATTTAGTTGAGGCCCAGGACCCCGTTTCGGCTAGTGCTAGTGATAGCGCTCCTGCTGATGTGCGTATTAACCTGCTGTTTTTTGGCACTGCCATGATTAATGAAGCAACCTCCCAGTACATCGGCTCATCACAAGCACCACAATACATAGAATTCACACTCGACAGTGGGGCCACTCACACAGTGCTCAAGGAGACATTCTTGTTCAAACCCTACCTTACACCCATTCCTCTCTTGGGAGCTGACTCAAGCTTCACCACCTATGGCAAGGGTTCTTCCATTGTCCCATGCCCCGCCTTCCCATCCGGCACTGTAACTGGAAGGTGCGTGCCCACACTACGCTACAATCAATTGGCTAAACAAGAACTTCAGAAGGCTGGGCTCCGCACCATACATCCGGAATTCATTGACCCTCTCACCAACAAGGTCATATCTCGATTCATCCTCAACAAAAACAATCTCTACATATTGTGTACCTATCCCACAAGTGTCAACCACCCAAGCGCAGGCGAATGTCACACCATGCTCGTGTCGCGGTTTCGCTAATCCGACCATCCTCTACCATCATCGGCTCGAGCACCCAAACTTCCGCACACTTGCTAACATGACCTCAAAAAAACTACTTCTCGGCCTACTAGCGTCCCTTCCCTCACCATTTGACTCCCCCGCGCCCTCGTGCCCTGACTGCACCAAAAGCAAGCTGCGCCAACAGCCGCACCCTCCCTCACCCTCAGTCGCAGCAGCCCCACTAGACCTGGTGCACATGGACGTCTGTGGCCCTGCCCCTATTCCTGCACGAGGCGGCCATCGCTATTTTCTGGCAATCGTTGATGACCACTCCCGCTACGTCTCTGTGCACCTCCTCCACACCAAAGCTGAGGCTCCAGAGGCCATCATGGCGTGGGTCAATCACGCACAGACAAGCTTTGGCCGCAAAGTCAAGCGCCTCCATTCAGATGGTCGTGGTGAATTTTGCAACGACAAGCTCAAAGCCTTCAACTCCTTAGAAGGCATCCTGCAAAACTTCACCCTTCCTGACAGCCCACAGCAGAACGGCATAGCGGAGAGTCGCAATCACACACTGGTGCAGATCGCTCGCTGCCTCCTCAGTCACTCCAATGCACCACTCCCACTCTGAGGGTACGCCCTCTACCATGCCGCCCTCCTCTACAACCTCTACCCCCACCCGCTTCTTCCTGACACCACTCCCACCACACTCTGCCTCGGAAAAACACCCATTGCTCGCCCCCTTCGTGTCTGGGGGTGCACCGCCTATATCCTCCTCAACCCTCAGGCTCGGCGACAGCAAGGCAGCAAACTCGGCCCCAAGACTCAAACATGCATCTACCTCGGCCACAACGTTGACTCCCCTGACTACCTCTTCCTCAACCCCTCTACTCAACAGTTAGTCCGGAGCCGCGACGTTGTCTTTGATGAAACACGCCCCTTCTACTCCACCACGGGACGGGATCCTCCCTCCGACCCACCCTTGCTCGTGTGGGCTGACTTTGATGCTCCTCCTGAACTTCCACCCACACCAGCTCCCCCACCCCCAACCTCTCCTGCCATCGCACCCTCCCCGTCTGAGGTCTCTGACCCGACCTCACCGGTGTCTTCGGCAGCTGCTCCTCCATCTCCCTCATCTCTCACCCCGCCAACTGCGCTGCCGACCCCTACCGCACCAATCACATACCATCGGCGGTCGAACCCTCGAGACCCACCTCTTCCCCCGGTTCACTCTTCGTCTCAGGAACCTGCCCCTCCACAGCCGATCGACCTGATCACGTACCACCGACGGCCGATCCCTCCGCCCAAGCCTCTTAAACCAACCCCTCCAGCACCACCTGCTCCACCCTCTTCTCCGGTGGCTCATGGCACTCGTTCACATGGGCCTGCTCCTCCACTGGCACTTGCTATTCGATGCTCAGCGATCACTCTGACTCCTCCTGCTGGGGGGGATGTGCCCTCTACCTTTCTGAAAGACAGGCATGAGGAGCTGTGTAATCTTCACGCAATCGTTCCCCAGCTCTCGCAAATCTTCCCCAACATCACTGAATCACCCTCACTCAACTTCTCGGAGAACCCGACCATCCCTATCCCTCTCACCGTTCAAGAGGCTCTCTCGGGTGCCGAGTGGCGTGCTGCCATGGAAGCTGAGTGTGAAACCTTCACTCGCAACCGCTCTCTCGACGACGAAACTCCACCTCCAGGAGTTCACATCGTTGGGGGCAAGTGGCTGTTTCGAGTGAAACAGCTTCCGGACGAGGCCCCAGTGTTCATAGCGCGCTAGGGATTCACTCAGCAGCAGTACTTTGACTTCTTCAAGATATTTTCTCCCACATCCAAACCTCCCACCGTTACTACGCTCTTGGATATAGCCGCACGAGAAGACTTCGAGATCAAATCCATGAACGCCTCATCGGCCTTCTTGCAAGGACACCTCGGGGAGACAGTGTTCATGGATCGAACTGAAGGCTTTCCAGAAGAATTCCCTCCCAACACTGTCTGCAAGCTGAATGGCCATGTTTACGGGCTCAAGCAAGCCCCTCGTGAATGGCACAACAATGTGAAAGAAGTCCTTCTCTCATTGGACTTTCACCCATCATCTACTGACCCGACTCTTCATTCGCCGTCACTCTGAGCCATTCTACATCATTGTCTACGTCGATGACTTCATCCTCGTTGCCGAGGACTCGGCCCAGATGACATCTGTCCAGCGGCCCTGAGCAAGGCCCTCCTGATGAAAGACCTCGGTGACCTCAAGCACTACCTGGGGATGGAGATCGCTCGTGATCGTCAGGCTCGCACCATTTCACTCTCCCAGGTGTTTTACATCAACAATGTGCTCAAGTGGTTTGAGATGGAGCTGTGGACTCCTGTTGCCACCCCGCTGCTACTACAACACCTCCTCACGACCCCAGCTGTACCCACACCAAAGGTCTGCTCCGAGGCATGTCAACGGGGGTTGCGTGTTGGCCCCGTCCTTGCTTGGGCGGAGCCGACTTCATGGTCGGGTGTGAGGGGAGCAGCCGACCTGCAGCAGTGGGCGAGCTGGTTGACGAGGAGGTCGACCTGCACGGAGACCACTGTACGCGCGCCGACTTCAGGGTGGCGCCGACATCTGGTGAGGTCGACTTGGGGTGGTCGTCGACTTGGGAGGTCGACGGGCATGTACGGGAGCAGCTGGTCGACATGGTTGCCCGGTCGACCACGTTGCCTGGGTGACGAAGTTCTGCGGAGGAGTGCGACTGTCGCCCAGGCGAAGGTATCCCGAGGTCGACATGGCGGATCAGGTGGAGTCGTCAACACGAGGATGACTTGGTTTGTGCGTTGTGCAGGTGACGAGGCTCAGCCCGCCAATCATCTGCGAGCACCTGCGAAGCGGGTGCGCTGCCGTTCTGAGTGAGCAGCGCTGGCACACCGTCAACCTGCGACGTTGGCACGCCGTCGACTTTGCACTGCTGGAGCGCGGTCGACCAAGTCGTGCTGGAACGCGGTCGACCATGCTGCGCTGGCAGTCGACCGACCTGAATGCTAGCTCTGATGTAGTCTTGCCATGCCAACTTCATTGTACCATTGTTGTCAACTTTCTCTAGTGAAACTCTTGCCGATTCTCCTCGTGAACAAGCAAGCTGTGTGTGCCCTAGGAAAACGACTAAGGACCAACGAACGCAGAGATCACACGAGCACCCGTGCCTAGCCCGTAGTCTAGCTCTCGTTGTAGTATTTATCTCCGCAAGGCATACCCGGAGCTTGTTGGGTCCCTCATGTACGCCATGATGTGCACCCGCCCTGACCTGGCATATCCTGTCAGTGTCCTCTCTCGCTACGTGGCCCCAGGACGCTTCACTGATCTTCATTGGAAGGCGGCGAAGCGGGTACTGCGTTATCTTCAGGGCACCAAGTCTCATGTTCTCACACTTGGTGGGCTTTTTCCTCCTCGACTCGAAAGTTACACTGATTCTTCTTGGGCTGATGACCAGACTAACCGACGTTCTTCCCAGGGCTCCTGCTTCACCCTTGGGAGCGGAATTGTCACCTGGCGCTCCACCAGATCGTCCGCAGTCTCCCTCTCCTCTTGTGAGGCAGAGCTCTACGCTGACATCATGGCAGCTCAAGAGGCCTGTTGGCTCACCTTCCTCCTCCAGGAGCTTGGCTACCCTCAGCCCACCCCCACCATACGGTGTGACAATCAGAGCACCATCCACCTCTCCCAACCAAGACTCTGTGTACCACACTCGCACCAAGCACATCGAACTCTGGCACTTCTTCATCCGTGACCTTGTTCAGCGAGAGAAGTTGAATGTGGAGTACATTGCATCTAACTACAACTTGGCCGATCTGTTCACCAAGATTTAAAAAAATGTTCCTCACCACCGTCTCCTTGGCGTCATGGGGCTCTGTGCTCCACGTTCTCAGCCATGAGTTCGATTACACTTTGTGTTTGGTTGGGTGTACACCTACATCCCTCCCAACCAAACCCAAACATAATCTCCAAGCAATCTCCAACCCACCAATTAGAGATTGTCTTGGAATTACCCCCAATCCTTAAAGATTGCCCTCGATTCCCTCCCCCATCCATTGCTTGCCCATCTTGGATGTACTTAAATAGCTTCTGGCTCAACACTAATGGATCACTTCTAAGTTTATGTTGTGATACGCACCCGCTGGCTCCTCCTCCGCTGGGATCCGCTGGTGTCTTCGCCCTCTCGCGACGAGCTCCCTCTTGGCCTCAGGCCTATTTCATCTCTCCTTTGGGTAGGCCATCACTGCATACTCCCGTCGGTACTCCTCCTCTTCCTCTTCTGCGCCTTCGATTTCTTCGTACGCAAACATCGCCCGCGTCTTTCCTTCTGCCGTCGGCTGCATCGTATTCTAGCTTCAGCTGCAGTTTCCTCACTTCTGCTTGCAATCCTTCGCGAGTTGCCCCCAGCTGCTTCTTTGGCTTACTGTGACAAACCTCCTTGCGGTGGCCTCGTCTACCGCATTGCTCGCAGATAGGCGCATTGGGGCATTCTCGCTTTATGTGCCCACCTTCCCCACATGTGTGGCAAAGTCGGGTGTCACCTCGACTCGACTGCTCCCTATGGTGTTCACCTCGGCACTGCTGCTGCCGCCCAGCTTGTCTTGGTCCGGCTGCGACCCTCACTGTCCTCCAGATCCAGCATGCGTTGTGCGTGTTCGGTTCTTTTGGCCAGCCCGTAAACCTCTTTCAAGGTGATGTCGGCGCTGCCCATTTCTGGTCCTGCGGTGTTTTGCCTGGGTACGAGACAACATTCCGTCCCTGTTCCATGTCTCTGTCTGCCGCCCGTGCCCGTTGCTGCGGGGTCCTATACGTCGGTGTTGTAAGGGTTCGCGATGTCTGAGCTAGACATGAGCACAAGGGTGAACACCAGTTCGGTTCACCTCAAACATGTTCGAGGCGAACCGAACACTTTTCTTTTTTTGGCCTAAAGTGTTGGGGGCGAACATGTTCGTTTTCGCCCGAACATGTTCGTGTTTGGTTCGTCGCAGCTAGCCAAGCTGCGCCGAACACAAACATGTTCGTGTTCGCCTTGTGTTCTGGGCGATTTGGGGAAGAAACCAGCGAAAAAACTAAACTTCACACATCATAGCATCTCCACTTGCTGAAACCGACGCCCATATCATAACCAGAAGCCCATTTCGCCCATCCCACGGCTGTTGAAAAGTCGAGCATGAACATGTTTGCCAGGAACATGTTCATGCTACAAGCGAACATAGGAGTGTTCACCCCTAGAGGCGAACAGGCGAACATCATGTTCTCAGAAAGTGTTCACGGCGAACATAGTTCGGTTCGCCCAGGTGACACGTTTGCCCTGGGCGAACACGAACATGTTCGTGTTCGCCTCTTGCTCAGGCCTGGTCTGAGCAGTCTGTCCTTCCGTGTGAACCGTGTGTGCGCGCCAGCTTGGCGCAGCTCTCGTTACTTCCGTTTCGTCCCACAAACGTGTTCGTAGTTGGCGCCTGCTATTCATCGGCGATTCCTTGCGTGTTTGTTGTGCTACCAGATGCCAGTCTTCCCTAGAGCTAGCAGACTATGGATCTAGCTCGGCTGACTCTAACTGACAGGTCAAGGGTCACTGAGTTTGCTTGCGAATGTTGGCTTCACTGGGGTGCTGTTACCCTGAGTTACGGAGTCTCAATCAATATTGGTGTGAAAACAAACACGCAAGCAGCTCTGGCAATGCCTGCCTCTGGCCTAAGAATTTGATCCTAGTTACCATTGCCTGCACCGTTGGTACTTTCGCTGGTCGCTACTTGACTTTGCCCGCACTTCATGACCCTAATCTGAATCTGCCTCTCTATAGCTTGCTTCTGTATCCTATCAATCGTGAGTATATATTGTGTTCACCTACTCCTACGATTAAAATTATGACATAATCTCTAGAAGGGATGGCATGAACAGTGTACCGAACCAAACCTGTTTTGGATTGAACCAGAAAGAGGATTGCCCAGTTCTAAGTTCGTCTAAAAATGGTTGGACTGGGCAGGTTCGAACCGTACCAGAAATGGTTCGGTTAGGTTCGATTCGAACCAGTCTAGGTTCCGATCGACCAGCCCTAGCTAACCACACACTAGCCCTAATATTTGGGTAAAATCGTTATTTCAGCCCTCAAAACACGGTTTGCCCTAGAGACCATTTGAAACCTTGGTGATTTTACCTAGAGCACTTCAATGCTGTGGGGGAGTGGGGGGGGGGGGGGGGGGGGGGGGGGGAGGGTGGCCGGAATAGTGTAAGATAGTTGGACCGATTGAACCAGTTGAGAGATTAGGCTTGACGCAAAGTGGCTGGCAAAAAAGAGCCGCAATTCGATTCGCATCAAACTGAACAGCAGCTTGGTTATTTGTTCATGACTAAACGGGATGGAGTCACAGACGGGAAATAAATGTAGAGATAAAGGAGGTCAGGAAGTCGAGAGACGAGATAGTAGGGACGGAGTACACGTGAGCATAAGTCTGAGCCGATGGTTCGGCTTCGGCTTGTCGCCTTGGCTTGTCAAGCCAACGATCATGCTCCGTGGCTCCGCTGCTCTCTAGACAATCCGGACTCGGAGAACTTGCGCTGAAGACCCGACAGTTGGGTCGTAGAAAAGCCGGAGCCGGCTCATTCCGGCTCGTGACAGCTCAAGACGAGCCGGCTCGGCCCAGACTTATGCTCATGTGGCAGAGGGGAACCTTACAGCGATGAGAGAGATGGTACTGATCCAATTTCCACAGGGATGGAACCCGTCAGCTGATTATTCTCAAGGGACCTGTCGTTCCATTTGAGTGCACAAAGAAAGAAACAAGGCGTGGGGTTTTAACATGGAGAAGAACGAGGGTGTTGACTCGTGTCAAACGGAGGACGGAGGGATATCACATAGGATGAGGAGAAGAATGCTGATGAGCTTTCCTGAAATTTGATTTAGGAATCTAGATCAGTAAGGAGTCAAATGCGCTGACACTGGTATGAGATTAGACATGAGCAAGAGGAGTCAAACCTAAGTTCGGTTCGAGAAGTTCGGTTCAAGATAACTCGAACCGAACCTTTTTTCCATGAAAAAAGTCGTGCAAACCTACCAAAAGTTCGTGCGAACAGTTGGCGCGAACTTTTGCGGTTTGAGATTCAAACTTCTAAGTTAGCAAAAATTCGAACGTCTGTTCGGTTCGACTTTCGAGTCGAACCGAACAGGCCTTCTTTTTTGGCAAAAAATGTTCGACCCGAACGTGTTCGAGTTCGGGTCGAACATGTTCGGTTCGAAAGGCCTTTTTTTACGCGCCGCCTCGAACCTCGAACATGTTCGAGTTCGAAAACGATCTATGCGAACATCAACGTGTTCGCGGATAAATGGGCAAGACATTGGCAATGGCAATGCTGGTTTGCAGTATAGGGTTGAGACATCAGAGAGTGGGATCGTTTCGATCTCAATCTATTTGTCTAGAGCGGGTTAGTAACATCTTAGGCACTACGTAGCCACTTACATACGCCAAAATCACGTACGTTCTAGGCTATTGACATTTCCGCTATTTAAACTATTTAGTCTATTTAGGTTTATCAGCGTAGTTGCGGGAGTAAGGTAGCGTGTGAACTGAGTGTGTGTCCCCCTGAGTCAGTTGGTCTGGTTGGGTTTGGGAGGTGCATTGCGGTACGGTGGGTTTTGGGTGGGGTGGGCTGGCTGGGCAAAAATTGCGAAATCACTGTCGCGGTAGAATCGAAACAGTGGAGTGCGAAATTTTGGTACGCTGAAACCAGTATGTGACTTAAGTGAGTGGCGAACTCGAACATGTTCGAGTTCGCCACGAGGCGTGAAATGTTCGCGCGAACATCCAAGTGTTCGCCTCTGTAAGGCGAACTTCGAACATGTATTTTCTGCAAAACTGTTCGAACGAACCGAACATGTTCGGTTTGAAAATCCGACATGTTCGGCAAGGTTCGAATCAAACGTGTTCGGATTCGTGCGTTGCTCATGTCTACTTCTAACCGAACAGGTTTGAAGTTCGACACTGTCAAATTCGAACCATGAGAGGTTTGAGTTAAAGTCCCGCCAGAAAGAACCCTCGCGACTGTCCCGTCAAAAACGGGAAAGTCGTGGGGTTGGCTGCCATTTCAAGGCAGCCAACCCTAATCTCGTAAAATAGGTAGAGAAGATCTAGATCTGCTCTAAAAGACCACACCAATGCTTCCTCTCTACCAGTCTTTCACCACAAGTCCCTCTTAAGATGTGTCAAATGGTTACTTATTATGTTAGACAGACCAATGAGCCTCATTTTTTTTTTACAGATATTAAGGGGAGCATATCGTTGTGCATCCTTTTTAACCCCAAACCTAACAAGCTTTGATTTCGTTCGAACCTTTCAAGGTTTGAGCAAACCTTTAGGGTTCGCTATTAAACACTCAAACTCATACCTTAAAATTCCAAAAAAAGTTTGAGCAAACAAGTTCGGTTCGGTTCGACCACCATGCAAGGTTCGAAAAAGTTTGAGCAAACATGTTTGAGTTCGGTTCGTGCATATATCTAGTCAAACTTGGGCCAACCTGATTCAAACGTCACCAGCCTAATAGATAGCCAAACCAGGTCGAGTTCCAGTCAGTTCGAGTCAAGCTGACTTCTAGCCTTGCCGGCTTATGGGCCGACTATATGGGTTTGGCCACTGGCGGTTCGCCTTTCTCAAATACTAGTCCTAGTTTGTCTTGACTAGTCGCTAAAATCACACATTTCCAAGGTGGTTTAATTTTGTCTTATCGAAAAATTGCACTGGTTAAAAAAAAAGGAAAACAATACTATGGATTCTTGTTTTTTAGATTCTGATATAATCCGCATACCAGTCAACACTTTTAGGCACATGGAAGGATTGAGCAAACGGCCCGGGCAAGGTCGGTTCAACCCGTTGCTCAAGTGGAAGAGGAACCAAGTTACAGGAAAGAAAGAGCAGTGAGCTTTGTGATCCAGGAGGGCAGAGATCCTGACAACATGTTGGCATCGAGAGAGCTGTCGGTGGTGTAGGGGGTGGATGCATGGGAAGAATGGTTCCGAGTCCATTTGTGTGTTTGCAGGACCAGACCAGACTAAGATAAGAGGGATGAGATAACCCGAACGTGTTTGTCTTGAAATCAGATGAACGCTTGCCTTACCAGAACAGAACACGTTCGGTTTGGGTTGAACATATTTTGAAGAACAGGTTTGAAGTCGAACTCTTTAGTGTTCAAGTCCGAACACAATGTGTTTGACTCGAACTCAAATGTGTTCGGTTCGAGCAGCCACCACACCCCCCCACCCTCCACAGCCCCATCACCCCTGTCCACATCCTCCAACCCCCTCCACAGCCTCCTCCAGGTCCTCCTCCTCGAGCCCCCCCCCCTTGCAATGACGTTCCACTTCAATCTCGATTTCCACATTTCAAGCGCTCGAACATGTTCGTGTTCGACATGGTTCGACTGTTTTAGGCGAACACGTTTGACCCAAACAGTATATTGTTTGAAACAAACACGTTTTGCGTTCGACTTGAACAGGTTTGAGTCGACCAAACAGTTTCGCTTAGGGATGAGCACAGATACGAACACCTGTTCGGTTCGCCTCGAACCTAAGTTGCCAAATACGCTTATTGCGTATATACGCGTATCGTATATACGCTAGCATATGTACGCTATCCGCGTAGGGGGTCGATATGGACATACGCTTTTTCGGGCAGGGAAAAAACTTTCTGGGCAGGGCGGGAAAAAAAGTACTCCCTATTCTCACTATGACGTGCCCTTGCAGCATTATTCTGAGTCCGAACGGCGAGTGGGGCGGGAAGTGGGGTAGACATTTCAGCTAGAGAGAGAAGTAGGAGTGGGCGGGAGGAACTCTGTTGGAATCGGGAATGAATCGTGAGAAATGACGAATTAGCAGCTAGGCTGTCTGGTAAGTAGTGTGAAAGGTTAGTTGAGGGGTCGATTTTGACAGGTTGGAGTCTGTAAAAGGGTTGAGATGGGTTCAATGCGGAAGATGAGATGGGTTTCAATCAATGTGTAGATCTGAAATTCGACATTTGCCAAATGTGCCTGAAAACTTCTAAGTCAGATCCCGGCTAGCCTAGACCACGGATTTTCAAGTTGACTTCGGCGAAATGCTCATCTAGAAAATCCGCAACTATTTCGCGATTTTTTCTTCGGGGCAGCCCGGAAAATTCCGTGAAAGCGTATAGCCTATTCCCGGGCGTATAGCGCATAGCGTACAAACGCTATACGCTGAAGGGGTTGAGCGTATTTGGCAACTTAGCCTCGAACGTGTTCGAGGCGAACCGAACAGGTTTTTTATTTAACCTAAAAAAGTTCGTCACGAACGTGTTCGCTGTTCGAGCGAACAAGTTCGATGTTCGTTTTCATCAGATTGCCGAGCAGCGTCGAACACGAACGCGTTCGACTTGGGGATTCGACAAACACCAATGTGTTCGTCGACGAATTGGCCCATGACCAATTTTTAGCTCATTTCTGAGCTCAAACTAATCGCGACCTTAGCGCCAGTGCCAGCAAGGTGTTCGCCTTCACAGGCGAACGCCGAACGCTTTTTTTTTCAGAAGGTGTTCGGCGAACCGAACACTGTTCGGTTCGCCGAACGGCGGTGTTCGTGCAGGGGCGAATGCGAACACGTTCGTGTTCGCCCCTTGCTCATCCCTAGATTCGCTCATTTGCTCATCCGTAAAAGGGATGGCATGAGCAGTCTACCAAACCAAACCTTTTTGAGTCAAACCAGGAAGAGGATTGCCCAGTTCTAAGTTCGTCTAAAAATGGTCGGACTGGGCAGGTTCGAACCGAACCAGAGATGGTTCGGTTAGGTTCGATTCGAACCAGTCCAGGTTCGGATCGACCAGCCCTAACTTAACCGCACACTAGCCCTAATACTTGGGAAAATTCGTTATTTCAGCCCTCTAAACACGGTTTGCCCTAGAGACCATTTGAAACCTTGGTGATTTTACCTAGAGCTCTTAAATGCTGTGGTGGAGGGGGGGGGGGGGGGGGGGGTGAGAGGGTGGCCGGAATAGTGTAAGATAGTTGAACCGATTGAACCAGTTGAAAGGTTAGGTTTGATGCAAAGTGGCTGGCAAAAAAGAGCCACGGTTCAATTCGCATCAAACTGAACAGCAGCTTGGATATTCTTTCATGACTAAACGGGATGGAGTCACAGACGGGAAAGAAATGTAGAGATAAAGGATGTGAGGAAGTCGAGACACGAGATAGTAGGGACGGAGTAAACATGAGCATAAGTCTGAGCCAACGGTTCGGCTTCGGCTTGCCGCCTTGGCTCGTCAAGCCAACGATCATGCTCCGTGGCTCCGCTGCTCTCTGGACAATCCGAACTCAAAGAACTTGCGCTGAAGGCCCGGCAGTTGGCTCGTAGAAAAGCTGGAGCCGGCTCATTCCGGCTCGTGACAGCTCAAGACGAGCCAGCTCGGCCCAGACTTATGCTCATGTGACAGAGGGGAACCTTACAGCAATGAGAGAGATGGTACTGATCCAATTTCCACAGGGATGGAACCCGTCAGCTGATTATTCTCAAGGGACCTGTCGTTGCATTTGAATGCACAAAGGAAGAACCAAAGCGTGGGGTTTTAACATGGAGAAGAACGAGGGCATTGACTCGTGTCAAACGGAGGATGGAGGGATTTGCCCAACAATATGAGCCTCCAGATATCACATAGGATGAGGAGAAGAACGCTGATGAGTTCTCCTGAAATTCGGTTCAGGAATCTAGAGCAATAAGGGGAACGTGAAAAATGAGCCCCTGCTTTCTTCTTGACCTGAAATGGGGCCCACTTGACCCGTCAAATGGCCGCATCAAGTGTTCAACAGGTAAAATCCCAACCCCAAAAAGTCTGAAGTGCTGATAGTAGGGAGTAGAAATTAGCATAGGTCTGAACTGTGCGCGCGCCTTGACAGGCTTGTCGATTAGACGCGGGAATATTACACCCATCCACGCGGATCTAGCGGGTAGAAGTCAGACGTGCACGGGTTCAAGAGGTGGTGACGACAGGCATTGTTCATCCACGAGTATCCACCGGCTTATAAAAGTAGGAGCCAGCTCGTCCTGGCTCAACCAACTCACCCACGACGGACGAGCCACGAGCCGGGTGAGCTGCCGGCCCCGGTTCGTTGTGCCGCCGGCTCGTCACGGCCTGGACTTATGCTCATGCGGCAGAGAGGAGCCTTACAGGTATTTTAGACGACGTAGTGAACCAATTTCTGCAGGGATTGAACCCGTGAGCTGGTTATTCTGAAGGGCCCTGTCATTGCATCCAGATGCAGCAAGAAAGAAACAGAAGATAGGGTTTGACTATGGGCGAGCACAAGGGCAGTGACTCCTGCCAAGCGGTAGTCGGCCAATTTTGACTGACAAGATGACCCTCCGGAGGTCATGCACTAGGATGAGGAGAGAAATGCTGATGATTCTCCAAAGTGGGTTCAAAAGCTTAGTCAAGAACGTTATATCTTGAATATTTTCAAAAGTGATTCGGGCCACAAAGGAATGCCCGGGGTACTCATTGCCGAACCCGGGCCAAGGGACTGCTCGGCCAGCCCGAATCAGGCCGAACCAGTCGCCCGATTATCTTGCCGTCCTGGGTTGGTTCAACCTGGGCCGAACCTCATCCCTACTTACAAGGATACCAGATTGGTCAGCAAGCCAATGTCAGCGGGAATGGAGTTGGTGAGTTGGTTGTTAGAGAGGGAACTGTCCACGACAAGGAGGCAAGAGACACGTGGGGGGTGTGCAAGGAGTTGGACAAATGGATGAGAAGGTAGGTAAGGAGCTGATACTGGCATGAGATTTGACATAAGCAAGAGGAGCCAAACTTGGGCCAACCTGCTTCAAACGTCACCAGCCTAATAGAGCGTCAAACCAGGTCGAGGTCCAGTCAGTTCGGGTCAAGCTGACTTCTAGAGTTGCCGGCTTATGGGCCGACTATATGGGTTTGGACACTGGCGGTTTGCCTTCCTCAAATGCTAGTCCGTATTGTCCTGACTAGTCGCTATAATCACATATTTCCAGGGTGAATTAATTTTGTCTAATGGAAAAATTGCAGTGGTTTTTTATTGAAGGAAAACAATACTATGGATTTTCGTTTTTCAGATTTTGATATAATCAGCATACCAGTCAACACTTTTGCGCACATCGAAGGATTGAGCAAACGGCCCGGGCAAGGTCGGTTCAACCCGTTGCTCAAGTGGAAGGGGAACCAAGTTACAGGAAAGAAAGAGCAGTGAGCTTTGTGATCCAGGAGGGCAGAGATCCTGACAACATGTTGGCATCGTGAGAGCTGTCGGTGGTGTAGGGGGTGGATGCAGGGGAAGAATGGTTCCAAGTCCATTTGTGTGTTTGCAGGACCAGGCCAGACTAAGATAAGAGGGATGAGCATTACCCGAATGTGTTTGTCTTGAACTCAGACGAACACTTCCCTTACCCGAACCGAACACGTTCGGTTTAGGTTGAACATATTTTGAAGACCAGGTTTAAAGTCAAACTCTTTAGTGTTCAAGTCGAACACCAATGTGCTTGACTCGAACTCAAATGTGTTCGGATCGAGCAGCCACCACACCCCCCCACCTTCCACAGCCCCATCACCCCTGTCCACATCCTCCAACCCCCTCCACAGCCTCCTCCAGGTCCTCCTCCTCGAGCCCCTCCCCTTCCAGCGACGTTCCACTTCAATCTCGATTTCCACTAGGGATGAGCAAAATCCCGAACGCCTGTTCGGTTCGCCTCGAACATGTTCGAGGCGAACCGAACTGGCATTTTTTTTTTGCCAAATTGTTCGGGGCGAACATGTTCGGTGTTCGGCCGAACACGTTCGCCGTTCGGCTCCGTCATTTGGGGCCCCCAAGTCGAACACGAACATGTTCGTGTTCGAAATGGGGGTGACGCGAACACCAATGTGTTCGCGTCGAATTTGGCCGCGACCAGATTTAGGTCGCGGCCAATTCGAGGTTGAGCTCATTTCGTGAGCTCAACGTCAGAACGCTTTTACAGCCTAGCCTAGGGTTCCCTCTCACACCCGCCCTAGCGTTGCGGTTGTAGCATACAGTTACTACTACTAATCTCCACGCACATTAGGTCTAGGGTTTTCCTAAGTGTAGTGCGTGTAGGGTGATTTTAAGGTAGACTAGCATCAGGATCAAACAGCGCGTTGTCAACTCCGTAGGGTTCGGGACGGGCATTTCAGAAACCTACCCGTGCTCGAATACGTTTAGGACCGTGGTTCTACTCGACACGCGACCGTTGCTTCGACGGGGGTTTAGGGTTTTAGGGCCGAGGGCGGAGTTATGGCTTCCGGACATGGTAGATCCGTAGGGTTAGGTGCAGGCAGCACTCGGGGCGGCGCACCAGGTTCTCCACCACGACCTATGGAGGGGCGAGTAGGGGATGGACCTGGAGGAGCCGGCGCTTGCTTCATCGGAGCGGCGACAGAGGCGGGATCACAGCACGTGGCTGAAGGTGGAGGGAGCGTGGGTGTTAAGGTGGGGAGAAAGCCCGCGTCCTTGGCAGGGCCGAGGGTTAGGAAGAGGGGAAACAAATTGAGGGAGCGGGCGTATCCCTGCACATTCACTGGGGAGCCCTTGGGTGACGGTGTGATCGCTCCGGAGTTCCTAGACGAGGACGGAGGGTCAGAGAGTAGTAAGGGGACTGGCAAGGGGAGTAAGAAACCGGGGTGGCAAGTTATGATGTTCGGACCGAAAGGGGCAGACGAGAAGCGTCAGTGCAAAATTTGTGGCCTCCCCTTCCGCATCGTCGAGGCCGAGGCTGTGAGTGCCCCATCCCATGCATGATTGGCAGTATGTGGACAGTGGAAGTGTCTGGCCCGTTGTGTTTTGATTATTAGCGTGTGGCCCTGTGTGCCATATTATGTCAAACCCATCCCCCATACGTTGACTCCTCTCACCCTCGGTGTCTCTACCCCTCACCAGTTTCGGGAGCTTTTGATTCTCCTAAACCGCAACTGCGCGCAGAAGAACTTCATCCCCTCGCGCTGGACGGTTTCCCGCGACACTGTGGTCTATGCGGCTGCCGCTCTTCAGTCAGCCATTGCGGAGATGCTGGCGAAGGAGGGGGATTTGGGGTGCAGGGTGTCGTACACCATCGACATGTGGACGGCACCCAACAACAGGGCGTGGCTAGTGGTGACTGGTCACTGGTTAGACGAGAATTTCCAGCTGCACACAATGGTGTTTGAGTTCCGCGAGATTCACGGGCGGCACACGGGCAAGCAGATGGCGAGGGTGGTAGAGGAGACGGTGGTGCAGTGGGGGTTGGAGGGGCGCTGTCTTGGTTTCACCTCAGACAACGCCTCTAGCAACATTGCCGCTTTCAGGTGGATGTCGGAGGAGGGTGGTGGTCAGTGCTTCTTCAACTCGCGCATGCACTTCCGGTAAGAAAGGGAGTGTGCGTGGGCTGGCTATGTGGGAGTTTGGGTGTGTCGTTCCCGCGTGAACAACTTGTGGTTGTATGGGTGGGTGGGCCCTAGCGGCTCGATTTGTAGGGTGTGTGGGGTCTGATATGGGTTTGTGGCTCGCTATGCCCATTTGTACTCCCCCTTCTCTCCGCCATTAATGTTGTGTGCCGTGCGCAGGTGCTTGGCACACGTGATCAACCTTGCAGTGAAGGCAGCTCTCGCTGTGGCTGCCATCCGCAAGTTGTTGAAGATTCTAAGAGAGATGGCGTCGTGGATTGGCTTCTCTCCGCAGCGCTCAGGGAAGTTCTTGGGCCTTCAGCGGACCCTGAACACGCAGGCCAACCCCGCCAAACCGAAGCCGGCGTTGAAGCTGGTGCAGGACAGTCCCACGCGCTGGGGGTCGACCCACGACATGGTCGAGCGAGCTGGGGTTCTGCAGGAACCCATCACTGTCTTCTTTGCCCAGACACAGGTGTGTGTGACAGGTGTTGTGTATGCGGTCTAATGTGTGGGTATGTCGGGGTGCTGTGTTCTATCACGTCCACCACTGTTGGCCATGCTTTATGTATGTTATCGACCCCAACAACCCCAATAACCCTACTTTCCATCTTAACACCCGCCAACCCATACCCTCTACCCGACAGGGCCTGTCAAGGCTGACAAGGCGAAGGTGGATTGCCTGCGCCTGACGGACGCAGACTGGGAGACTCTGCATGCTGTAAAGACGTTCCTCAGCCCATTCGCCAAAGTCTCAAAGGCGGCGGAGGGTGCGACGTACCCTACAGTGGCGATGGTGCTGCCGTACTACAACGGCCTGATCGACGCTATGGAGTCGCGCCTTGCCAAGGGGCCATCGGCTACGCTGAAGCCGATGATTGAGGCGGCGCTGGGTCTCTTGAAGAAGTATGAACTCATGTCCAACAACGAGTTGTGGATCGCCACCTTCCTGGACCCTTCCATGAAGGCGGCGTGGTTCAACGACCCGCACTGGGAGACGCTGCATCCCGAGACCGACCGGAGGGCAAGGGCGCGTCCCTCGTCAGGCGAGGTGATCCAGCTGGTACACAACCGCGTGACCGAGTACCAGGCTCGGGCTGCAGCGCTTGCACCTTGGTCGACCCCACTTGCCACTGTGACGGAGGAGGAGGGGGACGCGGCGGATGACGACGAAGACGCGCAGTTTCTCCCTAGTCGTCGACGACTAGCGGCGCGTCTGTCAGCGAGCCAGGAGGCAGGGAGGGGTGGGATGGTGCAGGATGACGAGGTTAGCAGGTACTTATCTGAGAGGGTGCGGTGCGACGTGTCAACGTTGGAGTATTGGCGCTCCGCCACCAACATGCAGACGCTGAGGCGCATGGCCCGGGATTATCTCGCCATCCCTGCCACGTCCGCTTCGAGCGAGCGCGTGTTCTCCCTCGGCCGCAACCTCATTTCCTGGAAGCGGCACCGCCTGGCCTCTCAGAGGACGCGAGCTGTCATGATTCTCAGATCCATACACCCTGGACAGAGGATAGGCGAGGGCCGCCGTGCAAAGGGCGTCGCACCGCCAGAGTTCGCCATTGAAGGCGAGGGGGAGGAGGAGGACGACGAGGAGGAGGAGGAGGAGGGGGAGGAGGGGGAGGAGGAGCAGGAGGGGGTGGGTGCTGGCGACACCGCTGGCGGGGAGCATGCTGTTGTTGGTAGTAGCAGTGGTGTTCAGGCGTAGGACTTGATTTGACATTGACTTTTACATGAACATGATGGTGTCGTATGCTTGTGTGCGTTGCATGAACACAGAGACACCCTCCACACTATGTTGGAATATACGCGTTTGTCGTATATACGCGTTTGTATATACGCAAGCGTGTATACTCTATACGCTCAAACCTCAGATCGGGGATACGCTTTTCCGGGCAGGCAAAAAAAACCACAGGCAGGGGGGGGAAAATTCTGGTTTGGTTTTGGAGGGGGGGCATTTCATGGGCTTTGTGAGTCGGGTGGTATTTTTTTCCAGAGATACCAACATGAACATACACAGAACTGCAGAGGCATCATCGTCATGATCCTTTCCAACCCCCACTCTACCCCGCATCTTTTTGCATATCCTCGATTTTTTTGCCCGGGCTGCCCCAAAAAAAAATTGGGCTGCGTTTTGCGTTTGAGTGGGCGTTTAGCGTTTTACGTATACACACTAGCGTGCAAACGCTAAACGCTAAGGGGTCTGGGCGTATATTCCAACATAGCCTCCACACCCCTATCTATCTTCCCGACCCTCCAAATCCCCTGTCTGACCACTGTGACTATAACGAATTTCCCCCAGGGGGAACTCGAACATGTTCGAAAACGAACATGTTCGAGTTCGCCCTCAGAAACAAATCGTTCACCCCCTGGGGCGAACGGCGAACACCTGCCGTAGGGCAAATAGTTCGCCGAACCGAACAGGGTTTGGGAAATGGATATGTTCGAGGAGGGGCGAACCCGAATGTGTTCGAGTTCGCCCTCTGCTCATCCCTAATTTCCACATTTCAGACGCTAAAACATGTTCGTGTTCGACACGGTTCGACTGTTTTAGGCGAACATGTTTGACCCGAACAGTATATTGTTTGAAACAAACACGTTTTGCGTTCGACTCGAACAGGTCTGAGTTGAACCAAACAGTTTCGCTCATTTGCTCAGTGTCGGAATCTTCACTTCCTTCTTGCGTCCTTGTCTCCTGAGCTCGTGACCCTCTTGATGGCTTTCCTTAGTGTCCTACAGCCATCAGCTCTCTGTTTCCCTTGCCCTTGTTCTCAGCAGCCCCATACCCTTGCCCCCTCCTCGGCCCTCTGGATGCTCTTTCCCTTGGCCAATGGATTTCTTCCCTGGCTGCCTCTGCCCTCTCTGCTCATCCCCCTCTCTCCCTTCTCCTTCTGTCCTTCTTGGCTTTGCTCGTGCCAGGTTCGTGCGATGGTCCGTTCTCTCTTGCTCCTTGTCACTGGTCAGAACCACCACTCCCGACTCCCTCATTTCTTTCACCCTCCATATCTCTGAGCTCAAACTGATGTCCATCATATCTTGCTTCGCCTGCTTCAGATATACTTCTTCCCCTGCCCCCAGCTCCTTTCCGGTCCTCCCCCTTTCTGCTTCCTTCCTCTTCTTGTATCTCTGTGCGTCCCTCAACTGTGCTACCAGTTGGTTCTCCAGTGCGGCTGGCAATAGCTCTCTCAGGTACCGTGCTTGGGCCTTGGCTAGGCCCACCCAGTCTTTTTCTCTGTCCACCTTGAATGAAGCTGATAGTATCTTGGGGGCGTCTACAGGTAGGATGGGCTCCCTGCCCAGCAGCTAAGTGGGAATATACGCTTAGAACCTAAAGCGTATAGCGTATATACGCTTGCGTTCATACGCAAAACGCTATACGCTAGCTAATACGCTATACGCTTTCAGATTTTTTTAGGGGCTGCCCGGGAAAAAAATCGTGTGTATACGGAAAGATGCGGAATCTCTTGGTGAGCATTTTGCCGAAGTCGAGGTGCAATTCGGGGTTGTAGGGAAGCAGGAATTGCCTTACAATCGCGTTTGGCAGTTCAGATCTACAATTTTGATTAGTACCGCATTGAAATCAATCCCATCTACGAAATCCAACCTGTCAAAAACGTCCCCCCAACAAACCCTACTCACGCTACTAACCAGCCAGCCCACCTGCACTCGACATTTCCCGCTTCCCAACAGAGCTCATCCCGATTCCCGATTCCTACTTCTACTTCTAGCGATAGTGTCTACTATAAATCCCACCCTAATCGAAGTTCAGACTTAGGAGAATGCTACAAAATTCTTATTGAGAATATGGAATACCTTCCCGATGTTGAGCACGGCATTGTTTTTCACCCTGCCCGGGATTTTTTTTCCTGCCCAAAGAAGGGGATTCTCAAAGCCAACCCTTCAGGGTATAGCGTATATACGTTAGCGTATATACGATACGCGTATATACGCTATACGCGTATATTCCCACTAAGCCTAGCAGCAGGTAGTATGGCGACAAATCTCCCAGAGCTGCTTGCTTGCTGAACCGGCATTCAGCGACCACCTATGGCAGCCTCGCATCCTAATCTCTCTTGAATCTCTCCCCATACGCTCTGAACCCCCGCTTCACCGTCTGGAAGAATCTCTCTGTCAAACCGTCACTTTGGGGGTGGTACCTTGATGTCCTGCAATGCGTGATGCCCGTTTCCCTCAGAAGTTTATCGAAATCTCCCATGAACTCCGTTCCTTGGTCTATAAGGACCTCTCCGCACAGTCCGAATCTGGTCAATACTTGCTCTTCAAATGCCTCAACTATCCTTGCAGAGTTTTTTCTTGGTAGGGCTCTCACCTCCACCCATTTGCTGCCGTAATCTATCATGATTAGGATGTACCGCTTCCCCTATCGGCTGAACGGCATTTCCCTAGACAAATCCAGTGACCACCGGAATCCTATCCCTCTGATGGGTAGGGATTGCAGTTCCTCTCTCCCTCTCTCCAGCTCCGCTTTGTTCTTGCTGCACAGCTCACGCGACTCCACCCAGTTTCTCATGTCCCTCCTCATGCCCGCACACCACCACCCTGCCTCTGCTAGCTAAGTGGTCCTCAGGCTTCCGTAATGCCCCAGCTGTCTGTGAACCTGACGGATTGTCTCGTTCCGTTCCTCCTTCCTTGGCACCAACTTCCATCCACTGCTCGTGTTTTTCTGCAGCTGCTCCTGGTACCAGCGGTAGTGTGCCCCTCGTGCCCTGGCTCTCTTGCTCACCGTTGTGCTTCTGTGGTCTTCCCTTGCACCCAGTTCAGTGCTTCCTCGTCCTCCCAGATATCCTTTGCCCCTTACTTCTGCATCTTCATGGCCCCTTCTCCATCTACTTCTCTGGCCAACGCCACCAGGCACGCGGTTGGCCTTTCAGACGGAGGGTTCCTGGAGAGCTTATCCACATGCTGCATGGTTTTGCCTGGGCGGTGTCTGATGGTGAAATCATATTCCTGGAGCCGCATTGCCCATCTGGCATTCCTGCCCGTCAGGGCCTGATTGGTCATCAGCCAGATCAGGGGCTGGTGACTGATCACCAGCTCGAAGGGCCTTCCCTAAAAGTATATTCGGAAGTGAGTGATCGCCCACACAGCTGCCAAGCCTTCTCCTTCGAAAGAGCTGCAGTTTGCTTCGGCAGGATTGCAGCTGCGGCTCGCGAATGTCACCACCATCTCCTCTTCCCCTCTCTTTTGGCATAGTATAGCACCCATTCTTGAGCTGCTACAGTCGGTGTAGAGTGTGAATGGGTCTTCTTTGTTCAGTAGAGTCAGAACCGTTGCTGACTTGACCGCCCTTTGGAGGGAGTTCAGGGCCCCTTGCTCCGCTGCGGAGATAACTACTACAACGGGAGCTAGACTACGGGCTAGGCACGGGTGCTCGTGTGATCTCCGCGTTCGTTGGTCCTTAGTCGTTTTCTTAGTGCACACACTACTTGTTAGTTCACGGGGCAATTTGGCAAGAGTTTCACTAGAGAAGGTTGACAACAATGGTTCAAAGAAGTTGGCATAGCAAGACTACATCAGAGCTAGCATTCAGGTCGGTCGACTGCCAGCGCAGCATGGTCGACCGCGTTCCAGCACGACTTGGTCGACTGCGCTCCAGCTGTCAACGGGAGTTGTGTGTTGGCCCCGTCCTCGCTTGGGCGGAGCCGAGTTCGTGGTCGGATGTGAGGGGAGCAGCCGACCTGCAGCAGTGGACGAGCTGGTTGACGAGGAGGTCGACCTGCACGGGGACCACTGCACGGGGTCGACTTTAGTATGAAGCCGACTTCAGGGAGGTCGACCTGGGAAGTCGACCTGCGGAGGACGTCAACTTGGTGACGTCAACTTGGGGAAGCCGACTTCGGTGGTCGGCTGACGGACTGCTTGTCGACCTGGTGGTTGGTCGACAAGGCCTGTTGGTCGACCTGCTGGTGGTCGACCTGACCTGGTGGTCGACGGCGGAGGGGCCGACGTCGACCTCGACTCAGGACGCCGAGCAGTTTGGCGTCGAGTAGCGGGGCGTCAACTTCATGACGCCGACTTCGGGTAGCCGACTTGGGTGGTCGGCCGACAACTGCGCTGGTCGGCATGAAGCTGGTCGACCACGAATGCTGGTCGACGTGGAGCCGTCCGACCGGAAGTGACGTCGACCTGGAGCTGGTCGACCAGGTGTGTGGTCGACCTGGTGAGGTCGACTTGGAGGTGGCCGTCGACTTGGGAGGTCGACGGGCATGTACGGGAGCAGCTGGTCGACGTGGTTGCCAAGTCGACCAGGTTACCTGGGTGACGAACTTCTGCGGAGGAGTGCGACGGTCGCCCAGGCGAAGTTGGCGAGCCCGACCTCGGGGGTGGTATCCCGAGGTCGACATGGCGGATCAGGTGGAGTCGTCAGCACGAGGATGACTTGGTGTGTGCGTTGTGCAGGTGACGAGGCTCAGCCTGCCAATCATCTGCGAGCACCTGCGAAGCGGGTGCGCTGCTGTTCTGCGTGAGCAGCGCTGGCACGCCGTCAACCTGCGAAGTTGGCCCGCCGTCGACTTTGCACTGCTGGAACGCGGTCGACCATGCTGCGCTGGCAGTCGACCGACCGGAATGCTAGCTCTGATGTAGTCTTGCATTGCCAACTTATTGTACCATTGTTGTCAACTTTCTCTAGTGAAACTCTTGCCAATTCTCCCTGTGAACTAGCAAGTTGTGTGCGCACTAGGAAAACGACTAAGGACCAACGAACGCAGAGATCACACGAGCACCCGTGCCTAGCCCGTAGTCTAGCTCCCGCTGTATTAGTTATCTCCGCATGGTGCGGTGAGCGTGGATCGAACATACGACTTACCTTTCAATCAGGTCGACGTAGAGGTCACTTACCTAAGTTGCTCGTAGGCCGGCAGCCGTACAGGTCCCTAGCGTGCGCGTAGGTGACACCAAGGTGATGGACACCCTGGAGGGACGGCTGGAGGATGCAAGGAGACGCCATGAGGCCCAGGAGTATGGGGCGATACCCTGGGCGGTCGTCGAGGCTGGACTCCGCTCCATGTGGGCGACGGAGCATCCCTCTTCCCGACCAACTTCTCCTCGACCGGTGACCAACGAAGGCGGCATCGACGTGGGCATCAACGCCGGAGGTGGCCAAGTCGGCAGCAATGCGGGAGGCACGTTGAGGCAGCGTGGTGTGATTCACGCCGATGAAGTCGGCGGCGTTCAGGCGCAAGGGGTGCAGTCGTCGGCGGCTGCAGGCTCCTCGCAGGGCGACGTCGGAGGACGACGAAGTGGTTTAGAGGCGACCCAGGTGACGGCGGGCGGGATAGCACCAAGCTACGGCTACTTCAAGTTTGCGCCGGACAGGATCTTGGTCACCCCGCCGCTCGTTGGTCGACAGGACATCCTCACCTGGAAGGAAGCCATCGAGCCCTAGCTGGAGATGGCTGGGCTGATCAACTTTGCTCGAGGTACTGTGGCGACGCCGGACGACCCCGACTTACGTGCGGAGTTCCGAGCAGTACAGCTGTTGACCTTCATGGTCATCTCGCGATGCTGCTCGCCGGGCGTGCAGATCGCCTTGAAGTGCTGTCGGGAGTACCTCGACTCCGGCCACCAGGCGTGGCACTTCATTGAGTCGACCTACCAAGTCACCGACGACCTGTTCATCGCCCAGCTGGAGGGACAGCTGACGCACCTGCGTATGGGCGACGAGGAGACGGCGACCGACTACTGCAACCGGGCCCGGCGAATTCTCGCCACCATCAGGATGGCCGGCGCGCAGTACTCGACGGCGTCGTACGTCACCCACGTCATGCAGGGACTCTCGAGCAGCTACAACCTGCTGAAGCGGCTGTCCATGGCGCCGAGCACGAGGGCAACGCTCAACGAGGACAACTTGACCTCGTACATCCTGCAGGACGAGGCGATGCAGGAGGCAGAGCGGTCACAGGAGCTCTTGGCGCAGGCCAACTTCGTCGCCCCGGCGAAACAAGGAGGCCGGCCGGGGCAGCGCGGACAGTCCGGCGGCGGTGGTAGCAGTGGCTGGAAGTCGGCCAAGGAGGTCGACAAGAAGAATTCGACCAAGGAAAGCGGTCGAGGAGGAGGAAGTCGACGTCGGGAGTGTTGGATCTGCCACAGCCCCGACCACCTCTCCTGCGAGTGCCTCGACCGGAGTGACCCTGAAGACGACGACGCCAAGGAAGGCCGCGGGAGGTCTAGCACTCGTCGTCCTCGTCGAGGAGGAAGCAAGCCGCGCAAGGAGAAGCAGCCGACCAAGATGTCGACCTCGGCGAAGGACGCCGACTCCTCTGCTGGCGGCAAGGCGCGGGACGACAAGGCGGCTTCGTGCTCGCTGGTCGGCGTCGTGGAGTCGACCGTCTCGCTGGCGCCGGAGGCCGGAGAGGACTTCCAGGCGGTGGCAGCAGCTGTGCAGGCGAACCCGGCGGTGGTCCTGCTCGACAGCGGCTGCTCCCATCATCTGATGGGGACGAAGGAAGTCTTCGTCGACCTGCAGCCGAGCGGCCCCATCAAGCACGTGTGGGGCTTCAATGGGGCGCTGCAGGACGTCCAGGGCCGAGGCACCGTCGCCCTGCAAGGCGAGGCCGGGAAGCAGGTGCTCATCCCCGACGTGCTGTACGTCCCGGGTGTGCGGGCTAACCTGCTGTCGTCCGGCCAACTGAAAGAGCACGGTGTGAAGCTGCAGGAGGACGGAGACGGAATGCTGCTCGTCTCGGCAGCCGGAGAGGTGCTTGGTCGGGCAACGTACTCCGGGCGAGTCCTCTGCACCGACCTGCGTCCCTGCTCAATGAAGCCGACGTCGCCCACGCCGGAGGTTGTGGCCCTGCGAGCGAACGTCTCTAAGACGAAGTCGACGCCGGACAGGATGCATGCGAGGCTTGCGCACGTCGGCATGGACACCATCAGGAGCTCGGCGAAGAACGAGGTCGCCATCGGGCTGGACCTCAAGTTGGCGACGGGCGCCGACTCACCGTGTGTCTCGTGCGTCGGCGGGAAGCTGGCGCGGCACACCTTCCCCGACCAAGGCTCCGACGCCGACGACGTGCTGGCCGTCGTGCACATCGATCTGAGCGGGCCGTTCCGCGTGGCTGCCAAGGACGGCAGCTTGTACTTCCTGCTGCTGAAGGACCGCAAGACCCGCTTCGTGTGGGTGAGGCCGATCGCCAAGAAGTCGGATGTGCTGCTGGAGTTCCAGAAGTGGCTGGTGTTGGTGGAGAGGCAGACGAAGAAGTCGGTGCTGATGCTTCGCTCCGACCGAGGAGGGGAGTTCCTCGGGAAGAAGTTCACCGACTTCGTGGATGGCAAGGGGATCGTCCACGACCTTACCTGCCCGTACACCCCGCAGCAGAACGGCATGGCGGAGCGGGAGATGAGGACGGTGGTGGAGTCGGTGCGGACGATGTTGCTGCACATGGGCGTGCAGCACCACTGGTGGCACCTCGCTCTACGGCAGGCCGTCTGGGTCCGCAACTGCCTTGAGCGGTCAACGGTGCCGCCGGGGACGACGCCGTACCAGCTGCTGACCGGGCAGAAGCCCGACTTGTCGATGGCGCGGGTGTGGGGCTGCATGGCTCAGTTCCTTGTCCCCGAGCAGCAGCGTGGTGGGAAGCTGAAGCCGAAGGCCCGGTGAGGCCTTCACCTTGGCGTGTCGGGGGAGAGCAAGGGCTGGGAGCTCCTCGACATTGACGCCAACCGGGTGGTCACCACGTCGGACGTGGTGTTCTACGAGGATATGTCGCTGGAGGTGTGGAAGTCGGAGCACGGGCCGGTGTCCGGTCGGACGCCTACTACCCCGCCGACCAACACCTCGACGGCGACGCTGCCTCTGCTCGCCGAGGTCGGTGAGCTTGCTACTGAGGACGCCGAGGTCGTCCACCCTCCTTCCCCTTGTCCTCCGTCCCCTGCCCCTCCCCTCGTGGCCGACCTGCACGGGCTCACTCCTATGTCGGCCTCCGGCGATGAGGGGAGTAGTGGGACGTCCCCTTCGGCGCCGGCCAAGGGCATCGCCGGTGGCCGACGTGATGAGCGGCAAGTCGACATGGGATTGAAGCCGACGTCGACAGGGGAGGAGCAGGTTCAGGAGAAGCAGCCGACAGGAGAGCAGGCAGCAATGAAGCCGACCACGGAGCAGTCGGCAACCGGGCAGCTGGCACGGGAGCCGACCACAGGGGAGAGGTCGACCAGGAAGTCGACCGAGGTGCAGCAGGACGACGAGGGCAGCAAAGTCGGTGACGAAGGGGAGAAGTCCACCGACAGCGACGTGGTGGAAGTTCGGCCTGAACCCCGAAAGTCGGAGAGACTTCGGCGGCCGCCGGACTTCTTCGTCCCGGCTGCCTTCACCATGGTGTACGACGTGGAGGATGACGACGACGACCTGCTGTACGACGACGCCGAGGAGGATGAGGAGTTTCCGGAGCTTGACCCCGACATACATGCCGACCCCGAACACCGTTGGGACATCTCGACGATGACGGTGAAGGAGGCGTTGGCGAGCTGGAAGGGCCCGGCGGTGAAGGCCGCCATGGAGGAGGAGATCCGCAGCCTCATCAACATGGGCACTTGGGAGCTAGTCGAACGCCCGCCGGGGGTGAACGTCATGAAAAACCGGTGGGTGTTGACGACAAAGTACCACGTCGACGACACCGTCGAGCGCGAGAAGGCGAGGCTGGTCGTGAAGGGCTTCACCCAGGTGTATGGCGCCGACTACGACGAGACGTTCGCGCCGGTGGGCAGCTACGTCACCCTGAGGATCTTCCTCAGCATCGTCGCCGTCCTCAACCTCAACCTGATGCAGCTCGGCATGAAGAACGCCTTCCTGCAGAGCAAGCTCGACCGGGTGCTCTACATGTCCCAGCCGGACTACTTCAACGACGGAACCGGCCGGGTGTGCAAGCTGCTGAAGAGCCTGTACGGGCTGAAGCAGTCGCCGCTGCTGTGGTACTTGGCGCTCAACGACGTGCTGGTCGACGCCGGGTGGAAGAAGAGCCAGGTCGACGAGGCTCTCTACTTCAAGGTCGACAAGGACGGAGTGGCCTGCTGGGTGCTGGTCTACGTCGACGACGTGCTAGCCGCCAGCAGCAGCACCGAGATGCTGAAAGAGCTGAAGGAGCTGCTGGAGTCCGCCTTTGAGCTGCGTGAGATCTCGCCGGTGCAGAAGTACCTTGGGCTGGAGATCGTCCGCGACAGGTCGGCGGGGAAGCTGTGGCTGCACCAGCAGGGCTACGCCGACAAGCTGCGTAGGCGCTTCATCGACGCGGAGCAGACCGGGCGCACCCCGAAGACGCCGGTCTCGGTCGACGCCTACGCCGAGCTCACCTTCGACGACGAGGAGGCGCAGGAGCGTCAGGAGGAGGAGTACCGGCAGAAGGTCGGCTCGCTGCAGTTCGCGGCGACGACAACGAGGCCGGACATCGCCTTCGCCTGCAGCAAGCTGGGGAGCGGCCTCACGGTGAGGAGCGACCAGCACTGGCGCGAGGTCGACCGCTGCTTCTCCTACCTCGCCAACACGCGTGACACCGCCCTAGAGTTCGGCGGTGGACCTGAGTCACTGGAGCTAGTCGGCTACATGGACGCCGACGACGCCGGTGACAAGCAAAACAGGACGAGCACGGGCGGCTACGTGTTCGTCTACGGAGGGGCCGCGGTCTCCTGGTCGAGCCAGCGCATCAAGTGCGCGACGTTGTCATCGACCGAGTCGGAGTACGTGGCAGCCACCGAAGCTGGCAAGGAGGGACGCCGCCTTCGCTTCCTCCTCGCAGAGTTCCAGCAGCTGGATGCTGGGAAGCCGACTGTCCTTCGGGTGGACAACAAGTCGGCCATCACAGTCGCCGAGGGCATGGGGTTGACGGGCAACCTCAAGCACATGGAGCGGCGACAGGCCTGGCTGCAGCACATGGTGAAGCGCGGGAAGTTCTCGCTGAGGTACATCCCGACCGCTGAGCAGCCGGCCGACTTCCTGACGAAGGCGCTGCACTATCCGGCCTTCAACCGGTGCTCCGTCGCCATCGGCCAGGTGCGCTTGACCGACGTGGGCGACGAAGTTGACGACGTGCAGCAGTAGGTGCCATGCCCTCTTGCATGGCTGGTGCGGTGGACGACGTGCCGTGAGTTGGGTGCACGTCGACGAGCTATTCTCCGAGGAGTACTGCCGTGTGGGCTGGGGGCCCAAGCGTGAACGCGGCAGGGGAGTGTCAACGGGAGTTGTGTGTTGGCCCCGTCCTCGCTTGGGCGGAGCCGAGTTCGTGGTCGGATGTGAGGGGAGCAGTCGACCTGCAGCAGTGGACGAGCTGGTTGACAAGGAGGTTGACCTGCACGGGGACCACTGCACGGGGTCGACTTTAGTATGAAGCCGACTTCAGGGAGGTCGACCTGGGAAGTCGACCTTCGGAGGACGTCAACTTGGTGACGTCAACTTGGGGAAGCCGACTTCGGTGGTCGGCTGACGGACTGCTGGTCGACCTGGTGGTTGGTCGACCAGGCCTGCTGGTCGACCTGCTGGTGGTCGACCTGACCTGGTGGTCGACGGCGGAGGGGCCGACGTCGACCTCGACTCAGGACGCCGAGCAGTTTGGCGTCGAGTAGCGGGGCGTCAACTTCATGACGCCGACTTCGGGTAGCCGACTTGGGTGGTCGGCCGACAACTGCGCTGGTCGACATGAAGCTGGTCGACCACGAATGCTGGTCGACGTGGAGCCGTCCGACCGGAAGTGACGTCGACCTGGAGCTGGTCGACCAGGTGCGTGGTCGACCTGGTGAGGTCGACTTGGAGGTGGCCGTCGACTTGGGAGGTCGACGGGCATGTACGGGAGCAGCTGGTCGACGTGGTTGCCAAGTCGACCAGGTTACCTGGGTGACGAACTTCTGCGGAGGAGTGCGACGGTCGCCCAGGCGAAGTTGGCGAGCCCGACCTCGGGGGTGGTATCCCGAGGTCGACATGGCGGATCAGGTGGAGTCGTCAGCACGAGGATGACTTGGTGTGTGCGTTGTGCAGGTGACGAGGCTCAGCCTGCCAATCATCTGCGAGCACCTGCGAAGCGGGTGCGCTGCTGTTCTGCGTGAGCAGCGCTGGCACGCCGTCAACCTGCGAAGTTGGTCCGCCGTCGACTTTGCACTGCTGGAACGCGGTCGACCATGCTGCGCTGGCAGTCGACCGACCTGAATGCTAGCTCTGATGTAGTCTTGCATTGCCAACTTCATTGTACCATTGTTGTCAACTTTCTCTAGTGAAACTCTTGCCAATTCTCCCTGTGAACTAGCAAGTTGTGTGCGCATTAGGAAAACGACTAAGGACCAACGAACGCAGAGATCACACGAGCACCCGTGCCTAGCCCGTAGTCTAGCTCCCGCTGTATTAGTTATCTCCGCACCAGCAGTGCTAAGTCGCGGCTCGCCAACACGGCAAGTCGACGGCGTGCCAACGTCGCAGGTTGACGGCGTGCCAGCGGTGCATCCGCAGAACAGCAGCGCTCCTGCTTCGCAGGTGCTCGCAGATTATTGGCTTGTCATCTGCACAGCGCACATACCAAGTCAACCTGGCGCTGACGACTGCATCTGATCAGCCACGTCGACCTCGGGATACCACTACTGAGTTCGGACTCGCCAACTGTCAAAGTATATATATGCTATATATGTTTAGGTTGTGGTGGGGTAGCCAATATGGGGTACAGCCCCTTTTAGGGTTTTATACTTGTACCCAACTCTTTCATAGTTCATTCATTCCTGCTGCTAGTTTCTAACATGGTTTCAGAGCACTAGGTCCGTAGGACCGTCTTTTTTTTCCGAGCCCACCTATCGTTGCGGTTACCACGCTACCCCACGTGTTGCCTGCCTCGCCTTGTGACGTGCTGCGCTGCTCGCGCCGTCCTGCAGCCCTCGCGCTCCCTACTGCTGCCCTAGGCCAGCGCGCCGCCCCTACAGGCCCGTAAGGCCCGCGCGCCACCCCTACAGACTCGTACGGCCCGCACGTCGCCCCTGCAGGCCCGTCAGGCCCGCGAGCCGCCCCTGCAGGCCCGTCAGGCCCGCGAGCCGCCCCTGCAGGCCCGTCAGGCCAGAGCGCCGCCCCTCCTCGCGGCCACGACCTGCCACTGACGCGGCCCCACCTGGCCCTGCCCTGCAGCAGCTCGCGCGCGGCTCACTGCTGCTCCGCGCGCCACGTCCGCAGCCCACGCTGCGTGCTGCAGCCCCGCGCTTCGCAGTACAGCCCCGCGCGTCGCGCTGCAGCCTCGCGCGTCGCACTGCAGCCCCGCGCATCGCGTCCGCTGCCCGCACGTCGAACTGCAGCCCCACGCGCCGCGGCTGCCCCCTTCCCGCACAGCCCGCGGCGGCTTCGCGCGCCGCGCCCGCAGCTCGCGTTGCGCGCTTCAGGCCCGCGCGCCGCGGCTGCCCCTGGACACTCGAGCAGCCGCCCCTGGACCCAGAGCAGCCGCCCGTGGCTCCTACAGCAGCCGCCCCTGGACCCTCGAGCAGCTGACCCTGGACCCTGAGCAGCCGCCCCTGGCCCCTGCAGCTGCCGCCCCTGGTGCACCCGCCCCTGGACCCTCGAGCAACCGCCCCAGGACCCAGAGCAGCCGCCCCTGGCCCCTGAAGCAGCCGCCCCTGGTGCAGCCGCCCCTGGACTCAGTGGAGCCGCCCCTGGACCCTGCGACGCCGCCCCTGGACCCGCGACGCCGCCCGTGGACCCCGTGCAGCCGCCCGCTGAGCGCCGGCCTTGCTCGCCCGGCGAGCGCCTGCTCTTCCCGCCACTGGTGAGCACCTGCCTTGTTAGCGCACTGCCTGCCTGCCAGCCTGCCTGCCTGCCTGCCAGCCTGCCTGCCTGCCTGTCTGCCTGCCTACCTGCCTGCCTACCTGCCTGCCGCGCCTGCCCTGCCCGCGCTGCTGCTGCTACTACTGCCACTACCACTGCTACTGCTGCTACTGGCGGTGGCCAGATGCAGCTCCAGCGACGTCCGCGCGAGTCTCTCACGCCCCAGCAGCTTCGTGAGTGGTACGCTAGTTGGGGTTGTGGTGGTAGCCGTCGTGGCTGTCGCCCTGGAGCTGGTCAGTCGGGAGCGTCTGGCAGTGGCCAGCTGCAGCTGCAGCGGCGTCCGCGCGAGACACTTACGTCCCAGCAGCTTCGTGAGTGGTACGCTCAGAGTAGAGCGTCTTTGAGTACCGTTCGCTGCCCGTACGTCATTCGCACAGGTGATCGGACGGGTCAGGCTTGCGGGACGCTTAGTCACACACAGTCCCGCTGCTTCGCCCGTCTGAGCGACGCCTGGCGTACCGAGTTTGGCGACGAGGCTGAGCTCCCCGGCTGGGTGGAGCTGCTTGGGCAGAGGGTAGATATATTTGCTCTTGACTATGATGCTAGTCTCACTGCCATGTATGCATTGCCTACTAGTGCTGACCGTGCCTGTTACCTGTGCGTACTGCCTGACCCAGGTATAGAGCCTGCTGCTCTCGGTGCTGGTGAGGCTGCTACCCTAGGTGCTCGTGCGTCTCCTGCTCTAGGTGCTGGTGAGGCTGCTGCTTCAGGTGCTGGTGAGTCTGCTCTCTCTGGTACTGCGCCTGCTGAGGCCTTGTACACCTTCACACTTGACTCTGGTGCTTCTCGCTCCTTCTTTCGCGACAGCACCACCCTCACGCCGCTCAGTCGGCCGGTTCCAGTCTCCCTGGCAGACCCCTCTGGGAGTCCAGTCCGTGCGACCTCCTCCACTGTCCTCCCTTGTCCTGCTGTCCCGTTCGGCACACTGTCGGGTCTTTACCTCCCCTCGTTCTCTACGAACTTGGTGGCGGGTTCTGCGCTCCAGGACGCGGGTGTTCACCAGTTCACCCCTGCCTACGAGCGTGTGACACACTGCACGTGTGCTCAGACGGGTCGTCACCTGGCTACCTTCACTCGGCAGCCGGGGTCGGGCCTGTACACACTGACCACTGCGTCCCCTCAGGTAGTTGCGTCTGCGTTTGCGCCAGGTCAGTTGTCGGCCCCCTGCTCGTGTCGCGCCTTGTCGCACCAGACCCTCCTTTGGCACCACCACCTTGGTCACCCCTCGGTGCAGCGCCTTCGCAGCATGCACCGCCGTGTCCTTGTCTCTGGACTTCCCAGGGTTCTCCCTCCCCTCCAACCCTCGCCTGCTCCTCCCTGTCTTCCCTGTGTCGAGGGGCGGCAGCGCGCCGCTCCTCACTCCTCCTCGTTCCCTCCCACAGAGGCTCCCCTGGAGACTATCCACCTGGACGTGTGGGGCCCAGCCCGCGTCCGTCGACAGGGCCACGAGCGGTACTTCCTGCTGGTCGTCGACGACTACACGCGCTACACCACCGTCTTCCCCTTGCGCACCAAGGGTGGGGTCCCTGATGTTTTGATCCCTTGGATCCGCGCTCCTCGTCTCCAGCTCCGCGAGCGGTTCGGGACGGAGTTTCTCGTCCTGCGTCTGCACTCTGACAGAGGTGGGGAGTTTTCCTCCGACCTCTTGGCAGCCTTCTGTGCGGAGCACGGCATCCGCCAGACGTTCACGCTTCCGGCCTCTCCGCAGCAAAATGGGGTTGCTGAGCGCCGCATTGGCTTAGTCATGGAGGTCGCTCGTACCTCCATGATCCATGCGGCTGCCCCCCATTTTCTGTGGCCGTTTGCGGTCCGGTACGCCACGCATCAGCTCAACCTCTGGCCCCGTGTCTCCTTGCCGGAGACCTCGCCCAGACTGCTGTGGACGGGGAAGGTTGGCGATGCGTCGCGTTTCCGGGTCTGGGGTGCTCGTGCCTTTGTCCGCGATACCACCGCGGACAAGCTCTCCGCCCGCGCTGTTCCCTGTGTCTTCCTGGGCTTTGTCCCTGACGCGCCTGGTTGGCAGTTTTACCACCCCACCTCGCGCCGTGTCTTCCCCTCCCAGGACGTCACGTTCGACGAGTCGGTTCCCGTGTGGGTAGGGGGAAGGGGGGGGGGGTTGGCGTGTGTGCGTGCGTTCGTGCGTGTGTGTGTGTGCACTCATCACCCATCCTCCGTCCCGCATTTTCGCACCCCTATCAGGATATTCAAGAGGCGGGCGCTGGCGAGAGTGTGGCCATGTTTGGAGTGGACTGGTTCGAAACTTTGAGTTGCCTCAATCCCACGTCGCAACCTCTTCTCTGCGTCATCTCCCCTCTCTCTCTCAGGATATTCAAGAGGCTGGCGCAGGGGAGATTGTGGCCTTGTTTGGAGTGGACTGCTTTGAGATGCTCAAGTCCCTATCTCACCTAGATCTGAGTTGCGTTTGAGAAGTCTCAAACGTGTCTCACCCTTCTTTCCTGCGGCATGTCTCTCTCCTCTCTCTCGCATGATATTCAAGAGGCAGGCGCAGGGGAGATTGTGGCCATGTTTGGAGTGGACTGTGCCTCTGGTGAGTGAGTGGGTGGGTCAATGTGTGCTTCTTACTTGAAAACCGCAAGACATGAGACTGCTTTTGAGGCGCCTCAAGAGGCTGGTGCCGGGGAGATTGTGGCCATCTTTGGAGTGGACTGTGCCTCTGGTGAGTCGTCCAAATTGAGCCTTTTGTTTTTGCCTTATCTGCATTGATGGCTTGCTTGCACCAGGCCCCCCCTGCCCTGCCTTGCACTCTGTGTTGATTCTCCACCTATCATCTCCCCCTCTATCGCCTTCATCCCCCACCAGGCGACACCTTCACAGACGGCTCGGTGCGCTTCACCATGACCAGCATGAACGTGTCTGAACCCGTGTCTGGTCATCGCCACACTTACCCTCTCCCCTGTACTTCCCCCCTCTATCTCCCCCCCCATAGGCGACACCTTCACAGACGGCTCGGTGCGCTTCACCATGACCAGCATGAACGTGCCTGAGCCCCTCTTTCTGTGTGCGAGCCAGCCTTGTTCTTTGTGCTTGTTATGGCACCACACTGACTGTCTCTTACTCTCCTCCTCCCTCCCCCCTCCCTCCCATCCCCCACCAGGCGACACCTTCACAGATGGCTCGGTGCGCTTCACCATGACCAGCATGAACGTGCCCGAGCCCCCGCCTTGCACTCTGTGATGATTCTCCGGCACTAACATCTTTCTTCTCTATCTCCTTTGTTCTTCACCAGGCGACACCTTCACAGACGGCTCGGTGCGCTTCACCATGACCAGCATGAACGTGCCCGAGCCAGTCATGTCGCTTTCTATATCCCCGGCTTCGAAAGACGGCGGTGCTCAGGTGAGGGGGATTAGAAAGCTACCGTGTTGGTCAATATGTGCAAATGGCTCTGAGAAACACGGTATCTCAAGACACGGTAGGTGGGAAAGCTTCCGTGTTGGTCAACATGAGAAAGCTCCCTTTTGCGTGTTGGTACCTCGCCGCTGCACTCTCGTCGTCGACTCCCTCTCTCCCCACAGCAGCCGCGTGAGTGGTACGTTGGGCGTCAGGGTCGCGCTGCTGGAGCTAGGGGCCCTGCTACGAGAGGCGCTGGTGCTGGTGTCTCTGCTACTGGAGTTGTTTCTGCTCGAGGTTCTGGAGCTGGAGGTTCTGGAGCTGCTGAGGGTGCTGGCGCTGGAGGTTCTGGAGCTGCTGCGGGTGCTAGCGCTGGAGGTTCTGGAGCTGCTGCGGGTGCTGGCGCTGAGGGTTCTGAGTCTGCTGTTGTGCGATCTCCTTGGAGTAGCCGCCTTCGTCCGCGTGTGCCTCTCACTTCACAGCAGCTGCACGACTGGTACTGTCGCCGTCAGGGTCGCGCTTCTGGAGCTCGGGGCTCTACCGCTGGAGGTACTTCTGCTGGCGTCACTGGAGCTGGGAGTGGTGCTGGTCCCAGAGGTGCTCGTATTGGAGTTACTGGAGCTGCAGGGGCTGGAGGTGCTGAGCCTGAGGGTGCTCCTGCTGGAGACCCTGGGTCTGGGGGTGCTGCTACTGGAGACACTGAGACTGGAGACCCTGGGACTGGAGGTGCCGGTTCTGGGGGTGCTGGTACTGGTGGAGCTGGTCCTGGACGAGCTGGCACTGAGGGTTCTGGAGCTGCTGGAGGTGCTGGAGCTGCTGGGGGTGCTGGAGCAGCTGGTGCTGGTGGCGCTGCACAGCCGCACCTGTTCTTCGCTCCACCGTCTCTGTCATCTCAGCCACCGTCTGACTCTGTACCTCGCCAGGTTCTTAGTTTCCCTTCGTCTACTGGTCTTCCGTTATAGCCTGGCTCACCGCTGCCTGCTCCTTCTCCTTACACTGAGCAGAAAGGGGGTCTTACTGAGCGCCGTGAGCCTGCGTCGCGTCCTATCTCGCGTGTCCGTTCTGGTCGTCCTGGTCGTCGTGTTCCTCGTTCGCGTCAGCCGGCTGTCACCGGCACCAGCCAGCTCTCGTTACTTCCGTTTCGTCCCACAAACGTGTTCGTAGTTGGCGCCTGCCATTCATCGGCGATTCCTTGCGTGTTTGTTATGCTACCAGATGCCAGTCTTCCCTAGAGCTAGCAGATTATGGATCTAGCTCGGCTTACTCTAACTGACAGGCCAAGGGTCACTGAGTTTGCTTGCGAGTGTTGGCTTCGCTGAGGTGCTGTTACCCTGAGTTACGGAGTCTCAATTAATCTTGGTGTGAAAACAAACACGCAAGCAGCTCTGGCAATGCCTGCCTCTGGCCTAAGAATTTGATCCTGGTTACCATTGCGTGCACCGTTGGTACTTCCGTTAGTCGCTACTTGACTTTGCCCGCGCTTCATGACCCTAATCTGAATCTGCCTCTCTATAGCTTGCTTTTGTATCCTATCAATCATAGTTCATATTGTGTTCACCTACTCCTACAATTCAAATCATGACATCATCCCTAGAAGGGATGGCATGAACAGTCTACCGAACCAAACCTGTTTGGATTGAACCAGAAAGAGGATTGCCCAGTTCCAAGTTCGTCTAAAAATGGTTGGACTGGGCAGGTTCGAACCGAACCAGAGATGGTTCAGTTAGGTTCGATTCGAACCAGTCTAGGTTCCGATCGACCAGCCCTGACCTAACCGCACACTAGCCCTAATGCTTGGGTAAAATCGTTATTTCAGCCCTCAAAACACAGTTTTCCCTAGTGACCATTTGAAACCTTGATGATTTTACCTAGAGCTCTTAAATGCTATGGGGGAGTGGGGGAGAAGGGGGGGTGAGAGTGTGGACGGAATAGTGTAAGATAGTTGAACCGATTGAACCAGTTGAAAGGTTAGGTTTGACGCAAAGTGGCTGGCAAAAATGAGCCGCGATTCGATTCGCATCAAACTGAACAGCAGCTTGGTTAATTGTTCATGACTAAACGGGATGGAGTCACAGACGGGAAAGAAATGACAAGATAAAGGAGCTGAGGAAGTCTAGAGACGAGATAGTAGGGACAGAGTACACATGAGCATAAGTCTGGGCCAACGGTTCGGCTTCGGCTTGTCGCCTTGGCTCGTCAAGCCAACGATCATGCTCCGTGGCTCCACTGCTCTCTACACAATCCGGACTCGAAGAACTTGCGCGGAAGACCCAACAATTGGCTCGTAGAAAAGCCGGAGCCGGCTCATTCCGGCTCGTTACAGCTCAAGACGAGCCGGTTTGGCCCAGACTTATGCTCATGTGGCAGAGGGGAACCTTACAGCAATGAGAGAGATGCTACTGATCCAATTTCCACAGGGATGGATACCGACAGCTTTCTTGAAATGTGTAAAATGAGAAATGAGTGGAGAACGTGAATAACTAAGCCCCTGCTTTCTTCTTGACCTGAAATGGGGCCCACTTGACCCGTCAAATGGCCGCATCAAGTGTTCAACAGGTAAAATTCAAACCCCATCAAGTCTGAAGTGATGATCGTAGGGAGTATAAATTAGCATAGGTCTGAACTGTGTGCACGCCTTGACGGGTTTATCTATCAGACAAGGGAATATTACCCCCGTCCACGCGGATCTGGCGGGTAGAAGTCAGACGTGCACGGGTTCGAGTGGTGGTGACGACGGGCATTGTTCATCCACGAGAATCTGCCGGCTCATAAAAGTAGGAGCCAGCTCGTCCTGGCTCAACCAACTCGCCCACGACGGACGAGCCACGAGCCGGGTGAGCTGCCGGCCCGGTTCGTTGTGCAGCCGGCTCGTCACGGCCTGGACTTATGCTCATGCGGCAGAGAGGAGCCTTACAGGTATGTTAGACGACGTAGTGAACCAAATTCTGCAGGGATTGAACCCGTGAGCCGGTTATTCTGAAGGGCCCTGTCTTGCATCCAGATGCAGCAAGAAAGAAACAGAAGATGGGGTTTGACTATGGGCGAGCACAAGGGCAGTGACTCCTGCCAAACGGTAGTCGGCCAAATTTGACTGATGAGATGAGCCTCCGGAGGTCATGCACTAGGATGAGGAGAGAAATGCCGATGATTCTCCAAATCGAGTTCAAAAGCTTAGTCAAGAACATTATAGCTTGAAACTTTTCGAAAGTGACCCGGGCCGAACACGAACCGGACGGGTCGGACCACTAAGGAATGGCCGGGGTACTCATTGCCGAAACCGGGCAAAGGGACTGCTCGGCCAGCCCGGGTTGGGCCAAACCAGTTGCCTAATTATCTTGTTGTCCTGGCTTGGTTTAGACATGAGCAAAAATTCAAACGTCTGTTCGGTTCGACTCGAACACGTTCGAGTCGAACGGGAATAGGCTTCTATTTTGGCAAAAAATGTTCGACCCGAACGTGTTCGAGTTTGGGTCGAACATGTGCGGTTCGAAAGGCCTTTTTCTACGCGCCGCCTCGAACCTCGAACATGTTCGAGTTTGAAAACGATCTATGCGAACATCAACGTGTTCGCGGATAAATGGGCGAGACATTGGCATCGGCAATGCTGGTTTGCAATGTAGGGTTGAGAAATCAGAGAGTGGGATCGTTTCGATCTCAATCTATTTGTCTAGAGCGGGTTTGTAACAGCTTAGGCACTACGTAGCCACTTACATACGCCAAAATCACGTACGTTCTAGGCTATTTAGACATTTCCGCCGTCAATCCCGCGGATTAGGTTTATCAGCGTAGTTGCGGGAGTAAGGTAGCGTGTGAACTGAGTGTGCCTGAGTCAGTTGGTTTGGTTGGGTTTGGGAGGTGCATTGCGATACGGTGGGTTTTGGGTGGGGTGGGCTGGCTGGGCAAAAATTGCGAAATCACTGTTGCGGTAGAATCGAAACAGTGGAGCGCGAAATTTTGGTACGCTGAAACCAGTATATGACTAAAGTGAGTGGCGAACTCGAACATGTTCGAGTTCGCCACGAGGCGTAAAATGTTCGCGCGAACATCCAAGTGTTCGCCTGTGTAAGGCGAATGTCGAACATGTATTTTCTGCAAAACTGTTCGAACGAACCGAACATGTTCGGTACGAAAATTTGACATGTTCGGCAAGGTTCGAATCAAACGTGTTCGGATTCGTGCGTTGCTCATGTCTAGCTTGGTTCAACCTGGGCCGAACCTCATCCCCACTTACAAGGTTACCAGATTGGTCAGCAAGCCAATGTCAGTGGGAATGGAGTTGGTGAGCTGGTTATTCTGAAGGGCCCTGTCATTGCATCCAGATGCAGCAAGAAAGAAACAGAAGATGGGGTTTGAGTATGGGCGAGCACAAGGGCAGTGACTCCTGCCAAACGGTAGTCGGCCAAATTTGACTGACAAGATGACCCTCCGGAGGTCATGCACTAGGATGAGGAGAGAAATGCTGATGATTCTCCAAATCGGGTTGAAAAGCTTAGTCAGGAACGTTATAGCTTGAAACTTTTCGAGTGACCCGGGCCGAACACGAACCGGACGGGTCGGACGACTAAGGAATGGGCCGGGGTACTCATTGCCGAACCCGGGCCAAGGGACTGCTTGGCCAGCCGAGGTCAGGCCGAACCAGTCGCCCAATTATCTTGCCGTCCTGGCTTTGTTCAACCTGGGCCGAACCTCATCCTTACTTACAAGGATACCAGATTGGTCAACAAGCCAATGTCAGTGGGAATGGAGTTGGTGAGCTGGTTGCTATAGAGGAGACTGTCCACGACAAGGAGGCAAGAGACACGTGGAGGATGTGCAAGGAGTTGGACAAATGGATGAGAAGGTAGATAAGGTGCTCATAGTGGCATGAGATTGGACATGAGCAAGAGGAGTCAAACTTGGGCCAACGTAATTCACACTTCACCAGCCAAATAGATAGCCAAACCAGGTCGACTTCCAGTCAGTTCGGGTCAAGCTGACTTCTAGCCTTGCCGGCCCATGGGCCGACTATATGGGTTTGGCCACTGGCGGTTCGCCTTTGTCAAATACTAGTCCTAGTTTGTCCTGACTAGTTGCTATAATCACATATTTCCAGGGTGGTTTAATTTTCTCTTATAGGTGTAGAATGAGGATCGGTGAACTTAAGGCACAATGAGAGAAGAACAATATATCCTTCGTAGGAAGATGGTACAAGCCTGAAAGGCTAGAGCAATGTTCTTAACGAAGGATGAGTTCTAGAGAACTGGGAAGCCACATATATGTGGCTGAACTCTTGAGGCTAGCTGCAACACCTCAAAGCTGAGGGCAAGGCTAGCCAACCTTGCCAACCTAGCAACTGAGGCCACATGTTGCACATGTGGGCCAGGCTGGAACAACAGCCTACATGGCAGCATGTGGCACACCATAGGGGCCAGCAAGGTGAGTATGGGATGAGTGGACAGATGGCAATGCCAACTGTGACCACACTTCACTGTGGGTGAGTGTGGTGGAGTGTGGGAATGTCATGTTGGGCATAATGAGAAGAGAAAGTGCAGCTGCTGAGAACTGAATCCACGACCTCTAAGACCAAAGGTGAGAACCTACCCATTGGGACATTTTTGCTTGCACAACACCCCCCCTCAAGGATGTCCCCGGGGTAGGGTTCTTCAAGAGGAAACATGGGTGAGACCGAGAAGACCACGGATGCGAAGAAAAGGGTCACGAGACAAAGGCTTGGTGCCAATGTCAGCGAGGTTGTGTTGAGTAGGAACATAGTGAAGGGTGACGGAGTGGTCGGCAACATGATCGCGAATGAAATGGTGCTTGATGTCGATGTGCTTGGCCTTGGGATGAAAGACGCCATCGTCCTTGGCGAGAATGATGGCACTGTTGTTGTCACACGAGATACGGGTGGGGCCGGTTGGGGGAAGTCCAACTACAGTAAGGAGTGAACGAAGCCATAATGCCCCATGCACCGCGGCGCCCAAAGAGTCATATTCAGCTTCACATGAAGAGGTAGCAACGACAGCTTGACGTTAGGAGTGCCAAGAGATGAGTGACGGACCGAGGAAGAACAAGTAGCACGTAACGGAGCGTTGCAGCTCCCCCTCCGGTCCCCAAGAGGCATCACACCAGCCATGAAGTTCGAGGGTGTCGGGAATGCCACCAAGGAGAAGCCCAAGGGAGGTAGTCCCTTTCAAGTAGCGAGCAATGCGTTTGGCAGCCGAGTCGTGAGGAGTAGACCAATTGTGAAGGTGACGAGCAAGAACTCCAGCGCTATATGCGAGGTCGGGACGGGTCCCCACCATGGCATACATGATGGATCCAACAAACGAGGTTTAAGGGAAGGAGGAGGAGTGCGGGGATGAAGTTACGGGTGGCTGAAACTTTGTGTCCATGGGAGTGGCAGCGGGGTTTAGTGGAGAGAATGGGTAGGTGTCTAGAATGGAGATGATGAATTTGGATCGATGAAGGTGGAGAGTGCGGGAGGGTCGATCACGAGTGATGTGAAAGCCAAGGTAGTAGAAAAGAGGTCCGAGGTCACAAAGTTTGAAGCGATATGAAAGGCATGCTTGAATGAGGCAAGAAGAGAGGAGGAGGAGGAGAGAATGATGAGGTCGTCAACATAGACGAGAAGCATGAAGAAGGATGCAGCTGTAGGCCGATAAGGTGAGTGAGGAGGAGCAATGAAGAGGCCGGGGTCCGCACGAGTAGCAAAGAGGTGAAAGGCAGCAAGCTCCTCACGAAGCTTGCGGTACCAGCACCGCGGTGCTTGTTTCAACCCGTACAGTGGTTTGTGCAAAAGACAAACTTGCTCAACACCATGGACCGCCGGAAGTTCATAACGGGAGCCTGCATCATGTAGAGAATCTCATCAAGGGTGCCGTTGAGGAAGGCGTTGGAGATGTCCAGCTGATGGACTTCCAGGTTGAAAGCGGCCGCTATGGTGAGAAACAAGCGGAGGGTGGCGAAGCGGACTCTGGGAGCAAAGGTGTCATGAAAATCAACACCATCACGTTGCTTGAAGCCTTTGACAACAACGCGGGCTTTGCGGCGTTCAATAGAACCATCAACATGCTCCTTGACCTTGAAAATCCATTTGCATGGAATCGGCTTGCACTTGGGTGGTCGTGGTACAATGCTGTAGGTGTCATTAGCGTGCAAGGCAGCGAGTTTCGCATCAGCAGTTTGATCCATTCAGCAGCATCAGGACCGGTACGCGCCTCATGAATGGTTTGAGGTTCGTAATGATGATGAAGGGCAGCATTGGCGGAGGTGGAGTGGTGCTGTGGTGCGAGAATGAGACACGCCAAACGGTTGACATGTTTGTTTCCCACGATAGCACGAGATGCAGTGGGGAATCGAAGCGGAGGAGAGGTTGAGACCGGTGACCAGCTGCTGCCGATGAAGTGTTGACCAATCGTGCATGTTGAGATGCCCGAAACGACGACGCCAATAGGAGCGTCATCAGCTGTGAGAACAACGCGCCTAGCAGCGGGGAACGAGACGGCAACGCTGGCAGCAGCAAGTGCACGAACAGAGAGAAGGTTGTGAACTGATGAAGGGAGAAATAAAACGTTGTCCAGCTGAATGGTGGTTTCCGATGTTTGTGACCGAAGAGTAGCCACCACCGTGCCGACTCCCAAGAGCTTGTAAGTCTCTCCACCACCAAAACGAACAAGGATATCTTCATTTGGCTTCTGGAGAGACGGAAACAGCGAACGATCCGAGCAGATATGGGAGGATGCACTGCTTTCCACCAGCCACGACGAAGTCCGGTCCATGTTGGATGAGGAGGCCGTGAATGCCGATGCGTAGGGAGCCCCATAAGGGAAGAGGAGGAGGAGAAGGAGGATGGTGAAAATGAAGACAGCAGCGACGAGAGGAGTCCATGTGGAGAAGATGGGGTGGTGGCTGGTGCTGACAGCAATGTCAACGTTGTTAGAATTAGGCTGTCAACACTTTGTGTACTATATTCTATATCGCGTAGGTTATTTGCGGGTTGGGTGTAGTTTGTGATCCCAACCCTATCTGGTTGGGATTCCCTCCTAATCCTGCAAATCTGCCAACTCACCAATTGGAGATTTGTTAGGATTCCCATCCCATCCTTTCCCTAGCCTTGCCCATCCCAACCTCGTTTGTACTTAAGGCCTAGTGCCTTCTTTCCTTTTCAATCAGTTGAGCTCCATTATTATCATGGTATCGAGCTAGCAAATTCCGCTCACGCGGAATCCGATCCTTGGCGTCGCGATCATTCTCTTCCTCTCGGCTATGGCGTTCTCGGTTCACGCCTTCTTCGCTTAGCGTTTTTCGTCTTCACATCGTCGCACTGGTCAAAAGCGCTTTCCCGCTCCGTCTACGTGCATTTCCGATTTCAACGGCGGCACATTTCTCCGTCAATTTCCTTCATCGTAAGCTCTGAAATTTCAAATTTCCGTGGCAATTTTCTCACATTCGAAACTTCCAGCACGTTTTCATCGGTGCAGCAGAGCAGGTTCAGCGGCGCAGCAGAGCAGGTTCAGCGGCGCAGCAGAGCAGGTTCAGCGGCGCAGCAGAGCAGGTTCAGCGGCGCAGCAGAGCAGGTCAGCGGCGCAGCAGAGCAGGTTCAGCGGCGCAGCAGAGCAGGTTCAGCGGCGCAGCAGAGCAGGTTCAGCGGCACAGCAGAGCAGGTTCAGCGGCGCAGCAGAGCAGGTCAGCGGCGCAGCGGAGCACAGGTCAGCGGCGCAGCGGAACAGGTCATCGGCGCAGCAGAAAAGGGGTCATCGGCGAAGCAGAGAAGCAGAACAGGAATCGCAATCTTATTGCCGAAATCGCACATTTCCGCGTTTCAGACTTCATTAATTTTCAAAATCGCTCCGCTTCGTATCGTTGACTTTAGCGCTGCGCTCCGCGCGAATGGCGTCTTCAACTTCTACCCTAGTCGGAAACCTCATCGTTCTCAACCTCGCTCCCAACGGCACGAGCACCAACTTTGGGGAACGGTGCTATGGGGTGGAGAAGCACCTCCTTAGCACGGAACTGAAGGGGATTTGCCTCAAGGACATCCTCCTCAACCGCGGCAAGGGAAAGATGCCTCTCCCTCCCGATCCCCTTGGCGAAGGCGCCACTGCCGCAGAGAAGGCCGCTTTTGACGCTCAGACCACCAAGTACGAGACTGATTTCAGTGTGTGGGAGCAGGCAGATGCAGCAGTTATTAGGGTTTTCATCAACACCACTCCGGTTGAGCTCGTCAAATCCTACCGCACCTTTCGCTCCGCTCATGCGATTTGGAAGTACCTCCAGGACCGTTTCCATGACAAGACAGCAGTGGGTGTTGCCATCCTCATCCCTCGAATGTTCCAGGTCCGCCTTGAGGAATGCCCTGGCATGGCAGATTACATCTCTGAAATCCGCAACATCCATGAGGAACTCAAGGACATTGGGATCATTTTCCCCGAACAGGCACCTGCAGCTGGCCTACTTGTAGGACTGACCCCGGCCTACAACGTCACCAGCTCCATGCTCAAGCAACTTCCCACCAAGGAACTCACCTTCGAAAAAGTCGCATCGGCTCTCCTTTCCGCCGAAAAGGACCTTGCAGCCCAAGCATCCGTCAATGCTGTGCGCTACACCCCTGGAATCCCATTCTGCTCCCAACAGGGACCAAGGCGCAACTCCTTTCCCCCATGCCCCTACATCATTAGGAAAGGCCCACGTGCGGGGCAGAAATGCGGAGGCACCAACCACCCTGAGGCAACTTGCTTCAAGAAGCGAGATGATGAATGGTACGACGTCCATGGTGTCTCCACCAACAAGCGCCCTCCCAACTGGGCCCCACCCCGTCGCGTGAACCATGTCGAGGCAGTGGAGGAACCTAGTCCCTCAGTTGATAGCACCCCATCTGATGTTCGCCTCAACCTGTTGTTCTCTGGTGCTGGTCTTATTAATGAGAAGGGGTCGCAGTACATCGGTGTTTCAAACACACAAGGGATCGAGTTCATACTAGACAGTGGTGCCACCCACACAGTGCTCAAAGACCAAACCGCGTTCGTTCCTTACCAGGCTCCCATCCCACTCCTCGGAGCCGACTCTCCATCCAATGCCATGGGTCCTCCACAGTTCCTTGTCCAGCATTTCCATCGGGCACAGTCACTGGCATCTGTGCCCCCACCCTCCGCCACAACCTCCTGGCACAAAGTGAAATCCAACAAGCAGGAGTGATCACCATCTTTCCCAATGATGTCGACTACTGTGACCTCTTTGACGCCAAAACCGGCATTCATCTAGCCCGCTTCACTCTCAACTCCAACAACCTATACACGCTCGTAGTACCTCCCATTCAAACGTGCTCCCTCACAAACCTCCCGTTACCTTCCCTTGACTCCTCCACCTGTCACTGCTGCCTCCTTTCCGACAAAACCATGTTCTTTCATCACCGCCTTGGCCACATCAACTTTCGCGCGCTTTCAGACCTTGCCACAAAACAACTCCTCCACGGGCTTCCAACCTCACTTCCCTCTCCTTGGCGGCACACAGGCACACAGGCACACTCAGTGCCGCCAAGGAGCTTCCATATAGTGCCTGGTGGAAAAGGAGCTGGAAATCCTTCGGGCCGCTCCATATAGATTTCCTCTCGAAGGATCCCTTGCAGGAACGCAGAAGACACATCCATGCAGTCAACCTCCATGTCATCTCGAGCAGCGACATCGAGAAGGGTGAGCAGTGTGGGAGGTTTGGCGGTGGGAGAGAATGTCTCAAAGAAGTCCAATCCACGCTTTTGGGTAAATCCCTTGGCACAGTACCGGGCTTTGAAGATAGGAAATTCGCCTGGAAGTTGTTTCACCCGAAAGACCCATTTTCCCTTCACAATGTTGACGCCGGAGGGAGGAGAGACGTCTGTGAAAGTTCCAGTGTGAATGAAGGCCTCACATTCTGCGACAATGGCCCCCAACCACTGAGCGGCGTGAGGACCAGAGACTGCTTCAGCATAGGTGAGAGGTGTGGGGATGGAGGGGTTGTCGGAGAAATTGAGGGTTGGAGAGTCTGCGATGTCTGGAAAGAGGAAGCAGAGTGCGTGGATGGCTGAGTCGATATCAATCAACTCCTCATGTCTGTCTTCAAGGAGGGATGGCATGAGAGAATAATCACCCCCGACAGGAGGAGGATTGAGAGAGACGCGAACGGAAAGGGAGAACGGTTGTGGAGGTGAGCGAGAGCGGGTGCGAGAGCGGGTGCGAGAAGCGATGGGTGAGGGAGGCGGGGCCGGAGTAGGCGTAGCGGAAGGGGAGGTGGGAGTGGGAGGGAGAGTGGAGACAGGATCGGGATCAGGGGTGGGAGCAGGAGGAGGAGGAGGGGGAGGAGGAGGAGGAGGAGCTGGGTGACGGCGTTGGTAGGTTTTGAGAGGAACGGGCTCGGTAGGAGGAGATGCGAGAGGAGATGGAGGAGGGGTAGCGGAGGAGGGAGGGAGCGAGGGAGACTGTGTGGTACTGGAGGGGGAAGCGGGTGATGGGGGATCAGAAATGGTGGAGGGAGCGGGAAGAGGAGGAGATGGAGTGTCGGGAAGAGGGAGACTGTCAAAGTCAGCCCAAGTAAGAGAGGGAGGCGGAGGAGAGGGGGAAGCCTTGGAGGAGGGGTAGAATGGGTGGGACTCATCAAAGTAAACGTCCCGGCTGCGATAGAGCTTGTTGGTGGAAGGATGGAGGAAGAGATAGTCTGGCGAATCTAAGTTGTGCCCGAGGTATACGCACGTGATCGTTTTGGGAGCAAGTTTGCCGCCAGCCGCACGACGGGCTTGGGAGTTGAGGAGGACATAGGAAGTGCACCCCCATACACGAAGAGGGCGGACGGATGGCTTTTGACCCGTCCATAGCTCAGCGGGGGTGGTGTGGGTGTGATGAGGATGGGGATGGAGATTGTGGAGGGCGGCAGCATGAAGCATGGCGTACCCCCAGAGAGAGGGAGGGGCGGAGGCGTGCGTGAGGAGGCAGCGAGCAATCTGCACCAATGTACGGTTCCGGCTTTCGGCAATACCGTTCTGTTGGGGACTGTCCGGGAGAGTGAAGGTCTGACGGATACCCTCAGTGGAGCAGAAAGCTTTGAGAGTGTTGTTGCGGAATTCACCGCCACCGTCAGAGTGAAGGACCTTGATGGTGGTTTTGAAGTGTTTGTGAGCCTGCTTCGCCCATTCAATGATGACGCCTGGGGCTTCGGATTTGGAGGAGAGAAGGTGGACAGACACATAGCGGGAATAGTCATCAATGATGACAAGGAAGTAAAAGTGTCCACCGCGAGAGCGAACAGGAGCTGGGCCCCAAAGGTCCATGTGCACGCGATCGAGAGGTGCAGCGGAGATGGACTCAGTGGGGGGATGGGGCTGTTCACGAAGCTTGCTCCGTGCACAGTCAAGGCAAGGCGGCCCTAGGGTGGAGGTAGGAGAGGGAAGTGAGGTTGGAAGCCCGTGGAGGAGATGTTTTGTGGCAAGGTCTGAAAGCGCGCGAAAGTTGATGTGGCCAAGGCGATTTTGAAAATTGATGAAGTCCGAAACGCGGAAATGTGCGATTTCGGCAATAAGATTGCGATTCCTGTTCTGCTTCTCTGCTTCGCCGATGACCCCTTTTCTGCTGCGCCGATGACCTGTTCCGCTGCGCCGCTGACCTGTGCTCCGCTGCGCCGCTGACCTGCTCTGCTGCGCCGCTGAACCTGCTCTGCTGCGCCGCTGAACCTGCTCTGCTGCGCCGCTGAACCTGCTCTGCTGCGCCGCTGAACCTGCTCTGCTGCGCCGCTGAACCTGCTCTGCTGCGCCGCTGAACCTGCTCTGCTGCGCCGCTGAACCTGCTCTGCTGCACCGATGAAAACGTGCTGGAAGTTTCGAATGTGAGAAAATTGCCACGGAAATTTGAAATTTCAGAGCTTACGATGAAGGAAATTGACGGAGAAATGTGCCGCCGTTGAAATCGGAAATGCACGTAGACGGAGCGGGAAAGCGCTTTTGACCAGTGCGACGATGTGAAGACGAAAAACGCTAAGCGAAGAAGGCGTGAACCGAGAACGCCATAGCCGAGAGGAAGAGAATGATCGCGACGCCAAGGATCGGATTCCGCGTGAGCGGAATTTGCTAGCTCGATACCATGATAATAATGGAGCTCAACTGATTGAAAAGGAAAGAAGGCACTAGGCCTTAAGTACAAACGAGGTTGGGATGGGCAAGGCTAGGGAAATGATGGGATGGGAATCCTAGCAAATCTCCAATTGGTGAGTTGGCAGATTTGCAGGATTACGAGGGAATCCCAACCAAATAGGGTTGGGATTACAAACTACACCCAACCCGCAAATAACCTACGCGATATAGAATATAGTACACAAAGTGTTGACAGCCTAATTCTAACATTGAGTTGGTGTGTAAGGTTTCCAACTCGATCGAAGTAGGAGCGAAGACTTGTTGGTGGGTCCATCCGTATAGTGATGAGATCCCGGAGGAGAGCCACTTGTGCATGGTTGCCCATGCAGTCGAACCGCGCCATGATGCATTTCCCACATATCCTTTGTCGTGTTGGCTTGAGCAAGAGTGAGCGATAGTTGAGGATGGACGGCAGACATGAGAAGTTAGTATGCATGCTCCTCTTTTTCTTCATCCAGCAGCGAAGCAATTGAATGGGCTGTTTTAGGGGCGGCACCGCTGTTGCCTTCGGTAGCCTCTCCACCGCTGGTTGTGGAAGAGGAAATTGAAGGACGCAAAGCAACCTTGGGATCTTCAAGGAGGGAACTCAGCCCAAGGACGTTGGAGATATAGCAGATCTTTTTCTTCCATGGAATGGAGTTGGAATTATCTGGTTCCAAGATGGGAAGGGTGTGCCAACCGAGAGGCGTTTCAACTTAGCCATCAAGTGTGCAACGTTCACTAAGCTAGAAGCCTGGCTCTGATAGCATGTAGAATGAGGATCGGTGAACTTAAGGCACAATGAGAGAAAAACAATATATCCTTAGTAGGAAGATGGTACAAGCCTGAGAGGAGCAATGTCCTTAACCAAGGACGAGTTTTAGAGAACTGGGAAGCCACATATATGTGGCGGAACTATTGAGGCTAACTGCAGGACCTCAAATCTGAGGACAAGGCTAGCCAACCTTGCCAAGCTAACAACTGAGGCCACATGTTGCACATGTGGGCCAGGCTGGAACAACACCCTACATGGCAGCATGTGGCACACCATAGGGGCTAGCAAGGTGAGTATGGGATGAGAGGACAGATGGCAATGCCAACTGTGACCACACTTCACTGTGGGTGAGTGTGGTGGAGTGTGGGAATGTCATGTTGGGCATAATAAGAAGAGAAAGTGCAGCTGCTAAGAGTTGAACCCACGACCTCTAAGACCAAAGGTGAGAACCTACCCACTGGGACATTCTTGATTGCGCAACAATAAGAAAATTGCAGCGGTTTGTAAAAGGGTAAACAATACTACGGATTTTTGTTTTTCTGATTTTGATATAATCTGCATACCAATCAACACTTTTAGGCACATGGAAAGATTGAGCAAACGGCCCGAGCAAGGTCGGTTCAACCCGTTTCTCAAGTGGAAGTGGAACCAAGTTACAGGTAAGAAAGAGCACTGAGCTTCGTGATCGAGGAGGGCACAGATCCTGACAACATGTTGGCAGCGAGAGAGCTGTTGGTGGTGTAGGGGGTGGATGCAGGGGAAGAATGGTTCCAAGTCCATTTGTGTGTTTGCAGGACCAGACCAGACTAAGGTAAGAAGGGTGAGCATAACCCGAACATGTTTGTCTCGAACTCAAACGAACGCTTGCCTTACCCAAACGGAACGTGTTCGGTTTGGGTTGAACAAATTTTGAAGAACAAGTGTTGAAGTCGAACTCTTTAGTGTTCAAGTCGAACACCAATGTGTTTGACTCGAACTCAAATGTGTTCGGTTCGAGCAGCCACCACACCCCCCTGTCAACAGAAGTGTTGTTTGGTCCCGTCCTCGCTTGGGCGGAGCCGACCTCATGATCGGATGTGCGGGGGTTGCAGCCGACCTGCAGCAGTGGGCACGGGGGCCACTGCAAGGGCGCCGAGCTGGAGGGAGCCTGGCTGGAGGGCGCCGAGCAGGAAGACGCCGTCCTGGACGCTTGGTTGGCGTCCTGGACGCCTGGACGGCGTCCTGTGAAGCCGGACGCCGATCTAGGCGTCAGCACGGCGTCCTAGGAGCCTGGGACGCCGCCCTGGGCGTCTGCAAGGCGTCTTGGGGGCCCGGACGCCGACCTGGGCATCTGGTCGGCGTCATGGGAGGATGGACGCCGCCCTGGATGTCTGCAAGGCGTCCTAGGCGTCTGGACGCCGACCTGGGGGCGCGGACGGCGTCCTGGGCGCCTGGACGCCGGACTGGGGAAGCCGGGCATGGTTAGCCGGCTATGGACTGCGCTGGTCGACCAGGCGTGGTTGCCCGGTCGACCGGGATACCCGGGCGACGTGCGCGAGTGTCGCTGGGGTGGAGTCTGCGAGGCCGACCTCGGGGGTGGTATCCCGAGGTCAACGTGGCTGGTGGGCGCAGTCGCTGGCGTGGAGTCTGCCAGGCGTCTGCGCTATGCGCGTGACAAGGTGTGGAGCGCCAACCAGCCGCGCGCACGTGCGAAGCAGATGCACCGTTGTCCTGCGGATGCAACGCTGTGCAGCCGACTTGCTGCAGCGTTGGCACACCATGGACTTGCAACGTTGGCGAACCGCTACTCTGCAACGCTGGAGCGGTGCGCGCGCTGCTGCGCTGGAGCGCGGTCGATCATGTTGCGCTGGAGGTCGACCAGCAGCCTAGCTAGCTCTGATGTAGTCTGTGTTGCCAATGTTGTTGGAACCATTGTTGTCAATCTTTGCTAGTGAAACTCTTGCAAAATCTCCCCGTGAATGTGCAAGCAGAGAACACACAAGCAAACGACTAAGGAACGAAGTGATCACACGAGCACCCGCGCCTAGCCCGTAGTCTAGCTCACGTTGCTAAAGTTATCTCCGCATGATGCGGTGAGCGTGGACGGCACTCGACTTACCTTTCAGTCTGGTCGACTTAGTTGCACCTTACCGCAGTTGTTCGTAGCCCGGCAGCTGTGCGGTAGTCACTATGGTAGGCGCCGTAGGTGACCTGGGGGTGGTGGACACCCTAGAGGCTCTGCTGGAGAGCGTGAGGAGATGCCATGAGGAGAAGGAGTTCGGCGACCTCCCCTGGGCGGTCGTCGAGAATGGCATCCGCTCCGGGTGGGCGACGGATCACCCTCTTTCTCGGCCTGCATCTCCTCGACCGGTGAACACCGAGGGCGGCGTCAACGTGGGCATCAACGCCGGCGGTGACCAAGTCGGCAGCAGTGCGGGAGGCACTTCGAGGCAGCGTGGTGTGATTCATGCCGATGAAGTCGGCGGCGTTCAGGCGCGAGGGATGCGGTCGTCAGCGGCTGCAGGCTCCTCGCAGAGTGACGTCGGAGGTCGATGAAGTGGATCTTTGCCGATGTCGGCGACCCAGGTGACAGCAGGCGGGATTGCACCGAGCTACGGCTACTTCAAGTTTACGCCGGATAGGATCATGGTCACACCCCTACTGGTCGGTCGACCTGACATTCTCACCTGGAAGGAGGCCATCGAGCCCCAGCTGGAGATGGCCGGGCTGATCAACTTTGCTCGCGGTACCGTGGCGACGCCGGATGACTCCGACTTGCGTGCAGAGTTTCGCACCATGCAGCTGCTGACCTTCACGGTCATCTCGCGGTGCTGCTCGCCGGGCGTGCAAATCACCCTAAAGTCGTGCAGGGAGCATCTCGACGCCGGCCACCGGGCGTGGCACTTCATCGGGTCGACTTACCAAGTCACTGACGACCTGTTCATCGCCCAGCTTGAAGGGCAGCTGACGCACCTGCGTATGGGCGACCAGGAGACAGCGACAGACTACTGCAACCGAGCTCGGTGGATTCTCGCCACCATCAGGATGGCCGACGCAGAGTACTCGACGGCATCGTACGTCACCCATGTCATGCAAGGACTCTCGAGCAGTTACAACCCGCTGAAGCGGCTGTCGATGGCGCCGAGCACGCGGGCGACGCTCAACGAGGACACGTTGACCTCGTACATTCTGCAGGACGAGGCGATGCAGGAGGCCGAGCGGTCCCAAGAGCTCTTGGCGCAGGTGAACTACGTCGCCCGGCGAAGCAAGGCGGTCGACATGGGCTGCGTGGACAGTTTGGCGGCGGTGGTAGCAGTGGCTCGAAGCCGACCAAGGACGCCGACAAGAAGAAGTCGGCCAAGGACAGCGGCCGAGGAGGAGGAAGTCGACGTCGGAGTGCTGGCTGTGCGACGACCCCGACCACCTCTCCTTCGAGTGCCCCGACCGCAGTGACTCCGACGACGACGACGCCAAGGGAGGCCGCGGGAGGTCTGGCAGTCGTCGTCCTCGTCGAGGAGGAAACCAGCCGCTCAAGGAGAAGCAGTCGACCAAGTCGTCGACCTCGGCGAAGGATGCCGACTCCTCTGCTGGCGGAAAAGGGCGCGACGACAAGCCGGCGTCGTGCTCTCTAGTCGGCGTTGTGCTCTCTAGTCGGCGTTGTGGAGCCAACCGTCTCGCTGGCACCGGAGGCCGGCGAGGACTTCCAGGCGGTGGCAGCAGCTGTGCAGGCTAATCCGGCGGTGGTCCTGCTCGACAGCGGCTGCTCCCACCACCTGATGAGGACGAAGGACGCCTTCGTCGATTTGGGGCCGAGCGGCGACGTGAAGCACGTGCGTGGCTTCAATGGGGCGCTGCAAGACGTCAAGGGCCGGGGCACAGTTGCGCTTCAAGGGGAGGCCGGGAAGCGGGTGCTCATTCCCGACGTGCTGTACGTCCCGGGCGTGCAAGCGAACCTGCTGTCGTCCGGACAGCTGAAGGAGCACGGCGTGAAGCTGTAGGACGATGGTGACGGGATGCTGCTCGTCTCGGCGACGGGCGACGCGCTTGGTCGAGCAACGTATTCCGGCGGGTCCTCAGCACCGACTTGCGTCCCTGCTCGGCGACGAATGCAGCAGAAGTGGTGGCTCTGCGGGCGATCGCCTCGGCGACGAAGTCGACGCCGGATAGGCTGCATGCAAGACTGGCACACGTCAGCTTGGACACCATACGGAGCTCGGCGAAGCACGAGGTCGCCACTGGGCTGGACCTCAAGTCGGCGTCTAGTGCCGACTCACCGTGTGTCTCGTGCGTCGGCGGGAAGCTGGCGAGGCACACCTTCCCTGACCAAGGCTCCGACGCCGACGACGCGCTGGCCGTTGTGCACCTCGACCTCACCTGCCCGTACACTCCGCAGCAGAACGGCATGGCGGAGAGGGAGATGCGGACGGTGGTGGAGTCGGTGCGGACGATGCTGCTGCACATGGGCGTGCAGCACCACTGGTGGCACCTCGCTCTGCGCCAGGTCGTCTGGGTCCGCAACTGCCTTGAGAGGTCAACGCTGCCGCCGGGGACTACACCATTCCGGCTGCTCACCGGGAAAAAGCCCGACTTGTCGCTGGCACGCGTGTAGGGCTGCATGGCGCAGTTCCTCGTCCCCGAGCAGCAGCGAGGTGGGAAGCTGAAGCCGAAGGCCCGGTGGGGCCTTCATCTCGGCGTATCAGAGGAGAGCAAGGTCTGGGAACTCCTCGAGATTGTCGCCAACCGGGTGGTCATCACGTCGGACGTGCTGTTCTACGAGACCATGCCGCTGGAGATGTGGAAGTCGGAGCATGGGCCGGCGTCGGGGCGGACGTCGGTGACCACGCCGACGGACACCTCGACGGCGACACTGCCTCTGCTCGTCGAGGTCGGTGAGCTTGCTGGTAAGGACGCCGAGGACGTCCCCGCTCCCTGCCCTCCACCTGCCCCTCCCCTTGTTGCCGACTTGCATGGGCTGACCCCGACGTCTGCCTCCGGCGATGAGGGGAGAAGTGGGGCGTCACCTGTGGCGCCGGCCCCAAGCATCATCGGTGGCACAAGTGTTGCTGTGGAAGTTAGCGTAGGAGTGAAACTGACGCCGACCGGGAGGCAGCAGGTAGTGCAGCCGACTGTGGTGAAGTCGGCGAAGGAAGCTCCCGCAGAACAGCAGCTAACAGGGGAGCAGGCAACAGCGACGCCGACCAAGGAGCAGTCGGCGACCAGACAGTCGCCAGGGGAGCCGACCGCAGGGGAGCAGTCGGCTGGGATGCCGACGGAGGTGCAGCAGGACGCCAAGGAGGTGCAGCAGGACGCCAAGGAGGTGCAGCAGGACGCCGAGGACATCGACGAGGCGACGATGGAGGGGTCGCCGAGGAGGTCCAGCCGGGACCACGGCGGACAGGCCGACTTCAGAGACCACCGGACTTCACCACGGTGTACGACGTGGACGATGATGACCTGCTGTACGATGACGCCGAGGAGGACGAAGACCTGCCGGACCTCGACCCCGACATGCACGCCGACCCCGAGCACGCTGGGACATCTCAACGATGACGGTGAAGGAGGCGCTGGCAAGATGGAAGGGTCCGGCGGTGAAGGCCGCCATGGAGGAGGAGATTCGCAGCCTCATCGGCATGGGGACGTGGGAGCTGGTCGAACGTCCGCCGGGCGTGAACATCATGAAGAACCGGTGGGTGTTGACAACCAAGTACCACATCGACGACACCGTCGAGCGAGAGAAGGCGAGGCTGGTCGTGAAGGGCTTCACGCAGGTGTACGGCGCCGACTACGACGAGACGTTCGCGCCGGTGGGCAGCTACGTCACGCTGAGAATCTTCCTGAGCATCGTCGCCGTCCTCAACCTCAACCTGATGCAGCTCGACATGAAGAACGCCTTCCTGCAGAGCAAGCTCGACCGGGTGCTCTACATGTCCCAGCCGGACTACTTCAACGACGGAACCGGCCGGGTCTGCATGCTGCTGAAGAGCCTGTACGGGCTGAAGCTGTCGCCGCTGCTGTGGTACTTGGCGCTCAACGACGTGCTGGTCGGCGCCGGGTGGAAGAAGAGCCAGGTCGACGAGGCTCTGTACTTCAAGGTCGGCAACGACGGAGTAGCCTGCTGGGTGCTGGTCTACGTCGACGACCTGCTCGCCGCCAGCAGCAGCGCCGCGATGCTGGAGGAGCTGAAGGAGCTGCTGGAAGCCGCCTTCGAGCTGCGCGAGATCTCGCCGGTGCAGAAGTACCTCGGGCTGGAGATCGTGCGCGACAGGTCGGCGGAGAAGCTGTGGCTGCACCAGCAGGGTTACGCCGACAAGCTGCGTAGGCGCTTCATCGACGAGGAGCAGACCGAGCGCACCCCGAAGACACCGGTCTCGGTCGACGCCTACGCCGAGCTCACCTACGACGACGAGGAGGCGCAGAAACGCCTGGAGGAGGAGTACCGGCAGAAGGTCGGCCCGCTGCAGTTCGCGGCGACAACGACGAGGCCGGACATCACCTTCGCCTGTAGCAAGCTCGGGAGCGGCCACACGGTGAGGAGCGACCAGCACTGGCGCGAGGTTGACCGCTGCCTCGCCTACCTCGCCAACACGCGTGACACCGCCCTGGAGTTCTGCGGTGGACCTGAGTCGCTGGAGCTGGTCGGCTACGTGGACGCCAACGACGCTGGTGACAAGCAAAACAGGACGAGCACGGGTGGCTACGTGTTCGTCTACGGAGGGGCCGCAGTCTCCTGGTCGAGCCAGCGCATCAAGTGCGCGACGTTGTCATCGACCGAGTCGGAATACGTGGCGGCTACCGAAGCCAGCAAGGAGGGACGCCGTCTTCGCTTCCTCCTTGCAGAGTTCCGGCAGCTGGACGCCGGGAAGCCGACTGTCCTGCGAGTGGACAACTAGTCGGCCATCACAGTCGCCGAGGGGCAGGGTTGACGGGCAACCTCAAGCACATGGAGCGGCGAAAAGCCTGGCTGCAGCACATGGTGAAGCGCGGAAGTTCTCGCTGAAGTACATCCCGACCGCTGAGCAGCCGGCCGAGTTCCTGACGAAGGCGTTGCACTATCCGGCCTTCAACCGGTGCTCCGTCGCAATCGGTCAGGTGCGCTTGGTCGACGTGAACGACGGCGACGACGACGCGCAGCAGTAGGTGCCATGCCCTCTTGCATGGCTGGTGCGGTGACCGGCGTGCTGTGTGTTGGGTGCACGCCGACGGGCTATTCTCGGAGCAGTACTGCCGTGTGGGCTGGGGGCCCAAGCGTAAACGCGGCAGCGGAGTGTCAATGGGAGTGTTGTCTGGCCCCGTCCTCGCTTGGGCGGAGCCGACCTCATGGTCGGATGTGCGGGGGTTGCAGCCGACCTGCAGCAGTGGGCACGGGGGCCTCTGCAAGGGCGCCGGGCTGGAGGGCGCCTGGCTGGAGGGCGCCGAGCAGGAAGACGCCGTCCTGGACGCTTGGTTGGCGTCCTGGACGCCTGGACGGCGTCCTGGGAAGCCGGACGCCGGCCTAGGCGTCTGCACGGCGTCCTAGGAGCCTGGGACGCCGACCTGGGCGTCTGCACGGCGTCTTGGGGGCCCGGACGCCGACCTGGGCGTCCTGGGGGCCCAGACGCCGACTTGGGCATCTGGTCGGCGTCATGGGAGGATGGACGCCGCCCTGGATGTCTGCAAGGCGTCCTAGGCGTCTGGACGCCGACCTGGGGGCGCGGACGGCGTCCTGGGCGCCTGGACGCCGGACTGGGGAAGCCGGGCATGGTTAGCCGGCTATGGACCGCGCTGGTCGACCAGGCGTGGTTGCCCGGTCGACCGGGATACCCGGGCGACGTGCGCGAGTGTCGCTGGGGTGGAGTCTGCGAGGCCGACCTCGGGGGTGGTATCCCGAGGTCGACGTGGCTGGTGGGCGCAGTCGCTGGCGTGGAGTCTGCCAGGTGTCTGCGCTATGCTCGTGACAAGGTGTGGAGCGCCAACCAGCCGCGCGCACGTGCGAAGCAGATGCACCGTTGTCCTGCGGATGCAACGCTGTGCAGCCGACTTGCTGCAGCGTTGGCACACCATGGACTTGCAAAGTTGGCGAGCGCTGCTGCGCTGGAGCGCGGTCGATCATGCTGCGCTAGAGGTCGACCAGCAGCCTAGCTAGCTCTGATGTAGTCTGTGTTGCCAATGTTGTTGGAACCATTGTTGTCAATCTTTGCTAGTGAAACTCTTGCAAAATCTCCCCGTGAATGTGCAAGCAGAGAACACACAAGCTAACGACTGAGGAACGCAGTGATCACACGAGCACCCGCGCCTAGCCCGTGGCTAGCTCCCGTTGCTAAAGTTATCTCCGCACCCCCCACCTTCCACACCCCCATCACCCCTGTCCACATCCTCCAACCACCTCCACAGCATCCTCCAGGTCCTCATCCTCGAGCCCCTCCCCTTCTAGTGGCGTTCCAGTTCAATATCGATTTTGACATTTCAAACGCTCGAACATGTTCGTTCGTGTTCGACACAGTTCGACTGTTTTAGGCGAACATGTTTGACCCGAACAGTATATTGTTTGAAACAAACACATTTTGCGTCCGAGTCGAACAGGTTTGAGTCGAACCAAACAGTTTCGCTCATTTGCTCATCCCTACAAGGGATGGCATGAGCAGTCTACCGAACCAAACCTGTTTGAGTCGAACCAGGAAGAAAATTGCCCGGTTCAAAGTTCGTCTAAAAATGGTCGAACTGGGCACTTCGAACCGAACCAGAGATGGTTCGGTTAGGTTCGATTCCAACCAGTCCAGGTTCGGATCGACCAGCCCTAACCTAACCGCACGATCTAGATCTGCTCTAAAAGACCACACCAATGCTTCCTCTCTACCAGTCTTTCACCACAAGTCCCTCTTAATGTGTGTCAAATGGTTACTTGTTATGTTAGACTGAACAATGAGGCTCATTTTTTTTACAGATTTTAAGGTGAGCATATCGTTTTTACATTTCGTTGTGCATCCATTTTAACCCCAAAGCTAACAAGCAGGTGAGCATATCGTTTTTACATTTCGTTGTGCATCCTTTTTAACCCCAAAGCTAACAAGCTTTGAGTTCGCTCGAACCTTTCAAGGTTTGAGCAAACCTTTAGGGTTTGCTATTAAATACACAAACCTCAAACCTTAAAATTCCAAAAGAAGTTTGAGCAAACAAGTTCAGTTCGGTTCGACCACCATGCAAGGTTCGAAAAAGTTTGAGCGAACACGTTCGAGGCGAACCGAACAGGTGTTCGTATCTGTGCTCATCCCTAGGCCGACTATCTGGGTTTGGCCACTGGCGGTTCGCCTTCATCAAATACTAGTCCTAGTTTGTCCTGACTAGTCGCTAAAACCACACATTTCCAAGGTGGTTTAATTTTCTCTGATGGAAAAATGCACTGGTTAAAAAAAAAGGAAAACAATACTATGGATTTTCGTTTTTCAGATTTTGATATAATCCGCATACCAATCAACACTTTTAGGCACATGGAAGGATTGAGAAAACCGCCCGGGCAAGGTCAGTTCAACCCATTGCTCAAGTGGAAGAGGAACCAAGTTACAGGAAAGTAAGAGAAGTGAGCTTTGTGATCGAGGAGGGCAGAGATCCTGACAACATGTTGGCATCGAGAGAGCTGTCGGTGGTGTAGGGGGTGGATGCAGGGGAAGAATGGTTCCGAGTCCATTTGTGTGTTTGCAGGACCAGGCCAGACTAAGATAAGAGGGATGAGCATAACCCGAACGTGTTTGTCTCGAACTCAGACGAACGCTTGCCTTACCCGAACCGAACACGTTCGGTTTGGGTTGAACATATTTTGAAGAACAGGTTTGAAGTCGAACTCTTTAGTTTTCAAGTCGAACACCAATGTGTTTGACTCGAACTCAAATGTGTTCGGATCGAGCAGCCACCACACCCCCCCACCTTCCACAGCCCCATCACCCCTGTCCACATCCTCCAACCCCCTCCACAGCCTCCTCAAGGTCCTCCTCCTCGAGCCCCTCCCCCTCCACTGACATTCCACTTCAATCTCGATTTCCACATTTCAAACGCTTGAACATGTTCGTGTTCGAGACAGTGTGACTGTTTTAGGCGATCATGTTTGACCCGAACAGTATATTGTTTGAAACAAACACGTTTTGCGTTCGACTCGAACAGGATTGAGTTGACCAAACAGTTTCGCTCATTTGCTCATCCCTAGAAGGGATGGCATGAGCAGTCTACCGAACCAAATCTGTTTGAGTCGAATCAGAAAGAGGATTGTCCAGTTCAAAGATCGTCTAAAAATGGTCAGACAGGGCAGGTTCGAACCGAACCAGAGATGGTTCGGTTAGGTTCAATTCGACCCACCCAGTCCAGGTTCGGATTGACCAGTCCTAACCTAACAGCACACTAGCCCTAACACTTGTGTTAAATCGTGATTTAAGCCCTTAAAACATGGTTTGCCCTAGAGACCATTTGAAACCCTGGTGATTATACCTAGAGCTCTTAAATGCTGTGGGGGAGGGGGGGGAGGGGGTGGGTGAGAGGGTGGCCGGATTAGTGTAAGATAGTCGAACCGATTGAACCAGTTGAAAGGTTAGGTTTGACGCAAAGTGGCTGGCAAAGGAGCCACGGTTCGATTCACATCAAACTGATCAGCAGCTTGGTTATCTGCTCATGACTAAACAGGATGGAGTCACACACGGGAAAGAAATGCAGAGATAAAGGAGGTGAGGAAGTCGAGAGACGAGATAGTAGGGACGGAGTACACATGAGCATAAGTCTGAGCCGACGGTTTGGCTTCGGCTTGTCGCCTTGGCTCGTCAAGCCAACGATCAAGCTCCGTAGCTCCGCTGCTCTCTAGACAATCCGAACTCGAAGAACTTGCGCTGAAGACCCGGCAGTTGGCTCGTGGAAAAGCCAGAGCCGGCTCATTCCGGCTCGTGACAGCACAAGACGAGCCGGCTCGGCCCAGACTTACGCTCATGTGGCAGAGGGGAACCTTACAGCGATGAGAGAGATGGTACTGATCCAATTTCCACAGGGATGGAACCCGTCAGCTGATTACTCCTAAGGGACCTGTCGTTGCATTTGAATGCACAAAGGAAGAACCAAAGCGTGGGGTTTTAACATGGAGAAGAACGAGGGCATTGACTCGTGTCAAACGGAGGATGGAGGGATTTGCCCAACAATATGAGCCTCCGGATATCACATAGGATAAGGAGAAAAATGCTGATGAGTTCTCCTGAAATTTGGTTCAGGAATCTAGAGCAATAAGGAGAACGTGAAAAATGAGCCCCTGCTTTCTTCTTGACCGGAAATGGGGCCCACTTGACCCGTCATATGGCAGCATCAAGTGTTCAACAGGTAAAATCCCAACCCCAAAAAGTCTGAAGAGCTGATAGTAGGGAGTAGAAATTAGCATACCGTCATCGCCTGGATATAAGACATATATATCTTATCTCGTACACGGGAAAAAATGCTTGGGTTGTCTTGTATTTGGGACGGTTTAGGGTGTCTTATAAGTCTTATAAATAGACAAAGAACCGTTTAGAAGATACCCCCTCGTAGGGAGTACAAATTAGCATAGGTCTGAACTGTGCGCGGGCCTTGACAGGCTTGTCGATTAGACGCGGGAATATTACCCCCGTCCACGGATCTAGCGGGTAGAAGTCAGACGTGAACGGGATTGAGAGGTGGTGACGACGGGCATTGTTCATCCACGAGTATCCACCGGCTTATAAAAGTAGGAGCCAGCTCGTCCTGGCTCAACCAACTCACCCACGATGGACGAGCCACGAGCCGGGTGAGCTGCCGGCCCCGGTTCGTTGTGCCGCCGGCTCGTCACGGCCTGGACTTATGCTCATGCGGCAGAGAGGAGCCTTACAGGTATTTTAGACGACGTAGTGAACCAATTTCTGCAGGGATTGAACCCGTGAGCCGGTTATTCTGAAGGGCCCTGTCATTGCATCCAGATGCAGCAAGAAAGAAACAGAAGATAGGGTTTGACTATGGGCGAGCACAAGGGCAGTGACTCCTGCCAAGCGGTAGTCGGCCAATTTTGACTGACAAGATGACCCTCCGGAGGTCATGCACTAGGATGAGGAGAGAAATGCTGATGATTCTCCAAAGTGGGTTCAAAAGCTTAGTCAAGAACGTTATAGCTTGAATATTTTCAAAAGTGATTCGGGCCACAAAGGAATGCCCGGGGTACTCATTGCCGAACCCGGGCCAAGGGACTGCTCGGCCAGCCCGAATCAGGCCGAACCAGTCGCCCGATTATCTTGCCGTCCTGGGTTGGTTCAACCTGGGCCGAACCTCATCCCTACTTACAAGGATACCAGATTGGTCAGCAAGCCAATGTCAGCGGGAATGGAGTTGGTGAGTTGGTTGTTAGAGAGGGAACTGTCCACGACAAGGAGGCAAGAGACACGTGGGGGGTGTGCAAGGAGTTGGACAAATGGATGAGAAGGTAGGTAAGGAGCTGATACTGGCATGAGATTTGACATAAGCAAGAGGAGCCAAGCTTGGGCCAACCTGCTTCAAACGTCACCAGCCTAATAGAGCGTCAAACCAGGTCAAGGTCCAGTCAGTTCGGGTCAAGCTGACTTCTAGCCTTGCCGGCTTATGGGCCGACTATATGGGTTTGGACACTGGCGGTTTGCCTTCCTCAAATACTAGTCCGTATTGTCCTGACTAGTCGCTATAATCACATATTTCCAGAGTGATTTAATTTTGTCTAATGGAAAAATTGCAGTGGTTTTTTATTGAAGGAAAACAATACTATGGATTTTCGTTTTTCAGATTTTGATATAATCAGCATACCAGTCAACACTTTTGCGCACATTGAAGGATTGAGCAAACGGCCCAGGCAAGGTCGGTTCAACCCGTTGCTCAAGTGGAAGAGGAACCAAGTTACAGGAAAGTAAGAGCAGTGAGCTTTGTGATCGAGGAGGGCAGAGATCCTGACAACATGTTGGCATCGTGAGAGCTGTCGGTGGTGTAGGGGGTGGATGCAGGGGAAGAATGGTTCCGAGTCCATTTGTGTGTTTGCAGGACCAGGCCAGACTAAGATAAGAGGAATTAGCATAACCCGAACATGTTTGTCTCGAACTCAGATGAACGCTTGCCTTACCCGAACCGAACACGTTCGGTTTGGGTTGAACATATTTTGAAGAGCAGGTGTTGAAGTCGAACTCTTTAGTGTTCAAGTCGAACACCAATGTGATTGACTCGAACTCAAATGTGTTCGGATCGAGCAACCACCACACCCCCCCACCTTCCACAGCCCCATCACTCCTGTCCACATCCTCCAACCCCCTCTACAGCCTCCTCCAGGTCCTCCATCTCGATTTTCACTATCCAAACGCGCAAACATGTTCGTGTTCGACACGGTTCGACTGTTTTAGGCCAACATGTTTGACACGAACAGTATACTGTTTGTAACAAACACGTTTTCCGTTTGCCTCGAACAGATTTGAGTCGAACCGAACAGTTTCGTTCATTTACTCATTCCTAGAAGGGATGGCATGAGCAGTCTACCGAACCAAACCTGTTTGAGTCGAACCAAAAAGAGGATTGCCCAGTTCAAAGTTCGTCTAATAATAGTCGGACTGGGCAGGTTCGGATCGAACCAGAGATTGTTCGGTAGGTTTGATTTGAACCAGTCCAGGTTCGGATCGACCAGCCCTAACCTAACCGCATACTAGCCCTAATACTTGGGTAAAATCGTTATTTCAGCCCTCAAAACACGGGGGGGGGGGGGGTTGGCCGGAATAGTGTAAGATAGTTGAACCGATTGAACCAGTTGAATGTTAGGTTTGACGCAAAGTGGCTGCCAAAAAAGAGCCGCGGTTCGATTCACATCATACTCAACAGCAACTTTGTTACTTGCTCATGACTAAACGGGATGGAGTCACACGCGGGAAAGAAATGTAGAGATCAAGGAGGAGAGGAGTCGAGAGACGAGATAGTAGGGACGGAGTACACATGAGCATAGGTCTGGGCCGACGGTTCGGCTTCGGCTTGTCGCTTTGGCTTGTCAAGCCAATGATCAAGCTCCGTGGCTCCGCTGCTCTCTAGACAATCCGAACTCAAAGAACTTGCGCTAAAGACCCGGCAGTTGGCTCGTAGAAAAGCCGGAGCCGGCTCATTCCTGCTCGTGACAGCTCAAGACGAGCCAGCTCGGCCCAGACTTACGCTCATGTGGCAGAGGGGAACCTTACAGCGATAAGAGAGATGCTACTGATCCAATCTCCACAGGGATGGAACCCGTCAGCTGATTACTCCTAAGGGACCTGTCGTTGCATTTTAGTGCACAAAGGAGAAACCAAAGCTTGGGGTTTTAGCATGGAGAAGAACGAGGGCATTGACTCGTGTCAAACCGAGGACGGAGGGATTTGCCCAACAATATGAGCCTTCGGAAATCACATAGGATGAGGAGAAGAATGTGATGAGCTCTCCTGAAATTCGGTTTAGGAATCTAGAGCAGTAAGGAAAACGTGAAAAATGAGCCCCTGCTTTCTTCTTGACCTGAAATGGGGCCCACTTGACCCGTCAAATGGCCGCATCAAGTGTTTAACAGGTAAATCTCGAACCCCAAAAAGTCTGAAGTGCTGATAGTAGGGAGTAGAAATTAGCATAGGTCTGAACTGTGCGCGCGCCTTGACGGGTTTATCGATCAGACGCGGGAATATTACCCCCGTCCACGCGGATCTGGCGAGTAGAAGTCAGACGTGCACGGGTTCGAGAGGTGGTGACGATGGGCATTGTTCATCCACGAGTATCCGCCGGCTTATAAAAGTAGGAGCCAGCTCGTCCTGGCTCAACGAACTCGCCCACGACGGACGAGCCACGAGCCGGGTGAGCTGCCGGCCCGGTTCGTTGTGCCACCAGCTCGTCACAACAAGGACTTCTGCTCATGTGGCAGAGAGGAGCCTTACAGGTATGTTAGACGACGTAGTGAACCAATTTCTGCAGGGATTGAGCCTGTGAGCTGGTTATTCTGAAGGGCCCTGTCATTGCATCCAGATGCAGCAAGAAAGAAACAGAAGATGGGGTTTGACTATGGGCGAGCACATTGTGCACCGCTGTGCATGAGGCATTATGGCTTCCTTCCCTCCTTACTACACTTAGACTTCCCCCGAACGGGCCCCCCCGAATCTCTAGTGACAACAACAGTGCAATTATTCTTGCCAGGGATGATGCCGTCTTCCATCACAAGGTCAAGCACATCGACATCAAGCACCATCTCATTCGTGATCATGTTGTAGACCACTCCGTCACCCTTCACTATGTTCCTTCTTACTCAAGACAACCTCACTGATAATAGCACCAAGCCTTTGCCCCGTGACCTAGGCTTGAGCAAAGGGCAAACATGAACATGTACGCGTTCGCCCGGGCAAAAACGCCCATGTTCGGCGAACCAAACACCCTTACAAAGAAGGTGTTCAGGCGAACCGAACACCCTCACAAGCGAGCAGCAAGGTGTTCAGGGCAAACACGAAGATGTTCGCAACAAACATGTTGGTGTTCGTTTTTGGCAACCTTCGTTATAGTTACAAGGGGATGTTGGATTTAGGCAAACAGGAAGTTTGGTGAAAACATGTTTCTGGTAATACCATGCTGGTTTCCTACACTAAAACGCCCGAACTCGCCATTGGCGCCATCCTTCGTCTAGTTTAAGAAACAGATCCTAATTACGCTAACCCTAAATGAGTAGTGTAACCCATCCACGTGAGCTCCTAGTGGTATTAAAGGCTGCTGGGGAGGAGATCGACTAAATTAGGGCTCAGAAAATAGCTCAAACAGAATGTCCCGTCGACCTAAAAAGCTAGTCGCAGAACATTCGCGGTGAACACATTCGTGATCGTTTCTCCCATGAATCGAACACGAACGTGATCATGTTCGTCGCGGCTCGGCCTTCCACTACGAGCCGAACACGAACGTGTTTGCCACGAACACTTTAGGCCCAAAAAACAAAACTGCTCGGTTCGCCTCGAAGTGTTCACCGACAGTGAAGTGTGGTCATAATTGGCATTGCCACCTATCTACACATCCCATGCTCACCTTGCTGGCCCCTATGGTGTGTCATATGCCCAGGGTTCAAAAAAACGACCGTTTTATTGAAAATTTACCGTAAAAAACGGTACCGTAAAAAACGGTCGTAAAAAACGGTTTAAAACGGTTCCAGGAGGTGTTTCCTCTATAACTAACAAAACAGCCACCTAGTGGGACCAAATTGAACCCGAAATGCAGCAGCATGAAGGGGATGGATCCCATTTTCCATTTATGCGCTTGTTGGCATGATTGAAAATGTTTTTGACCTTGTTTTTCTATATTTTTTCTTGGTGAACAGAGTTCTCTAACAAAAAAACGGCCGTTTTTTTTTTAAATCACCGTAAAAAACGGACCGTATTTTACGGAAACCGTAATTTTGAACCTTGCATATGCCATTATGTAAGCTGTTGTTCCAGCATATTACACACCACAGGGCGTCCAGCGTAAAAACATGGCGTTTTGACTCTACAGTCAAAACTGCTGGCTCCATCAAATCCATCTAAGGAGAGCAGCCAAAGAAACCAGGGTAGAGTAGAGGGCCTTGCAAGATGCAAGCAACAAGAACTGATGGGGGGTGTAAGAGCAGTGGAAAGTGGCGGTTGATGCGGTCAAGAGCACCAAAAGCAAGAATCCTCCCCGGTGAGTGATGAAGCCTCACAGGGAGATCATGCTGGTCAGTGAGCCAATGTCAGCCGGGATAGAGCCGGTGAGCGTATTGTTGAAAATCCACCTGCACGGATAGAGAGAGGAATTGTGTGGGGGGGGGCTGTTACCGCAGCCCGCCGTTGGTCAGCGAGACGGGGGTGCCCCAAGAGAGTAGAACGTACGTAAACAGACACGTAAGATTAACTAAGCAAGGGACCACTCAGGGTGGTGTTTCACTTCAAGGGAGGTAATGGTAGCTGGTGAAAGGGATGAGCAAGGGGCGAACACGAACATGTTCGTGTTCGCCCCTGCACGAACACAGCCGTTTGCTGAACCGAACAATGTTCGGTTCGGCGAACACTTTTAGCAAAAACAGATGTTCAGTGTTCGCCTGTGAAGGAGTGTTCGGGCGAATTGCAGCAGCGGCCCGAACACGAACGTGTTTGGGCAAACCTCAAACACGTTCGTCACGATCACTTTAAGCTAAGAAAATAAACCTGTTCGGTTCGCCTCGAACACCTTCGAGACGAACCGAACAAGTGTTCGTTTTTTTGCTCATCCCTAGCTGGTGATGAGAGCAAAGTGAGTGCCCCAAGCGCATTGCCCAGCGCCAGCCTCCCGGTGTCAATTGACGGGCTGGTCCTCATGGACACAGCACAGGAGGCCGTGCCGGCATTTGTGCCCAGCAAGACCCAGGATCTCTCCCAGCTGCTGCCGACACCTACAGCTGCCCTCGTCCCATCCCCTCGCCTAACTAAGGCCTGCCCTCAATGGGCCCTTCACCACCAACCTCCCACTGCATCGGTTAATGCGGGAATGTGAGGCATTGCTCCCAGCCAGAATACACTAGGGCAATGCTGGTAACGGGGTGAAAGGAACACACCGAGACAAGGCTGCAGCACCGACTTTCCAATACCGCATGATCAGACAACCACCTTCATCAGCAACTCTCGGCATCAAGCCTCCGTCCCTAAAATTGACCACACTCCCGCTTATTCATCCATACCTGCCAGCCAGCCACCCCAAAATGTAGTCTCCTCGTTTACCAGTAGTTGCGTATCCATTGTCATACAGCCATAGTTGTAGCTTTGCTCTAAATACCTGATGCTGATGATATTACTGTACCGGGTAAAATTGCTGTGCCTCATAACATTGCTGCACCATATTACATCGCTGCGCTGATCCGATGATGTTGCCAAACGACGATATTGCTGCACCAGTGGTATTGCTGCACCTGACAATATTACTGCACCTGACGATATTACTGCACCCGATGATATTGCTGCACCCGATGATATTGCTGCACCTGATGATATTGCTGCACCTGATGATATTGCTGCACCTGATGGTATTGCTTCACCTGATGATATTGCTGCACCTGATGAGATTACTGCACCTGATGATATTGCTGCAACAGAAAGAGGCAGCTACGTTGGAAAATACGCCTACAAATCGCTAAAATACGCCGGGGCAGCCCTTAACAAAAAAAAAAAAAAAAAAAAAAAAACGAGAATTTGCGACGGCGAGAATTGAACCCTCGACCTCGCACAGCACCCAACCCCTTTCTGCAATTCGAAATTCAAAATCCAACCCCTCCCACATCCCTAACCTCACAACACCCCTCTCAACCTCCTAAACCCAACCTCCCCCCTTTCACTCGTTCGAACATCTCCTCAATCGCTATACAGCTCGTCTTTCATTCAATCCCGCATTTCTCTTCTTGCATTTCGTCCAACCCTCGTCGAGCTCGAACTCTCCTAGCTTTGGTACTTCCTCGCCATGGCGACCTCTACTCCCTACATTTCGAGGGCGGAACCTGCCCGGGAAAAAAGTTTTACCTGCCCGCCCAGCGTATTTTTGCGTATCAGCAGTACGCCAGCCATTGCGTACCGCGTATATACCAAGCGTATAATACGCTAGCGTATAATACTGGATACTCGTATTTTCCAACGTAGAGAGGCAGAGGCGAAGCGATGGAGAGGAAGACCAGACCAGAGTGAACATGGACTGGGAGAGGGAGGACCATAACGGGCAACAGTTGTGACAGGGTCTTGAACAGTGTGCGTCGCACTCACAGAACTTTCAGAAGGCTGAGGAAAGTCACGGTGGCAGGGATGCTACCTGGCAGCTGGTTGCTTGCAAGATCGCTGTGCGGAAAAAATTACAGCAGCAAGGAGGGCAGGCTGTCGGAAATGAGAAGTTGAGCAAACCACACGGGGGGAAAGAAAGGTAGTGTTGCTCAAACTCCGCATTGTCCACCTTTGCCTTGCCCACCCATAGCCCAGCCAGCCTTAGCCATAGGCCTGCCTGAGCACGGGTCCGAGCCGAGGCTGCTTGGATCAAGCGAGCTGGGATGGGCTTGTTGTTATCCCGACTTGTGCCAAGTTGGTTCAACACAAGCCAATCCAACCTGGCTCGTAAATCGAAAATGGGCCATTGTGGCTGAGATGAGAGCTGGACGGCCACAAGCCCCGACTCGAGCCTCTAGTCTAGTTGCGATTTTGTTCTGCTAAAATACTACTTGACGAGTAGTACTTAATGTTAGTGTTAGCCCTCAATCTCACACTTTGTATTTTGTACTTTCTATATCCTAGCGTAGTGAAGTTTGCATATTGTGTTTGGTTGGGTGTCACCCACATCCCAACCAAACCCAAATGTGATCTCCAAGCAATCTCCAACCCACTAATTGGAGATTGCCTTGGGATAACCCCCCATCCCTAGATTTTGTCCCCGATTCCCCTCCCCATCCATTCCTTGCTCATCTTGGATGTACTTAAAGCCAGCAGGCAAAATAGTGACCCCGTCCCAACTTGAATGTGATGTTGCGACAGAATTTTTTGGAAGCGAAGCGAGAATGAAACAAGTCTGACAAAACACTGCTTGAAACAATTCGTGCAAGCAGAGTGAGCTCATGGGATGTTGTGGCTCCCGCCTGAATGGACTTTCCCAGTCACATTTCTGCGACCTGCACTTGCACGACCGTTTCCTTGCGATGGTTTCCATCACCCTGGCAATGGGTTCCATCGCAAGGCCCAAATTCAATATCAAACTGGTCCAGGGTTCATAGCTGCCTGATTTCTACTCCCTTGAAAGTTTTTTGCCACGCTTAGTATAGCGGGAAACTTAGGTGCTTATGTCATAGGCGCGAAATTATCGACGACCGCGTTTGTTATTGACTTAGCATGAGTGCGCGAAATTAGTAATACGTGACCTAGTAGCGCGGTGCTATTTTTCCCGCCAGCAGGGCAATCGTCAACCTCCTCGTCGCCCTTCCTTTCTCCCCTCTCGTCACCCTCCTCGCCGCCTATGTGCTCGCCTCGACATTTGAAACGACCTATCGTCGCCCTTCCTTTCTCCCCTCCCGTCACCCACCTCGCCGCCTATGTGCTCGCCTCGACATTTGAAACGCCCTATCGTCGCCCTTCCTTTCTCCCCTCCCGTCACCCACCTCGCCGCCTATGCGCTCGCCTCGACATTGAAACGCCCTCTCGTCGCCCTTCCTTTCTCCCCTCCCGTCATCCACCTCGTCGCTTATGCGCTCGCCTCAACATTGAAACGCCCTCTCGTCGCTCTTCCTTTCGTCGCTCTCGCTCTCTCCCGTCCCTTCCCGTCGCTCTCGCTCTCTCCCCTCCCTTCCCGTCGCTCTCTATCTCTCTCTCTCTCTCTCTCTCTCTCTCTCTCTCTCTCTCTCTCTCTCTCTCTCTCGTCGCTCCCTTTCAGTTGCTCTCGCCATCTCCCCTCCCTTCCCATCACTCTCGCTCTCTCCCATCCATTCCCGTCGCTCTCGCTCTCTCCCATCCCTTCCCGTCGCTCTCGCTCTCTCCTCTTCCTTCCCGTCGCTCTCTCTCTCTCTCGCCGCTCCTTTCCGTTGCCCTCGCCTTCTCCCCTCCCTTCTCGTCGCTCTCGCTTTCTCCCCTCCCTCCCCGTCGCTCTCTGAAACTCTCCCCTCCCTTCCCGTCGCTCTTTCTCTCGTCGCTCCCTTCCTGTCGCTCTTTCTCTCGTCGCTCCCTTCCCGTCGCTCTCTCTCTCGTCGCTCCCTTCCGGTCGCCCTCGATGCACGAGTCCTCTCACACCCCCCATCCCCCACCCCATCGCCTTCCCGCTCGCCACAAAACGCCCTCCCGCCCCCCACCCAGTTTCTCCTCCCATCGCCTGCCTCGTCGCCTTCGCACTCGCCCTCCAACGCACTACCCGTGCCCTTCCTCTCTCCCTTCCTCTCGCCCTTCTCCCCCCCTCTCCTGTCGAGCTCGCTTTCTCTCCCCGTCTCCCGTCGAGCTCGCTTTCTCCCCCCCACTCCCGTCGAGCTCGCTTTCTCCCCCCCCTCTCCCAACATCACCATACTTGTCCCTATCGCCCTCTCTCCCACCCGTAGCGTCACAATTCCCGTCGCCCCCTCCCTCTCACCCCTCTCGCCTCCCCTCCGAAACACCCTCGCGTCGCCTACCCCGTGTCTTTCCTCGCTTCCCATCGCCTCCGCGCTCTCCTGTCCCGTCCCGTTGCCCTCGTGCCTTCCCTCCCGCTCCCGCGCTTTTGCACTTGCCCATTCCGTCCAATCCCGTCGCCCACCGTCCCTTCCCGTCGCCTTCACACTCGCCAATGCCTAAACCCTTCCCGCCCCTTCCTGTAGCCTTCGCGCTCGCCCATCCCATCCCTTCTCGTCGCCTTCGCACTCGCCCATCCCATGCCCTCCCGTCGCCCTCGTGATCTCCCTTCTCGCCGCCTTTGCGCTCGCCCTGAAACGCCCAATCGCGCCCTGACTCTCTCCCTCCCATTACCCACCTCGCCGGCCTCGAGCTCGCCACGAAATGCCCTCTCATCTTCTTTCCGTCCTCCTTGTTTCCGAAGCCCTCATTTTTCCCCCTTCTTCCCGTCCTCCTTGTTTCCCCTCTCGCCCCGTCGCCTTCGTGCTCTTCCCTCTCGTCCCTTCCCTTCACCTTGGAACTCTATGCTTTTTCCCGCGTATGTTTTTTTCCCATGGCAGTTGTTCCATGTGAATTGCACATGCTACCACTCGATGTGAATTTGTCACTCTTGCACAATGAGAATTGCATGTCGCAACGTTGCAAAACATTTGCACATGCTTGAATACATTTGCACATGCTTGCGACCCCTACTGTGTCGAAATTGAAATGACAGACGGGGAAAAAAAAAACTCACAAGTCAACACTTCAACTTTCCAAAACAACACAAACTATGATTCAGATTTCCAGTGGACCCAACTAAAAGGGGGGGGTCACTATTTTGCCTATGGGCTTTAAAGAGCTTCAAGCTCATTACTACTGTAAGGATTCCAAGCTCAAGTTCTGACACGGTATCAGAACGTTGGCTGGGAGTCACGAGAACATGGTGATGTGAGGAAGTACGGGCCTAAAGAGTGGAAGCGGAGAAAGTAATCATGTAGGAAAAAGACAATCACTAGAAAAAACAGATCTGAAAGCACGCTGGCTGGCTTGTCAAAGCGAGGCGCCGATAAACAGGGAGAGCGGCTCTCGGCGGGCTCACCTCAAGCTGCAACGAGAAATCAGAGGCTAGGCTCGATGCTTTTTCGAACCTAGACCTGGCTCAGTATTTGATCAGGCCTACTTAGCTGGTCACGTGGTCACGGACTTTTGTTAGGCAGAACCGACGCTCTGCAAAATGAGGACCGTTCACTAGTCCGAGTAGGGATGATTGGAGGAGGTAAGCAGGCTGGGAATAGAGAGAGTGAGGGGAGAAACGAAGTAGGAAGGGGTTTAGGAGGAGGCCAGAACTGGTAGGGGGCGGCAAGAAATGGGGAAAGGCGGGAGGAGGGAGAGGTGGGCTGGAGAAACGACACGAGGTGTAGCTGTGCTGAGGGATGAAAGGTGGGGTGGGGTGCCGATTCCCTGCAGCAAGTTGTCAAGACGGCATGACGTTGAGGACGTACAGAAAAGTGAGCTTGCTGAGGCTGCTGAGGGAGTTTGGAATCTGCCCTCCCAGCTTGTAGTTCCGGAGTTGCCTGTTTCATGGTGTGTCAATGATGGTGTGTCAATGAACGTGTCGATGCTGGTGATCATGGAGCATTGCTTTTGAAGAAAGGCTATAATTGCAGCACGATGGAGGGCACCCTCTGCCAATCACCCCCTCTCTCCCATCCTCTCACTCCCATCCTCTCACCCTCATCCTCTCACTCCCATCCTCTCACTCCCATCCTCTCACTCCCATCCTCTCACTCCCATCCTCTCGCTCCCATCCTCTACTCCCATCCTCTCACTCCCATCCTCTCACTCCCATCCTCTCGATCCCATCCTCTACTCCCATCCTCTCACTCCCATCCTCTCACTCCCATCCTCTTGCTCCCATCCTCTACTCCCATCCTCTCACTCCCATCCTCTCACTCCCATCCTCTCGCTCCCATCCTCTTACTCCCATCCTCTCACTCCCATCCTCTCACTCCCATCCTCTTGTCACAACTTAGGCTTATAAGCGATGCATTAGTAATGAGCTTGAAGCTCTTTAAGTACATCCAAGAAGGGTAAGGAATAGTTGGGGAAGAGAATCAGAGGCAATCCCTAGGGATTGGGGGTAATCCCAAGGCAATCTCCAATTGGTGGGTTGGAGATTGCTTGGAGATTACATTTGGGTTTGGTTGGGATGTAGGTATACACCCAACCAAACACAATGTGCAAACTACACTTCTCTAGGATATAGAAAATACAAAGTACAAAGTGTGAGATTGAAGGCTAACACTAACACCCCCCCATAGGCGTCAATCGAACTCAGGGCAGAGAGGGTGGAGCACAGAGCCCCATGGCGCCAAGGAGACGGTGGTGGGGAACTTTCCCAAGGGGCTTGGTGAACAGATCAGCCAGGTTGCAGTCAGATGCAACGTACTCCACTTTCAACTGCTCCTGCTGGACAAGGTCACGGATGAAGAAGTGCCGGAGTTCAATATGCTTGGTGCGGGTGTGATACACAGGGTCTTGAGAGATGTGGATGGTACTCTGGTTGTCACACCAGAGGGTGGGGGCGGACTGTGGGAAACCGAGCTCCTGGAGTAGGAAGGTGAGCCAACGGGCCTCCTGAGCAGCCATGGTGCCTGCGTAGAGCTCTGCCTCACATGAGGAGAGGGAGACTGCTGACGACCTGGTGGAGCGCCAACTGATAATTCCGCTCCCAAGGGTGAAGCAGTAACCCTGAGAGGAGCGTCGGTCGGTCTGGTCATCAGCCCAGGAGGAGTCGGTGTAACCTTCCAGGCGAGGAGGGGAGAGCCCACCGAGTGTGAGAACATGAGACTTGGTGCCCTGAAGATAGCGCAGCACCCGCTTCGCCGCCTTCCAGTGAAGATCAGTGAAGCGTCCAGGGGCCACGTAGCGAGAGAGGACACTGACAGGATAGGCCAAGTCCGTGCACATCATGGCGTACATGAGGGACCCAACAAGCTCCGGGTATGGCTCAGAGCAGGCCTCTGGTGTGGGTACAGCTGGAGCTGTGAGGATGTGTTGCAGCGGCAGCGGGGTGGCAACAGGAGTGCACAGCTCCATCTCAAACCGCTTGAGCACATTGTCGATGTAGAACTCCTGGGAGAGTGAAATGGTGCGAGCCTGGCGATCACGAGTGATCTCCATCCCCAGGTAGTGCTTGAGGTCATCGAGGTCTTTCATCTGGAGGGCCTTGCTCAGGGCTGCCTGGACAGAGGTCATCTGGGCCGAGTCCTTGGCAACGAGGATGAAGTCATCCACGTAGACCAGGATGTAGAATGGCTCAGAATGACGGCGGATGAAGAGAGTCGGGTCAGCAAATGAAGGGTGGAAGTCCAGGGAGAGGAGGACTTCTTTCACCTTGTTGTGCCATTCGCTAGGGGCTTGCTTAAGGCCGTAGACCGGGCGATTCAGCTTCCAGACAGTGTTGGGAGGGAATTCTCCTGGGAAGCCTTCAGGTCTGTCCATGAACACTGTCTCCTTGAGACGTCCTTGTAGGAAGGCGGATGAGGCATCCATGGATTTGATCTCAAAGTCTTCTCGAGCTGCGACATTCATGAGCGTACGAATGGTGGGAGGTTTGGATGTGGGGGAGAAGGTTAGGAAGAAGTCGCGGTACTGCTGCTGGATGAAGCCCTTGGCTACGTAACGCGCTTTGAACACCGAGGCCTCGTCTGGGAGCTGTTTTACACGGAACAACCACTTGCCCCCGACGATGTTGACTCCTGGAGGTGGAGTCTCGTCGTCGAAGGAGTGGTTGCGGGTGAATGCTTCAATCTCCGCTTCCATGGCAGCACGCCATTCGGCAGCATGAGGGCCTGAGAGAGCCTCTTGGACGGTGAGAGGGATAGGGATGGTCGGGTTTTCCGTGAAGTTGAGTGAGGGTGATTCAGTGATGTCAGGGAAGATGTGCGAGAGCTGGGGAATGATTGCGTGAATATCATAAAGCTCCTCATGCCTATCTTCCAGAAGGGTAGAGGGCACATCCCCCCCGGCAGGAGGAGTCGAAGTGACTGTGGAGCAACGAATAGCCAGGGCCAGAGGAGGAGCCTTAGTGGGAATATACGCTTATAGCGTATATACGCGTATCGTATATACGCTAACGTATATACGCTAACGTATATACGCTAAACGCTTAAGGGTCGATTTGGTAATACGCTTTTTCGGGCAGGTAAAAAACTATCCCGGGCAGGGTGAAAAAAACGTCGTGCTCAAGATTAAGAAGGTGATCCCTATTCTCATTAAGACTTTCGTAGCATTTCCCTAAGTCTGAACGGCGATTGGGGTGGGACGTGGAGTAGACACTAAAAGGAGAAGTAGGTAGGAATCGGAAGGAGCTCTGCTGTTAGAAAGCGGGAATGCCAACTAGAAATGACGACTGGAATTTTGCTGGCTGGTAAGTAGCGTGAGTGGGGTTTGGTGGGGGACGTTTTTGACAGGTTGGAATTCGTAGATAATATGGGTTCCAATGCGGTACCAATCTAATGTTCAAATTTGAACTGCCTGCAACTTCGAAGGCCCACTCCCGCTTCCCTAGACCGTCAAATTGCATTTCGACTTAGGCGAAATGCTCAGCAGAAGATTCCGCATCTTTCTGTATACAAGCGATTTTTTTCCCTGGGCAGCCCGAAAAAATTTCTGATAGCGTATAGCGTATTAGCTAGCGTATTGCGTTTTGCGTACACACGCTAGCGTGTATACGCTATACGCTTTAGGGTTTGAGCGTATATTCCCACTAAGGGAGGAGCAGGGCCGTGCGAGCGAGTGCCATGGGCTACCAGAGAGGAGGGCGGAGCAGGCGGTGTCTGAGGGATTGACTTAGGAGGCTTGGGCGGGGGAATTGACCGCCGCTTGTACGTGATCAGTTCGGGCGGCTGTGGAGGAGCGGGTGCCTGGGAGGAAGGGGGGACTGGGGGAGGAGGTGGGGCCGGAGGGTGCGACCGCCGATGGTATGTGATTGGTGCGCTCGGAGGTGGCGGCGCAGATGGCAGGGCGGCAGGTGAGGGGGAGGGAGGAGCAGCTGCCGAAGACACCGGTGAGGGCGGGTCAGAGACCTCAGAGGGGGACGGTGCGGTGGCAGGAGGGGTAGGAGGTGAAGGGGTCGGAGCAGGCGGGAGGTCAGGAGGCGCATCAAAGTCTGCCCACACGAGGGAGGGTGGATCAGAGAGAGGGTCCCGTCCCAAAGTGGAGTAGAATGGGCGGGTCTCATCAAAGACAACGTCGCGGCTCCGGACCAACTGTTGAGTGTAGGGGTTGAGGAAGAGGTAGTCAGGCGAGTCGGCGTTGTGCCCGAGGTAGATGCACGTCTGGGTCTTGGGACCGAGCTTGCCGCCGTGCTGCCGTCGAGCCTGAGGGTTTCCATCCTCTCACTCCCATCCTCTCACTCCCATCCTCTCACTCCCATCCTCTCACTCCCATCCTCTCGCTCCCATCCTCTTACTCCCATCCTCTCACTCACATCCTCTCACTCCCATCCTCTCACTCCCATCCTCTCACTCCCATCCTCTCACTCCCATCCTCTCACTCCCATCCTCTCACTCCCATCCTCTCACTCGCATCCTCTCACTTCCATACTCTCACTCCCATCCCCTCACTCCCATCTCTCACTCTCATCCTCTCACTCCCATCGCCTCACAGGGCCACGATCATGCCGGAGGGGTCGCACGTGAGGCCCGTGGCACTGCTGCAGTCCGGACTCGCGCCACTCCACCCGGGGATGCTCTGCCCCCATGCCGCCTGGCACTCCTGCAGGAATTGCACTGCAACGAGTGACAGGGGGTGGGGGGCAGAGGTGCGAAGCAGGGGGTTGGAGGAGGGTGAGGTGGGTGGGATGGGGAGCGTGTGGAGAATTTCCACAACGAACCTCATGGCTGACGTCAGCCTGAAAACGGCTCACGCTCAGCGATCGTCATCCTGTGTCACTCCATCTCGTCTCTCTCTTCCGCAACCTGGGTTAAAGGAATTCTAGAGCCCGCATGACTGCGAACACTTGTAGTAATGGAACCAGATGTCACAGGTAACATCTTTCCAGTGCACATAAGAATTCATTTGTATCTACTTTAGAAACGAAGGCCAGCTCCTCGTGGGGCTCTCGCTCGGCGTCCCTCGGCCCTTTGCTCTCTCTGTCGCACTCCACGCGCACCTCTCCACCTTCCTCGCGGCGGTCATCGCATCATCGCACGGGACGCGGTCTGTCTGGTTTCTGGACGCTTAATTTTCACGCGGCGCGTGCCCGGGGCATTCAATGGAAAAAAATGTCGGAAAGCGACCCGAGGACTAGTGAATCATACGCTCACACAGCATTCCGATGCTGTCGCGGATGGCAAAATGCCACTCCCCGCATTTCGGGCTTCGAACATGGGGTGTCTGCACCGCGAATGATCAAATCATCCAATCCCGATCGAAATGCGAACAATCCTTGAGCGGACACTCGCCTTGCGTGACCTCGAGCGGCACGGCGTTGACCATCACGACGGGCGCGACGAGGACGGCGAGCCACCATGCCAGTGCCAGCGCGCACAGGCGCTCACGCCCATGTGCCATCGACGCTGCCGCCGCACCGATCGGTGCGGCCACCCTCGCCGCCTCAGGCCTGCTCTCTCTCCCTCGCCTCTTCTCCCTCCCGTCACCGCGCAGAGCTGACACACCCGCGGTTCAAATCTGTCAGAGTGGGTCCCCGCTGCACCTACTCTGATGCGAGAAAGCGGCTACTAAGCCGCGGCTCTACGGGTGGGCATTCCTGATTTCCAACCAACGCAAGTTGTTCGTTTGGGCGTGGGTTGTGTTCATTCGTTCGCGTTCAGGAACGGTTTCGGGTTTCCACCGCGTCATAACGTTGTGCACCAGATTGTATCGTGCTAAGTCACTTGTAAAAATATGTAAGTTTTTTCAACACCGGTGGTTGTTGGCAACTGTATTGTGGTGTGTTTGCCAATTGAATCTCTGCCACCTGGCAGGTGCACGGACGAACGAACAGCATTTTGTACCACCCAAAGTTGGCGCTGATTGTTAGAAGGTTGTAGCCGCTGATTGTTGGCGAAAGTCGCAAAACATCGCTTCGTAGTCGCAAAGTTCGTAACAGCCAGGAATGCCTCTAGTTCATTACTTAGTGACAAACAAGAATTTTGCCACGAAAAGCATCTCTGTATATTTTTACTAATGATAATGAAAACAGTACGTTCCTTTTGCAGCACTGGCGTGAAATGAATTGGAAATTTTAAACAAGTTTCGTTAATTATAGCAGATCTTCTTTCATTGGTGCAAAATCCATAACCATTTATCTTTTTTTTAACGAATATAAATATTTGTCATATACTTTCGTGCTGAAGTGTAAATAAGATACAATAAACATTCATAGTTTACAGATATATATGAATAGCACAACAAGCAGAGCAGAAACAAGAGACAAGCCTATACCAAACGAGAGTCTGTCTGTACAAGGCCAAGTTGTGAACATAATCGGTAGTGGTCACAAGGCGGGGGAGCCTTGGTGAAGGTGTTTGCAGTGTTGGCCGATGAGGCCACAAAGACCAAACGTGCCTGTCCGCGTCGCTGTAGCTCTCACAGGTTGAAGTACCGCAGATCGATGCTTCACTCTGCCCTCTAGTCGAGACTCTCGACATAAGAGGATCATGGCCTTGTTGTCAACGAACAAGGTCAGTGCAGGGCTATGGCACTCATCTAGGTCAGGGAGCAAAAACGTCAACCAGAGGAGCTCATGAGCAGCCATGCCACCTACGTAGATCTCGGCCTTAGAACTGGACGAAGTCACAGACAACGACTACGATGACGACGAACGAGTAGACCCCCACAACATAACACCAGAGCCCAAGCTGAAACAATACCCCTGAGTCAACCTGTAGGAATCCAAGTCGTCGGCGTAGGACAAGTCACAGTGTCAAGTAAGTCACACTGGTAATCTCCATCTAAGTTTCAAGCCCCATGCCTGATGTAGTCGCCATGTACTTCGCTACCCTCATAGCAGGCAACAAGTGAATAGACCTCCCCTAATCGCAACTAAGCGAGCAAGGAAGCTGAGAGGATAAGCAAGGTCTAGATGAGTACAGGCCATCTGTACATGAGGCACCCCACAAGCTCTGCGTAGCGACCACTAGGCTCAAAAGGCCCGTGGAGAAAAGGGGCAGTAAGTATGTGGTCAACGGCAACAGGAGTTGGCTGTGTGGTGGAGAACTGAAGCACGAACTACTTAATGACCTGTTGTACCATGTGTGTGCGAGTCAGGGCGATGGTGCGAACGGATCTGTCCCTGGTAATCTCCAAGCCAAGGTAGCTGTGCATTTCATCAAGGTTAGTGCGCGTGCGTCTCTTCTACAGTTCGGACTTCATTGAAGCTAGAGCATCCTTGTATGCTGTGGCGAATACCAAATCGTCGACGTAGACTAGGATGGAGAAAAGAATGGAGCCAAAACAAACAAACGGTGAAAGGCCATCGGACAAAGAACTGAACCCAAGGTCAGCAAGAGTGGAGCGGAGAATATCATGCCACTCACGAGGCGACGGAGACTGTTGACTTCTCAGGCTCCACTGGGTTCCAGCAGGAAAGTGCCAATGAAGCCAGGAGATGGCACAGCCAGATCTCATCGTGGAGGCAGCTCTGTAGGAAGGCAGTGGAGAAGTCTAGTTAACGCAACCCGAAGTCTCGCTCTGTTGTTGTGTATAGTAGCACCTGATGAGTGGTCATCTTCGGGGTTGGGGAGAAGGTCTGAAAGAAGTATACTCCTTCACGCTGACTAAAGCCCCTTGCTACGTAGCACGCTTGCGAGAGTCACTCTACACCGGGAGCTAAACTACAGGGGGGAAAGGATGAGTGGTACGAATGATCATCATGCTTGCTTGTATTCTCACTACCAGCGCATTCACGGCGCAATTAGGCAAGAGTTTCACTAGCAAAAGTTGGATACATGATGCAAAGTTGGTAGGCAATAATGCCTAAATCTGGGGCCTAGCAACCTAGCTGACAGGCAAGTTGGCCGCCAGCGCAGTAAGTTGGTAGCCTGCCAATGCAGCAAGTCAGCGGCCCGCCAACGCAGCTTGATGGTGGCTTGCTAACACTACAAGTTAACAACTTGCCAGATCTGCACCAAGGCGGCTTGCCAGCGTTGCAACCACGGGCGACTCTAGCACATGTGCGCACTCAAATCGACGCCCTCAGGTCCGTTGCTCATGCCGCTCGTCTTAGCCGCGGAGCCAGTTACTGCTGTAGTCCGGGGCCTTTGCTTTGGTAGCCACCGTGCGCGCCCCTCCTGTTGCCCGTGTGTCTGCAGCTTCACCCGTTCCCTCCTATCTCCACTCCTCTCACAGTCTCTCCTCCTTTTCACTTGCCTTCTGTGAATGCCTCTAGCTTTGCTTGTACTTGTGAACCTACTCTATGACGGCTTGCTGTGCTGATTATACCCCACTTTGACTATGGGGGTGTGTCAGAATGTGATATTTGTCTAGCCTGCAGTGGGATACTCTATAGCGAGTATAGCCCAAATTAGGGTTTCCTATATGTAATCAACTGCCTGCTAGTGCAAACCCTCTTTTCTGTTCTAAACTTCTACTTACTATACTCGACAGCGAGCAGGATACTAACGGAGGTGTAACGGCTGACCGGTGCAAATGTCTGGTCAAAGACGATGCCGTGCCTCTGATCGTAATCGCGTATGACCTAACGCGTCTTGAAGCGTTCGATCGTGCCGTCCGTTGTGGTCTTCACACAAAAGACCCAGTTGCCTGAGATAATCCTTCTTCCCTTGATTGCTGCTCGATCGACGAGTACCCAAGTGTCGCAAGACTCGAGCGCCTTGATTTCTGCATCTATTGCATCGCGCCACTCCTTACTGTGTGGTCCTGTGAGTGCTCGGCACGAATTCTTGGGCTCGATGACACGTGGCGCTGTTGAGGTGGCGGCGTAGAGTCCCAGCAGCTGTAGTCATGAGACGGTGCTGTCATGGCGATGCTGCGGGATGACCTCCTGTACGTCATCGTCGTCGCTCTTTGGTTCAGGTGACGATGGTGGAGCTACGCTTCTTCCGCTTCCTCCTGTTCCGCCGTCTCCTCCTCTTGAGAGATCTTCGTCATCATCGTCGCTGCTATGGTGATCTTCTCTCCCGAATTCTCCTCTGGTATCTTGCTCCAGGATGGCTGCAGCAGCTTCATCTTCGGGTGTTGCGTAGCTATGTGGATCGTTGGCGTAAACGCGATTCGTGTTCGTCTGCTCGTCTTTGCGAAATTGCTCAAGGAAGAGCCTCTCGCAGAAGATGACGTCGCACGTTTGTGACCTTCTGGCTGACGAGGTCCAGTATGAGCCACGCCTTAAGTTTGTGGCTGATGCCGAGATGAATTCCCCAGCAGACGCGGCTTGCAATTTTTCCGATGGTTGACGTCGGCGGGCGATATTGTATCGTGCACCCCCAGACGCAGAGCATGGATGTGTCGCCTTTGGTGCCCGTCCACTTCAGGTGCGGGGACAGATTGCCAGTAATGGCGGTGGTTGACAGTAGGTTGTGCGGCCGCACGGCGTGGTGCATTGCGTACATCCAGTACGTTGGCGGAAGTTTTGACTGCTTCAGGAGCATACGCACTTTTGTCATAACCATGCGGTTTGTGCGCTTGGCGATGCCTTGCTGTGGGTGCGCGTAGGGGAGAGAGATGTGGTGTTTGATGCCTTTCTGCGCCAAGTAGTCATGCAGCTCTTTGCCGCGAAATTCCACTGCACCGTCCGACTGTTAAATCTTTAGCTTCTTCTCAGATTGCTACTGCGATTGCGCCAGCCAGAGGCGGAACATCTCGTACGCCTTGCTGCGAAGCTCAACGTTGGCCACCCACATGTAGCGGGTTCCAGCATCAACGAACATGAGTGTGTACTGCTTGTCGTTAAGCCCGCAGTGGCCGACGACAAGAAAGTCGCTGTACAAATTGTGCAGCTTGGGGTAGCGGTTGGCTCCAGCATGGGGAAGGGTTGGTGGCATAGCGCAGCTTCAAGGCAGACGGTGCAGTTGCGCGGCTACGACGTGCTTCTCACTTCGGAGCCGTCGGGGCGCAGGAATGTGCCAGGTGTATATACGCCCGCGTCGATGCAATTTTTCAGCGTTGCGCGTGAGGGGTACCGAGGCGCTAGTGCCGAAGGTCGTCATGTAGCGTGCGCACACTATCTCGGGATCTTCTTCAGGTGCTGGGGCAAGTTCTACTGCTGCTTTTTCAGCTTCTTCTTCTTCGTCGCTCGCCGTCGTCAGCATCAGCACCAAAAAATCCCTGTCAAGAATCATGGAGGTGTGCCAGAATCAACAGAATCAACAGAATCAAAGGATGGTTCGCGCGGCTCAGGGCCAGGTCCGTAGACGGTGCGCCGCGAGGTAGAGGGCTCATTGCCTCAGTCGATGGTGTCCTAGGGGTCACAGTGCGGCTGGAAATCAGGTGGAGGTAGCGCAGGTGCAGGGCAGCGCAGGGGACGACCGAGGGGAACAAACGAAGGTTCTGTCTCTGCTTCTTCTCCCTCCCCTTTGTTCTTCATGGGAAGTTCCCCAACCTTCGCCGGAGGTGCCCCAGCTGCTTGTTTTGCTGCCAGATGCGCCTCCCCATCCGGCGGTGTCGCTGGTTACCCATCCGCCAGCGCTTCCCCACCCCCCTTCATTGGAGACACTTTCTTCCTCAGCCCCCCAAGCGGCGCAGACAAACGTGTCGCGCCCTTCAGCGATGCTCTTTTGACGAAGCTCTTCGGCTTCGCTTTGCGCCAACTCCTCTTCTTGTTCCACAGTGAGTTTCGCCGCGGGGTCGCGCCAGTGGGGATATAGCTTCTTTTTTTTTCCTTCGTATAGGGACGCACTACGGCACGCGCGTCGAAAGTTCCGCGGCGCCGTCCGCGCAAGATGCCTTCAAGCCGCTGAGAGGGGGATCCTGAGGGAGGGTTCTGATTGAGACCAAAGACATGGTAGTTGGCGCGATCTAGCTCCGACAATGACATGCCTTCTTCTAGCGGCGTGGCGCGTTCAGCTGCGGCGATGGCGGTGAGACCACGGCCGACAATCGCGCTAGTTGAGGCAGTGAGCGTGTGACAATCCCCGCAGATGCCATCTGGGTCAAGGTCGTGCAGCGCCAACTCGCGGGGGTGAGGGTGATGTGGCACCCACGGCCTCTCGTCAAGATGCTTCCACTTCGAGCGATGAATGTGTTCGAAGCGTAGTAGAACGAGGTCGATTAGTTTATTCGAATCGCCGCTGCAGCCTGGAAGATCGAAGTCGAGGATATACACCCCGTTTGAGTAATGTAGCAGGATGTCGACGTGCGAGGATCCGTGCTGAGTTCGACGCCACAGTCCATCAGTTAAGCGGCGGAGAGTAGGTTAAAGCGCAGAATCTGGACTATGCGTACATCGCTCAGTGTGATGTGCGTGCGGCTTCCGCGTGCCTTGAGCACAACGAGTTCTTGCTCGTAGACGAGTGTTGTTCGCCACTGTCACGTAAGTGACCATGGGGGCCGGGACGGCGTTGGAGACGAAGCGCTCAGATCCGACCATTTGCTGTCCGCAACAGCTGTCCAGGTAGCAGGCGTTTGTAGCGCTTGTTGTCGTCACGTGCGAGCAGCGCCAATTGCGGCGTGTTGGTGTGTGGTGTGTCAAACTTCAAAAATTGCTTGCACAAGATCTAATCGATTGGTGCCACCCGCAAATTGGGTATGTGCAGAGGGCTTTCAAGCAGCGGGACTGGCAGATTCCAGTCCTTGTTGTCGTCGTCGCTGAAATCGTGGCAAGCGCTGAACGCGTTGTTGTTCGTAAACGCCCCAATTGGATGGCATGCTGGCTCTAGTAACGGTGTGCGCACGCGGCGACGGCGAGATCCACTTGTCATGGTCATGTTCCCCATTTCAGAACCCCAACCACTAGACCATTGGGATAAAAGGGCTTGTTAAGTAGCGGGTCACTGCGCCCATAACCCCCCAGGACAACGAGCCTGTAACCCTTCCCTAGGATCAATCGGGGATCACCAGTGGACCTCTGAAACCCCATGACATTGCGGACAGAGGCATGCTGTAATGGCTGCTGCTACTGCTGAACCGCGGGGTTCGGGTTGCGCGATGGGGGTTGGTACCCCTGGGATTGACGCGGGTCGTTTCGTGCGTCTTGTCTGCCGGACCAAGTGCTCGGATTGGTCTGGCGAGGGCGAGATCGGGATTTACATCGATCTGCCAAGTGGCCGAAAGTCCTGCAGATTTTGCACTAACGGCGCCACGGCCGTCGCTCTTCAGTGTTGTTAGCGTAGAAGGTGAGGCGTTCCCGGTCTTGTCGCGGCGCTGGTCGCTGCTGATCCATGTCTCTTTGTTCGACGAGAAGGGCGGCACATAGGGCGGCTTCCGAGATAGCCCCCTGCTGTTGGAGAAGCGCCTTGCAGGGCCGCCACTCTGGGCCAAGCCCTTGAAGCACGATGTTCACGAAGATTTCTTCAAAAATTCTGCTTTCCAATTTTGCGATTTGATCGCGTAAGCTCCGACAGCGATCAATGTAGCTGTTGGCCTTCTCCCCTGGGGTCATCTTTGTCCCCAGTAGCTGCTGAAGCAGTCGGCTTGATGAAACGCAGTCCTTTGGGTGGTAGACGCCGTTCAGGTGTCGCTAGGCGTCGATGGCTGGGGCCCACGTTGTCTTGTACGATCGGATGCTCAGCTGCTCAGCCGGTGGCTCGAAGTAAAACACCGTACACCATCAGAGATTCGTTGTAGTATTGCGCCCTGGCGCCAGCGGTATCTTCAGCGGGTCCCGCGTAGCTCCCGTGAAAATTATAAAATATCTGCGTGTTTTGCAGAAGCAGCTCCAGCTCGAAGCTCCATGTATAGAAGTCCCTGCTGTCAAAACATACACTATTCTCTATTTTTTATATCCTAAGGAACCTTGATTGTGCAGAGAGAATCGCTTCTTCGCTTGGACGGGGAGTCTTGGGAGTTGAGCCATTTGTTTCGAGGGAGAAGGCGTGTGGGGCGGTATTGTGGCCATTTGAGGCCGGCTGAGAGGGTTGGGAAGATGTACCCGCGTCGCCATTCCGCAATGTTTTGAGTCCTTGCTCCAAGCTGGTAAGTCGCTAAAGCAGTTGTGCGAGGACGGCTGCTCCAATCGTTGTTGTCTCCTCATTTGTCGCAGCCGGATTGGACTGCGCGCGATCAGATTTGTCTGACCTCCAGATCCTCCGGCCATCCTTACGCGTGAGCGTGTGCCGGATGCCACTTTTTGTTCGCCGAGTTTTTTCAGTGGTGGCGTTTCGAAAGATCCCCAATTCGCTCTCATACCATGCTGCGAACAAAAACTGATCGACCCTAGGATCACCTCGGGTAGGTTCGCATAGAGTGTGTGGTAGTGGTGGGCCCTTGACCTCAAATCTGAGTGAATGTAAAATGATTGAGATGATTGAAACTTGCAAATACAGACATATAAATAAGAGTAAAGGTGGAATACGAAACGACCTAACTAACCATGTAATCTAAGGGGTACATTTCCTTATTCAAATTTAAACCTAACCGTGCAGCGCATACAGTTACGAAACTGTTCCCGCCCTTTTCCTCGCTCCTACAGCTGCCCGATGCTGTCTGCTCCATCGGTCCAGATCAGGGACTATGTTATAAAAAAATTTGTCTGTTTGTCTTGATTTCAGACACGGTTTTTATTGTTCATCTGATGGCCTAGACAGGCCTATTTAACTCATCTGATTATTTAGACACGGATGTTATATTCATCTGAATTCATAGACATTCTTATACACTTCGTCTGAGACTGCTGACATCGAGTCATTTCTCGTCTGAATCCGACACCTTCCCCCACCTGGCCAGTTGCCCATCTGGCTAGTTGCCCACATGCTGGGTTGCCCATATTCCCGACGAGTCTTGCCACCCGCCGCGTTATTGTGCTGCCACCGCTAGGCTGTACGTTGCCTCTGTCGGTGCCAACACCGCACGTCAAATGCGCCGGCCTCACACCGCTGGCACGAATGTTGCCAACTCGTTTGGCATATTCGTGCCAGCGCACGGCAGACATCTGCATTTGCAGCACAAACAGCCCTCAGTGCACGTCGAGGTCAGCATATGGATGGCATGGCAGCATCCAGCAGAGATGGGAACGTCATTGAATGCGGCGCGGTTCGGTTGATCCCCCCACACTCCCCTTATCTTGTGGGGACTTCTTTTTACCCTCGTTGGCGAGAGCCAGCCAGTGCGTTCCACCACGATGGCCTCTGACTCTCACACGGATGCCCCTCCTGCATCCACTCTGCATGCTTCTGTTGAGTGATGCTACCATTCGCATTCACGTCTGTCTGCCTCCCATCATATGTTCGTGCGTTGCATGCGTGTTGTGAGTGTGTGCAAGAATTTGTGTTTTGTGCGGTTTGGTTTTTCTGAGTGTGTGTGTGAATGTTATTTGGCTTGAGAAGATATCTGAAGTGACTCCTCTGCTCAAGAGCTTTCCGAGGAACCAAGTATCGCTTCAATCGGAGCACGAACAAGAAAGTTACGAACGTTGGAGTTCGTATGCTTTTGATATTTGGTTGTGGTGACTATGGGAAGTTGTGGGGTTGACTCAATATGGGGTACAGACTTTTGGGGGTTGGGAAATTCGTCTTTTCTACTGTAGTTGCTGCCAAATGGTTGGGAGAAACCAAACCAGGTTGGCAAGTGTGGCCAAGTTGGGTTGAGGTGGATTGTGGAGGTTGGGATAATGACAAAGGTCAAAGTTGGGTTGCCTATGGGGAAGGGAATTGTATGGCATGGGGTTTCCTTGGTTGGGGACTCTCTTGGGACCTTCCCTCTCGTCCTCCTCATCCCTTCCACCTGGTTTAGTGCTACTCCAATTCTCTTGTGTGAACTTTGTGATTGAGTTAAGTTCTTATGGCAGCATACCCCCCTGTGCGCCGAAATTGATAAGTCGAGATTTACTTTACCTCTTGATACGTTTCAACTTGGGAATTGTAGCCACGGAGTAGGGCTACAACATATATGAGTTTAGTGAAGTTTTGACTGTGCACTTTTCGTCGACGGCGTTTCATGTGAGCGCAACTATTCTGTCCAGAAATAGGGACCAACGATTTTGAGAAATTTAGGCACTTAATCTTCATAGACTCCGTCCTTAGTCTCTAAAAAGTGGTATCAGAGCTGATTAAGGACCCTATGAGGAGTCTACTGAAGTGTGAAGACCCTCCTAGACCCACCATGGCCTGTGGGCGTGCCTAAGTGGAGTTCTGGAGGTTGGATGTGACTTCCGCTAAGGGGAAACTCTGCCGAAATTTCGTTGGCGCCGACACTTGTGAAGATTGTGTGGATCTACATTGTGACCAGCAAAGGGGGGAGCTGAAACTGAGAAACTGAACGAGAATGGATTGACTAAGGGAAAGTTGGGTACAAATGTAAACCCTAGAAAACTGTACCCCATATGTGCTACCCCACTATAGCCTACAGTAGCTATGTCATATAAATCTGACACACCCCCATAGGCAAAGTGGGGGAGAACAAGGGGTCACAAGACCAGTCAAGCAAAGCAAAGCAAGCTCAGGGTGGATCACAAAGTCACCACACATTCCGAGCACAAGTTCAAGGCCACAAGGCCAGTTCACATGCAGGATTACATATATATATAAGGCTAGACAAGCAAGAGTGTATATATATATGCAACAGTACAAACAAGGTCAAGGGGTGAGCAAGTGAGGCAAGGTAGGCACAAGACCCAGCTGGGTACAGAAGCGCTGATGATCACAAGGCGCAAGTGCCTTGGTGAAGATATCAGCAGTGTTGGCCTGAGAGGCCACGTACGCAAGCCGCAGCTGACCACGCTGCTGTAGCTCACGAGCAAGGAAGTAGCGGAGAGCAATATGCTTCGTTCTGTGCTCCGGTCTCTGCTCTCGACACAAGGCCAGCATGGCCTTGTTGTCTACGTACAGCACTGGAGGAGAACGAGGCGGCTCTCCGAGGTCAGTCAGCAGGTAGGTGAGCCAGCAAAGCTCCTGTGCAGCCATGGCCCCGGCGTAGATCTCAGCCTCACAACTGGAGCCGAGAACAGAAGACGAGCGGGTAGCCCGCCACGAAACAGAGCCGGAACCAAGGCTGAAGGTGTAACCCTGTGACGACCGCTGCGTAGCCTGGTCATCAGCCCAAGAAGCGTCTGCGTGCCCAGTGAGGACCACTGGAATCTGCCCTCCAAGCACAAGCCCCATGCCCGACGTACTGCACAAGTAACGCAACACCCTCTTCGCTGCAGCCATGTGCTCCGGTCAGTGTCTCCCAGGAGCAACATAGCGTGCGAGAATGCTAAGAGGGTATGCGAGGTCAGGTCGTGTGCAGGTCATCAGGTACATGAGGCAGCCAACAAGCTCTGGGTACGGGCCACTCGACTCTACGGACTCATCCGAAGGCAGAGCTGAGAGCGAGTGGCGAGTAGGCAGAGGAGTGGCCTGAGGCGAGGAGTACGTGAAGCCGAAGCGCTGAAGGACCTGCTGTACCATGTGTGACTGAGTCAGGGTAATGGTGCGGCGTGCTCTGTCCCGGGTGATCTGCAAGCCAAGGTAGCTGCGCAGTTCACCCAGGTCTGTGCACGTGTGTCTCTTCTGCAGCTCGGACTTCACGTGGGCGAGTCCAGCAGTGTCAGCTGTGGCAAAGACCAAGTCGTCGACGTACATGAGGATGTAGAACGGCGGCAAAGAAGTGTCGGTGCGCAGAAACAGCGACGGGTCGGCAGTAGAGGGAGCAAACCCAAGAGCCGCAAGTGTAGTCCTCAGTGTGTCGTGCCACTCACGCGGTGCCTGGCGAAGACCGTAGACTGGCCGCCGGAGGCTCCACTGGGTGCCAGGAGGAAAAGACCCAGTGAAGCCAGGTGGGCGACGCAGCCAGATCTCCTCGTGCAGGCTGCCCTGCAAGAAAGCAGTGCTGAAGTCAAGAGATTGCAGCTCGTAGTCGCGGTGAGCAGCTATGTGCAGCAGTACCCGAAGAGTGGTCATCTTCGGGGTGGGAGAGAAGGTCTGAAAGTAGTCAACTCCCTGCCGCTGACTGAAGCCACGAGCCACGTAACACGCCTTGAAGACAGGCGGAGAACCCGGCGGTCGCTTCACCCTGAAAATCCACATGCCACTGACGATGTTCGCCCCAGGCGGGGGAACCTCGTCAACGTAGGTGCCTGTGGACTTCCAGGAAGCCATCTCTGTGTCCATAGCTGCCTGCCACTGAGAGGAGTAGGGACCCTCTATCGCCTCCGCGTAAGAGCGCGGAGTCGGGATGTCAAGTGCATCCGGGTCTCCCTCAGGGGTAAGCAGTACGGACACGAGATGAGGTGAAGCAGCAGCCAAACACTGGAACTCCTCCTGCCTGTCCTCAAGGACGTCCGTGCCAAGGGCACACTCACCCCCGACGGACGGAGGACAGACAGACTCAGACTCAACGACAAGACTAGCAGCGTAGTCTAGACGACAGCGAGCAGCAAAGTCGACGAGCTCAGCAACTAGGGCAGACGCAGCAGTGGACTCAAAGGAAGGGTCAGTGACGACAGTAGCAAGGAGACGCGTGACAGTAGGACTGGCAGCACGAAGAGAGTCCGACTCCGGGTCGGGAAGAGCAGGAAGAGAGGACTCAGGAGGAGAAGGCAAAGGGGCACGCAGAGGAGCAGTGGACGGACGCAGAGACATCCGGTGCGTGCCAGGGACAGGAGGAGGACGCTGACGCGAACCACGACCACTAGTGCGAGCAAGACGGACAGGCGAGGCAGGGCGAGACGCAGGCTCACGACGCTCAGCCAGACCTCCAGTAGGACCAGTGTAGGGAGAAGGAGCGGGCAGTGGGGAGGCCGGCTGTAACTGTAGCTGTGACGGGACAGGCTGTGGACACTCTAAGGGAGGAGGAGGACCAGTAGAAGGCGGGAGACCAAGAACCTGCTGAAGGAGCGGAACGAAGTACGGCCGAGGCCGCGCGGCGACTCCAGACACAGCAGGGACAGCACCAGTACCCCCAGCGGCAGCACCAGCGCCAGCAGCACCTCCAGCTCCAGTACCTCCAGCAGCACCAGTAGCACCCCCAGCAGGACCGCCTCCAGGACCGACAGCAGTAGCCTCAGCGTCAACACCCTCAGCAGCTCCAGCTCCAGTCGTACCCGCAGGCCCAGCAGCTCCAGTACTCCCAGTACGAGCACCCCCGGGACCCGCGGCACCAGCACCCTCAGCAGCCGAAGAACCTCCAGCTCCAGCAGCACGCCTCCAGCGCCGGGCAAACCACTCGCGCAGCTCCTGTGGAGAGAGTGGCTCCCGCTGAGACGAAGCACCCGGAGAACCTCCAGGCTCAGCACCGCCAGACGCCACACAAGCAGGCCTAGCTCCCTCAGGCTCCGCACCCCCAGGCTCAGCACCTCCAGGCGTAGCACCCCCAGGCTCAGCACCCCCAGGCTCAGCACCCCCAGGCTCAGCACCCCCAGGCTCAGCACCCCCAGGCTCAGCACCCCCAGTAGTAGCACCCTCAGGCTCAGCACCCCCAGGCGTAGCACCCACACGCTCAGCACCCCCAGAGTCAGCACCCCCAGGCTCAGCACCCTCAGCAGCACCAGAGTCACCAGTAACCTCGACAGGCTCGACTGCGTCTACCTGGGACACACCTGAAGGGGCAGGACCCTGAGGGGGGAGGGGGTCTACCGGGGGGGGACCTGGCACAAGGAAGAGCGGTGGCGGGGGGAGGGACGGAGTGCGGTAGGGGAAGAGGCGGTAGTAGGGGACCGACTCGTCAAACGTGACGTCCTGGGAGGACAGAACACGACGAGAGGTGGGGTGGTAGAACTGCCACCCTGGCGCGTCAGGGGGGAAGCCAAGGAAGACGCAAGGAGCAGCACGAGGGGACAGCTTGTCCGCTGACAAGTCGCGGACAAACGCCCGAGATCCCAAGACACGGAACGCAGACGCATCGCCAACCTTCCCCGTCCACAGCAAAGCTGGGGAGGTCTCCGGCATGGAGACCCTGGGGTGAAGGTTGATCTGATGCGCCGCGTACCGAACCGCAAACGGCCACAGAAAATGGGGGGCAGCCGCATGCATCATGGACGTACGGGCGACGTCCATGACCATGCCAATGCGGCGCTCAGCAATCCCATTTTGCTGTGGAGAGTCCGGAAGCGTGAAGGTCTGGCGGATGCCGCGTGCACGACAGTAGGCTCGCAGAAGGCCAGAGGAGAACTCTCCACCTCTGTCAGAGTGCAGACGCAGAACAGGAAAGTCCGAGCCGAAGCTCTGCCTGAGCTGGAGACGAGCTGCGCGGATCCAATCGATCAACACCTCAGTGACATCACCCTTGCTGCGCAAGGGGAAGACTGTGGTGTAACGCGAGTAGTCGTCAACCACGTGCAGGAAGTAGCGCTCGTGACCCTGTCCACGGACGCGGGCCGGGCCCCACACGTCCATGTGAAGCGTCTGCAGCCGGGCCTCTGTCGGAGGAAACTGGGAGGAGTGAGGGGCAGCCCGCTGCCGCCCCTCGACACAAGGGACGCAGGTAGGGCCGGGCCCCGGAGGAAGGGGAGGGAGGGACCGGGGAAGACCAGAGACAAGGACACGGGAGGCCATGCCTCGGAGACGAAGCAGGGAGGGGTGACCAAGGCGGTGGTGCCAGAGGAGAGTCTCGTGCGACAGGAGGCGACACGAACAGGGGGCAGACTCAGGACCAGACCTGGACGCTGCAGCAAACACCTGACCCGACGCAGCTACCTGACCAGACGCAGTGACTGGAGGAGACGCAGTGGTCAGTGTGTACAGGCTCGACCCCGGCCGACGTGTAAACGTGGCCAGGTGTCGGCCTGTCCGAGCGTCCGTGCAGTGGGTCACCCGCTGACTCGCAGGAGTGAACTGGTGAACCCCCGCATCCTGTAGGTCAGCACCACTCACCAAGTTCGTAGAGAACGAGGGGAGGTAAAGACCAGACAGGGTGCCAGAGGGGGCCGCCGGACACGGGAGGACAGTGGAGAAGTGAGCAAGGACAGGACCCCCAGAGGGGTCTGCCAGAGAGACTGCAACTGGCCGGCCAAGCGGCGTGAGTGTGGTGCGGTCTCGAAAGAAGGAGCGAGAAGCCCCCGAGTCAAGGGTGAAGGTGTGGGAGGCCGAAGCCGACGCAGTACCTGAGAGAGCAGACTCACCAGCACCTGAGGGAGCAGACGCACGAGCACCTAGAGCAGCAGCCTCGCTAGCACCTAGAGCAGCAGCCTCACCAGTACCTAGAGCAGCAGTCTCAATGCCCGGGTCGGGCGGAAAACACCGGTAACAGTCACCCTCATCACTAATAGTCACAGCATACATGGCAGCATGAATAGCATCAAAGTCAAGGTCAAAGACAGCTACACCCGCCCTAGACAGCTCGCCCCAGCGGGGGATCTCAGTGGCCTCAGGGAACTGGTGACACCAAGCGTCCGTCAGGCGGCCAAGGCAGCGCTGGGTGGAGTGCGCACCCCCACACTGCTCACCCGCGCGGTCGCCGGTGCGTAGGACGTAAGTGCACGGACCAGTACCCCCACCCCGCTGGCGTGCAGCGTACCACTCACGGAGCTGCTGAGGGGGGGGGATGTCACGAGTGCGCTGCTGCCGCTGCTGCTGCTGCTGCTGCTGGCGCTGACCACCACCGGAGCCGACCCTCTGCGCAGCGCCACCCCGACCAGCTCCACCTACTCCGCCGCCGCCTCCTCCACCGCCGCCACCTCCGCCACCTCCGCTCCCACCGCCACCGCCGCCGCCGCCTCCGCCTCCACTACCGCCACCGACACCTCCACCCCCGCCACCACTCCCACCACCACCCCCACCCCCTCCACTGCCGCCACCGCCACCTCCGCCACCCCCGCCAGCCCCTCCAGCACCCTTGCCCCCCTTGCCCTTGCCGGTGCGGCGTCTCCCGCTCGGGGCAGACGCAGCGCCGACCGACTCGAAACCAACGAGGTCGGCCGCAGCAGCAGAGGCAACAGAGGGCAAAAGGGGGGAGGGGGAACACCCCTCAAAGACGGGGGTGCGAGGGTCACCACGAGAGGCTCCTACAGCGACTATGCTCTTCTCTGCTGCTAGGAGGGCCTTCTCGAGGAGGTCAACGGTGAGAGTGGTGGGGAAAACTGAGAGGAAGTGGTCGCTGACTACGCGAAGGGAGTCAGGGAGCCGGGTGACTATGTAGTAGAGGGTGATGTACATGGGGGGGGGGGTTCTTGGCGCAGAACTCAGCAGGAAGCGCAGCGCGGTAGCGAGTGTCACTAGTGCGGAGGTGCGTAATGAGGTCAGCGACTGTGGGAAAGGCAGCAAGGTCAGGGAAGAGGTACGGTAGCATGAGGCGGCTCAGTGCAGCAGTGGCAGGGGAGGAGTAGCGCGCAACTACAGCGTCGTACAAGGTGTGAGCACTCTTGTACTGGCTAAAGTGCGCACGCTCAGAGGTAGGCAGGTGGCGACGCACAGCAAGACGTGCAGCAGCATCGCGTGTGGCCCACTGTGAGCGAACAGTGGCGTCGGCATCAGCAGCAGGGGCAGGAGAGGCACCAGAGGTGAGGTCAAAGAGGGAGAGACCGTCTGCCCTATCGCACTATAGGAAAAGCTGCAGGTCATCTACCCAGACGTCAAAGTCAATGGCCCGACCCTCAGCGTCAAAAGCGAGGACACTAGGGGTAGCCATGACAGCAGTAGACTAGCAGCGCGAACAGTAGGGTAAGGGCAGTGCAGTGACAGAGGCGCTGCTCTTACCGGACAGGGCGGCTCGAGCGGCTCGGCGGGTCGGCAACTCGGCGGCTCGGGCGGCTCGGGCGGCTCGGCGGTACGGCGGCTCGGCAGCAACTGCGGCTCGGCGACTCGGCGGCTCGGGCGGCTCGGGCGGCTCGGCGGTACGGCGGCTCGGCAGCAACTGCAGCTCGGCGGCTCGGCGACCCGGCGGCTCGGGCGGCTCAGGTGGCGCGGCGGCTCGGGCGGCTCTGGTGGATCGGGCGGCTCGGCAGTAGCTCGGCGGCGCCGGCGGCTCGGTGGTGACGGCGGGGCCGCGTGGGGACGGCGGCGGGGCCGGGTGGAGCGGCGGCGGGGCTGGGTGGAGCGGCGTCGGGGCCGGGTGGAGCGGCGTCGGGGCCGGGTGGAGCGGCGTCGGGGCCAGTAGAGGCGGCGCCGGGGCCGGGAAGCGCAGCTCCGGGGCCGGGAAGGGCAGCTCCGGGGCCGCAGGTGTAGGCGACGGGGCCAGCAGAGGCGGCGCCGAGGCAGGGAAGGGCGGCGCCGGGGCCGCAGGGGTAGGCGACGGGGCCGCGAGGACGGCTAGGAGGGGGGGGCTGCGAGGGCGGCTTGAAGAGGCCGCGAGGGCGGCGTGAAAGGGCCGCGAGGCGGCGCGACACGAAGGAGCCGCGAGGGCGGCGGATCGGGGCCGCGAGGGCGGCGCGACGCGGCCGCTAGGGCGGCGCGACGTGCAGGGGCCGCGAGGGCGACGCGACGGGGCCGCAGGCGCGACGCGACGGGGCCGCTAAGGCGGCTCGACAGGGTCGAGAGAGGGGAGCGCGACTCGGGCAGTGTAGAGCGCGCTCCGGGCAGGAAAAAAAGGGTGGTGGGCCCTAGGAACAGTTCCCACAGGGGAACCTGCTCGATACCATGAGAAACTGAACGAGAATGGATTGACTAAGGGAAAGTTGGGTACAAATGTAAACCCTAGAAAACTGTACCCCATATGTGCTACCCCACTATAGCCTACAGTAGCTATGTCATATAAATCTGACAGAAACCTCTGATTGGGAGCAGAGGAGATGAATCAAGGGAGTGGAGATGCAGCTGAGAAGAGGAGTGAACCGCCACCATCCAAGATCGAAGCTTTGGATGGCTCCAACTATGAGGAATGGAGCGGGCGGATGCGGAGCGCCTTCAAGCGCTACAAGCTGCTGAAAATTGCAATGGGAGAGGAGAAGATGTCGGGGGAAGGAGATGCCCGCGATCGGTGGATTGAGAAGAGCGCGGTGCTTTACGACCTCATCCTCCAATCGGTCAACAACGACATGTTCCAGCACATCAAGGATTTGGTGGAGTTGGATGATTCCGGACCGAAGGCATGGAAGCTGCTACGCGACGTGATTCAGCCCAACACGCTGCCGATGGTGATTGTGTTGGAGAAGGAGTTGGCTGCCCTCTCCATGAAACCGGGAGATGATGTGAAACCGGTCCTTGACAAGATCAAGGACACCTATGCGAGGATGGCAGCGGCGGGCAGCGAAGTGTCGCAGATGCAACAGTGCACCAAGATCATCTCGGTGCTCGACAACTCGTGGGACAACCTCATCCCCACCCTCAACATTCAGCAGGACAAATGGACGCCTGAGTGGCTACGGCAGCAGATTCTGCAGGAGGACTTCCGCAGACGCCACACGGGAGGTGGTGCTGCCAACAAAACTGCTGAGGGGTATGGAGCTGCAGGAGGCAGCAGAGGAAGAGGGGGAGGGAGAGGCCGAGGCCGTGGGAGAGGCTTTGGCAGAGGGAGAGGCCGAGGTGACTACAATGAGGGGCATGGGAGCTCTGGTGGCAGGGGGAGCACCCGAATGGAGGGTGCGTGCTGGTACTGCAAGAAGGCTGGACACCCGTGGTTCAAGTGTTTCAGCCGGCCTGAGGGATGGGCCCCTCCAGGCATGAAGCCGCCAAGTGGTGAACATGCACGCGGTGGCGCTGTGCAAGGTTCAGGTGCACAAGGTAAAGCCGACCCTGGGATGTTCCTCATGGTTGAGGATGTGCAAGGGAGTGGGGGTGATGTGGGTTCAGTTGGGAAGGTTGTGATGCACCCCCTCACTCACTGGGTGATCGATTCAGGTTGCACGAGTCATATGACCCCACGGGCAGATTTGCTTGATGAGGTAAAACCTCCTGGGAAGATCAAGTTTGTGGCTGCCGCTTCAGGTGCTTTGCTCCCTGTGATTGGTGTTGGGAATGCCAAGGTGATGGGAGCCAATGGAGAGCTTGTGGGGCTTGGGAATGTACTGTTGGTTGAAGGTTTGTCCGCTAACCTTCTTTCTGTGCGCCGGCTGCAGAAGAGCAAGGCTGAAGTTACCTTCGGCCCAACCAGCTGCCGTGCAAAGCTTGGGAAGTTGCTGCTGTGGAACTTGGAGGAGAAGAGCAGCTGCATCAAGGACCTGTGGCAGCTGCCCATCATCCCTTGGAAGGGGAAACCACCAGCAACGGCAAAGGCAGCGGCAGCGGCTAAAGCAACTGCGGGAGGAGAGGAGACTGCACCAACTGCTGGGGCCCTGGATGCAGTCAAGAAGGTGCAGCAGCCACAACAGCCACATGGTGAGGTGCTTGCTGGTGTGGATGCGACAGCTGCATGGGCAAAGACTTCATCTGGGAGTGGTGAGGCTGATTGGGAGACGTGGCATGAGAGGCTGTGCCATGTGAACATTCCTATGCTGCAGAAGTTGGTAAAGGATGGGTGCTTGAAGGGGTTGGAGGTGAAGGGGGCAGCAAAGGAGATTGGGAGCTGCCCTACATGCCTTGAAACGAAGTTCACGAAGTTTCCCTTCAGCAGCAGCACGGGACCAGCCAAGGCACCGCTCGCGCTTGTGCACATGGATGTGGTGGGCCCCACGAGGGCCCTTTCTCTCTCGGGCAGCCGCTACTTCTTGACCATTGTGGACGACCACACGCGTGCGGTGTGGGTCTACCCTCTGAAGACTAAGGGGGAGGTGGCAGCGGCTGTTCTCAAGGAGTGGATGCCGAGAGTTCAAAGGGAGAGCGGACATAAGGTGAAGGTGATCCGCACTGACAACGGGGGAGAATTCATTGGCGCTGATTTTGAGGCGGTGCTGAAGAAGAAGGGGATCCAGCATCAGCTCACGGTGCCCTACAACCCTCAGCAGAACGGTGTGGTTGAGTGGTTCAACCGGACCCTGCAGGAAGGTGCTCGCACTCTCCTTGGGCGTGCAGGGCTGCCGGATCCGTTTTGGGTGACTGCACTGCGGCAGGTCGCCCTTGTGAAGAACAGGGTGCTGGCGACTGTGGGGGACAAGCAGTGGGTCCCCTACACCAAGTGGTATAGGATTGCACCAGCTGTGAACATGCTGAGAGCCTTTGGGTGCATGGTGGTGTTTCATGTGCCTAAGGAGAAGAGGGGAAAACTGGAAGCTTTTGGGAGATGGGGTGTGCACTTGGGGCTTGCTAAGGATCACAAGGGCTGGCTGATTTGGGACTTGACCAGCCAGCAGCTGACTGTGTCAAGGGATGTGAAGTTCCTTGAGTCCTTGTACTACAAGGAGTGGAAGCAGCAGCAGCAGCAGAAGCTTCCTACGACACCGCTAATTGTCGAGGCCGATGAGGTGCAGCGGCCTTCGAGGCAAGTGGAGGTTTCTGTCTCTGAGAATGAGATCTCTGGGGTGACTGAGGATGGGGGAGAACCTGAGGTGGAGGAGCAGCAGCAGCAGCAACAGCAGCAGCAGCCGCAGCAGCAGGAGGAGCAAGGTGCTCCACAAGGTGCCGGACGTACGGCTGACCGTCCTAGGAGGGATGTGCGCCCTCCTAACAGGCTGACCTATGCAAGCCGTGGCAAGCCAAAGGTGGTAAGGGCTGGGAGTGTGGCTGAGCAGTGTGATGAGGATGAGATAGCACACTGCTACTGGGCAGCCGTCCCTGAGCCCAAGACGCTAGCTGAGGCATTGAGCGGGCCCGATGCTGAAAAGTGGAAGCAGAGTGTGAAGGAGGAGTATGATTCTCTGCTGGAGAATGAGACGTGGGAGCTGTGTGAGCTGCCACCCGGGAAGAAGGCCATTTCTTCCAAGCTGATTTTCAGGCACAAGTACGGACCTGATGGGGCGCTGACCCGCTACAAGTCAAGGCTTGTGGCTAAGGGGTTTCAGCAGACAAAGGGAAAGGACTTCAACGAGCTCTATGCTCCTGTGGGGAAAGGCACAACACTTCGGGTGTCATTGGCAATGGCAGCAAACCGTGGATGGCGGGTGAAGCAGATGGACATCACCACCGCCTTCCTCAATGGGATCATTCTGAAGGAGCTGTACATGTTACAGCCTGAGGGTTTGGATGATGGGAGCGGCAGGGTGTGCAGGCTGAAGAAGGCCATCTATGGCCTGAAGCAGGCTCCTCGTGCATGGTACCACAAGTTAGAGGAGACTCTGCTGGCTGGGGGTTTCAAGAAGAGTGAGTGTGATCACAGCTTGTTCCTGCTGCAGGAGAAGGAGCAGTTTCTCATGCTCCTGGTGTATGTGGACGACATCCTGCTCTTCTCTGAGTCGTCTGCAATGATTGATTGAGCATGTGGAGGAGATGCTGGAGATGCAGTTTAAGTGCTCTAAGATGGGAGATGTGAAGTACTATTTAGGGATGCATGTGGAGAGGGACCTTGACAAGGGAGTGTTGAGGTTGCACCAGAGAAAGTATTGTGAGGGGCTGGCTGAGAAGTATGGGCTGCAAGATGGAGGAAAGCCAGCCACCCCACTGCCTTCGGGGTTCACTGTGGAGCCCTGTGCTGATGAGGAGGTGGTGGGTGAGAGTGACAGGAAACTTTTTCATTCCATGGTTGGGGCACTCAACTATGCGGCTAACCACACACGGCCTGACATTGCCTTTGCAACATCCAGGCTTGCCAGTGTGGTTTCACGCCCCAGTCATGAGCAGCTGGAAGCGGCCAAGAGGTTGGTCCGCTATGTGAGTGCAACGGCATCAGTGGGTTTGGAGTACAGTGCTGTGAGGCAGAGGCTGCAGAGGAGTGCAGCTGATTTGAGCAAGGGGGAGATGCTCCTGACCTGCTACACTGACGCTAGCTTCAACTCGGTGAACGCGGATGGCACCAGCATTGGAGGCTATGTGTGCCTGTTCGGAGGTGGTGCAGTGAGCTGGCGCAGTAAGAAGCAGAATGAGGTGGGGCAGTCCTCGTGTGAGACAGAGTACATGGCCCTGCATCATGGGGCAAAGGAGGTGGTGTGGCTGAGGCGTTTGTTGGAGGAGATTGGAGTTGGTCAGAGGGAGCCGACTGTGATTTTCTGTGATAATGAGTCGGCGGTGAAGCTAGCGAAGAATGCTTGTCTTCATGGGCTGACCAAACACATCAGGCCTAAGTGGCACTGGGTGAGAAGGCTCCTGGACAAGGAGGTGCGGCTGGAGATTGTGAAGACCCATCAGCAGGCGGCTGACATTCTCACCAAGCGCCTGGCTGAATCTGAGCATTGGAAGGGCATGAAGTTTGCTGGGATGAGTGTGCATTGAGGGTGCATGCTTGAGCTATGGCATGTGAGATGATGGTTGGCAGCCAGAGGGGGAGTTTGTTGAGTGATGCTACCATTCGCATTCACGTCTGTCTGCCTCCCATCATATGTTCGTGCGTTGCATGCGTGTTGTGAGTGTGTGCAAGAATTTGTGTTTTGTGCGGTTTGGTTTTTCTGAGTGTGTGTGTGAATGTTATTTGGCTTGAGCAGATATCTGAAGTGACTCCTCTGCTCAAGAGCTTTCCGAGGAACCAAGTATCGCTTCAATCGGAGCACGAACAAGAAAGTTACGAACGTTGGAGTTCGTATGCTTTTGATATTTGGTTGTGGTGACTATGGGAAGTTGTGGGGTTGACTCAATATGGGGTACAGACTTTTGGGGGTTGGGAAATTTGTCTTTTCTACTGTAGTTGCTGCCAAATGGTTGGGAGAAACCAAACCAGGTTGGCAAGTGTGGCCAAGTTGGGTTGAGGTGGATTGTGGAGGTTGGGATAGTGACAAAGGTCAAAGTTGGGTTGCCTATGGGGAAGGGAATTGTATGGCATGGGGTTTCCTTGGTTGGGGACTCTCTTGGGACCTTCCCTCTCGTCCTCCTCATCCCTTCCACCTGGTTTAGTGCTACTCCAATTCTCTTGTGTGAACTTTGTGATTGAGTTAAGTTCTTATGGCAGCATACCCCCCTGTGCGCCGAAATTGATAAGTCGAGATTTACTTTACCTCTTGATACGTTTCAACTTGGGAATTGTAGCCACGGAGTAGGGCTACAACATATATGAGTTTAGTGAAGTTTTGACTGTGCACTTTTCGTCGACGGCGTTTCTTGTGAGCGCAACTATTCTGTCCAGAAATAGGGACCAACGATTTTGAGAAATTTAGGCACCTAATCTTCATAGACTCCGTCCTTAGTCTCTACAGCTTCACCTCAACCTTCCAGTGCGTTGCCACACCCACGCACAGGCCTTGATTTCCTTACCGGGGGGTGCTTCACCTCAACTCCAGTTTCAGCTGTTCCTGTAGCTCCTGCAGTCAGTGAACATGAGAAACCCAGTTCTCCCCAGCAGTCTTACCCTTTTGCGGAGATGGATGCCGAGCCGCTTATACCGTTTTCTCCCATTCGATCACCGAGCTCGTCGAGTCTCCCTGGGGGATCGTCATCAGGTCAACATGTCGCATCCGGTTTTCCTGCTGAAAAAAATCCCTTCAAATCTCGCTCGCTTTTCATTCCGCCGCGGTTTCCCGGCAAGACAAAGTATGTGCAACATAAGCTACCCTTTTCGAAGCTCCCAAGCCCTTCTCCTGCAGTGAAACCCGCTACTAAGGATGATGGATGCACGAACCGTAAAGAAGAGAAGCCCGTCACCCCGATTCTGACTCTGGAGGAGCTGCAGCTAAAAGCCAAGGAGCAGTGGCATCGCCATTTCCCATGGCTTATCATCAGCAAGAATTCCGAAGGTCCTCCTTGCATGAGGTGTAACATTTGCACGGTGTACGCAGATCCAGAGTCGCAGTACGGCGCTCGAGGTGAGGGAGGCATCAATATACAAAAGCAAACGATGCGGAAACACCAATGGAGCATCCGGCACCGGGCGGCGAAGGGATGGTTGGAGCAGCGTGAAGGCCAGCAGTCGAAGCAGGCTTCTATCTCCAAATTTGGGGATCAGAGCGCTGAAGCGCGGCGGTTGATTAAGTTGTTCTTGACTGTGCGTTTCATGTGCAAATCTGACACCCCCATCGCCCTGTTCATGACACTCGTGCAGTTCATGGCGGAGATGGGAACGCCAGATATGCCAGTGAAGGATCAAGGTACCTACTGTACAACGTAAGTCTAGAGTGTTTTTTGGTTGTTGCTTTATGTGAACAACGTCAATATACTGATGCAGGTACGGTGTCAAGCAGCTGGTCGAGACGCTTGTGTGGTACTTGAAGGCGAAGCAGATGCAGCACATCAGCTCGAGTCCATTCATCAGCCTTCAGCTAGACGAAAGCAGCGACAGAAGGCGTGGCAAACACATGATTGTGTATGCCGCGTTTCTACGCGGAACGGTGGTGGTGACCGAGTTCTTCGCCAACCTATCTGTCGAGAAGTGCGACGCTGGGTCGCTTGAGGCCATCCTCCTCACACACCTTGCTGCTTGCGGCCTCGGATTGACTAGGATCAGCGGCATGAGCACGGACGGCGTGAGCGTAATGACGGGCGGCCAAACCAGCCTGGTGGCGCGCTTACGCATACGGGTTCCGCACATTGTGCCGTGCCATTGCGTTGCACACAGGTTGTTTCTGTTTATATCTTGCAGCTTTCTGTTAGAAAGAAGAAGTGGTCGGACTAGAAAGAAGTGGGAGTACAAATACCTAATCCTAGAATAATGTACCTCCTAAAGGCTAACCCACTGTAGCCTACACAAATACAACATGTATCATGTTTGACACACCCCCATAGGCTAAGTGGGGGAAATCAAGCGGTCACAAGACCAGTCAAAGCAAAGCAAAGCAAGACAAGCTCAGGGTGGATCTCAAGGATACCACACAAATTCCGAGCACAAGCAAGTGGTCACAAGACCAGTTCACATGCAGTTTGATAATAGAACAAGAGGTACAGTGATCACAACCTAGCAAGTGTAATCATGCAGGTATATATATAGAGATCACAGTACAAGCAGGGTCAAGAAGTGAGCAAGTGAGGGAGAGTAGGCACAAGGCCTAGAACAGTACAGAAACGCTGATGGTCACAAGGCTGAAGCGCCTTGGTGAACACATCAGCAGTGTTGGTCCGAGTGGCCACGTAACGCAGACGAAGCTGACCGCGCTGCTGCAGCTCTCGAGCAAGGAAGTAACGCAGAGCGATATGCTTCGTTCGGTGCTCCAGTCTGTGCTCCTCACACAAGGCAATGGCAGCCTTGTTGTCGACGTACAGCACTGGAGGAGAACGAGGCCGCTCTCCCAAGTCGGTCAGCAGGTAGGTGAGCCAGCGTAACTCCTGTGCAGCCATGGCTGTGGCGTAGATCTCAGCCTCACAACTGGAGCTGAGAACAGAAGACGAGCGTGTAGAACGCCAAGAAACTGAACCAGAGCCAAGGCTGAAGGTGTAACCCTGAGACGACCGCTGAGTAGCCTGGTCGTCAGCCCAAGAAGCGTCTGAGTGCCCAGTGAGTACAACTCGGTCTCGTCCTCCAAGCACTAGCCCCATGCCCGACGTATGGCACAAGTAGCGCAACACCCTCTTAGCAGCATCCATGTGCTCCTTCCGGTGACGGCCAGGAGCGACATAGCGTGCAAGGATGCTAAGAGGGTATGCAAGGTCAGGTCGAGTGCAGGTCATCAGGTACATGAGGCAGCCCACAAGCTCTGGATACGGGCCACTCGGCTCTACGGACTCATCCGAAGGCAGAGCTGAGAGCGAGTGACCGGTAGGCAGAGGAGTGGGCTGAGGCGAGGAGTACGTGAAGCGGAAGCGCTGAAGGACCTGCTGCACCATGTGTGACTGAGTCAAGGTGATGGTGCGCCGTGCTCTGTCCCGGGTGATCCGCAAGCCAAGAAAGCTTGTCAGTTCACCCAGGTCTGTGCACGTGTGTCTCTTCTGCAGCTCCGACTTCACGTGGGCGAGTGCCGCAGTGTCAGCAGTGGCAAAGATCAAGTCGTCGACGTACACGAGGATGTAGAACGGCGGCAGCGAAGTGTCAGTGCGTAGAAACAGCGACGGGTCAGCAGTAGAAGGAGCGAACCCAAGAGCCGCAAGTGTAGTCCTCAGTGTGTCGTGCCACTCACGCGGCGCCTGTCGGAGACCGTAGACTGGCCGCCGGAGGCTCCACTGGGTACCAGGAGGGAACGACCCAGTGAAGCCAGGTGGGCGGCGCAGCCAGATCTCCTCGTGCAGGCTGCCCTGTAGGAAAGCAGTGCTGAAGTCAAGAGAGTGGAGCTCGTAGTCACGCTGAGCGGCGACGTGCAGTAGAACCCGAAGAGTGGTCATCTTCGGGGTCGGGGAGAAGGTCTGGAAGAAGTCAACTCCCTCTCGCTGACTGAAGCCTCGTGCAACGTAACGCGCCTTGAAGACAGGCGGAGAACCCGGCGGCCACTTCACCCTGAAAATCCACATGCCACTGACGATGTTCGCCCCAGGTGGGGGAACCTCGTCGACGTAGGTGCCTGTGGACTTCCAAGAGGCCATCTCTGCGTCCATGGCTGTCTGCCACTGAGAGGAGTACTCACCCGCGATCGCCTCAGCGTAAGAGCGCGGGGTCGGGATGTCTGGAGCATTTGGGTCTCCCTCAGGGGCAACAAGCATGGACACGAGATGAGGTAAAGCAGTGGCAAAGCACTGGAACTCCTCCTGCCTGTCCTCAAGGACGTCCGTGCCAAGAGCACACTCACCCCCGACGGACGGAGGACAGACAGACTCAGACTCAGCGACAAGGCTAGCGGCGTAGTCTAGACGACAAGCGGCAGCAAAGTCAACTAACTCAGCTACTAGAGCAGACGCAGCAGAGGACTCAAAGGTAGGGTCAGTGACAACAGTGGCGAGGAGACGCGTGACAGTAGGACTGGCAGCACGGAGGGAGTCAGACTCCGGGTCAGCAAGAGCAGGAAGAGAGGACGCAGAAGGAGACGGCAGAGGGACACGCTGAGGAGCAGTGGAAGGACGAAGCGCCATCTGGTGAGTGCCTGGGACAGCAGGCGGACGCTGACGCAGGACACGACGACCAGTGCGAGCAGCACGAACAGGCGAAGCAGACCGAGACTCTGGCGACACAGGACGAGACTCAGGCTCACGACGCTCAGTGAGACCGCCTGTCGGACCAGTGTAAGGAGAAGGACCAGGAAGTGGCGAGGCAGGCGGTAACTGTGACTGCGACTGGACAAGCGGAGGACACTCTAAGGAGGGAGCAGGACTAGGGGGAGGCGGCTGACCAAGAACCTGCTGAAGGAGCGGAACGAAGTACGGCCGCGGCCGCGTAGCGCCTCCAGAACCAGCAGCAGCTCCAACTCCAGGGTCCTCAGCACCAGCAGTAGCTCCAACTCCAGGGTCCTCAGCACCAGCAGCAGCTCCACCTCCAGGGTCCGCAGCTCCAGCAGCAGCTCCAACTCCAGGGTCCGCAGCTCCAGCAGCAGCTCCAACTCCAGGGTCCGCAGCACCAGCAGCAGCTCCAACTCCAGGGTCCGCAGCACCAGCAGCACCACCAGCACCAGCAGCACCTCCAGCAGCGTCAGCAGCACTAGCACCAGCAGCACCGCCAGCAGCAGCAGCACCTCCAGTACCAGGGTCCGCGACACTAGGAGCGCCACTCCAGAGACTGCAGCGTCGCGCGTACCACTCTCGGAGCCGCTGGGGAGAGGGCAGCTCCCGCCTAGGAGGGGAAGCACTAGCACCAGCTCCAGCAGCACTCCTAGCTCCAGAAGCACCTCTCCTGAGGCTGCAGTACTGTAAGTACCACTCACGCAGCTGCTGTGAGGAGAGAGCTCCTCCAGGTGTAGCACTCCCAGGCTCAGCACCTCCAAACTCAGCACCCGCAGGCTCCGCACCCCGAGGGGGGAGGGGGTCTACCACAGCAGCACCTAGCGTGAGGAAGAGAGGCGGGGGGGGGAGCGGGGCAGTGCGGTAGGGGAAGAGGCGGTAGTAGGGCACGGACTCGTCAAAGGTGACGTCCTGAGAGGGCAGGACACGGCGCGAGGTGACGTGGTAAAACTGCCAACCAGACGTGTCCGGGACAAAGCCAAGGAAGACACAAGGAACAGCGCGGGAGGAGAGCTTGTCCGCGGACGTATCGCGAACAAAAGCTCGAGATCCCCAGACCCGAAAACGCGACGCATCGCCAACATCTCCCGTCCAACGCAGTGTCGGGGAAGTCTCCGGCAGGGAGACACGGGGCCAGAGGTTGAGCTGATGCGAAGCGTATCGGACCGCAAACGGCCACAGAAAGTGGGGGGCAGCCGCATGGATCAAGGAGGTACGAGCGACCTCCATGACCAAGCCAATGCGGCGCTCAGCAACCCCATTCTGCTGTGGAGAGGCCGGAAGCGTGAACGACTGGCGGATGCCGTGCTCCGCACAGTAGGCTGCCAAGAGGTCGGAGGAGAACTCACCACCTCTGTCAGAGTGCAGGCGCAGGACAGGAAAGTCCGAGTGGAAACGCTGGCTGAGTTGGAGATGAGAAGCGCGGATCCAAGGGATCAAAACATCAGGGACCTCACCCTTGGTGCGCAAGGGGAAGACCGTGGTGTAGCGCGAGTAGTCGTCAACAACTATCAGGAAGTACCTCTCCTGACCCTGACCACGGACGCGGGCTGGGCCCCACACGTCCATGTGGAGCGTCTGCAAGGGAGCAGTCGTCGGGGGAAACGAGGAGGAGTGAGGAGCGGCGCGCTGCCGCCCCTCGACACAGGGAAGACAGGGAGGAGCAGGCGAGGGTGGGAGGGGAGGGAGAACCCTGGGAAGACCAGAGACAAGGTACCGTTTATGCATGGCACGAAGGTGCTGCACGGACGGGTGACCAAGCCGGTGGTGCCAGAGGACGGTCTCGTGCGCAAGAGAGCGACACGAGCAGGGGGCCGACAGCTGACCTGACGCAGACGCAGCTACCTGAGGGGACTCAGTGGTCAGTGTGTACAGGTCCGACCCCGGCTGCCGAGTGAAGGTAGCCAGGTGACGGCCCGTCCGAGCACACGTGCAGTGTGTCACGCGCTCGTAGGCGGGGGTGAACTGGTGAACACCCCCGTCCTGGAGCACACAACCCGCCACCAAGTTCGTAGAGAACGAGGGGAGGTGGAGACCTGACAGTGTGCCCGACGGGACCGCAGGACAAGGAAGGACAGTGGAGGAGGTCGCAATGACCGGACCCCCAGAGGGGTCAGCGAGGGAGACAGCAACTGGCCGAGCAAGCTGCTCAAGGGCAGTGCGGTCATGAAAGAAACAGCGAGAAGCACCTGAGTCCAGTGTGAAGGTGTGCAGTGCCTCAGTCGACTCAGTACCAGGGGGCGCAGACTCACTAGCACCTAGAGCAGCAGCCTCACCGGCACCTGGGGTAGCAGACAGGCGAGTACCTGGAGTGGCAGCCTCACCAGCACCTAGTGGAACAGACGCACTAGCACCTAGAGCGGCAGCCTCACTGGTCCGAATGCCCGGGTCGGGCGGAACACGCAGGTACTGAGCACCCTCTCCACTAGTAGACATCACATACATGGCAGTGAGAATAGCATCGAAGTCTAGAGCATAGATATCAACGTGTTTCTTCATCGGATCAGCCCAGCGGGGCAGCTCAGTGGCATCAGGGAACTGAGTATGCCAAGCGTCGTCGAGGCGGGAGAAGCAGCGCTGCGTGGTGTGCGCCCTCCCACACGTCTGACCAGTGCTGTCACCAGTGCGGATGACGTACGTGCAGCTAAGGCCACCCCCCCCCCCCCCCCCCGTGCTGAGAGTACCACTCACGGAGCTCCTGGGGCGACGGAGTGTGCTGCTGGCTCTGGCCACTGCCAGCGCCTCCACGACCACCACCGCCGCCGCCACCTCCTCGACCACCCCCTCCCCTGCCGCCGCCGCATCCACCGCCGCCCCCACCACCGCCCCCGCCCCGGCCACCTCCCCCGCCGCTGCCGCCACCACCCCAACCGCTACCACTAGTCCCTCCAGCCCCACCACCACCCCCACCGCCGCCACCGCCCCCACCACCGCCTCCCCCGCCGTCACCTCCTCCTCCCTTGCCCCCTTTGCCCTTGCCGCTGCGGCGCCAGCTCGAAGCGGACGCAGTCCCGACCTTCTCAGCACCAAGGAGGCCGACAGCAGAAGCAGAGGCTACAGAGGGAAGAAGGGGGGAAGGGGAACACCCCTCAAAGAAAGGGGTGCGGGGGTCGCCACGAGAGGCACCTACAGCGACTATGCTAGCCTCAGCTGCAAGTAGTTCCTTCTCGAGGAGGGCAATGGTGAGTTCAGTGGGGCAGCGAGCTAGGAAGTGATCCCTGACTGCACGCAGAGTGTCAGGGAGGCGGGTGACTAGGTGGTAGAGAGTGAGCCAGAGCGGGGGGGGGTTCGTGGCAAGAAACTCATCAGGCATAGCGGCACGGAAGCGGGCCTCACTAGTACGGAGGTGCGTGATGAGGTCAGCGACTGTGTGGAAGGAGGACAGGTCGGAGAACAGGTAGGGGAGTGAGAGACGGCCTAGCGCGGCAGAGGCAGGTGAGGAGTAGCGGGCAACTACAGCAGTGTACAGTGCCTGTGCAGTCTTGTGCTGGCCAAAATGCTCGCGCTCATCTATCGGCAGGGAGTTGCGAATAGCAAAGCGAGCGTGGGCGTCACGAGTCTGCCACTGTGAGCGGGTAGTGCTGTCAGCAGTAGTAGCAGGGGCAGTGGCATGACCTAGGGCGTGATCGTACAGTGAGATGTCCTCCTTGGCAGTGAGCTGTAGGAAGAGGTGCAGGTCATCTAGCCAGGTTTCAAACTTCACTGGGCGGCCCTCAGCATCGAAAGCTAGCACAGGAGGGCTAGCCATAGTAGCAGGAGCAGTAGCAGTAGTAGCAGCAGGCGAACCCTAAAAGCAGCAGGCAGCGCGACTCAGGTAGGGCGGCTCGGTCCAGAGAGTGCTGCTCAGTACGGGGAGGGCAGCACGGCTCGGTTCGGGCGGCGCGGCTCGGCTCGAGCTGGGCGGCTCGGTTCGGGCGGCTCGGTTCGGGCAGCCTGGTTCTGGCGAGGCCGTGGCTGTCGCGTGCGGGGTGCTAAGGGGCGGCGCGCGGGGTCGACGGGGCCGACGGGGCCTCTAAGGGGCGGCGCGCGGGGTCTACGGGGCCGACGGGGCCTCTAAGGGGCGGCGCGCGGGGTCTACGGGGCCGACGGGGCCTCTAAGGGGCGGGGCGCGGGGTCGACGGGGCCGACAGGGCTTCTAAGGGGCGGCGCGCAGGGTCGACGGGGCCGACGGGGCCTCTAAGGGGCGGCGCGCGGGGTCGACGGGGCCGACGGGGCCTCTAAGGGGCGGTGCACGGGGTCGACGGGGCCGACGGGGCCTCTAAGGGGGGCGGCGCGCGGGGTCGACGGGGCCGACGGGGCCTCTAAGGGGCGGTGCGCGGGGTCGACTGGGCCGACGGGGCCTCTAAGGGGGGCGGCGCGCGGGGTCGACGGGGCCGACGGGGCCTCTAAGGGGCGGTGCGCGAGTCGCTAAGGGGCGGGTCGCGGGTCGCGGGGCCTTACGGGGCCGTGAAAGAGGGGCGCACGAGGGCGTTGGGGGAGGCGCTCGAGGGCGCTCCGACAGTAGGGCGCACGAGGGCGCTAGTAGGCAGACAGTCGTGTGGTGGGCCCTAAGGAGCGATCCTAGGTCTAAACCTACGCTCTTAATACCATGTTAGAAAGAAGAAGTGGTCGGACTAGAAAGAAGTGGGAGTACAAATACCTAACCCTATAATAATGTACCCCCTAAAGGCTAACCCACTGTAGCCTACACAAATACAACATGTATCATGTTTGACACTTTCAACTTGTGTTGTAATCTCTCATCTTGCTCACTAATCCGATGGGTGTTAATTGTTGCAGGGAAGCTCTGGCTGCAAAGGATGCCGCAACCGAGTACCCAGAGTTAAACGTGGTTGACAAGGTTGTCAAATCCTTCGCGGACATCCTCAGCCGCTCCATCGTGCAGCATGCGCGATTCAAGCAGCTGCAGGAGGCGATCACTCGCACCAACCTGGAGATGCAAGGCATCAAGGACGTCCGGTGGCTTTCGCGCGCGGACGCCATCGAGCGATTTGCTGACGTGCTGCCCGCTGCCATCGTCCTGCTGTATGAATACGATCGGGCCTCTTACACCCTCGTAACCAGTTTGAAGTTTCAGTTCTTTCTCTTCTTCCTAGTTGATGTGCTTCAGGAGCTCAACACCCTCAATCTCAAATTTCAGCGTCAACAGGTAAGGACGTGATGTGTAACGTCCTTCCTTGTTAATTGTATTCCAATACTAACTCAGTTTCCGTTTTATATTTGCAGCTTGATGTGACGCAGGTTCTGCCGATGGTGCAACATACCACCCTGACGCTGACCAGCCGCTACGTTGAGTACGGCTCCTCCTTCGGCAACAACAGTGGCCGACTCGCAACCTTCATGAAGAAGCACGGGAGCCCAGAGCATCGCGAGGTGAAGGTCAAAAGCATCGATGGCGCGGGAACACCCGTGACTCACACCTACGTGGTGCACGAGGACTACATCGAGAAGGAAAAGTTTGGGGGGAACTTGGCGTCGTGCGTGGAGGTGGCATCGGCGTTCGCAGCGAGGACGGTGTTTTACATCGACGACCGCATGAAGACACTGAAGTCGTTGGACGGGAGCCGTCTGTTTCGGCACGGACGGTACCCTCGTTCGCGCACAAAGAGAGCTCGCCGTTTCCCCGTGTGGCTTGAGTCTTTGCGCAACCTGTCCAAGAAGAAACCTCAACATCCCGACACTCTACCTGGTAGACGACCTTCCATTTTCATAGAGAAGCCTCTCTGTATATGATGGTCATTTCTTCGTTTCGGATATTTACTCCCTCTTTATGCCTGGCTTCCCCACCCCGTCAGGTGTCGACTGGGGCAAAGCTGCCAAGGAGCTCACCAGCTTCACCACAATCCTCTCCACCCACCACGAAGACATCTCCTTTCACGACAGCCTGTCGCAGATGCTCTCAACGCCGGATTGGGAGTCCGCCTTCCCAAACCTTGGTTGCCTTTGGATAGCCGTTGCCGTGCTCCCACTCAGCACTGTTGAGTGTGAGCACGGATTCAGCCGTCAAAACAACATAAAAATCTGGGTGCACGGCAACTTGTGCGACACGACACTTGGCGACCTGATGACGGTTTCGCTTCTGGACTACGAGCTGGACACAGAGAAGATGGTAGAGAGGTGGCATGCCAGCAAGAAGCGGCGGCCGGCTCGTGAGGTTGTCATGGCTCAAGGATCACGCCCGGTGAAGAGACGGCGGTCCCAGCACCGGCAGAGACGCGCTGCAGCATCAGCAGCAGCAGAAGCAGCAACACGTGCACAGAAAGAGGCAGAAGAGGCTGCAACGAGGGAGAGAGAGAGAGCGGCAGAAGAAGCAGCATGGGAACTGCCTACGTGGCGGAAGGGCAAAGACAGAGCAACAGTAGAGGACACCACCGAGAGTGGCAGTGGCAGTGATGACCGTGGCAGTGATAGAGATAGTGATAGTAGCAGCGGCAGTGAGTGAGTGACTCTTCAAACAGAAATATTTTCTATGTTCTACGTTAAGACTAATGTGTAGGCTAGGGCTTCACTGTATTTAGGCTAGGATTTACTGTATGTAGGTCTAACTAGTTTCATCTGAAAATGTAGACAAATGTTCAATATTCGTCTGAAATGTCAGACTTAGCTACAGGTTTCGTCTGAGCATCAGACAAGGGGTCAGCACTTCGTATTCTAGCCAGACGAGTCATTTGACTAAAGTTATCCCTGGTCCAGATTCATTTTGTCTGCGTCACTTCGAGTAATTTCTGACTCTTCGACTCCGACCTCGGTATTGTGTGCTTCGTTTGCTGCTGTCATGAGTGCATAGTATTCTTTCTTAATTTACCATTCGTAATAGCAAGCAATCATGCGAAGGAGATGAAAAACCCCGGGCAAAAAAAAAACAAGAGGCGACGAAATCGTCTTAGGGTTGCAAACCATTTTGCAAAAGTACATTAACATGTACAACTTCTAAAGAAACAACTTTCAAAGAGTACAAAACTAGAAAATTTCTATGTTTTTTTTTTGCTGTATCAAAGGATATGGAACATTCCAAAATCGAATTGAAGACCTTTCGGCCCCACGCGCAATTTCTAACGACTGTGCCACCGAGATGACATCACTATTTGTTTTTAATTTACTTCCAATTTTTGTGCGACGAATTGTCAACTGCCTTAGGGTTTCAACGTTTCTTTTTTCCTCCATCCCTCCCACTCGCCAGTGGGGCCTAGTTTCTGATATGAGCCAGCTACTCACGTTCCATCTACTGCAATCACTGAAAGGTGAGAAGACCCCTAGCTATCAACTAGAGACTATGTTAGACGATTTCAAGCTAGACTAAGATCTTTGTTTTGTCGTTTTAATGGAGCGAAAGCTGTTGAAACCTAGGTTCTAGTCTTTTGTAAAGATGCCACCTGTCCTTGTATTCTTAAGATCGTTATTGAGGCTGCATCTTTCCCTATCGCGCTTTTATCTCTCGTGTCAGAATGTGTAGTTTGTCTAGCCTGCAGTGGGGTACTCTATAGTGAGTACGGCCCCTTAGGGTTTCCTATTGTCAGAATCCCAACCACTAGACCATTGGGATAAAAGGGCTTGTTTCAGTAGCGGGTCAGTGCGCCCATAACCCCCCAGGCAAACGCGCCTGTAACCCTTCCCTAGGATCAATCGGGGATCACCAGTGGACCTCTGACACCCCCCCGCACTGGGATGCCCGAAGTGCATACACCGGGATTCGAACCCGAGACCTTCGCTCTGATACCATGTCAGAATCCCAACCACTAGACCATTGGGATAAAAGGGCTTGTTTCAGTAGCGGGTCAGTGCGCCCATAACCCCCCAGGCAAACGCGCCTGTAACCCTTCCCTAGGATCAATCGGGGATCACCAGTGGACCTCTGACACCTATATGTATCCACCTGCTTGCTAGTGAAAGCCCTCCTTTGCCTATTTTCTCTTGCCTAACTAGCTCAAACCCTAGTTATGGCTCCTGCACTGTAACTACTATTCTGACATCTCGCTTACCATGAATCGTTTTCTCTATTTATATGCTATCCGGTTGTTGTTTTTCCCTCTTTTTTCGTTCCAGTCCCATGTTCGTTCCATACTATCTCGTTCATTCTGTTTCTTGAGTTTATGTCTAGTTGTTCCTTCCATTCGAACAATGCCTCATGCAGTAACGTTTCTCTTGGTTTTCGTGACTTTTTTTGCTCTATCCTTTTTTCACCCTTGCTTATATTTTTTTCTCTCTCTCCCTTCCTCTCGGTAGTGGAGCCTGGTTCCTGACATCCGCCCCCTACTTACGCTCCACCTACCACTAAAAGGTGAGAAAACCCTGAGCTATTAACTAGAACTAAGTTACATGATTGAAAGCTAGATTAACATCTTCTTAATGTCGTGTCCTATTCTCTTACTTCTATGGTTGGCCGTTTGCGTTAAGGTTCTTGGCCTTTTGTAGAGACTTCAACTTGTCCTTGATTCATTTCGTCGTTCTTTCTTGGATTCTCTCTACCTTCCTTGCCCACATCTGTATTATCTTCTACTGCTTTCATTTCTTCTCTACTACGACGTTCCCATCAGGGCAAATTTTTGGATTTGACCAACCCTTATTATCAATGTGCCACACGCTCAGAAACCTTATTATCAGTGTGACCCCTAGTAGAAAAAAAATTCCATCAGTGTAAACCAAACTTTCAAAAACCCTGTCGCATCAGTGTATATTATAGAAAAACCCTGTTCATTAATTTTCAACAAAGCATTCAATATACAGAATTCAGTCATCATCATCAGACATGCCACAAGGGTGTGAATCGTGGTCACTTTCCTCCTCTGGCTCTGGTGCTTTCTGTTTCCCCTTCCGATCCGCCGGTGTCGCATGCGCAACAGACTTTGCCGACCGACGGGTCTTCTGCTTGCGCCAGATGTCCACCACGTCTGGCCAGACGTATGGGTACTTGAGCATGTGCAGCGTCATGAGGTCGCCAAGTCGTGCGTCGCAAAGGGAGGTGCGTATCCAGCTCTTGATGATGTTCTGGCGACTGAACCCCCTCTCACACTCCACAGTGCTCAGGGGCAGCACAGCGAGGGCCTGCCAGAGTGTCATGAGGTTTGGATAGCTGCGCCGCCAATCCCGGCTCTTCAACATGCTGTGAAGGCCCTGGTGGAAATCTTCCCTCGCGTGATGGCGCGACATGATGTGGCAGAAACTCCTCAGATCCTTCTTCGCCGCCTTGAAATCGAATCTTGACGGGGAGGTGGTTTGGGGCGGTGGTAGTAGTTGGGGGTGCTTCTCAGCTAATGCGATGTTGTAACGTGCATGCAAGGAACAAATCGAATCAACTGCACGTGTCAATTCTACCCTCACCCGGAAGCAATCCGCCAAACAGCTCATCGTTTGCCGCAAGCCACTCGAGTGTCTTCAAATTGCGCTGGTCTTCTCTGGATGGCCACGATTCAACTTGAAACAGCTTCGCGCCGCCCAACTGCTGCAAGTCCCACATGCGGTACTTCATTCTCGCGACGATTTCCTTCACGAAACCCGTGCACAGCTTCTCGCAGTCTGCAAGCGTGCCCCCAAACTTGTGTTTCTTGATAGGTGTCTCGCTCAGCTCGAACTTGTGTGAAGTCTGCCGCCCCTCTGCGTTGATCCCTTCAACCACTACCGTCCTGTTATCACCTCCATGCTCTTTGATGAACTTGGACAACAGCCTGCTCACCCCACCGCCAAATGTCTCGCCGTACTGGATGTACCTGTGTGTGATGATGGTGATCGCGTGGTCGACTTCCTTGGCCACTTGTGTGATGTCCACCTGCCACACACCAAGCCCGTCGCAGAGGTCAAACACAAAAAGTTTTGACATTACCAAACTTAAACATGTACGCAAACACACTTGCCTTGCGGTGCTGGAAGAAGCGGTTGAGGGAGTTAAGCACGGCAAGAATGTATGCGAGAAAGTACAGACAGAAATGGAATTTGAACGTTTGCACTGTTGCAGCAATCTTGTGCCTGTACTCCACAATCATGATGATTGCCGCCCCGAACACTCTGCATAGCCGCGCTATAGCGTCTCCCCGCGATAGCCATCTGACATTGAACAGTCCTTGGTGTTCGAGGTTTGTCTTGTGCATCTCTTGTTGCAGCTCCTTGAACCTCTCGTACCAAATGTTGGAACGGCAGATGATCTCCCCCACAGCACGCACAGCAGCATCGATCATGTTAAGGTCGGGGAAAGCCTTCACAGCATCCTTGACCACCAAGGCTTCACTGCAGCAAGAGGTGATGTACTTCATCGCGTTAGGTTAAATTCGCACTCATTAAAGCAGAGCTTACCGATGCGCTACGTAGTGACATCCGCCGATGCCGGACACCCGCTTGATGTCCACGCCAATCGACTCCAGGTGGCTTGTGAGCACGGTGAACAGCGAGGACGCATCGCATTTTTGGACCGTCAGCAGCGCCAAAAATTACGTGACGGACACGCCGTGCTTGAGGAACGTGGCAAACACAATCATGTGTTTGCCACGAGCGCGATCCATGCTCTCGTCGCAGGTCAGGCCGACGAAAGGTGGAGCAAGAAGATGCTACAGCTGCTGCGTTTTCTGGAACTTTGCCATCGCCGACACCATTTCGTTGAATCTGTACCTGCGACAAGCCGAGGAAAAGGTATTTTTAGGAAAAGGTCTTGTAACAACATCAGATGCAGCCAAAGCATTCAACCCAAACATGCATACACTTACTGCGTGATGTACACGCCATAGGACTGGAGCGGGATCAGGCCTCAAGATTGCAGGGCATTTTACCCTGATTAGCCTGTTTTTCAGGGTCGTTTTTATAAACCACACTGTAAATACAGGTTTCAAGGGTTTTACCACCCCGTCACGATCAGGCCTCGTGAAATTTTGACCCTTGTTTTGCAGTTGTTGGTTCTTGTAGCACACTGCCTTGGCCGAGTTCGGTAGTGGCAGCACTCTGACTGAGTTTTTTTTTTCCCTCAGCCATTTGAGAACTGGCTAAGTCCTTGCCGGGAGACACTCACACATACACCAGAACAAGCAACGGATGTGCTCGAAAACTGGCTAAGTCCTTTCCACAGAGACACTCACACATACACCAGAACAAGCGTCGGATGTGCTCGAAAACTGGCTAAGTCCTTTCCACGAAGACATTCACACAGATTGGACCGCTGCAGCCTAGTTTAAATTTTCACCCTGCCATACCAGACCAGAAAATTTTCAACACCCTGCCATTTCTAGGGTACGACGCGGCAGCAACACTGCAGTGGCAGTGTGACTTCGACCTGAAACTTTGATTTGACAGGGTGGCCCAAAACGAATCAAGACCCCTGAGCGGGATGTCCTCGACTCCCTCCTCTGCGAGGAAGCCTATGAGCTTCGGGAACATCGCGATCGGCGCGTCATGGTCGCAGATGAACTCCACGCCGCGCAAGAGACGTGTAAGCCGCGCGCCCTCCTTGTCGGTGTTGGCGAAATCGTCGATCCACTTCTGCTTCTCGATCTCCGCCATGAGCGTCCGCTGCCGTTTCATGGCTTCGTCGTGGCGGCCGCTCAGCTCGTGACAGCGCATCGATCCGAGCTGCAGATCGCGTCCCCCCGTTCCATTCCGTCCGAACTTCGCGTCGTCTTTCCCATGCTCCACGCAAATGCTGCATCGCAGAATGGGCAGGCCCTCCTCGTTCTTGTCAAGCAGCAACCAGTCAAACTTCGGCAGCCACTGCGTGATGTATAGCTGCTGCGCCTTTTGGAATTCATCCTCAGCCTTCTCGGCGTCGGTGAGTTCACGGGACGCACGCTTCGGAGCTTGGACAGGAGCGGGAGGCGGAGTTGGTTTCGTGGGGGGCGTGCCGAACGGTAGGACGGCTTGCGCGTAGCGACGCCGCTTCTTCGAGGCTGGAGACGATGACTCACCGACCTCTGTGACGCTGACAGTGGCGGGAGCACTGTCTGGCGCGACGGCATTAGAAGCAGACGGAGTGTGAACAGGCTCTTTCTCATTGCTGCAAGCAGACGGGTCTGCAGTGCCTACAGGCGGAGGGTTCGCATGCAGCGCTCGCAGAAAATCCAGGCCTGTCCGCGCGGGCAGATCCTTTGGTGGCTCGTCAGCAGCCTCACCATCGTCACTCTCTGCTGGAGCCATGGCTCGCGGAAGAAAGGCCTACGTAGCCTAACTGTGCGTGTGTTCTCTGGTCTTGCAATGTGAAACCCCAAACGTGTTCATGCCCCCAACCCTTGTTGGTGCAACCCTACGGTTTGCACTCGGCTTGTTGTTCGTGTGCGTGAATGTGTGTGTGTATGGAATGGTATGAGGGCATGGGATAATATATATTTCATACTTATAATTGTGTGTGAATGTTGAGTCATGATGTCGAGTGTGTGTGTCGAGTCAATAGCGAGTTATCGCTAGACGCGTGTTACGCGGTCGTTTGTGTCTCGCGCGCGGTTTCTATTTTGTCGTGCGCGGTTTCTATTTTGTCCTGTGTCGAACGTTCGGCGTGTCGCAGGTGTGTGCAGCAGACCCATCAAGAACTCAAGGATGAGTTTGTGATGAAGAGCCCGAGCCTTGGTGTCAAGCCTCAAGTGATTTCGAAGCTTGCCAAAAGGGTACACCTCAAGATATTGAAGATAGTTACATTACTTTGTGTAGTGTAACATTTCACTTGGTGTAGGCCCTAGTGAAGGGTAGTTTCGAGACCCTTCGTGGTTGGGGACAGTGTGGCACTGTTCCACATCACTGTACCTCGGCTCTTGGGGTTTGTAGGAGCTGGGAGTCATTCCCAACTCGTAACTCTTCCTATCTTGTGTTCTAAGACTATAGTGGCTGCCATAGTACCGTTCGTTCAAACCGACGCTGTGTCGTCAATTCTTTATCAAATCGTGCAATCTAAATTGCTAATTGTAGACGACGTGAAGACGCTCCAGATCCAATTTGAATCAAGTCATTTGCAGCTGTGAACAGAACGCTATCAACGTTTGAAGCCGCTGTGCAGAAATCCGTCTGTGCTCTCTATCTTTCGTTTTAGGCACATTCAAGCCTATTGTGACTATAACAAGTGGTATCAGAGCCCCTTGGAGCAGTTTCGACAATGTCTGGACCTGAGGAAAGGGGTGGCAGAGGTGCTGGTGGCAGTGGAGAAGCTCAAGCTCAAGGCCAACCCCGTGATTCAGCCATGGCGCCCATGCAACCAAGTCTTGGCCCACCTAGGGATGAGCCTAGGGTTTTTGGGCTTGACAAGTTCAACGGTGACAACTTTGCTGAATGGTCCTTCAAGATGGAGAACATCTTTGACCACTATGACCTGCTGGAGGTGATGGAAGGAACGGAGAAGGGCCCCGAGAACGACCCGGAGAAGAGCCCGTGGGTGCGGAAGAGCGCACAAGGCTATCTCTTACTTGGGCAAGCGTTGGGGAGCAGTCAGATCCGTCACATCAAGTCATTCCAGCGTGAACCAGAGAAAGGACCAAAGGCATGGGCTGCTCTCAAGGGTGTACATGCTCCTGCAACAGCGGCGGTAGCGGTGGTGTTGGAACGGCAAATGGCGGCACTACGAATTGAAGAAGACGAAGCGGTTGAAGAAGGGGTGCAGAAATTCTTCGACTTGTTGACGCGGCTTGAGGGAGCTGATTTGAACTACAGTGAGCTCCAAAAGAAGACCAAGTTGCTGGCCTTACTCCCAGAGTCATGGTCCTCGCTCATCATCAACCTTAATCGCGACTTGCCCCGCCTCTCGCTTGAAGACGTGAAGCGAGCTATCCTTCAAGAGGATTTCCGCCGCCGTGAGTTGGCGAGTGCGGATGGCGCTGGGGCAGCGAGCATCGGTCGTGGATATGGTCGAGGAAGAGGCAGAGGACAAGGGGGAGCAAGGTTTGGTGGCAGCAACTTCGGCGGAGGTCGCAGGAGTGGCGGTTACGGCAGCGACGACAAGAGCTACGGACGCGGTCGCGGCCGATTCGACGGCGAGTGTCACTATTGCCACAAGAGCGGACACATGTGGCGCGACTGCTACAAACTCCCTGATGGTTGGACCCCTGCTCAAGGCCAAGAGGGTAGAGGAGCAGGAGGAGGGAGAGGACGAGGCCGTGGAGGCCGTGGCGGTCGCGGTGGCGGAGCTGCAAACATGAAGAGCGGAGACAACGACAAGGACCCGAGCGACGATCGATACCCGGGTCTATTCTACTTCGTGTCGACGCAAGTACCGGCTGGTCCAGAGAAGGATGAAGGCTTTGAGGAGCCAGCAGCTGTGGGGAAGGTGACCCTACACCCCCTGGACTATTGGGTGATTGATAGTGGCGCTACCTATAGCATGACACCTCGCCCGGACTTGCTCACCGAACTCGAGCCGTCACCGGTGAAGCATGTCACATCGGCTTTGGGGCAGCGAGCAGAGGTGAAAGGCATGGGCAAGGCCATGTTCAAGGGTGCTGATGGGAAGATGGTGGGCCTCAAGAACGTGCTTTGGGTGCCCAGCCTTGCTGCAAACCTGATTTCCGTGCGGCGGTTGGCAAAGGCCGGCATGGACACGAACTCGAAGGGAGCCAAGACCTACACCGCAAGGCTTGGCGATCGAATTCTTTGGGACCTTCATGAGGACAGGGATGTCTACAACGAGATGTGGCAGATCCCAGTGGTCCCTATGCCTAAGGAGAGGCAAGTGGCAGCAAGCATCAGCACCAAGGATGGAGCGGTCGGTAGCGACGATGGCGCGAACGGTCGCGCTAAGGAGAATGAGCTCAAGAAGAGCAAACCTGGAGGGACCAGCAAGTTCAGTGAACCTAAGGAGAGTGGTGCAGCAACCAAGGAGCAGCAAAAGGGTGAGGAGAACCCAGAGGCAGCAGCGGAGGAGGACTACGGAGAGAGTATGTGGGGCGCTATTGCGAGCGCGGCATTCTCCAATCCAACTTCGGCTACGGGGGAGTGTGATTGGCTCACCTTGCATCGGCGCATGGGGCATGTGGCCCTGCCCATCTTGCAGCAGCTAGTGAAGAATGAGATGGTTGCTGGCATACGTGTGAAGGGGGAGCCCGATGAGGTGCTTGGCGGCCCGACGTGCATTCAAGCCAAGTTCACCCGGTTTCCGTTCCCTAGTTCGGAGGCAACGGCAAAGGCACCGCTTGATGAGGTGGTGATGGACGTGGTGGGCCCCCTGAAGCTTGGAGCTGCTGGAGCTGAGTATTTTCTCACCATTGTCGACGTCTACACCCGCATGACTTGGGTGTACGTGCTGGCCAAGAAGAGCGACGTGGCTGAAACGTTGAAGACGGATTGGTTCCCGATGGTGGAGCGGCAACAAGACCGTCTAGTCAAGTCAATCCGCACCGATCGAGGGGGAGAGTTCCTGAGCAAGGAGTTTGGGTTGTGGCTGAAGAAGAATGGTATTCGGCACTCCCTCACCATGCCATACTCCCCTGCAATGAACGGCATCGCCGAGCGAGCGAACCGCACAATCACGGAGGCGGCACGCGGGTTGCTCATTGAAGCCGGGCTACCCGACTATTTCTGGCCTGATGCGGTGCGGAGCGCGTGTGTGGCCAAGAACAGAGCCTTGACTCATGTGGGAGCAGACAAATGGGTGCCCTATGTGGAGTGGCTAGGAAGGAAGCCAAAGGTGGATATGCTTCGGGTGTTCGGGTCCATGTGCATGGCGCTCGTGCCTAAGCATCTTCGGCACAACAAGCTTGGTGCCAAGGCGGTGTGGGCCGTGCACTTGGGCATGGCTCAAAACAGCAAGGGATGGCTTCTTTGGGACCCATTCACCAAGAAGTTCTTGGTGAGCAGGGACTGCAAGTTCATGGAGAACTTCATGTACAAGGATTGGAAGGCGGAGAATGAGGCGAAGATAGGCGTGCGGTTTGGGGAGGTGAAGAGTTCCGGTTTGGAGCATGTGGAGCTGCCTTTGGAACTGAGCAGCGGCAGCACAACCACAAGGCAATCCTCCCTTGTGAATGGGGGAGAGGAGGCCAATGATGCAGAGGAAGAAGAGGAGGAGGTGCAGCAAGTGAGCGAGCGTGCACCGTCACTCCCTTCCCGTACTACGAGTGCTCCACGGATTCGAGCCACACCGCAGCAACGCCAAGGCCTTCAAGTCCCTGCAGCTGAGGAGGAAGGAAGGGGGAAGAGGAGAGTTCAACCCCCTAATAGGCTGACCTATGATGCGCCGGGAAAGCAGGGCAAGACAGCCCTGGCCGGAGCGGCAATGATGGTCGGAGACGACGAGGAGAGTGACTACGAGGAGTGTGCCTTCGCGTTCTTCTCTCCGGTGGAGATGCCGGGAGAACCAGCAACTCTCAAGGAGGCTTTGGAGAGTAGTGATGCTGAGGAGTGGAAGAAGGCCATGGAGAGTGAGCTGAAGAGCATCGAGGAGAATGACACGTTTGAATTGGTGGAGCTACCGGAGGGGCGTACGGCGATAACGTCCAAGTGGCTCTTCAAAATCAAGTCGGATGCCGACGGCAAGATCGAGCGCTACAAGTCTAGGCTTGTAGCCAAGGGGTACCAGTAGAAGGAGAAGGTGGACTTCAAGGAGCTGTTTGCCCCTGTGGTGAAGCCGACGACGCTGCGAACCCTATTCGCGGGAGCCGCCATCAAAGGATGGGTAGTAAAACAAATGGACATCGTAACGGCATTCCTTAACGGCATCCTTGAGGAGGAGATTTTTATGGCGCAGCCAGAGGGGTTTGATGATGGTAGTGGCAGAGTGTGGAAGCTGAAGAAGGCCCTCTATGGGCTGAAGCAGGCCCCTAGGCAATGGTACATGAAGCTGCGCGAAGTGTTGGAGGGGATCGGCTTCACTCCCTCAACGGCCGATCACTCCTTGTTCATGCTTGGCGAGGGGGAGCAGAGGAGTTTCATGGTGGTTTATGTGGATGACATCCTCATTTTCTCACCCTCTTCTGACCTTGTGAAGGAGGTGATGCTGAAGCTTCAAGACAAGTTCAAGTGCAAGGCCCTTGGTGACGTGAGCTTCTACCTTGGGCTCCACATCGAACGAGATGTGGAGAAGCGGTGCATGCGGGTGCATCAACGAAAGTACCTGGAGGCATTGGCTGCCAACTTTGGGCAGAGTGAAGGCCATGTGGCTACACCCTTTCCCTCTGGGTTCAAGTGTATGAAGGGACCAGAGGAGGAGAGCGTTGGTGAAGAGGAGAGGCGCCGATTTCACTCGTTGGTGGGCAGCCTCATGTATGCGGCGGTAAACACCCGACCGGACGTCGCGTTTGCTACCGGGCAGCTGGCTAGGGTTGTGCAATGCCCTAATGAGGAGCAGGTAGCAGCTGGAATGAGGGTGGCCAAGTATCTTGGCCAAACACTGACCGTTGGGCTGCAATACTCGGCGGCGGCACAAAGGCGCCAAAAGGGCGCGGATGGTGTTGAACCCGGGCGTTTGTTCCTCACCGCCTACTCGGATGCTTCATATGCATCAGAATCAGAGGACATGACAAGTGTGGGAGGCTTCATATGCTGTGTTGGTGGAGGCCCAACTGCTTGGGAGAGCAAGAAGCAGGTTGACCAAGCTTTGAGCTCGGTGGAGTCCGAGTACATGGCACTCTTCCGTGCCGTACGAGAGATTGTGTGGCAGCGGCGTTTGTTGGCTGAATTGGGGGAGGAGCAGCAAGGACCTACCCCACTGTACTGTGACAACCAGGGTGCCATTGCTCTTGCTAAGAACCCTGTGCTGCATGGACTCACGAAGCACATGAGAGTGAAGTGGCATTGGACGAGGAGCATGGTAACCGCGGGTGAAGTTGAGTTGCGCTACGTGAAGACCACGGGGCAGCCGGCTGACATGATGACCAAGAGGCTGGTGGAGCAGCAGCATTGGAAGTGTTGCAAGCTGGCTGGGATGGCTCTGAACTGAGAGAGCAACATATCCTAAGGCCAACAATCCGAGGGGGAGTTTGTTGGTGCAACCCTACGGTTTGCACTCGGCTTGTTGTCCGTGTGCGTGAATGTGTGTGTGTATGGAATGGTATGAGGGCATGGGATAATATATATTTCATGCTTATAATTGTGTGTGAATGTTGAGTCATGATGTCGAGTGTGTGTGTCGAGTCAATAGCGAGTTATCGCTAGACGCGTGTTACGCGGTCGTTTGTGTCTCGCGCGCGGTTTCTATTTTGTCGTGCGCGGTTTCTATTTTGTCCTGTGTCGAACGTTCGACGTGTCGCAGGTGTGTGCAGCAGACCCATCAAGAACTCAAGGATGAGTTTGTGATGAAGAGCCCGAGCCTTGGTGTCAAGCCTCAAGTGATTTCGAAGCTTGCCAAAAGGGTACACCTCAAGATATTGAAGATAGTTACATTACTTTGTGTAGTGTAACATTTCACTTGGTGTAGGCCCTAGTGAAGGGTAGTTTCGAGACCCTTCGTGGTTGGGGACAGTGTGGCACTGTTCCACATCACTGTAACTCGGCTCTTGGGGTTTGTAGGAGCTGGGAGTCATTCCCAACTCGTAACTCTTCCTATCTTGTGTTCTAAGACTATAGTGGCTGCCATAGTACCGTTCGTTCAAACCGACGCTGTGTCGTCAATTCTTTATCAAATCGTGCAATCTAAATTGCTAATTGTAGACGACGTGAAGACGCTCCAGATCCAATTTGAATCAAGTCATTTGCAGCTGTGAGCAGAACGCTATCAACGTTTGAAGCCGCTGTGCAGAAATCCGTCTGTGCTCTCTATCTTTCGTTTTAGGCACATTCAAGCCTATTGTGACTATAACAACCCTTTCTCGCCTCTGTTTCCTACCGTGCACGCAAACGAACTGCAGAGCTAGCCACGGTCGAGCAAGGACCGCGGTGCCCAGGAGCTAGTGGGCACCGACATTCTGCTGTAGTCAACCAAGTTTCCAGCTAAGCCGGCCATGTTGTCATGCCAGACAAACAGACCGAGTTGCGACGGTGGCGCTGCCTAGAAAGAAACTGTAATACTGGCCAATGGTGGCCCACGGGTGTGCCAGCACAGTCGGGAATCCCAGGTTACGGGAAAGGGGGGGTGGGTGTATTAGGGGGGGTGGGGGGGGGGGGGGGGGGGGGGGGTAGGATACTCGGTACAGGGTAAAACCCGTTACGGGAATCGGGAACCCTGAGGCATCAGTGTGCCTTACACAAATACTCTGGCACATCAGGGTAAACCTATCTCCCAAAAAATCTACCCTAGGCCATCAGTGTGACTATCAAAAACCACCCTGATCATCAGGGTATCAGGGTGATTTACACTCTTAGAATTTGCCCTGTTTCCCATCTCATATGTTTAGCTAATGTATGAGATAGTGTCGTTAGTTGCGTGCTTTTCCCTGCTATTTGTGATAAAGAGGCTAGCTTGTGGAGTTGCTTATCTTCTACAGCCATTCTCTTCATTTTCTCAGCTTGTTTCTTCTAAGCTTGTTTCTACTCTTTGCATTCGATGCTTGTGTTTTTGTTATTGCAGATACTGGCTCATTGGTGGGATGGAAACATTTTTTCGTACAACTTGTAGTGCAATTGTTGGAGTTCATTATAATTTTGAGTAATTGTTTGATTTGTTTCATTTCTGTTTGTACTATGCTTCTTGTTGCTGATACAACCAAAGGATCCAGTAGATAGGATAGGATCTGTTAAGTTTGAGAGGAGACAAAGAAGTCTCTGTAGTGACCTTGTTGAATAATAATTGAAAGAGAACAAGATGATTGAAAGATAGGAGTACAAGAGATTAAATAGAAATCTAGCTAGCCATGTATTCTAAGGGGTACATTCCCTTATTAACTGTATTGCATAGCTACAGTAACCGCGACTGTTGCTATCCTCGACAGTTACCATGTTGCAGTGAATTAACTATCGCGCGGTTACTGGATCGTCAAAGGTCACGACCGTTGACTTCCTCAGACGGTTGACCTTCGGGTGACCCTCGACATTCCGCATGCTCTATATCAGCTATTGCGGTACTGGTACAGTGGAGCAGCTTCGGGAATGCTTTATATAACCTTTCGGTTGTTTCAACACTCCCCTTCATTCCTGAAGGTGGGCCACGTGGGATTTCTTGGTGATCCCGCAGAGGTCGGCGCAGCGTTGGTACTGCTGACGTGGCAGCTTCTTTGTCAGGAAATCAGCTGCCATGTCACCGGTCGGGCAGTACGTCAGCTTGACTCTCCCCTTGTCGATTTCATCCTTCACGAAGAAGTAGCGAAGGGCGATGTGCTTGGTGCGATTGACGAAGCCGGGCTTGTTCGCGATCTTTATCGCGCTCTGATTGTCGCAGAGTAACGTGAAGTGCCCGTTCATCGTCACTTTCGCCTCTTGCAGGAGCTCCATCAGGTACAGTCCTTCGCGAACAGCTGCGCTAGCTGCGATGAATTCTGCTTCTGCTGACGAAAGAGTGATGAGTTCCTGCTTCTGAGAGTTCCAGGAGATGAGTCCCGCAGGTTGGAGTTGAAAAATGAATCCTGTGCGGGAGCGTCGGTTGTCAACATCTCCAGCGTGGTCGGCATCTACGTAGCCATGGAGCTGTAGAGTAGCTGTGAGGTTAGCTTTGTAGGTGAGACCGACGTCGGGGGTGGAGATGAAGTACTGTAGTGCTCGGCGTAGATCCTGTAGATTCTCCCCTTCAGGTCGCTTCAGGTACTGTGCGAGCTGGCTTGCAACGTAGGAGAGATCGGGCCGGCACGTGACGGCGGCGAACAGGAGACATCCCAGCTGCTGCTGATAGAGACGATGGTTGTCGGGAGAGATCGGTGTGGTGTCTGGCTCGTGGTTAGGAGGAGGAGTGTGATAGGGGGTGGTGAGGTTGATCGGTGCGATGGCGAATCGCTTCGCGAGTGTTTCGGCGTACTTGGCGGCGGAGAGGTGAATGGAGGAGGCGGACTGAGTCACATTGAGGCCGAGACACTGTGTGACGTTGTGGTTTACTGTCACCTCCAGCTTCTCCTTGATGTCAGCCTCAAACTGGTCCAGCAGCTCCGTGTCGTCGCGGGTGTAGAGAAGGTCGTCGACGTAGGCGACGAGGAGGATGAATTTCCCGCGCGATTCCCGCCTGTACATTCCGAGGTCGTGCGGCAGCTGAGTGAAGCCGAGCTCAAGGAGGACGGAATGGAGGTACTGCTGCCACAGACGAGGTGCCTGCTTGATTCCGTAGAGGGATTTTTGGAGGAGGCACACGGCGCCATCGTTTTCTTCGAATGCGTGCGGCTGCTCGACGAAGATTATGGCATTGACGGGAGCGTATAGGAAGGCGCTGCCAACGTCGATTTGCCGGAGCGGTCGCTGTTTGATGGCGGCGATGCAGAGGAGAATGCGCACCGAGGTGTGGCGGCCGACTGGAGCGTAGGTGAGAGTAAAATTCACCAGGTGCGTTTGCTCAAATCCCCGCACCACCCAACGCGCCTTGTACTTGTCGACCGAGCCATCTGCGAGAGTTTTGATGCAAAAAACCCATTTGCCGCTGAGAATTTTTCTCCCCTTTGCCGATGACCGAGGGACTAGCTTCCAGGTGCCACGTTTCTTCAGCAACGCGATTTCGGCGGCCATGGCTGCTCTCCATTTTTCACTGTCGGGGCCAGACAGGGCTTGGCGGACGGTGGTTGGTTCCTTGGGCGAGGTGTGGCGAACAGTGACGGCGAGGCCGAGAACGCGGAGACCGGTTTTGTTAGACTTTTCGTAGTGAAGGCGGTCGTAGTCGTGGAAGCTGGTAACTTGACCACGTCGTCATCGCTGTCGTTGCCGAGGCGGAGGGTATCCTGCGACGTGTTGGGTTGTGGTAACTCGGCATCAGGCGATCGGCGCGCCTCACTGTTGTAGTCATGAGCCTCGCGTGTTATATCGTTAGGATCGGGTTGGTGTAGAGGTACGAATATCGGAGTCCCGAACTGGCTTGTGAGGGGGATGCTCGGAGCGGATTCCAGTGGGGTGACATCAGGTGCGTCTGCATCCTCGGCCAGGTCAGCTTCGTCGTGTGACGTGGCGAAGCTGCGGTGGCCCTCGAAGAGCCTCTCGGGCAGTTTGTCGGCTTCCTGGTGCTCCTTGAAAAGGGGCAGAGTCAGCTTCTCGTAGAAGATGCAGTCACTTGATTTCGTCACCTCGTGTGTCGCGTAGTCCAGCACGATCCACGTCTTGAATTCCTTTTCGATCCCGAGGTGGATGCCCCATCGTGCTCGGTCAGCAAATTTTCTGGTTCTCGCAGTGTGGGGTCTGTACTGTACCATGCAGCCAAACACCCGAAGCAGGCGTGTATCTGCTTTTCTGCCCGTCCATGCCCGGTAGGGAGAGTTGTTGTTCTCGAGGCTTCGCGAGGACAGCAAGTTGTGCAGCCGAACAGCGTGATTCATCGCAAACGGCCAATATTTTGTTGGGATGGCCGACTGCTTCATCAGAGCCCTCATCCGCGTGGCGAGGCTTCTGTTTGTCCGTTCTGCTATCCTTGCTGTTGGTGAGCGTAGGGCAGGGACACCAGGTGCTCAATCCCCTTCTGCTTGAAGAGCTCCTTGAACTCGTCTGAGAAGAACTCCAGGGCTCCGTCTGTCTGCCAGGCTTTGAGTTTTAGACCGGACTGTCGTTCAGCCCGCTTCATCTACGCAATGAAGCACTCGAAGGCTAGCGACCTGCAGTCGGTGTTGACGGCCCATACGTAGCGCGTACATGCGTCGATGAAGGTCAGTGTGTACTGCTCCCCATCGAGCCCTTCCTGGCTGAGCACCATAAAGTTGCTGTAAACCTTGTCCAGCGGCTTGTAGCGTTCGTACCCTGGGGGCAGATCGGGGAACGGCTGGTGGTTGAGCGACGCGGTTGGACAGACGATGCACGACGGGTTAGGCGAGTCCGCGGTGAGGGAACCGTCTCGTGGAAGGAGGAGCGCTTCGTTGTCGAAGACTCCGGCCTTGAGCGAGTTTTTTAGCGTAGCGTGGGAGGGATGTCCGAGCCGTTGGTGCCATGTTCCTGGGTCCGCACGGTAACCGACTGTCTTTTGATAATATTTTTGTCGCGCTGCTTCGTCGTTTGCCTCCCCTTCAGGTCCTGCGTCGGCGACGTTGTCGGTATCGGCAGTGAGCGCGCGAATTGCTTTTTGCTCCAGAAGCGCGCCGGGAATACCGATGATGTCGTCGGTGTCGCCGGCTTCGACTTGGTCTCCGGTAACGAGCAGGCACTGGTTGGGCCACTCCCGAACTGGGAGTCCCGTCATGGGGATTCTGAAGTAACTGTATTCAGCGCCGATGACCTCAATTTCTTGTGGTCCTTGTACTGGCGGCTCCAGCTCCTCGGTAGGTTCGGGTAACTCCGTTGGTTCTCCCATAAATTCGTAGGTCTCCTCTTCTTCTGACTCTTCTGGCATTGGCTCGGGTGTATCAGGGGCGTATTGATCTGGGAGAGGTGGACCTCCCCAGCAGGTGCCGCGAGTTGCCCAGTATGGGTCAACGACGGCGACTTCCGCAGGAGGAAAACCAGCTGCTTCGACGTGCCCTTGTTCTGCTTCGGCCGAGGTGACCCATCCTCCTCCGGCGCCCCATGTGTCTCCAGCTGTCTCTACTTCTCCGACTGCTTCTCCTTCTGTTGTGCCAACTTCCTCTGCTTGGGCAGGGGGAGTCCCCCAGCCGGTCGCGCCAACTTCTCCCGTTGAAACGGCGCCCCACCCGCTTGCGGCTGCTTCTTCTGGAGTTAAAACTTCTCCCCAGGATCCGAGCGCGGGCTCGGAAGTGTTCCAGCCCGTCCAGCGTGTCTCCGTCGTCTTGTTTTCTTCGGTTGGTTGTGTTGCAGGTCCTGACGTGCCGCTGTCTTCTTCCATTGTGGCAGGTTCGGTTTCTGCAGGGTTGGAGGTCGAGGCGGTCGGAACGGTGCGCAAGCGCAGAAGGCCGTCGGTGGCAGGTCGCTCGAGATCCATCTCGTCGGGATGTGACCATGTTGGCGGTTCCGTGGGAGTTGTTTTCAGCAGCAGTGTGCGGTGGGAATCGCCGGTGGTGCCCTGAGCCGAAAATTGCAGCACGAAGACTCCATCGTCATCGATCGCCTTTCCGATGTAAGTTTCGTTGTGGAAGAGCTCGAAGGTCTTCTCCCTCCGATTGCTGCGAATGTCGATTCCGCACCGCATGAGTTGAGCTGATGAGAGTAAGTTGTATTGTAGGTCAGGTGCGACGAGGACGTCTCCGATGTGAATAGTGAACTTCGTGTCATTGGCCTCGAGGTAGATTTCGCCAATCTCATATGCCTTCATTTTTCCGTTGTTGGCGGCGGTGATTTCGCAGGGTCGACGCATACGGCGTGAGTTGCTGATGAACTTTGGCGATCCCACCATGTGTTGTCCGCAGCAACTGTCGAGGTACCACGTGTCCAGATCCTCGTAGCACTGGCGGGCGAGGTTGGCGATCTTGGGTGTGACGATGCGATCAAAGTCGCCGGTGTACGGTGAGAGGGCGAAATATCTGTTTGCAGAAATGCTCGGCGGTGATTCCAGAGTAGGAGGAGGGAGCTCGAAGTCAGGAGTAATGTCTGAGGGGCAAGTGGACCAGGTAAAGACTGTTGAATCATTGTCTCGACTGGGCGCAACGGGGTTGATGGGATTGTCGCGAGCGAATGTTACTCGATCCCAGTAACGGAACCCTCTGTTGTGGCGAGCCATGCAGCTTATGATTGTCCCTTTTCCTTTGTCCTTCGCCGTGATGAGTGCAGGAGATTGAGAAGTGCTGGCGACGGACGGAGGCGACACAGTGGAGGTTGTGGCGAAAGGCTTTGTCTGTGCCGATGGTTGTTGGTTGGAGGCGTTGCGCCGCTCGTCAGCGGCCTGACGCTTGTAGCACTGGTCGATAGTGTGGCCAGACTTCTTGCAGTATTTGCAGAAAGCTCCCTTCTTTCCGCGTTGCTCCCTTTGTGATGCTCCTGTGTAGACGACTAATTTCTCCCGTTTGACATTCTTCTCGTTGTACAGGTCGATTTCCTTCTGCTCCGAAAGAAGCGTGGCGCACAGAGCCGACTCCGATATGGTTGCTCTGGCGCGAAGGAGTGACTGGCACTGTCGCCAGTCGGGGCCGAGGCCAGAGATGACCATCGAGATGAACATGTCGTCGGGGACAGTCCCACCGCATTTCTTGATTTGGTCGCGCAGATTGCGGCACCTGTTGACATACGGTCCCGCTTTCTCCCCTTGCTTCATTTTAACCGAAGTCAGCTGGCTGAGCAGACGACTCATCGTAACTGGATATGTTGCCATGTATGAGTTGCGCAGGTGTTCCCAGAACGCGTGCGCGGGAGCCCATTCCGTCTTATAAGGACGAATGCCAAGCTGTTCTTCAGGTGAGAGGTTGCGAAGGAGAGCGGGGTATGCGAGGAGAGATTCATGGTAGTATTGATGCTTCTCCTGGATGGTGCCGTCCGAAGGAAAAGGTAGGCTTCCGTCGTAGTACATCCAGATCTGAGCGGTTGTCGCGAGAAGCTCGAATTCGAAACTCCACGTGTAGAAATCCTTTCCGTCGAAAGGAATTGAGGTCTTCAATTTTGAAGTCAATACAAATTTGGTTTGCATTGAAGCGATGTCTGACTGTGAGCGTTGTGGGTTGTCTTGTGCAGGAGCTGACCCTTGACGATTGTCGAAGGTGAAGGATCTCTCGGAGTTGACGCGGCGGTCTTCTCCAGGAAGAGGAAGTCCAGCAACGCCACGTGCGTAGCTTGAGCCGTCAATGCTCATTGCTTGATGGCTTTCAAGGGCGTTGATGCGTGCGACTAGCTCCTCAACGACAGCGGCGCTGACGGAGGTCACCGCTGATGGCGCGTTAGCCGTTGCTGGTGGTGGGCCCGGTGAGTCTGCAGTAGCTTTTCCTTCAGGAGCCATAGTATTGCAGACTTTGAGGTGTAATGATTAACTTTATAAAAGGATTGTTCTGAGAAGAACGAAGACTTTGACGGATCCTATAATCCACTCTAGCTCTCATACCATGCCGATACAACCAAAGGATCCAGTAGATAGGATAGGATCTGTTAAGTCTGAGAGGAGACAAAGAAGTCTCTGTAGTGACCTTGTTGAATAATAATTGAAAGAGAACAAGATGATTGAAAGATAGGAGTACAAGAGATTAAATAGAAATCTAGCTAGCCATGTACTCTGAGGGGTACATTCCCTACTGTATTGCATAGCTACAGTAACCGCGACTGTTGCTATCCTCGACAGTTACCATGTTGCAGTGAATTAACTGTCGCGCGGTTACTGGATCGTCAAAGGTCACGACCGTTGACTTCCTCAGACGGTTGACCTTCGGGTGACCCTCGACATTCCGCATGCTCTATATGAGCTATTGCGGTACTGGTACAGTGGAGCAGCTTCGGGAATGCTTTATATAACCTTTCGGTTGTTTCAACACTTGTTGCAATCGTAATGCATGTCTGCATATTTCAAAGGTGTATCTTGCCGATCATCGTCACAAAAGGTTGAGTGGCGCCCCACTATGACAGTGAAGCGATTTTCAGCTGGACTTGATCGGTGTAGGTGTTTCTTTGGGATTTGCAGACTGTATTGAGTTGTCACGGTTTTGTTTAGACTGCTGACTTCCCCCCCATGCTAGGCTGGGGAAGCGGTAGTATACATTTTTTATTCTTTAACTGATCAAATATTAGTTCGTTCAAATTCAGACTACGAGACATATTCATCAATTCAATTGATGAATATGCTTACGTCTCGTGTATACTAGATGGTATACACAAGGAGAAATACAATGATCGTTTGGTTGATCGGTCATTTCAAAGTAGCTCAAATATATGTAGATGACTAATTTACAACAGAAAGACGTGGAGTGGTCATGACCAGTTAAGTTATTATGAAGCACAATCAAGTTTGGCATATAAGATATGATTATCAACTTTGTCCATAGTTCTCTTCTTTATATTTAACAAAAAATTTAGGTTATTATAAAAAATCAGTTAAAAAAAAAACTAGGTCCAGTCGATTGCAATAGGTTGCTCCGCAACCCAAAAAAAGGAAGTTTGTTTCTGCATCACAGGAATTGTGGTACCACAGCAGAGACAAACCATAAGTAGGCCTTCCTTCTTCAGTTTGTCATGTCAATAGATAATTCAGTGAGTACCGTACAGGAGCCGAGCGAATGAGTAACCAACAGCAGGCGGACTAAGGTGCAAGACCAGTGACAGTACTACGACAGCCCTTCCTGGCGTGAACCCATGCAAGTTGGCCGCTGGGGAGCTCTACCAAACACAATGTGTCGCTCCCTGCCTGCCCTCCCTGATCATCGTTGAATGGGCGTCGTCACAATACCATCCCTTGCATCACCATCACTTACACCAACACTATCACCACCAGCAGCAGCAGCACCCATGACCATGCAATGACCACCACCATGACCATGGTCATGACCATCACCATCATCATCATCCACCACAGGAGCATCCAGCACCAGCGCCTTAGCATAAATGATCTCCCTTGAATCCGAGTCCGATACGAACAGCCCCTCAAAGCTGGTGGTGTGCGTCGCATCGCATCAGACCACCATCATCACCATCACCATCACCATCACCATCACCATCACTATCACCATCACCAGCACCACTGTCATCATCTCATCTCTGCATCTCCATCACCATCCACCCCCTCCCCATCCTCCACAGGAGCATTCAGAGCCAGCGCCTCGGCATAAATCATCTCCCTTATAATCTCATCCGATAAAAACGGCCCCTCAAAGTCAAAGTGAAACGGCTCGTCACACGCTGGCTCGTCGTTGATGTCGTGAAGCGTGGCGAGATAGGGGTGACAGAGTGCCTCCTCAACTGAGTGGGGGGAAGGGCGAGGGGGGGGGGGGGGGGGGGGGGGGGGAGGCAGGAAAAATTCAGAGGAAGGAAAGGGTTCGTCACACGCTGACTCGTCGTTTATGTCGTGAAGGGTTGCGAGGTAGGGGTGACACAATGCTTCTTCCACTAGGGGAGTGGCAGGGAAGGCAGGGAAAGAAGCAGGAAAGAATTGGAGGAAGTGGAACGGCTCATCGCATGCTGGCTCGTTGTTGATGTCGTGGAGGGTGGCGTGGTAGGGATGGCACAGTGCTTCTTCCACTGGGGGAAGGGAGATGGGGAAGGGGAAAGAAGGCCGGAGCCGTTTAGAGCCATGGAACGGCTCGGCACACGCCGGCTCGTCGTTTATGTCGTGCAGTGTGGCTAGATGGGGATGGCACAGTGCCTCCTCCACTGGGGGGAAGGGAGATGGGGAAGGAGTGAAGGGGGAGATGGTTAGAGGAAGGAATGGCTCAAGGCTTCACACACGCACATGTGTCTTGGCAGCCCAGCTCGGCCACTCTCACCTGTGACATGCATCAGCAGCCCAGCTCGCCCACTCTCACCTGTGACATGCATCAGCAGCCCAGCTCGCCCACTCTCACCTGTGACATGCATCAGCAGCCCAGCTCGCCCACTCTCACCTGTGACATGCATCAGCAGCCCAGCTCGCCCACTCTCACCTGTGACATGCATCAGCAGCCCACACAGCCTTCACCTGTGATGCGCTTGAGGGGGCCCAACGTGAGGGCAGCTCTTAAGGGGGTCCAACGTGAGGGCAGCTCTTAAGGGGGTCCAACGTGAGGGCAGCTCTTAAGGGGGTCCAACGTGAGGGCAGCTCTTAGGGCGTATCTTCACTTCGGGTCATGGCACTGTTTGGGTCATCCGAGATTCTTGGACAACCAATAAAGCGCATTTTAGCTACACTTCTGCAATATCATTGGTTCCCTCATGACCCAAAGTGTACAGTGATGACCCAAACAGTGCCATGACCCGAAGTGAAGATACGCCCTTAAGGGGGTCCAACGTGAGGGCAGGTCTTAAGGGGGTCCAACGTGAGGGTAGCTCTTAAGGGAGTCCAACATGAGGGTAGCGCTAGCGCTTGAGCAGCGCTCACCTGTGATTCTCAACACAGGCTACATATGCATGCACATGCGCCTGCCATGGAACCTAGCCCAGCACCCACAGCCCTAACCTGTGATGCGGTTGAGCGGGTCCAACATTGAATCGATGTCTCCTCAGCATTGAATCGATGTCCGGGGCGAGAGGCTGCTTGGGGTTGAAAAGCAGCAAGCAAGCAGTGTCTCAACAGCCCGCCCTGCCCATTCTCACCAGGGATGCGCTCGAGAGCATCGAATGAGTATCCCCGACATGCGGTCGATCGCAACAGGCGGTAGGTGCGGGTAGCGCTGTGCAAGGGGCTGCTTGGGATAGAAGGGCAGCGATCGAAGAGTGTCCCACCAGCCCGCCCTGCCCATTCTCACCTGCGATGCACGTCATGGCTTCACAAGCACACACTTGTGCCCTAACAGCCACCCTTCCTCACCTGTGATGCACGTCACGGTTTCACAAGCACGCACATGTGCCCAACCCTTCCTCACCTGTGATGCGTTTAAGAGGATCGAATGTGAGCATCCTCGACATCAAATCGATGGCTACAGGCGGCAGGTGCGGGTAGCGTTGCGCGAGGGGCTGCTTGGGGTAGAAAGGCAGCGAGCGGATGTAGCGCCGTGCGTTGTCTGATTGGAGGAACTCAATGTCTGACTCGTCTGGGGAACCCAGGGACTGCAAGGGAGGGTAGAGGGGAGATGGAAAGGGTGGAGGGAAATGGACAGGAAGGGTGTGAAAGGAGGTCTAGGAGGAAGGAGGAAGGGCAGCAGGCGGATGCAGCGTCGTGCGTTGTCTGATTGGAGGAACTCAAAGTCTGACTAGTCTGGGGAACCCAGGGACTGGGGAAGAGGGGTGAGGAGGGGGAGGCGCGGGGAGGGGGGGGAAGGGGGAGAGGACAAGATGACGAGGTTATGGCATAGGTAACCCGTACACCTTACCTTAATAGCATTGTAACTTTCAACACAATTAACTCACCTTGGTGATGAGCCTAAGCTGTTCCACATAGTCCTTCCCCAAGAACAGCATGACGTGACATGGTAACAACGTAACAGAACACAAGTTTAACTCACCTTGGTGATCAGCCTGAGCTGCTCCACATAGTCCTTCCCCGGAAACAGCGGCTCGCGATTCAGCAGCTCCATGAAAATGCATCCTACCGACCACACGTCGATGGCTGCTGTGTACGTCTGGCGTTTGGGTAAAAGAGCGGGTTGAGAGCGGTTCAGAGTGGTTACATTGCAGTTACAGACAAACAGCTCCATGAAAATGCATCCTACTGACCACACGTCGACGGCTGCTGTGTACGTCTGGTGTTTGGGGAGAGGAGGGGGTTGAGAGGAGTTTGAAGCGGTTGTGGTGTTGGCCCCTAACATCAGCGATTCAGCAGCTCCATGAAGATGTATCCCACCGACCACACATCAACGGTTCAAAGACAGGGAGGGACAATGACAGGGAGGGTGCGTCTGGTAGGGAGGGACAATGACAGGGGTTGAGAGCGGTTCAAAGCGGTTACGGCTAGGGACACGAACAAGTCACTTCAGCAGCTCCATGAAGATCCACCCCACCGACCACACATCGATCGCTGCTGTGTACGTCTGATGATGAGGGGGGGGAGGGGGTTGAGAGAGGTTCAAAGCGGTTACGGCTAGGGACACGAACAAGTCACTTCAGCAGCTCCATGAAGATCCACCCTACCGACCACACATCGATCGCTGCTGTGTACGTCTGATGATGAGGGGGGGGAGGGGGTTGAGAGCGGTTCAAAGCGGTTACGGCTAGGGACACGAACAAGTCACTTCAGCAGCTCCATGAAGATCCACCCCACCGACCACACATCGATCGCTGATGTGTACGTCTGATGATGAGGGGGGGGAGGGGTTGAGAGCGGTTCAAAGCGGTTACGGCTAGGGACACGAACAAGTCACTTCAGCAGCTCCATGAAGATCCACCCCACCGACCACACATCGATCGCTGCTGTGTACGTCTGATGATGAGGGGGGGGAGGGGTTGAGAGCGGTTCAAAGCGGTTACGGCTAGGGACACGAACAAGTCACTTCAGCAGCTCCATGAAGATCCACCCCACCGACCACACATCGATCGCTGCTGTGTACGTCTGATGATGAGGGGGGGGAGGGGGTTGAGAGCGGTTCAAAGCGGTTACGGCTAGGGACACGAACAAGTCACTTCAGCAGCTCCATGAAGATCCACCCCACCGACCACACATCGATCGCTGCTGTGTACGTCTGATGATGAGGGGGGGGAGGGGGTTGAGAGCGGTTCAAAGCGGTTGTGGTGTTGGCCCTCTGACATCGGCGATTCAGCAGCTCCATGAAAATGCATCCCACCAACCACACGTCAACAGCGGCTGTGTACGTCTGGGGGCAATGATAGGGATTGAGAGCGGTTCAAAGAGGTTGCAGATGTAACAAGTCGTTCAGGATAACATTCGATTCAGCAGCTCCATGAAGATGCACCCCAGACCACACGTCAATGGCCTCTGTATATGTCTGACGGGAAGAATGATAGGGGTTGGGAGCGGTTTAAAGCGGTTGTGATGTTGGCCCCTAACATCGCCGATTCAGCAGCTGCATTTGGACAAGATACTAGACTACTCCAGCAAGACAGTAGCTTAGGGAAAATTCTTCAGCACTACAGCAGAAAGAAGGTTAAAGTGGGTGCGACCGAACGGAAGAAGATTCAAGACAACTCAGAACCCAGCTCACAGGGCACACGTCATTGGCTGTTGAGCATACTTTCATCAATTTTGACAATCTCTAGAGTAATCTGGAGACCACTACTGCTGACTTGGCAGCCAACCACTGCTGACCTAGCAGGCTAGCGCCTGAAAGGCAACTGGTGCTGACCTGGCAGTTGAGCAGCAGCTCAGGAGCACGGTACCATCTGGTTACCACATACTCGGTGAGAAAGTGCGCTTCTTGCACGGACCTGCAGAGTGCGCGAGCAGGGGGGGAAGGGGAGAAGGGGAGACGGGGGAAGGGGAGAATGGGAGAACGGGAGAAGGGGTGAAGGGGAAAAGGGGAGTAGCGGAGAAGGGGAGAAGGGGAGAAGGGGAGAAGGGGAGAAGGGGAGAAGGAGGAGATGGGTGAACAAGTGTGGCCTTCTGGTGAGGAAGTGAGCATAGGCCTCCAGAGTGTGCGAGAATAGGGGAACGAGAAGAAGTCGGCGAATACTTGAGATCGTACCATCTGGCTACCACTTAGGCAATCATCAATTCGCAAACATGCCCCTACCCCTCCCTCCCTCCCCACACCTTCACACACACACACACACACACACACACACACACACACACACACACACACACACACACACACACACACGCACCTCGCCTGACCAAAGTCGCTTATCTTGAGGTCACAGCTTGTAGTGAGCAATAGGTGGGTTAAAAGGCTTTGAAATGAGGCATGCCGTCCCCTCCCCACTCGACCCCTTCCCCTCCCCACTCGACCCCTTCCCCTCCCCACTCGACCCCTTCCCCTCCCCACTCAACCCCTTCCCCTCCCCGAGACTCCCCATACTTGTAACACATGCGCACACACGCACCTTGCAAGGCCAAAGTCGCATATCTTGAGGTCGCAGTTTGCACTGAGGAGCAGATTAGAGGGCTTCAAGTCCCGATGCAGCACGCTGGCACTGTGGATGTACTTCAACCCGCGCAATAGCTGGTAGAGGAAGTACTGTTGGTGGGGAGAGAGGGTGAGGGTAGTTGAGCGTGTGCGGAGAAGGATGTTAGAGGGCTGCGATGCAGCGTGCTGGCGCTGTGGATGTGCTTCAACCCGCGCAATAGCTGGTAGAGGAAGTATTGTTGGTGGGGAGGGGGGGCGATTGAGTGGGAAGAAGGACGTAAGAGGGGGGAGGGAGAGGAGCAGCAGGTTGGAGGGCTTTAAGCCATGGTGATGCAGCGCGCTGGCGCTGTGGATGTGCTTTAACCCGCGCAATAGCTGGTCGAGGAAATACTGCCAAGGGGGAAAGGAGGGGAAGCGGATGGTGCAGGGAGAGGGGGAGCAAAAGGTTGGAGGGGGCTGAATAACGCACCATCCGCATCTGTCAATGGATGCGGTTGAGAATCACGTTAAAAAAAGCACACTGGCGGCTTTTGAGTCGACTCAAAAGTCTTGGCGCCGTGGATGTACCTAGTATATGACACCTGGCAGTGCTCCTCTGACAGCATTTGTCCGGACTGAATGATCTGATGCATGTCCGTGTCCATCAGCTCATACCCCTGCATGGTGTATGGTGCATCCCTGGACATGCACCCACCCACCCGCCTGGCACATGCTCTTCCAATGGCATGTCCGTCATCTTGTTCACCACATAGATGCGGTTGAGAACCCGATCAAGCTCAGAAGACATACACCCCCTGCGCCCTCCAGCTACCCATTACCCAGGGCATGATGCACCCACGCACACACCTGGCAGTGCTCTTCAGACAGCATTTACCCCGATTGAATGATCTGATGCATGTCCGTGTCCATCAGCTCGTACACCACATACACTCACATGCTCGCTGTGTACCCTCTCCCCTACCCCCTCCTCACATACACATCAACACACCTGGCAGTGCTCCTCCGATAGTATTTGCCCTGACTGGATGATCTGGTGCAGATCCGTGTCCATCAGCTCGTACACCACATACATGCATGCAGAGTGCTTGAAGCAACCCCTTATCTTCGACACACACACCTGGCAGTGCTCCTCTGACAGCATTTGCCCCGATTGGATGATCTGATGCAGGTCCGTGTCCATCAGCTCGTACACCACATACACGTCGTTGAAGCTCGAGCGGTCAGGCGGAGGAATCACATCTCTTAGCGCGACCACCTATAAAGGGGATGGATGGATGGGAGGGTGGATGGATGGATGGAAGGAATTCACCAATAAACAAGCATGTCAAGCTCCTGCCTTAAAAGGCTACCAAAAGGTCAAGCTTCCTCACTCGCATTCTCACTCACCCATCTCCTTACCCACGTTCTCATGTTCAAGGTGCCAGAACTCACGTCTTCCTTCCCTCACTACCCCACTCACGTTCTCATGGTCGAAGTGCCGCAGCAGCAGCTTGATCTCTCGCAGGGTGCGCTTGGCGTCGATGTGATTGAAGATCACGATGCATCTACATCACATCATGTCGAGAACATGCACCTGCCTGCCCCACTCACGTTCTCATGGTCGAAGTGCCTCAACAGCTTGATCTCCCGCAGGGTGCGCCTGGCGTCAATGCAGTTGAGTTGAAGTGCCTCATTCACGTGACACACACACACCCACACCACACCGTGGGCTAAAAGCATGTGCTCACGTTCTCATGGTCGAAGTGCCGCAACAGCTTGATCTCTCTCAGGGTGCGCTTGGCATCGATGCGATTGTCAAACGCGTTTGAGATCTTCTTGATCGCTACCTCCTCTTCTGTTTCAATATCCACTGCTGAACTGTATGGGTGGAGGGGTGTGGATGGGTGTGGAGAGGTGTGGATGGGTTTATCGCATGAAGGGCGTTTGAGATCTTCTTTTTTGCCACCTCCTCCTCTGTCTATGTCCAATGCGGAGCTGCAGGCGTGGAGGGATAGGTATGGAGGGGTGTAAATGGGTATGGAGGGGTGTGGATGGGTGTCCATTACAGCGAAGGCGTTTAGATTCTTCTTGATCGCCACCTCCTCCTCCATCTCTATGTCCACCGCTGAGCTGCACGGGCAGACGGATGATTGGGGATGGGTGGATTGGCATGGATGGGTGCATGGATGGAACGGTGGGTTGACAGGCGTGCTACAGCCATCCTCCTCCTCTGTCAGCATGTCCACTGCTGAGCCGTGTGTGTGTGTGCGCAAGGATGGGCATAGAGCAGTGAGTCAGTGGTTGTGCTTCAAGCCTCCGTTCATCCATTCATCGCCACCTCCTCCCCTGTCAGCATGTCCGCTGCTGAGGTGCATGGCGCGTGGTGTGATGTGAATGACACACTTACGAATGCTCATCTATGGCTTCACAGATGCAAATCCGCAAACACAATCGGTGTGAATGGTTGTGAGTGGGTGGATGGGTGTGAAGAGGTGAATTAGACATCCCCCACCCACTCCCCACTCACCCCACTCCAATCGGCCGAATTGGCTTCACATATTTCGAAGACAGGTATGCCCGCAGATGTCGTATCGCGTGTAAGCGCCCCCATACAGCACCCACCACACACCACCCCACTCCCCACACACCAGACAACGCACTCCTTCCTCCCTACCCCCACCACTCCCCACTCACCACACAATGCCGTACGCCCCGCGTCCAATGGGCCGAATGGGCTTCACGTATTTAGCCGACACCTCAAAGATATGTCCGCAGATGTCGTATCGCGTGTAAGCGCCGCCATAGGTCGGCACCCCCACCACCTCTAGCTCATACTGCTGCGCCATTGGTGCCGGGGCCGCGCCGCCTGCCGCGGCGCCAAGTGGCGTGTGGAGATTGGTCGCTGTCGCCACGTCCATGGCTGCTGTGCTGACGTGGCACGGAGTGGGTTGGCATGGAATGGGATGGAATAGCGAAAATCGTCAGTCATGTGGGTAGGCGTGGCAAAGAATACGGCTCGTGCGCTGGACATAAATGTATTATCCTATTAGTGAATGTAATATGAAAGGGAAGGATGAGATGGCACGGGATGCAATAATCCAAGTTATGGTCACATGGGTTGGCATGGGTCTTGGCTTGATGTAAATGGATGGACAGCAGATGTGCTACTGATTGTTCTTCTCCTAAGCCACATAGCCATTTTCACTTTGTACTCGGATGGGATGCCAAGGCATGAATGGACGTGGCATGCTATAAGAAATGTCATGGCATGTCATACTCTTGGTGTGGCTTGATCACACCACACCATTCCACACCACACCACACCACACCACACCACACCACACCACACCGCACCACACTAATACCATACCGTGCCATGCCATGCCATGCCATCTCCTCCTGTGTCATATCATACCATACCATACCATACCATACCATACCATACCATACCATACCATACCATACCATACCATACCATACCATACCATACCATACCTGCCACACCATGCCATCCCACCCATGCCATGTCATGCCATACCAGACTCCTCTACCCTCATACCCGTTAGCATCTTGTACCTTTATCGAGTTTCTGCAGACGAGACAAGCGTGATCGCCGCTAGACCGCCGGGCGAACGCGGATCACGCGCCCTGACTCGCCGCCCATAACGCCGCGATTGACGGGGAATTGCTTCAAGCGGATTGGCGCATAAGTATTTTCCTAACGGACAGGATGCGCCGCACACTCTTTCTCGGAAACGCGCAAACGGGGTGTGCGGATGGCGCGCGGAAGCGGCGGAGGCGGGATGGGATGCGTCTGCTTCTGAGTCGACTCAAAAGATGGGGAGCGCGGAAGGGGCGGATGCGGGATGGGGTGCGCGGAAGGGGCGAAGGGGGGATGGGGTGCGCGGAAGTAACGGAGGATGGGATGCGCGGGGCGGAGGCGGGATGGGATGCGCGGAAGCGGCGTGGGATGGGCGTGCGGCACCCAATATGCCCAAATGGGCCTTGCGGGAGTGACGGGGGCGGGGATGGGACAGGGGAGGGGGAGTGGGCAAGGGGGGGGCGCGCGGAATCCGCTATCGAGGACGAGGACCAGGGGAGGACGCGGAAGCGGAAAGTTGCGGGGGAGGATGGAGCGGAGCGGGGAATCGAAGGCGTGGGGGAGGTGGAGGGTGGCGCGAGCTGTCGCGGAACAACGTGAAGCGCGAGAGGAGCGAGAGGAGCGAGAGGAGCGAGGGGCCCGAGCGGGAAAGTGAGGGCGATAAGGCAACTAGTGGAGGGCGAGGCGAACAGCGGCGGCAGATGAGAGGCGATGGGCCTTGATCGCGAGGGTTACTCGTGACCCGAAAGCGGCGACGATTTACGACATTTGCTCGTGGAGGGAAGAAACGATTATGGAATGTCTTTCTGCGCGGAAATTTAGGGCAGTCTTAGGTGGGAGGTAGGTTGTTGATGTTGGCAACAGGACCGTGATGCCTTTCGAGGCAAGGGAAGATTCGCGAAGCAGCCGAGTACCGTAACCGGACACCTGAACGAAAACTTCAACTGTTGTCGACAAAGTAAATTTCGTTCGCAATGTGCGAAATCCGTTTGCGAATTGACGTACGTGTTTGTGGTCTTCGCAAGTGATTGATTGGGCATGTGACGACGAGCCGCGAAATGGAAAAATCTGGCAACAGACGGTTGGATAACCAGCCTGTGGCTGAAATTCCGCAGGACGCTTGCTGGAAGTTTGCAAGCCGACAACTATGCCAACGGGCCCACTGCGATGAGTGTTGGGTGTTGAAATCCGCAATTAAACCGAAAGTCGTTAGTATAACTGCAACTGGCTTACGTTTCACTATATCATTTTTTAGCAAATACACTAGGAATGTAGGAGATAAACATTGCAGCTCAAACCTAGGCAGCGACCGCTGAAAGCTGCGAGCAAACGAAACACCAAAAGAGAAGAAACACATAGGAACAAGAAAAATGGGTGAACTGCAGAGCAGATGCTAAGCAAACCCTGCAACACCTAAACACTAAGGTGAATTGGGAAGCATTTAGGTACAAAGAAGCCACGAGGTTTGGAAGGGAAGGAGAGGGAGATCTAGTAGGGAAGGAAGAAAGTTCAGGGGAAGAGGGAGAAGCGGGGGGGAGGAAGGAGGGGGGGGGGGGGGGGGGGGGGGGGGGAGAGACTGGGGATGAGGGTGGTTGGGGGGAGAGAAGCGTGGAGGAAGGGAGAGAGGGAGGGAGCGAGTGGGAGCAGGAGTCAGAGTGACATCGGCGGTGAGTTGCCACAAGGGGGGGAGGCAAAACGCCTGGAGGAACGGAGAGGAGGGAGTGAGTGAGAGCGGGGGGCTACTGACATTGGCGGTGAGTTGCCACAAGGGGGGGAGGCAGGGGAAGCAAAACGCCGGGAGGGATGGATGTAGGGAGTGAGTGGGAGCTGGGGGCTACTGACATCGGCGGTGAGTTGCGAGGCGAGGGCGTCGTGGAAGCCGAGCTGGGCGAGCAGCTTGTGGCCGGCAGACTCGCGCTGCTCCCAGATGCCCAGCAGGATGAGCGCCGTTGAGATCTCCCCCGTCCGCCCTGGTGGGTCGCAGCACGGTCAGGGGTGGTGGTTCGGGGCATTGCAGAGAGGTGATGTGGTGGGGGAGTGTGATGAGAAGAGCTGGAAGAGCCTGAATGGTCTGTGCCTCTTTGCTTTGACATGTCTCGAAACAAGGTCGCTATCACGCAGCTGGGCGAGCAGCTTGTGGCCGGCGGGCTCCCGCTGCTCCCAGATGCCCAGCAGAATGAGCGCCGTCGAGATCTCCCCCGCCCGCCCTGCTTGCGCAAGATGAGGGGGATGGTTGCAGGTGTGGTTGGGGGCATGGCAGAGCGTGGTTTGTCGTGGGAGGAGGGGGGAGAGGCAAATGGGTTGGGAGACTGATGGTGTGGTTGGGGGCATGGCAGAGCGTGGTTTGTTGGGAGACAAGGGGGGAAAGGCGAATGGGTTGGGAGTCTGATGAGAGGAGCTCCAGAGAAGCAGTCAGTGCCTCTTCTGTGCGAGAGTGAGTGTGGGGAGGCACGAAGCATTGAAGCCTGAGTGCACGAAGCTGAACGAAGAAAAGCTTGACAACGGCCCACTGCACTGTGGTGATTGCACGTTCGGTAAGGGACAAATGCAGGAGAAGGCACGGGGCATCCAGCAGGGAGACCAGGCAGGCAGGCGAGGCAGGGGAGACAAGAGACAAAGGCAGAAGACAGGAGATCACAGCATGTCACAGGGCGCAGCCCAATGCGTCGAGCTCCTTGTGCTTGGCAATGGCCCACTGCAGCGCGGCCACCACCGGCTCAGTGAGAAAGATACTCAGAAACTCACAGCCCAACGCACAGCCCAACGCACAGCCCAACGCACAGCCCAACGCACAGCCCAACGCACAGCCCAACGCACAGCCCAACGCACAGCCCAACGCACAGCCCAACGCACAGCCCAACGCACAGCCCAACGCACAGCCCAACGCACAGCCCAACGCACAGCCCAACCCACAGCCCAGCCCACAGCCCAACGCACAGCCCAACGCACAGCCCAACCCACAGCCCAGCCCACAGCCCAACAGAACGCACCGAGCTCCTTGTGCTTGGCGATGGCCCACTGCAGGGCAGCCAGGGCGGGCTCAGTGAGCGGCGGGTGCTCGGCACTGAAATAGTACATGTCGGCCTTCCCCAGCAGCTCCACCGTCCTCACGCGCAGGTCCATCAGCTTGATGCCATTGGCACGCATGAAGCGCGCCCCGTAGTTGGTGCCTGGTGGGAGCACCAAGCAGCACGCAGCAGGTGTGTGTGAGAGAGTGGGAGGGAGTGGGGAAGGGAAGTCGAACAAGGGGTGCTCGGCACTGAAGTAGTACATATCGGCCTTCCCCAGCAGCTCCACCGTCCTCACCCGCAGGCCCATCAGCTTGATGCTGTTGGCGCGCATGAACCGTGCGCCGTAGTTGGTGCCTGGGGAGAACAGAAGAGATGTGTGTGAGTAGGGACGGGGAGGGAGGGGTGTAGGAAGAGGGAAGGGAATAGGTATGCGTGAAGGAGAGAGCATTCCAGTGAGCAGCGCCTCTCTGCCAGTGCTGGGTTCACTCGAAATTGCTTTATAGGGTTTCACGGTAACCAGTGCTATCAACAGCAATGCCAGCATTCAGCAAGCATACCCAGTATGCACATTCTTCTCATGAGAAGAAGTCACAAATCGGTACCCCTAATGAGCACGCCCATAAGCAGCGCCTTCGTGCCATGCGAGAGTCGTGCTTGAGAGCTTGCACCCACCCACTGTTGTATGGTGAACAGTTAACAGTGGTATAAGCAGTAACTGAACCCCACAGTGAGCATGGAAGGCATTCACAGAACAGCACTCACCTTCTGTGAGCATGCCCATCAGCAGCGCCTCCGTGCCAGTGGTGGGGTACTTGAGCTTCCGAGCCTCCAGCTCCGCCATGCCGAACGTCTTGATGGCCCGAGCGGACCAGCTGGTTGGTCGGGAGGGAACAATGAGGGAGCGGGAAGAGGGACACGGAGAAGAACAAGGGTGGCAGGTGGGACAGGACGGGTAGTGTGATCACTCCAAGGTACTCAAGCTGTACCGTACCGAGATCTGAGTCACATCTGAGGATTCTCAAACAGGGATAATGTGGCTGCTGGGTGGGACTGACGTTGAGGCCACTCGAAGGGAGAGGGGGGAGACAGCACGGAGACAGGGTGGCGGCCTCCCCGCTTCCGGGGGGGAGGGGGGGACACGGCACGGGGAGAGAGGGTGACAGCATAGGGACAGGGGTGAGAAAGGACAGGGAGAGGGGGGGGGCGCATGGGGGAACGAGGATGCATGCCATACCATGCCATACCATGCCATGTCATGCCATACCATGCAATGTATGTAGCACAGGCTATTACATGTCTGCCACCCCATGTCAATCTACCCCATGCGCACCCCATCCCATGCCAGGTGCAGCATATCCATGCCACCCCATGCTATCCCATGCCATGCGCTGCCATCCCAACCCATCCCAATCTATACACACGAGAACCCATGCCATCCCACGCCATCCTTTGTGACACATGCAATGCCGGGCCATGCCAGGCCAGAAACGCCATATCAAGGATGACATGCCATGCCATGACGCGGCATGACGTGGCATCAAGTCGGCAGGAACGTGTGATGAAGCCTGGGACAGTGACGGTGGCAGATGGCATGTGGAACTTACTTCCTGCAACCAGGAACATGTGAAATCACACAGTCATACACGGAGGAAAGAAAAGGGAGAACATTGATGGATGAAGCACCTGATGGTGAAAGGACGGAAGTTTGATCTGATGAGAGGGCATTGGACTTGTGCGAACCCAATAGTGAGCCGTGGGCGAGACTACTGAGGATGAGAGTACAGACGTCCCATAAACAAGAGCAATGGACAAGTACTAGGCAATGGTTAACCATGAGAAGTACGAACCCAATGGTGTGCGTGGTTAAGGCAACTGATAGGCGCGCTAATGCTAATGCACGCGGGACTACCAGCGGCAGGGTTCAATAAAGCAAACGAGGCCACTGAAGCAAGCCAGTCCTCTCATCTCATCTTCGGAGTACTAAAGGAATTTGCTGACTACGCCTTTAAAATTTTCTCGGAGCACATCCGACACCCGTGAGACTCAGTCGAGCAGACGAGGCCACCCCAATAAGCCATTCGTAACCCCGAAACCTAATCCGTGGTATCCGTTTGACTTTAGCTTTGGTTTCGTACGACGCGACGAGGTCCTGACACCATGAACACCCAAAGCGCTACCGTGATGATAAAAAGACGGATCAAAAGGGTCGTAAGCCTGAATGCCGCCGCGCAAGCCGGTCAAAAGAACCATTCGGTACTAACATTTCGGCATTATGTTGTATGACTCATGGAGTTACAAACGATATGTACACGAACGTAGTCAACTAAGAGGTCAGCCGTTTCGAAGAAATAAACACCAGGGTTAAGCAATTGCGGTGGGCTCTTGGTGAATGGGTGTCCGACAAAAGGGTTTGACAAGTAACTCGCGGCACTCTGATTAGAACGTTGATTAAACCGCAAGGGTCAATGGAAGAGCGTGGTGGCGCAAGCACCAAGCGAGGGTTGCGAAAACGCGAACGGAGGGTAACGAAGGGAGTTGAGGAGGACATACGCGTGAGGTAGCGAGCAGGTAACCGCTGCTCGCGATTTAACGACGCGCATCGCCACGCTTAGTGCTGTATTCCCGCCATACGAGGAAGACGACGCGGCGCCTGCGAATCGCGACGGAGTGAACGACGACGCGAAGGTAACCGTCGATCTGGCGACATCATCGCATCGGACGGCCGCAGTGTATCTAACGCAGGGGGAGGCGATCAGCGAGAGCTGGGACACAGCAGCCATGGCGCGAGTTGCAGGTTAAATCAAGAGACCAGTAGCGAAAGCCACGTCCTTCCTAAGATCGTCCTTGTGTTTTTAGGAAAACCAGTGTGTGACTACTTCTCTGGTCGTCCTGGCTGTGTTCTTGTGTGTTTCTGCTGTACGCGTTGAGCTGCTTCTTGGGACTGCCGAGAACCTCCCACCTCCAGTGAAAGACTGCTGTCGTGGGAAAATGAGACAGGGGGTGTGTGACGTGGCGATATGCATTTGTGGTAACATACTGTACTGATCGCCATACATGTACCCCAACTCTTAGGCCCGACGGCCTAAGTCCGCTAAAGAATTAGCGGGGTCGACTAAGTCGAGGATGAAACGCGGCGGAATACTTTGGCGAAAGAACTATTAGCGAAATAGGCGAAGAAGTTAATGAGTAATTGAAGAAGAGTTGAATGAGAATTGGTTGATAATGCCAAGTACAAGCAAGGTTTAAGTAGCATGCAAGAAACAAGGTTGGAAAGTAGATTGTGGGAGTAGGAATTGGAAGGCAAGAGAACTAGAGTGCCACGTGGCACAAGGAAATCTAGGAAATCTTGGATGAGTTGGATGAAGATAGGGTTGAGATAAGGTTGGGGGTCTGTTTAGGGTAAACTACCCTTGAACAGGAAAGTACCCCGTAACACTACCCCCCTCCCAAGGAGGCGACGTCCGCGGCGCCTGCAGACTGAAGGTACGCTTGGAGGCAAGCGTTGTCGGGAGACAGCGAGGACGAAGGAACCCAGCTGTCGTCTGCTGCGTCGTAACCACGCCAACGAACCAAGAAGTCGATGAAAGAGACACCCCTCTGGAGACGGCGACGGTGCCTGAGGATGCGCTGGATCTGGTAGTCGGGCTCGTCGGTGTCAACAGCTACCGGCAGTGGAGTGCGGTCACGGCCCGAGAAGGTGGCATTGGGATCGGTGTAAGGACGAAGAAGCGACACGTGGAATGACGGGTGCATGCGGAAATGAGCGGGAAGGCGAAGGCGGTATGCGACTGGACCAAGTGCGCGCTCCATGACAAATGGACCAATGAAACGTGGACGAAGCTTGCTGTCCTGTGGCAGTCGGAGGTTGCGGCTATCCAAGAGAACACGGTCGCCGACTGCGAACGACACCTCACGACGACTGCGGTTGGTGGTGCGTGCCATGCGTGCATTTGCGAGCTCAAGGTGCTTCCTCACATGATCATGGATGAATGTGAGATGCTGGTGGAAGTTGTCCGCACGAGGGACTGTGGGTGTGAGATCGACACGAGTGGGGACGTTGGGGTGCTGACCGTACAGTGCGAAAAACGGTGACATGCCTGTGGACGAGTGGTGCGTGTTGTTGTAGGCGAACTCGGCCATGCTCAGCTTCTTGTCCCATGCGGCTGCGTCGTGCATCGTGATGCTGCGAAGAATCTGCTCCAAGGTCTGGTTCACACGCTCGGTCTGTCCGTCTGTCTCTGGATGGTACGCAGACGACATGGCTAAGCGAGTCCCGAACAGTGCGAAAAGTTGCTTCCAGAACTTCGAAGTGAAACGAGGGTCGCGGTCTGAGATGATGGAATCTGGAACCCCGTGCAGTCGGACTACGTTATCTACGAACAGCGTCGCGGCTTCCTCTGCTGTGACCTTGCCGTGCGTGGGGATGAAGTGCGCTGCTCGAGAAAACTTATCCACTACCACGAAGATGGCGTCGTGACCCCTAACTGTGCGCGGTAAAGCCATGATGAAGTCCATCGTAACTACCTGCCAAGGGCGGTCGGGTGGTGGAATCGGCTGCAAAAGTCCTGCCTTGCGCTGGCGAGAGGACTTCGTACGCTGACACGTGTCGCACGAGCGAATGTATGTCAGAATCCCAACCACTAGACCATTGGGATAAAAGGGCTTGTTAAGTAGCGGGTCAGAGTGCGCCCATAACCCCCCAGGCGAACGCGCCTGTAACCCCTCAAGGATCAGTCGGACATCCACAGTGCAGATCTACTGACACCCCCCCACAATGGGAGGCCCAGGACTGAGCACAGCAGCAACGGCCTACATGTGCATATACCGGGATTCGAACCCGAGACCTTTCTGACACCATGTCAGAATCCCAGTCACTAGACCATTGGGATAGAAGGGCTTGTTTGTGTAGCGGGTAAGTGCGCCCATAACCCCCCAGGCCAACGTGCCTGTAACCCTTCCCTAGGATCAATCGGGGATCTCCAGTGGACCTCTGACACCCCCCCGCACTGGGATGCCCGAAGTGCACACACTGGGATTCGAACCCGAGACCTTCGCTCTGATACCATGTCAGAATCCCAACCACTAGACCATTGGGATAAAAGGGCTTGTTAAGTAGCGGGTCAGAGTGCGCCCATAACCCCCCAGGCGAACGCGCCTGTAACCCCTCAAGGATCAATCGGGCATCCACAGTGCAGATCTACTGACAATGTAATCCTCTACGTCTGCTGCAAGTCCTGGCCAGTAGTACGTGCGACTAACTACGTCGTGCGCCTCTGAGAGAAGGAGCTGTCGAAGAGGGCGGTAGGCAGGAACCCAAATCCGTGTGGTACCCTTCCGTATGTAGACACTACCCTGCACCTCTGCTCCTGCGGGCGGCTGCTGTGTGAAGTCGGGATCTACTGTGTAACCGTGCTCGAAGAGTGCTGTGAGAAGTGGATGGCCGGCAGTGACTGTGAGGCTGGCGAGCTGGCAACTAGGGCGAGTGAGCGGATCTGCTGGGTTGCGAACGCCTGGCTTGTACTCTATCCTGTAGTGGAAACTCCCCTCCATGAACTCCATCCATCTAGCCTGGCGACGACTCAGCTGCGGGTGTGACTTGAGGAAACGAAGCGAGCAATGGTCCGTGCGTATAACACTATCTGTCCCTTCTAGGTAGCACCTCCAAACCTTATACGCATGGATGATCGCGAGCGCCTCCTTGTCGTGTATGTGATAGTTCAACTCCGCTCCCCTAAGCTTACGCGACTCGTACGCGATCGGCTGCAACCCGCGTCCCTGGTCCTGAAGAAGCACTGCTCCTATGGCCCGATCTGATGCGTCGGTCACTACAACGTATGGGCGAGTGGGATCAGGGTACGACAGTGTCGGTGAAGACGTGAGCGACTGCTTCATCTGCTCGAACGCCTGCTGCTGCGCTGGACCCCAAAGAAACTCTACGCCCTTCCGAAGTAGGTCGTTGAGTGGACTAGCAATGGAAGCGTAACCCTGAACGAAACGACGGTAGTAATTCGCGAAACCGAGGAAGCTCTGTAACTCCTTGACTGAGGTCGGTGCTACCCAATCCTGTACTGCTGCGATCTTCTTCGGGTCGGTCCTAATGCCATTAGCGGAAACGACGTGACCTAGAAACTCGACCTCCGGAAGGAAGAACTCGCACTTTGACTACTTCGCGTACAACTGCTCCCTCCTCAAGACCTCAAAGACCTTCTGCAAGTGCTGCACGTGCTCCTCTTTCGTCTTGGAAAAGACTAAGATGTCGTCTAGGTAGACTACAACGAACAAACCTAAGAACTCCGAGAGGACTGTGTTCATGAGCGTCTGAAACGTCGCTGGGGCGTTGGTCAAACCGAACGGTAGAACCCTAAACTCGTACAACCCCTGCTTCGTACGAAACGCCGTCTTGTGCTGGTCCTCTGGAACTACTCGAATCTGATGATACCCTGAGCGAAGATCGATCTTGGAGAAGATTCTAGCACCCTGCACTGCATCGAGAAGATCCTCTACCCTCGGCACCGGGAATCTATTCTTGACGGTGGCGGCGTTCAGTGCTCGGTAATCTATGCACATCCGTAACCCTCCGTCTTTCTTAGGCGCGAACAGGATCGGTGCTGCCCAAGGCGATCTAGATGGCTGTATGAACCCCTGCGCGAGAAAGTGCCTAACCTGCTGCGTCATCTCCTCTGTCTCTGCTGGACTCAACCTCCACTGCGGCTTCGCTACTGGCTTGCTCCCCGGCTCCAACTCTATTCGATGGTCTACTGCTCGGCTGGGAGGTAACCCTGGGGGCAACTCGTCAGGGAAGACGTCTGCAAACTCTGCTAACAGTGCACTCACCTCAGCAGGAAGAGTCGCCTTCTCACTAACTGCTGCACTCCCTCCTTTCCCTTCCTCAGCTTCCACCTCCTCAAGGAAAACCGCGAAGATCCGTGCCGCACGCTTCACCAACTGTCGCACACGAACAGCATTAATGATAGCTGTGGATGATGTGGCCCCATCGCTCCACTGTGGCAGCTCCCGAAACTCCCCGTCTACCTTGACGCTGCAGCTTCCCTGAGCCCAATCGAACTGAGTACTAACCGTCCGTAGCCAATCCCTACCGAAGATGAAGTCGTAACCGTCCAGTGTGGCAGAGTCGAAGTCACGCCTAACCGTGATTGGTCCTAGCACTACGCGCAACTTGCGAATGACTGGTCCTATGTGAAGTGGCGTCCCATCTACCATACGCGCGTCCTTGAAGTTGACTGCCGAATCTGCTTCAAGATGGAGACGACTGACTAATGAAGAAGAGACGAACGAGTGGCTAGCTCCGCTATCTACGAGAATCTTAACAGGAACTCCACGAAGCTTCCCTAGAAGCACGACTGGTCGGTCAACAGTGTCTACCTCGTTCTCCGTAGATGAGTGCTGCAATGCCGTCTCCTCTACGTTGGTAGACGTGGCGGGTACGGGAACCTCCACACCAGCTAGCGACCCGCTATCTACTGGCGGTTTCTGTTTCCCTGCTGCCGATCCTTAAGCTGTAGGCAGTCCCGCTTCATGTGTCCCGGCTTTTTGCAGTAGTGACAGTTCCCCCTAAATCCCTTTTTCTGTGAGCCGTCACTGTTAACTGCACCAATCTCCATGGGCGATGGTCCGTCCCTCGATCGAGCGTCGTTGATCGGTCTGTTGTATCCCCTATCGCGATCGTCACGACCCCGTCGGCTTCGTACTGCGTCGACGTGTTCCGCTGCTGCGACAACTGACTCGAAGGTGGACAACCCATGAATCGCTATAACTTCTGCTATGTCCGGCTTCAACCCCTCGAGGTAGCGATCGCGCATCTCTGCTTCCGTGATGTCATCTATTTCGTTGCAGATGCTCAAGAACCGTCGTGTGTACTCCTGGACGTTTCCTATCTGTCGGAAATGACGCAGACGCTTCCTAGCAGCTTCGGAGGCGTTCACCAAGTCGAACCTACTTTTTAGCGCCGCTTCAAATCCTTCCCATGTGGTCGGAACCGTGGTAACACCCAAAGCAAGACTACCTAAGCTCGAAGTTGCAGCTGCATGCCCCACGCCCTGTTGATGCCCGTCCGTCTGAGCCCTTCTAACAGCAGTCTGCGTAAGTTGGCGCCACCACTCCAAGGCCGGGCCCCTCAGCAGCGTAACAGCGTACTCGATCCGCTGCTGCGCGTCCGCCTTTTGCACCCCGCTCGCGGCGAAGTAGTTGTTCAGCATGAAGAGCCACGTCCGCACGTTCGCGTCGCGTTGACCTGGGTCGAACGACTCGGGTTTCTGCGGCTTGAGCGCGCTTCGACGTTCCGGCAACGCTTCCGCGCCAGTCGACGTGTTGGGCGCAAGAGTTGGTGCGGCATGACCATGGGGGTTAGAAGCCAATTCACGAAGCTGTTGCATTTCAGCTCGTACCTGACGATTATCCAACGTCAACTCTTGAATTTGGCGCATGAGTTCGGCAAGCGTGTTGCCCATGTCGTGAGGGAGAGCGTGCATGGTTTCGTCCATGTTCGCTCGACAACTCCAAGTCTGCAAGTCGGCACCGCGGGACGATGACGTCGTAGTCTCGTCGTCGACGGTCGCTCGTTGGAAGTCGCTCCCCGCGAAGGCTCTGATACCAAGTGTTAGGCCCGACGGCCTAAGTCTGCTAAAGAATTAGCGGGGTCGACTAAGTCGAGGATGAAACGCGGCGGAAGACTTTGGCGAAAGAACTATTAGCGAAATAGGCGAAGAACTTACTGAGTAATTGAAGAAGAGTTGAATGAGAATTGGTTGATAATGCCAAGTACAAGCAAGGTTTAAGTAGCATGCAAGAAACAAGGTTGGAAAGTAGATTGTGCCCAGCAGCCGAGCCGCCGAGCCGCCGAGCCGCCCAGCAACCGAGCCGCCGAGCTGCCCGACAGCCGAGCCGCCCAACAGTCGAGCCGCCGAGCCGCCCAGCAGCCGAGCCGCTGCGCCGCCGACCCGCCCAGCAGCCGAGCCGCCGAGCCGCCCTGCCGTCGAGCTGCTGTTGTTCCTATCGGCGCGCCCCGGCCCTACTTCCTCGGACTGGTGAGATCACTCCCTGCTAGGCCACTGCAGTCATGGCTACCCCCAGTGTCCTTACCTTTGATGCTGAGGGTCGTGCTGTTGACTTTGAGGTCTGGGTCGATGACCTCCAGCTGTTCCTACAGTGCGATAGGGCAGACGGACTCTCCCTGTTCGATCTCACCTCTGGTGCCTCTCCTGCCCCGCCTGCTACTGCTGACAGCACTGTTTGCTCACAGTGGGCCACACGCGATGCTGCTGCCCGTCTTGCTGTGCGTCGCCACTTACCGACCACTGAGCGTGCGCACTTTAGCCAGTACAAGAGTGCTCAGACCTTATACGACGCTGTAGTTGCGCGCTACTCTTCCCCTGCCACTGCTGCGCTTAGCCGCCTCATGCTGCCGTACCTGTTCCCTGACCTTGCTGCCTTTCCCACAGTCGCTGACCTCATTACGCACCTTCGCACTAGCGACACTCGCTACCGCGCTGCGCTTCCTGCTGAGTTCTGTGCCAAGAACCCCCCCCCCCATGTACATCACCCTCTACTACATAGTCACCCGGCTCCCTGACTCCCTTCGCTTAGTCAGGGACCACTTCCTCTCAGTTTGTCCCACCACACTCACCGTTGACCTCCTCGAGGAGCGCCTCCTAGCAGCAGAGAAGAGCATAGTCACTGTAGGAGCCTCTCGTGGTGACCCTCGCTCCCCCGTCTTTGAGGGGTGTTCCCCCTCCCCCCTTTTGCCCTCTGTTGCTTCTGCTGCTGCGGCCGACCTCGTTGGTTTCGAGTCGGTCGGCGCTGCGTCTGCCCCTAGCGGGAGACGCCGCACTGGCAAGGGCAAGGGGGGCAAGGGCACTGGAGGGGCTGGCGGGGGCGGTGGAGGTGGTGGTGGAGGCAGTGGAGGGGGTGGGGGTGGTGGTGGGAGTGGTGGCGGGGGTGGAGGTGTCGGTGGCAGCAGTGGAGGCGGAGGAGGCGGCGGCGGTGGCGAAGGGAGCGGAGGTGGCGGAGGCGGCGGAAGTGGCGGAGGCGGCGGAGGCAGCGGTGGAGCTGGTCGCGGCTCTGCGCAGAGGAGTGGCCCCGGTGGTGGTCCGCGCCAGCAGCAGCAGCGCACTCGTGAGACCCTGTCCCCTCAGCAGCTTCGTGAGTGGTACGCTGCGCGTCAGCGAGGTGGGGGTACTAGTCACTGCACCTACGTCCTCCGTACCGGCAACCGCGCTGGTGAGCAGTGCGGGGGCCCACATTCCACCCAGCGCTGCTTCGGCCGCCTGACGGACGCCTGGCGTCACCAGTTCCCTGGCGCCACTGAGATCCCTCGCTGGGGAGACCTGTCTAGGGCGGGGGTTGCTATCTTTGATCTTGATTATGATGCTATTCTTGCTGCCATGTATGTTGTGTCTGATAGTGTTGAGGGTGACTGTTACCTGTGTGTTCCGCCTGACCCGGGCATTGAGGCTGCTGCTCTAGGTGCTGGTGAGGCTGCTGCTCTAGGTGCTAGTGCGTCTGCTGCCCCAGGTACTGGTGAGTCTGCTCTCTCAGGTACCACGTCGGCTCAGGCCTTACACACCTTCACCCTTGACTCGGGTGCTTCCCGCTCCTTCTTTCGAGACCGCACCACGCTTACGCCGCTTAGTCGGCCGGTTGCGGTCTCCCTGGCGGACCCCTCTGGGGGTCCTGTCCTTGCTAGCTTCTCTACTGTCCTACCGTGCCCGGCAGCCCCCTCTGGCACCCTGTCCGGTCTCTACCTCCCCTCGTTCTCTACGAACTTGGTGAGTGGAGCTGACCTACGGGATAGGGGGGTTGACCAGTTCACTCCTGCGAGTCAGCGGGTGACCCACTGCACGTGTGCTCGCACGGGCCGACACTTGGCCACGTTTACCCGTCGGCCGGGGTCGAGCCTGTACACACTGACTACTGAGTCTCCTCCGGTTGCTGAGTCTGGTCAGGTAGCTGCGTCGAGTCAGGTGTTTGCTGCAGAGTCCAGGTCTGGTCCTGAGTCTGCGCCCTGCTCGTGTCGTCTCCTGTCCCACCAGACCCTCCTTTGGCACCACCGCCTTGGTCACCCCTCCCTGCCTCGTCTCCGAGGCATGGCCTCACGTGTCCTTGTCTCTGGTCTCCCCCGGTCCCTACCTCCCCTACCTCCGGGGCCTGGCCCTACCTGCGTCCCCTGCGTCGAGGGGCGGCAGCGCGCCGCCCCTCACTCCTCCGAGTTTCCTCCGACAGAGGCTCCGCTGCAGACTCTTCACATGGACGTGTGGGGCCCCGCCCGCGTCCGTGGCCAGGGTCACGAGCGTTACTTCCTGTTGGTGGTTGACGACTACTCGCGTTACACCACGGTGTTCCCCTTGCGCAGCAAGGGTGACGTCACTGAGGTGTTGATCGCCTGGATCCGCGCAGCTCGTCTCCAGCTCAGAGAGAGTTTCGGCTCGGACTTTCCTGTTCTGCGTCTGCACTCTGACAGAGGCAGGGAGTTTTCAGCTGCCCGTCTGGGAGCCTTCTGTCGTGCACAGGGCATCCGCCAGACCTTCACGCTTCCGGCCTCTCCACAGCAAAATGGGATTGCTGAGCGCCGCATTGGCATGGTCATGGACGTCGCTCGTACGTCCATGATCCATGCGGCTGCTCCCCATTTTCTGTGGTCGTTTGCGGTTTAGTACGCAGCGCATCAGCTCAACCTTCAGCCCCGGGTCTCCTTGCCAGAGACCTCCCCCACCTTGCGGTGGACGCGGAAGGTTGGCGATGCGTCTGCGTTTCGGGTCTGGGGATCTCGGGCGTTTGTCCGCGACTTGTCTACGGACAAGCTGTCCCCCCGTGCTGTCCCCTGCGTCTTCCTTGGCTTCCCCCCTGACGCGCCTGGGTGGCAGTTTTACCACCCCACCTCGCGCCGTGTTCTGTCCTCCCAGGACGTCACCTTTGACGAGTCGGTGCCTTACTACCGTCTCTTCCCCTACCGCACTGCGCCCCTCCCCCCGCCGCCGCTCTTCCTTGCGCCAGGACCTCCCCCGGTAGACCCCCTCCCCCCTCAGGGTCCTGCCCCGTCAGGTGTGTCCCAGGTAGACGCAGTCGAGCCTGTCGAGGTAGCTGGTGACTCTGGTGCTGCTAGAGGTGCTGAGCCTGCGGGTACCGAGTCTGGAGGTGCTGAGCCTGGGGGTGCGGAGTCTGGGGGTGCTGAGCTTGGGGGTGCTGAGTCTGGGGGTGCTGAGCCTGGGGGTGCTGAGTCTGGGGGTGCTGAGCCTGGGGGTGCTGAGCCTGGGGGTGCGGAGCCTGGGGGTGCTGGGTCTGCTCGTGTGGCCTCTCGCGGTGCTTCGTCGAGGCGGGAGCTACTCTCTCCGCAGAAGCTGCGCGAGTGGTTTGCCCGGCGCTGGAGCCGTGCTGCTGGAGCTGGAGGTGCTCGTACTGGCGGTCCTAGAGCTGCTGGGACTGGGGGTGCTGCTGGGGCTGCTGCTCGAGTTAAGTCTGCTGGAGGTACTGCTGGAGCTGCTGGCGGTACTGGAGCTGACGGTCCTGCTGGAGTTGGTTCTGCTGGAGCTGCTGGAGCTGGAGCTGCTGGGGGTGTTGGCGCTGGTGGTTCTGCTGGCGCTGGTGCTTCTGAGGGTGCTGGAGTTGGCGCTGTTGGAGCTGGAGGTGCTGCTGGCGCTGGTGCTGCCGCTGGGGGTACTGGTGCTGTCCCTGCTGGTTCTGGAGGCGCTGTGCGGCCGAGGCCGTACTACGTTCCGCTCCTTGAGCAGGTTCTTGGTCTCCCGCCCTCTACTGGTCCTGCTCCTCCCTTAGAGTGTCCACCGCCTGTCCAGTCGCGGTCACAGTTACAGCCCGCCTCCCCCCTACCTGCTCCTTCTCCCTACACTGGTCCTACTGGAGGTCTTGCTGAGCGTCGTGAGCCTGCGTCTCGTCCTGCGTCGCCTGTTCGTGCTGCTCGCACTAGTGGTCGTGCTCCGCGTCCGCGTCCTCCTGCGGTCCCAGGCACACACCAGATGGCACTGCGTCCTTCCACTGCTCCTCTGCGTGTCCCGTTGCCGTCTCCTCCAGAGTCCTCTCTTCCTGTTCTTGCTGACCCGGAGTCTGACTCTCTTCGTGCTGCCAGTCCTACTGTCACGCGTCTCCTCGCCACTGTTGTCACTGACCCTTCCTTTGAGTCCACTGCTGCGTCTGCCTTCGTTGCTGAGCTTGTCGACTTTGCTGCTCGCTGTCGTCTAGACTACGCCGCTAGTCTCATTGCTGAGTCTGAGTCTGTCTGTCCTCCGTCCGTCGGGGGTGAGTGTGCTCTTAGCACGGACGTCCTTGAGGACAGGCAGGAGGAGTTCCAGTGTTTTGCTGCTGCTTTGCCTCATTTTGTGTCCACGCTGATTGCCCCTGAGGGAGACCCGGATGCACCAGACATCCCGACTCCTCGATCGTACGCTGAGGCGATCGAGGGTCCCTACTCCTCACAGTGGCAGTCAGCCATGGACGCAGAGATGGCTTCCTGGAAGTCCACAGGCACCTACGTCGACGAGGTTCCCCCACCTGGGGCGAACATCGTCAGCGGCATGTGGATTTTCAGGGTGACGCGGCCGCCGGGTTCTCCGCCTGTCTTCAAGGCGCGTTACGTGGCTCGAGGCTTCAGTCAGCGGCAGGGAGTTGACTACTTTCAGACCTTCTCTCCCACCCCGAAGATGACCACTCTTCGGGTGCTGCTGCACATAGCCGCTCAGCGCGACTACGAGCTTCACTCTCTTGACTTCAGCACAGCTTTCCTGCAGGGCAGCCTACACGAGGAGATCTGGCTGCGCCGCCCACCTGGCTTCACTGGGTCGTTTCCTCCTGGTACCCAGTGGAGCCTCCGGCGGCCAGTCTACGGTCTCCGCCAGGCGCCCCGTGAGTGGCACGACACACTGAGGACTACACTTGCGGCTCTTGGGTTTGCTCCGTCTACTGCCGACCCGTCCCTGTTTCTGCGCACCGACACTTCCTTGCCGCCGTTCTACATCCTCGTGTACGTCGACGACTTGGTCTTTGCCACTGCTGACACTGCTGGACTCGCCCACGTGAAGTCCGAGCTGCAGAAGAGACACACGTGCACAGACCTGGGTGAACTGCGCAGCTACCTTGGCTTGCAGATCACCCGGGACAGAGCACAGCGCACCATTACCCTGACTCAGTCACACATGGTGCAGCAGGTCCTTCAGCGCTTCGACTTCACGTACTCCTCGCCTCAGGCCACTCCTCTGTCTACTCGCCACTCGCTCTCAGCTCTGCCTTCGGATGAGTCCGTAGAGCCGAGTGGCCCGTACCCAGAGCTTTTTGGCTGCCTCATGTACCTGATGACCTGCACACGACCTGACGTGGCATACCCTCTTAGCATCTTGGCACGCTATGTTGCTCCTGGGAGACACCGACCAGAGCACATGGCTGCAGCGAAGAGGGTGTTGCGCTACTTGTGCAATACGTCGGGCATGGGGCTAGTGCTTGGAGGGCGACGTCCAGTGGTCCTCACAGGTCACGCAGACGCTTCTTGGGCTGACGACCAGGCTACGCAGCGGTCGTCACAGGGTTACACCTTCAGCCTTGGCTCCGGCTCTGTTTCGTGGCGGTCTACCCGCTCGTCTTCTGTTCTCGGCTCCAGTTGTGAGGCTGAGATCTACGCGGGGGCCATGGCTGCACAGGAGCTACGCTGGCTCACCTACCTGCTGACTGACCTAGGAGAGCCGCCTCGTTCTCCTCCAGTTCTGTACGTAGACAACAAGGCCATGCTGGCCTTGTGTCGGGAGCACAGACTGGAGCACAGAACGAAGCACATTGCTCTTCGCTACTTCCTTGCTCGTGAGCTGCAGCAGCGTGGTCAGCTGCGCCTTGCTTACGTGGCCTCTGAGGCCAACACTGCTGATATCTTTACCAAGGCACTTCCGCCTGGTGATCACCAGCGCTTCTGTACGATGCTAGGTCTTGTGCCTACTTGGCCTCACTTGCTCACTTCTTGACCTTGCTTGTACTGTGATCTTTCTATACCTGCACTTGCCTGTTTACCTTTATATATGATCTTGCATGTGAACTGGCCTTTTGGCCTTGCTCTTGTGCTCGGATTGTGTGGTGATGTTGTGATCCACCCTGAGCTTGCTTTGCTTTGCTTGACTGGTCTTGTGACCTCTTGTTCTCCCCCACTTTGCCTATGGGGGTGTGTCAAACTTATATGCTATAGTCTGTGTAGGCTGTAGTGGGGTAGACTATATGGGGTACAACATTTCTAGGTTTCCTACTTGTACCCACCTCTTTCCTAGTTCATTCATTCTTCATTCTTCACAAACTATTGTGCACTCCTTACCGCAGCAAGCGAAGCAGGTGTAATGTAATTATTTGTATAGTCTCTAGTGAGGTGCTCACTACTGAGTACAACTCAATTAGGTTGTAGTGTTTGTACTGCCTTGCCTCTCGACTCTCGACATTCCGTTGCATCACTCTTACTCTAATCTTAAGATGGTATCACGAGTAGGTAGAGTATCCCAGCCTAACTCGCCCTCTAGCACCCTCCGCGCTCTAGCCTACTGTCGTACGCCTCCGCGCCCTCCGAACCGCGCCCTCCGAATCGCGCCCTCCGCGCTCTCTGAAACGGACCCTCCGCGCCCTCCGCGCTTAGCTCGTCGCGGAGGCGTGGAAGCCTGCTAGGCTGAGCCGAAGTGACTTCTACGGTGATCCGGTGGCTTCTAGCCACTGAGGGCACTATCGAGGCCGAAGACGAAAAGGCAGAAATTATGCGAAGGGTCGTACTGTTACGGAAGGATCTGGACCGTCGGGCAGATAGCATCATGCAGCAGCAGTGGCGAGGATTCTGCCCGAACAGTTTCGTAACCACCTGGAGTCGCACGGTTGGATTTTGCTGTAATAAATGAATGTACCCCTTAGAGTACATGGCTAGCTAGGTCGCTTCGTATTCCATCCCGTACTCTTATTTATACCTCTGTATTTGCACGTTTTAATCATCTCAAGCATTTTACATTCACTCTGCTATTGAGGTCAAGGGCCCACCACCAACACCTAGTCGTGTGCGAACCTTCCAGCGTTGATCCTAAGGACGATCACTTTTTGTTCGCAACATGGTATGAGAGCGACTCAGGAATCCTTCGCACTGCCACCTCCGAAACCTTCGGCAAACGAAAAGTGGCGTCCGGCACACGCTCACGTGTGAGAATGGTCGGAGGATCTGGTGGTCAGACGAATCTGGCGGCTGAAGCGCAGCCCAACCGGGCTGCGACAAGCGAGGAAACGACGACGATTGGAACCGCCGTCCTTGCACAACTGCTTCAGCGACTCACCAGCTTGGAGCAAGGACTCCAAACATTACGGAATGGCGATGCGAGAACTTCTTCCCAACCCTCTCAACCGGCCTCGAACGGCCACAATGCCGCCCCGCACACTTTCTCTTTCAACACAAATGGCTCAACCCCCAAGACTCCTCGTCCCAGCAAAGAAGCATTTCTCTCTGCGCGGTCAAGGTTTTTGAGCATATAAAAAATAAAGACAAGTGTGTGCTTTGACGGCAGAGACTTCTATACTTGGAGCTTCGAGCTAGCGCTGCTGCTGCAAAATGAGCAGATTTTTCATTACTTCGACGGGAGCTACTCAGGACCTGCTGAGGACACCGACGACGCCAAAAAAACATACTACAATGAGTCCTTGATGGCATACCGGGTCCGTCGGTGGAACATGTCACCGGCGGAGCAGTTGAGCATTCGCTCCTACAAAACTTCACCAGCTCTAGCCCTCGACGCCTGGCGGCACCTGAACGGCGTGTATCAACCGAAGGACTCGGTTTCGTCGAGCCGCCTACTCCAGCTGCTACTGGAAACAAGAATGGCCCCAAGGGAGAAGGCCAACAGTTACCTTAATTGCTGTCGGAGCTTAAGCGATCAAATCACGAAACTAGGGAGCACGATCTCAGAGGAAATCTTTGTGAATATCGTACTCCAAGGGCTCGGTACAGAGTGGCAACCCTGCAAGGCGCTTCTCCGATAGCAGGGGGTCATCTCGGAGGCCGCCCTATGCGCCGCCCTTCTCGTCGAACAACGAGGTATGGACCAGCAGCGACCAGCGCCATGACGAGACTGGGAACGCCTCGCCTTCTACACCGACAACACAGAAGAGCGACGGCCGCGGCGCCTCTACTGCAAGATTTGCAAAAACTTCGGGCACCTGGCAGATCGATGCAAATCCCAATTCGCCCTCGCCAGACTAACCCGAGCACTTGGTCCGGCCGACAAGACGCACGGAACGACTCGCGTTCAGCCCAGGGGTATCAACCCCCTTCGCGCAACCTGAACCCAACGGTTCAGCATCAGCTTCAGCAGCCGCCACAGCCGGCCCCCGTCCGCAATGTCATGGGGAACATGACAGTGACGAGCGGATCGCGTCGTCCCTGTGCACGCTCACTGTCACATGAGCCAGGATCTCACCCAATCGGAGCGTTCTCGAACAACAATGCGTTCACCACGCATCACGACTTCAGCGACGACGACAACCAAGACTGGAACCTCCCAGTCCTGCTGCTTGAAAGCCCCCGCACGTACCTGACACACGGGCGACACCGATCGATTGGATCGCACGCGAGCAATTCCAGAAGTTTGACACACCGCACATCGTTACTCCGCGACTAGCGCTGCTCGCACGTAACGACAACAGGCGCTACAACACGTGGTACCTGGATAGCTGATGTGGGCAGCACATGGTGGGCTCCGAGCGTTACATATCCAATGCTGTCGCCAACCCTGCCGTCACCTACGTCACCGTGGCGAATAGCACGCAAGCGCGCAAGGCATCATTGTGCTCAAGACTCGAGGGAGCAGGATGCAAATCACGCTGAACGACGTGCTAATCGTGCAGAATATGTAGAGGCATCTCCTCTCGGCGGCGCAACTCATGAACTGCGGAGTTGACCTCAGCACGGACCCCGGGACGCACGACATCCTGCTTCACTACATGATGTCAAACAAAACTTGCAAGCAGATCGGAAGAGTGCACTCAGAGAACGGAGTCTACGATCTCGACTTCGATATTCCGGACTGTAGCGGCGATTCAAGGGAGCTTATCAATCTCGTCCCGCTGCGCTTCGAGCACATTCATCACCGCGACTGGAAGCACCCAGACAGAAGACCGTGGGAGCCGCATCATTCACATCCGCGTGAGCTGGCACTGCATCATCCCGATCTCGACGGCATCTGCAAAGACCGCCGTACGCCCACCTCCTCAACGAGCGCGATTGCCGGCCGTGGACTCGCTGCCATCACAGAAGCAGAGCGGGAAGCACCGCCTGTGGAAGGACTATCTCAACTGGAGCTGGAGACCGACACGCGGGTCGTCTTCGGAACGCCGGAACATCCTCTCCCCAGACCCGCATCACAACATCCGCGAGGCATGCCGCGCGGCGTCGGCGTCGGCACCTTCGACGCAGACGGATTCCCGCGACCCTACACAAAGGAAATTTTCATGGAGATCTACCCCCACTGGCGCGATCCCACGGCGAAACTCACCGTCGCGCAAGAAGAAGAATTGGTGCATCGCGAAGTGGAAGAGCTTCGACAACGGAGTCCCGCGGAACATTCACCTCGAGCGGATGGGGCGAAGAGGAGAGTGCCTCCAATGAAGGGGGGTGGGGAAGCGCTGGCGGATGGGGCACAAGCAACACCAGCGGTTGGGAAGCAGCAACGGGCGGAAACACTGGCGGGTGGGGTGCCGCATTTGGTGGCGAGACAAGCGGCTGGGGCACCTCTGGCGAAGGCTGGGGAGCCTCCCGCGAGGACCAAAGGGGGGAAGAAGAAGCAGAAGAAGAAGCTAAACCTGCTATTGTCCCTCTTGGTCGCCCACCGCGCCGCTCCGCACCTGCACTTTCTCGGCCTGACATCCAGCCGCAGCGCGACCTCTGGGACACCATCAACTGGGGCAATGAACCCACTACTCCGCGGCGCACTGTTTTCGGGCCTGCTCCCGAACCGCGCGAGCCAACATTTTTCCTTGGAACCATCCATGGGATGAACATCCCTTACTCCGTCATTCGCGACAGAGAGTTCCTTGCACTGATGCTGACCACAGGAAAGGATGAAGAAGAAGAGGCAGCAGCGGCACCTGCCCCAGTTCCTGATGAAGATCCCGAAGCAGCACGCGCGCTCTACATGCGCACCTCCGGATTCATCGCCGACGATGCGCACTGGCATCAGCGCCTCGGCCACCCCTCGCGCGTCACGCTGAAGAACTGCATCGAAGCTGGCGTATTCGCACCTGGCGCACTCCTACGCCCTGATGACACCGCAATGAGAGGCGCAACACTTCCGCGCACCTGCACCGTCTGCCTTGGGGCCGCGCTGAGCCACCAGCCCTTCCCCCTACTCAAACATGGAACCAACCGCTACGCTAAGCTGGAAAAAGTGTACAGCGACTTCCTCAATGTGGGACATTGCGGAATCGACGACGAGCTGTATACGCTCACCTTCGTCGACGCTGTAATGCGGTACGTGTGGGTCGTGAACGTGGAGGCACGCAGTAGAGCGTACGAAGTGTTTCGTCTCTGGCTGGCACACGAGCAGCGGCAGTCTGGGGAGAAGCTGAAAATCTGACAATCTGACGGCGCGGCGGAGTTTAGGAGCAAGGAGCTGCAGGATTATCTCGCACAGAAGGGGATCGAGCACCATATTTCCCTCACCTACGCGCACCAGCAGCAGGGTGTAGCTGAGCACACGAATCGCACCCTCATGACGAAGGTGGGGCGCTGATAAAGGAGTCGAAACTTCTGCCGATCTACTGGACCTACGCGATGCACCACGCCGTGCGGGTGCACAACCTACTGTCAACCACCGCTATCACCGGTAACCTCTCCCCACCTATGAAATGGACAGGGACCAACGGCGACACCTCCATGCTCCGCGTGTGAAGGTGCATGGTGCAGTATCGCCCGCCAACGTCGACAATTGGCAAGTTCAAGAGCCGCGCGCGCTGAGGAATCCACCTCGGCATCAGCTAGGAGTACAAAGCATGGCTCATCTTGGACCTCATGAGTCAAAAGGTCAAGAACGCGCGAGACGTCATCTTCTACGAACGCCTCTTCCTCCAACAGTTCCGCGAAGACGAGCAGGTGAATGCGAATCGCGTCTACGCCAATGACGGACATAGCTACGCCACGCCGGAGGATGAAGCTGCAGCAGCCATTCTAGAGCAAGTCACCAGAGGCGAGTTCACGAGAGGCAATCGTCGCGACGACGACGCCGACGACGACGACGATTCATCCACAGGAGGAGCAGGCGCAACAGGAGGAAGCGGAAGCGGCGGAGGCACAGCACCACTAGCCCCAACTGAGCCGGAGAGCGACGACGACGACGTGCAGGAAGTCATCCCGCAAAATCGCCACGACAACACCGTCACTGGAATGCAGCTCCTCGGACTCCACACCGCTACCTCAACGGTGCCCCGTATCATCAAACCGAAGAACCCGCGCCAAGCTCTTACGGGACCCCACAGCAAGGAGTGGCGCGAGGCGATGGATGCGGAAATCAAGGCACTCGAATATCGCGATACCTGGGTGCTCGTCGACCGAGCAGCAGTCAAGGAAAGGATGATTCTCTCCGGCAAATGGGTCTTTCGTGTGAAGTCCACATCTGGGTACGATCGAACGATTCAAGACGTGCTGGGTCGTGCGTGGCTTCGATCAGAGGCACGGGATTGACTTTGACCAAACATTTGCGCCGGTTAGCCGTCACACCTCCGTCAGAATTCTCCTCGCCATCGCTGCCGCATGACATCTACCGCTCCGACAAATCGACGTGAAAAATGCGCTCCTGTACGCGCTATTAGATGCAGTGATCTACGTGGAACAGCCGCACACATACGGCGAAGGGAATTCACGCGTCTGTCAGCTGCGAAAATCCCCTATACGGGACCAAACAGGTGCCGAGGCTCTGGCAGCAGTACCTGCACAATATCCAGCATGAAATCGGGTTCAAGCAGCTGCCTCACGACCTAGGGATGTACCACCGTAATTTTCGTGGTGAATACATCTTACTGACGGTCTACATCGACAACCTCCTCTACACAGGGTCTAGCCCCGAATTACTTGAGCAGTTCGAGAAGAACCTCGCGCGGCGCGTCCACATTACCTGCAACCATAACGTGAAGCAGTTCCTCAGTCTCAACATCACTTACTCGCCAGAAGCTATCCACCTCTCAGCAGCCAAGTATGCAGAGGAACTTGGCAAGCGCTTCAACATCGCACCTGCACCGCTCTCCACCCCTTACCGCACTCCAGGACCCAACCACAAGCCTGACAACAAAGCCCTGTCCCCTGCTAGGCTTCAGACTTACCAACAGCAGTTGGGATGCCTTCTCTTCGCCTCTGTTACCTGCAGGCCAGATCTCTCGTACATCGCGACTCAAATGGCTCAGTATTCACGCAAACCAACAGCTAAAAACCTCTCAGATCTTCAGCGAGCGCTTCAATTCTTCATTTCCACGCCCAATGTCGGGCTTTGTTACTCCACCATCCCAACCGCATCCTTCAAACTCATCGGATACGTGGACGCTGATCATGCTGCCGATCCCGACCAGGCCAAATTTTATCAGTGTAAATCACCCTGATATCCTGATTATCAGGGTGGTTTTTGGTAGTCACACTGATGCCTCAGGGTAATTTTGTTTTTTTAGCTGTGATTTTCCTGATCAGCCAGGGTATACGTTTAAGGCACACTGATGCATCAGGGTAACCGTTCTTCTTAGCGAGTTTTACCCTGAAGCTAGTACCGTACCACACCCCCCCACCCCCCCCTCCCCCCCGGACCTCCCCCCACCCCACTTTCCCATAACCCGGGATTCCCGTTGGCCAACTGTCAAAACCTGAATTTGCGCCACAGCAGTACATGTGTTGGCACGAAGTGGGCCACTATTGGCCAGAAATACAGTTTCGCTCTACACAACGCCAAGGACTCAACTCGGACAAAACTCGTTGTAACAATAACTGAGCAGGGTTTTTAAAAGTCTTACACTGATTCCTCAGGGAAATTTTTTCAAACCTAGCCTGAACTCTGATGCAAAAGAATTTTTCTAATGGGTCACACTGATAATCAGGTTTTTGCATAGGTACAACACTGATCATAAGGGTTGCTCAAAACCAAAAATTAGCTGTGATCCCGACGATCGACGATCCATGACAGGCTTTCTCTTTCGCCTTGAGCCCAACGGCCCCATTTTTTTTAATCCGCAGAAGCAGGAGCTGGTTGCCCTGTCATCAGCTAAAGCAGAGTTCATCGCAGCAACGACAACCGTTCGCGAAGGTCTTTACCTTCAAGAGCGACTGCAGGAGGCAAAAATTCTTGTTTTGCCGAGCTTCCGTCTGCACTGCGATTACCAGAGTGCGATCAGGATCGGGAACAAACCTGGATTCGTCAACCGCACCAAGCACATCGCACTACGGTACTTCTTCGTCAAGGACGAAGATGACAAGGGCAAGGTTGACCTAACCTACTGTCCGACGGGTGACATGGCAGCTGAATTCCTAATGAAGAAATTGCGCGTCAGCAGTATCAGCACTGCTCCGAACTCAGCGGAGTAGTCAAGCGGGTCAAAACCTGCGGGGGGGGGGGGGGGGGGGGGGGTGTTACGAATGGTAGAAAATGAATGAACTATTTGTGAGAATAAGAATGAGGAAATGAATGCATTGAGCAGCATGAGGAGTACAAGTAGTAAACCCTAACACCACTGTACCCCATAAGGAGTGCCCCACTACAGCCTACAATATAGTTCTGACACACCCCCATAGGCAAAGTGGGGGACAAGCAAGAGAACAAGGCAAGGTCAAGCTCAGGGTGGATCACAACGTCACCACACATTCTGAGCACAAGTTCAAGGCCACAAGGCCAGTTCACATGCAGGATTATAAATCAAGGTGAACAAGCAAGACAGTGATCTCAACCTAACAAGGGTAAGCATGCAAGTGCAGGTATATGTAGATCACAGTACAAGCAAAGTCAAGAGGTAAGCAAGTGAGGCCCGGTAGGCACAAGACCTAGCATAGTACAGAAACGCTGATGACCACAAGGCTGAAGTGCCTTGGTAAAGATATCAGCAGTGTTGGCCTGAGAGGCCACGTAAGCAAGACGAGCTGACCATGCTGCTGCAACTCTCAATCAAGGAAGTAGCGCAGAGCAATGTGCTTCGTTCTGTGCTCCAGTCTGTGCTCCCGACACAAGGCTAGCATGGCCTTGTTGTCGACGTACGGAACTGGAGGAGAACGAGGCGCCTCTCCCAAGTCGGTCAGCAGGTAGGTGAGCCAGCGTAACTCCTGTACAGCCATGGCCCCAGCGGAGATCTCAGCCTCACAACTGGAGCTGAGAACAGAAGACGAGCGGGTAGACCGCCACGAAACAGAGCCAGAACCAAGGCTGAAGGAGTAACCCTGTGACGACCGCTGCGTAGCCAAGTCGTCAACCCAAGAAGCGGCAGCATGACCAGTGAGGACAACTCGAGCCCGTCCTCCAAGCACGAGCCCCATGCCCGAAGTACTGCACAGGTAGCGCAACACCCTCTTAGCTGCAGCCATGTGCTCTGGTCGGTTTCTCCCAGGAGCAACATAGCGAGCCAAGATGCTAAGAGGGTATGCCAAGTCAGGTCGAGTGCAGGTCATCAGGTACATGAGGCAGCCAACAAGCTCTGGGTACGGGCCACTCGGCTCTACGGACTCATCCGAAGGCAGAGCTGAGAGCGAGTGGCGAGTAGACAGAGGAGTGGCTTGAGGCGAGGAGTACGTGAAGTCAAAGCGCTGAAGGACCTGGTGCACCATGTGTGACTGAGTCAGGGTAATGGTGCGCCGTGCCCTGTCCCGGGTGATCTGCAAGCCAAGATAGCTGCGCAGTTCACCCAGGTCTGTGCACGTGTGTCTCTTCTGCAGCTCGGACTTCACGTGGGCGAGTCCAGCAGTGTCAGAAGTAGCAAAGACCAAGTCGTCGACGTACACGAGGATGTAGAATGGCGGCAGAGTAGTGTCGGTGCGGAGAAACAGGGACGGGTCAGCAGTAGAAGGAGCAAACCCAAGAGCCGCAAGCGTAGTCCTCAGTGTGTCGTGCCACTCGCGGGGCGCGTGGCGGAGACCGTAGACTGGCCGCCGGAGGCTCCACTGGGTACCAGGAGGAAACGACCCAGTGAAGCCAGGTGGGCGGCGCAGCTAGATCTCCTCGTGCAGGCTGCCGTGTAGGAAAGCATTGTTGAAGTGAAGGGAGTGAAGCTCGTAGTCACGCTAAGCAGCGACGTGCAGCAGAACCCGAAGAGTGGTCATCTTCGGGGTCGGGGAGAAGGTCTGGAAGAAGTCAACTCCCTGTCGCTGACTGAAGACTCGAGCAACGTAACGCGCCTTGAAGACAGGCGGAGAACCCGGCGACCGCTTCACCCTGAAAATCCACATGCCACTAACGATGTTCGCCCCAGGAGGGGGATCCTCGTCGACGTAGGTGCCTGTGGACTTCCAGGATACCATCTCTGCGTCCAAGGACCCTCTATCGCCTCTGCGTAAGAGCGCGGGGTCGGGATGTGTGGTGCATCCGGGTCTCCCTCAGGTGCAATCAGCATGGACACGAGATGAGGTGCAGCGGCTGCAAAGCACTCAAAGTCCTCCTGCCTGTCCTCAAGGACGTCCGTGCCAAGGGCACACTCACCCCCGACGGACGGAGGACAGACAGACTCAGACTCAGCAACAAGACTCGCGGCGTAGTCTAGACGATAGTGAGCAGCAAAGTCGACAAGCTCAGCAACTAAGGCAGACGCAGCTGTGGACTCAAAGGAAGGGTCACTGACAACACTGGCCAGGAGACGCGTGACAGTAGGACTAGTAGCATGAAGGGAGTCAGACTCCGGGTCAGAAAGGGCAGGAAGAGAGGACGCAGGAGGAGACGTCAGAGGGACACGCTGCGGAGCAGTGGAAGGGCGCAGAGCCATTCGGTGCGTGCCAGGGACAGGAGGAGGACGCTGACGCGAACCACGACGACTAGTGCTAGCAGCATGAAAAGGCGACGCAAGACGAGACGCAGGCTCACGACGCTCAGCAAGACCTCCAGTCGGACCAGTGTAAGGAGAAGGAGCAGGCAGTGGGGAGGCGGGCTGCAACTGTGACTGCGACGGGACAGGCGGTGGACACTCTAAGGAATTAGCAGGACTAGTAGAAGGCAGAAAACCAAGAACCTGCTGAAGGAGCGGAACATATTACGGCCGCGGCCGCGCAGCGCCTCCAGAACCAGCAGGGACAGCAACAGCACCCCCAACGGGAGCTCCAACTCCAGCAGCACCACCAGCTACTCCAGTAGCGCCAACTCCAGCACCCACAGGAGCACCGGCTCCAGCAGCACCTCCAGCTCCAGCACCTCCAGCAGCTCCAGCTCCAGCTGGACCACCAGAAGACCCAGCAACTCCAGCAGCTCCAGCTCCAGTACCTCCAGCAGTACCTCCTCCAGCAGCACCGCCAGCTCCAGTACCGCCAGCAGCTCCAACTCAAGCAGCACCACCAGGCCCAGCAGCTCCAGTACCTCCAGTACGAGCACCTCCGGGACCCGTGGCTCCAGAACCCCCAGCAGCTCCAGCAGCAGCAGGACCTCCAGCAGCAGCAGGACCTCCAGCGCCCGTAGCACCACCAGCTCCAGCAGCACGGCTCCAGCGCCGAGCAAACCACTCGTGCAGCTGCTGTGGAGAGAGTGGCTCCCGACGGGACGAAGCACCCGAAGGACCGCCAGGCCCAGCACCTCCAGACTCCACACGCGCAGGCTCAGCACCCCCAGGCTCCGCACCCCCAGACTCAGCAACCCCAGGCTCAGCACCCCCAGTCCCAGCACCCCCAGACTCAGCACCCCCAGACCCGACACCCGCAGGCTCAGCACCCCTAGCAGCACCAGAGTCAACAGCTACCTCGACAGGCTCGACACACCTGAGGGGGCAGGACCCTGAGGGGGGAGGGGGTCTACCGGGGGGGGACCTGGCGCAAGGAAGAGCGGCGGGGGGGGGAGGGGGGCAGTGCGGTAGGGGAAGAAACGGTAGTAAGGAACCGACTCGTCAAACGTGACGTCCTAAGAGGACAGAACACGGCGCGAGGTGGGGTGGTAAAACTGCCAACTAGGCGCGTCAGGGGGGAAGCCAAGGAAGACGCAGGGAACAGCACGGGAGGACAGCTTGTCCGTAGACAAGTCGCGGACGAAAGCTCGAGATCCCCAGACACGGAACGCAGACGCATAGCCAACCTTCCCCGTCCACCGCAAAGTAGGTGTGGTCTCCGGCATGGAGACCCGGGGCTGGAGGTTGAGCTTATGCGCAGCGTACTGAACCGCGAACGGCCACAGAAAATGGGGAGCAGCCGCATGGGTCATGGACGTACGAGCGACATCCATGACCATGCCAATGCGGCGCTCAGCAATCCCATTTTGCTGCGGAGAGGCTGGAAGCGTGAACGTCTGGCGGATGCCCTCCGCACGACAGAAGGCTCGCAGAAGGTCGGAGGAAAACTCTCCACCTCTGTCGGAGTGCAGACGCAGAACAGGAAGGTCCGAGCCGAAACTCTCGCTGAGCTGACGACGGGCAGCGCAGATCCAGTCGATTAGCACCTCAGTGACCTCATCCTTGCGGCGCAAGGGGAAGACTGTGGTGTAACGCGAGTAGTCGTCAACGACCAGCAGAAAGTAGCGCTCGTGACCCTGGCCACGGACGCGGGCTGGGCCCCACACGTCCATGTGAAGCGTCTGCAGTGGAGCCTTCGTCGGAGGGAACTCGGAGGAGTGAGGAGCGGCGAGCTGCCGCCCCTCGACGCAAGGAACGCAGGTAGGGGCAGGCCCCGGGGGAAGGGGAGGGAGAGACCGGGGAAGACCAGTGACAAGGACACGGGAGGCCATGCCTCGGAGACGAGGCAGGGAGGGGTGACCAAGGCGGTGGTGCCAGAGGAGAGTCTGGTGAGACAGGAGGCGACACGAGCAGGGGGCAGACTCAGGACCAGACAGGGACGTTGCAGCAAACACCTGACCCGACGTAGGGACCTGACCAGACTCAGCAACCGGAGGAGACTCGGTAGTCAGGGTGTACAGGCTCGACCCAGGCTGACGGGTGAACGTGGCCAGGTGCCGGCCCGTCCGAGTACACGAACAGTGGGTCACCCGTTGACCTCCAGGAGTGAACTGGTCAACCCACGCGTCCTGAAGGTCAGCTCCACTCACCAAGTTCGTGGAGAACGAGGGGAGGTGGAGGCCAGACAGAGAGCCAGACGGGACTGCCGGACACGGCAGAACCGTGGAGGAGTGTGCAAGGACTGGACCCCCAGAGGGGTCAGCCAGAGAGACTATCACCGGCCGACTGAGCGGCGAGAGTGTGGTGCAGTCGCGAAAGAAGGAGCGGGAAGCACCCGAGTCAAGGGTGAAAGTGTGCAAGGCCGCAGCAGGCGCAGTACCAGAGAGAGCAGACTCACCAGCACCTGGAGCAGTGGACTCATTAGCGCCTAGAGCAGCAGCCTCACCGTCACCTGGAGCAGGAGACGTACCAGCACCCAAAGCAGCAGCCTCACCAGCACCTAGAGCAGCAGACTCTATACCTGGGTCAGGCGGCACACACAGGTAACAGGCACCCTCAGCACTAGTAGGCAATGCATACATGGCAGTAAGGATAGCATCATAGTCAAGAGCAAAGATATCTACCCTTTGCCTAAGCAGCTCCAGCCAGGAGGGGAGCTCAGCGTCGTCGCCAAACTCTTTACGCCAGGCGTCGCTCAGACTGGCGAAGCAGCGAGACTCTGTGTGACCAACCGTCCTGCAAGGCTGACCAGCCCGAGTACCAGTGCGAATGACGTACGGGCAGCGAGCAGTACTCCGTGACCCTCTACTCTGAGCGTACCACTCACGAAGCTGCAGGGGCGAAAGGACCGCGCGCGGACGCTACTGCAGTTGCACCTGGTCACTACAAGAAGCTCCCGAACAACCCGCTCCAGGGCGACTCCCACCACGGCCACCCCTACAACCCCAACTAGCGTACCACTCACGAAGTTGCTGGGGCGTGAGGGACTCACGCGGACGTCAATGGAGCTGCATCCGGCCACCGCGGGTAGGGCAAGTGCTCACCAGTGGCGGGAAGGGTAGTCGCTTGCCGGGCGAGCAGGGTAGGCGCACGACGGCGGCGACGGCGGGGCCGCGACAGCTGCAGGGCGGGGCCGCGACAGCGGCAGGGGGCTCCGCGGCAGCTGCTGCAGGGCGGGGCCGCGACTGAGGCAGGGGGCTCCGCGGCAGCTGCTGCAGGGCGGGGCCGCGACAGCGGCAGGGGGCTCCGCGGCAGCTGCTGCAGGGTGGGGCCGCTACTGCTGCAGGGGGCTCCGCGGCAGCTGGTGCAGGACGGGGCCGCGATAGCGGCAGGGGGCTCCGCGGTAGCTACTGCAGGGCGGGGCCGCGACTGCTGCAGGGGGGGGGGGGACTCCGCGACGAGCAGGGACGGCGCCCAGGGGGCGCCGCGACGAGCAGAAACGGCGCCCAGCGGGCGCCGCGACGAGTAAGGGCGACGCCGCGGGGGGGCGCCGCAACGAGCAGAGACGGCGCCCAGGGGGGCGTCGCGACGAGCAGAGACGGCGCCCAGTGGGCGCCGCGACGAGCAGAGACGGCGCCCAGGGGGGGGCGCCGCGACATGCAGGGGCGACGCTCAGGGGGGGGCGCCGCGTCGAGTAAGGGCAACGCCCCGGGGGCGCCGCGACGAGTAGGGGCGGCGTCCAGGGGGCGCCGCGACGAGCAGGGGGGGACGCCGCGCGGGTCCCGCAGGGGCGTTGCGACGAGCAAGGTTTAGGGCGGCGCGCGGGCTGCAGAGGCAGGCACGGCTGCAGGGGCAGCGCCCACGGGCTGCAGGGGCAGGCACGGTTGCAGAGGCAGCGCCCACGGGCTGCAGGGGCAGGAATGGCTGCAGGGGCAGGCACGGCTGCAGGGGCAGGCCCAGCTGCTCGGGAGGGCGACGCGCAGGCTGTAGAGGCAGGAACGGCTGTAGGGGCAGGCACGGCTGCAGGGGCAGGCACGGCTGCAGGGGCAGCACGGTCGCAGGGGCAGCACGCAGGGTGCAAGGGCAGCGCGGCCGCAGGGGCAGCTAAAAAAAAAAATTCAGTTAGGGCAGGGCGGAACGTTCGGTGGGCCCTAGGAACGATTCTTCTCTGATACCATGTGAGAATAAGAACGAGGAAATGAATGCATTGAGCAGCATGAGGAGTACAAGTAGTAAACCCTAACACCACTGTACCCCATAAAAAGTGCCCCACTACAGCCTACAATATAGTTCTGACACTATTGTGCACTCCTTACCGCAGCAAGCGAAGCAGGCACTATCGAGGCTGGATTTTGCTGTAATAAATGAATGTACCCCTTAGACTGCATGGCTAGCTAGGTCGCTTCGTATTCCATCCTGTACTCCTATTTATACCTCTGTATTTGCACGTTTTAATCATCTCAAGCAATTTATATTCACTCTGCTATTGAGGTCAAGGGCCCACCACCAACACCTAGTCGTGTGCGAACCTTCCTGAGGTGATCCTAGGGACGATCACTTTCTGATCGCAACAAGAACCTTGTGACGTGCGAGGGTTGGATGTGTCACGATTGGTGCGGGGCAACTCGGCAGTGGTTCGGGACGAAATGTAGGCCGAATCGGAATCTGACGCGAAGAGCTCGGGGCTGTCCTCGCTAGGAGCAGCTTCGGCAGTAATGAATTGTATATTCATTACACTCTCCCACCTTCTAGATAAGGCCCCTTATCTGTAGTCGAGTCTTGCAGTAGCGTGAATGTCAGAATGTTATTATCTAGCCTGTAGTGGGGTGCTCTATAGCGGGTACAACCCAGTTAGGGTTTGCTATATGTATCCCAACTGCTGCTAGTGAAACCACTCTTTCTGTTTCTAAACTTTGTACTGCTACTTTTGACATGGTTTCAGAGCAGGTCGACCCCCTTGGGTCGATCCTGTGGGTGGGCCCACCACCTAACTGCTTCCGCTGCTACTCTGTCTGTTGTACGCCCCGTGGTGATACTGTCAGCCGTTGATACTGTCGATGTCGATCGGGCGGTTGAATTCGAATACCGAAATGCAATCCGTCGCGGAATAAAGATCATAGATGTACCGAAGGCGAATCGGACGGTAGTGATGCTGGCGGGATTCTGACACGTTGTCAGAAGTCGATGAGGCAGAAACTGTCGATGTCGATGAACTGGATCGTGGATGTTGATCGTGCTGCAATAGTCTGACAGTCTGTCAGAAACTGCCGAGTACAATGCGAAAAATACCTTCTCTCCCCCCTTTGAAGATAAGGGTAATCCACCAAAATAAAAGTAGCTGCGCGGATACGAAACTCCAAATAACCCTGTACGCTGAGGGTATGTAAGAATACCAAGAGTTTATGACTCTCCGCTGGAATTTTAGCAGCTGCACGTGTCAAACTTATATGCTATAGTCTTTCTAGGCTGTAGTGGGGTAGACAGTATGGGGTACAGCTTTCTAGGGTTTCATATTTGTACCCAACTCATTTCCTAGTTCATCATTCATTCCTCATTTCTTCACATGGTATAGAGCAGGTTCCCTAGTGGGAACTGTTCCTAGGGCCCACCACTGAAAATCGATTTTTTTTTTTTTTCTGCCCGGAGAGCGAGTCGCTCCTGACCGAGGCGCGCCCTGTGTGCCGTCCTCCCCTTAGCGGCCCGTCGCGCCCTCTCACGGCCCCTCTCGCGGCCTCGTCGTCGCCCTTAGCGGCCCCTCGCGGCCCCACCCTACACGGCCCCGTCGCCGCCCTCTCGCGGCCCCGTCGCCGCCCTCTAGCGGCCCCGTTGCCGCCCTCGCGGCCCCGTCGCCGCCCTCTCGCGGCCCCGTCGCCGCCCTCTCGCGGCCCCGTCGCCGCCCTCAGCGGCCCCGTCGCCGCCCTCTAGCGGCCCCGTCGCCGCCCTCGCGGCCCCGTCGCCGCCCTCAGCGGCCCCGTCGCCGCCCTCAGCGGCCCCGTCGCCGCCCTCCAGCGGCCCCGTCGCTGCCCTCAGCGGCCCCGTCGTCGCCCTCCAGCGGCCCCGTCGCCGCCCTCAGCGGCCCCTTCGTTGCCCTTGCGGCCCCGCCGCCGATCTTGCGGCCCCGTTGCCGCCCTCTCACGGCCCCGTCGCCGCCCTCTAGTGGCCCCGTCGCCGCCTTCAGCGGCCCCTTCGCCGCCCGCAACGGCCCCGTCGCCGTCCTTGCGGCCCCGTCGCCGCCCTTGCGGCCCCGTCGCTGCCCTCTCGCGGCCCCGTCGCCGCCCTCTCGCGGCCCCGTCGCCGTTCTCTCGCGGCCCCGTCGCCGCCCTCTCGCGGCCCTCCGCTGAGCCGCCGAGCTGCTGAGCCGCCGACCCGCCGAGCCGCCGCCGCCGCTGTCGAGCCGCCTCCGCCGTCGAGCCGCCGCCGTCGAGACGCCGCAGTCGAGCCGCCGCTGTCGAGCCGCCGCCGTCGAGACGCCGCAGTCGAGCCGCCGCTGTCGAGCCGCCGCCGCCGCCGAGCCGCCTTCGAGCCGTTGCTGCCGCTGTCGAGCCGCTGACGCCACAGTTCCGGCCCTGTTCCTGCCGGCGCGCCCCGGCCCTACCCACCCGGACTGGTGAGAGCACTCCCGAGCAGCGCCTTTGCCACTGCGCTGCCCCTAGCCTACTGCTCTCACTGCTAGACTGCTGCTGTCATGGCTACCCCCAGTGTCCTTACCTTTGATGCTGAGGGTCGGGCTGTTGACTTTGAGGTCTGGGTCGATGACCTGCAGCTTTTCCTACAGTGCGATAGGACAGACGGACTCTCCCTGTTCGATCTCACTTCTGGTGCCTCTCCTGCCCCTCCTGCCGATGCTGACAGCACTGTTCGCTCACAGTGGGCCACACGCGATGCTGCTGCCCGTCTTGCTGTGCGTCGCCACTTACCGACCACTGAGCGTGCGCATTTTAGTCAGTACAAGAGTGCTAAGACCTTGTACGACGCTGTAGTTGCACGCTACTCTTCCCCTGCCACTGCTGCCCTTAGCCGCCTCATGCTGCCGTACCTGTTCCCTGACCTCGCCGCCTTTCCCACAGTCGCTGACCTCATTACGCACCTTCGCACTAGTGACACCCGCTACCGCGCTGCGCTTCCGAGTTCTGCGCCAAGAACCCCCCCCCCCCCCATGTACACCACCCTCTACTACATAGTCACCCGGCTCCCTGACTCCCTTCGCTCGGTCAGGGACCACTTTCTCTCTGTTTGCCCCACCACACTCACCGTTGACCTCCTCGAGGAGCGCCTCCTAGCAGCAGAGAAGAGTATAGTCACTGTAGGAGCCTCTCGTGGTGACCCTCGTACCCCCTTCTTTGAGGGGTGCTCCCCCTCCCCCCTCTTGCCCTCTGTTGCCTCTGCTGCTGCTGCCGACCTCGTTGGCTTCGAGTCGGTCGGAGCTGCGTCTGCCCCTAGCGGGAGACGCCGCACCGGCAAGGGCAAGGGGGGCAAGGGTGCTGGAGGAGCTGGCGGGGGCGGTGGAGGTGGCGGTGGAGGCGGTGGAGGGGGTGGGGGTGGTGGTGGGGGTGGTGGCGGGGGTGGAGTCGTCGGTGGCGGCAGTGGGGGCGGAGGAGGCGGCGGCGGTGGCGGTGGGAGCGGAGGTGGCGGGGGCGGCGGAGGTGGCGGCGGCAGCGGTGGAGCTGGTCGCGGCTCTGCGCAGAGGGGTGGCTCCGGTGGTGGTCAGCGCCAGCAGCAGCAGCGCACTCGTGAGACCCCGTCCCCCCAGCAGCTTCGTGAGTGGTACGCTGGGCGTCAGCGGGGTGGGGGTGCTGGTCCCTGTACCTACGTCCTTCGTACCGGTGACCGCGCTGGTGAGCAGTGCGGGGGCCCGCACTCCACCCAGCGCTGCTTCGGCCGCCTGACGGACGCTTGGCGTCACCAGTTCCTTGACGCCACGGAGATCCCTCGCTGGGGCGAGCTGTCTAAGGCGGGGGTTGCTATCTTTGATCTTGACTATGATGCTATTCTTGCTGCCATGTATGCTGTGTCTACTAGTGATGAGGGTGACTGTTACCTGTGTGTTCCGCCTGACCCGGGCATTGGTGAGGCTGCTGCTCTAGGTGCTGGTGAGGCTGCTGCTCTAGGTGCTAGTGGGTCTGCTGCCCCAGGTGCTGGTGACTCTGCTCTCTCAGGTACCACGTCGACTCAGGCCTCCCACACCTTCACCCTTGACTCGGGTGCTTCCCGCTCCTTCTTTTGAGACCGCACCACACTCACGCCGCTTAGTCGGCCAGTTGCGGTCTCCCTGGCAGACCCCTCTGGGGGTCCTGTCCTTGCTCACTTCTCCACTGTCTTACCGTGTCCGGCGGCCCCTTCTGGTACCCTGTCAGGTCTTTACCTCCCCTCGTTCTCTACGAACTTGGTGAGTGGTGCTGATCTACAGGATGGGGGGGTTCACCAGTTCACTCCTGCGAGTCAGCGAGTGACCCACTGCACGTGTGCTCGGACGGGCCGACACTTGGCCACGTTTACCCGTCGGCCGGGGTCGAGCCTGTACACACTGACTACTGGGTCTCCTCCGGCTGCTGCGTCTGGTCAGGTAGCTGCGTCGGGTGAGGTGTCTGCTGCGGCGTCCAGGTCTGGTCCTGAGTCTGCCTCCTGCTCGTGTCGTCTCCTGTCTCACCAGACTCTCCTCTGGCACCACCGCCTTGGTCACCCCTCCCTGCCTCGTCTCCGAGGCATGGCCTCCCGTGTCCTTGTCTCTGGTCTCCCCCGGTCCCTCCCTCCTCTTCCTCCAGGGCCTGCCCCTACCTGTGTTCCCTGCGTCGAGGGGCGGCAGCGCGCTGCTCCTCACTCCTCCGAGTTTCCTCCGACAGAGGCTCCGCTGCAGACGCTTCACATGGACGTGTGGGGCCCAGCCCGCGTCCGTGGACAGGGTCACGAGCGTTACTTCCTGCTGGTGGTTGACGACTACTCGCGTTACACCACAGTCTTCCCCTTGCGCAGCAAGGGTGAGGTCACTGGGGTGTTGATCGACTGGATCCGCGCTGCTCGTCTCCAGCTCAGAGAGAGTTTCGGCTCGGACTTTCCTGTTCTGCGTCAGCACTCCGACAGAGGCGGAGAGTTCTCCTCTGACCTTCTGCGAGCCTTCTGTCGTGCACGAGGCATCCGCCAGACGTTCACGCTTCCGGCCTCTCCACAGCAAAATGGGATTGCTGAGCGCCGCATTGGCATGGTCATGGACGTCGCCCGTACGTCCATGATCCATGCGGCTGCCCCCCATTTTCTGTGGCCGTTCGCGGTTCAGTACGCGGCGCATCAGATCAACCTTCAGCCCCGGGTCTCCATGCCGGAGACCTCCCCTGCTCTGCGGTGGACGGGGAAGGTTGGCGATGCGTCTGCGTTCCGTGTTTGGGGATCTCGGGCGTTTGTCCGCGACTTGTTTGCGGACAAGCTGTCCCCCCGTGCTGTTCCCTGCGTCTTCCTTGGCTTCCCCGTTGACGCGCCTGGTTGGCAGTTTTACCACCCCACCTCGCGCCGTGTTCTGTCCTCTCAGGACGTCACGTTTGACGAGTCGGTTCCCTACTACCGTCTCTTCCCCTACCGCACTGCGCCCCTCCCCCCGCCGCCGCTCTTCCTCGCGCCAGGTCCCCCCCCGGTAGACCCCCTCCCCCCTCAGGGTCCTGCTCCCTCAGGTGTGTCCCAGGTAGACGCAGTCGAGCCTGTCGTGGTAGCTGTTGACTCTGGTGCTGCTAGGGGTGCTGAGCCTGCATGTGAGGATCTAGGATCGAGCTCAGAAAAGAGAATTGTAATTGAATGATCACCTGGGTACAACACGAGGCTATATATAGGCTCGACACAAGGCCCCGTAACCAGATGTTACGCGAAGGTTCCGCGGGTCGCGAAGCGTCCCGAACAGATCCTTCCCGAATTCGGTAGAAGGCAATTCGGTGGCAACCGAAAAGCCAGAATCCGGTGCACGTAACCTAGCTCGGTGCTATAACTATAATAAAATATAGGAAAGCACCTAGCCTAGGAAATCAAGCAATTCATGCATGCATATAATTATCCTATGCTAGAAATAGCATGATAAAGTAAAGGCAAGCAAGCATAGCTGGCATAAGCCGTCGTACTCTCACACGTCCCCCCCTCAAAGCTGGGTGGCGTGAGATACACCCTGCTTGACAAGATAGTCCTTGAGAGCACGGCGTGCGTTGCCCATATCAGCTTTTGCAACCCAACTATCCTCAGTGGGGTCATATCCCTTCCAGCGTATCAGGAACTCGAGATTCCTTGCCGCTGCGGCGCCGATGAGTGAGAACGCGCTCGATCTCGTACTTGGGTTCATCCTGTATGAGAACAGGTGGTGGTGGCGGTAGTTGCCGTCCCTGGAACTGTTGGTTGGGGTCCTTGTAGGGCTTCAGTAGCTGCACATGGAAAGCGTTGTGAAGCTTCCACGTATCTGGTAAGCGCAAGCGGAATGTAACTGGTGTCACCTGTGCCTCAACGAGAAAAGGACCACAGAAGCGAGGCCGGAGCTTGGATGATAGGTGAGACAGGTTCAAGTTGTGTTTGTCAAGAAGCACCTGATCTCCGAATGCTACTGAGTGATCTCGTCGCTGACGATCGGCATACTGCTTCTGGGAGTTCTGCATCGTGGTGAGACGTCGCTGAGTCTTCTCCCATAGCTGCTGCATGGTGGTGACGAAGTCATGTGCGGCTTGGACGTGTGCCGGTATAGTTGGCTGCTGTGGGGTGAGTGGTTCCCGTCCGTAACACAGGAAGAAAGGAGTTTTCCCTGTGGCCGCATGTGATGCGTTGTTGTAAGCGAACTCTAGGGTCGATAACTTTGTGTCCCAGTGGCTGACGTCGTCCTTGCAAGCTGTGCGCAGTAACTGTTCAACCACTTGATTGAGTCGCTCTGTCTGTCCGTCAGTCTGTGGGTGGTATGCTGAAGACATTGCAAGCTTTGTCCCCAACAGTCCCATGAGCTCCTTCCAGAACTTACTCGTGAATTTGGGGTCTCTGTCTGAGATGAGTGTAGCGGGGATGCCGTGGATGGTGATGATGCGGTCGAAGAAGAGGCGAGCAGTTGCTTCAGCTGTAGCTGTGGCGTTGGTCGGAATGAAGTGACCCATTTTGGAGAACTTGTCGATCACCACGAGTATAGCGTCATGCCCCCGTGAGGTCGAAGGAAGTCCTGTGATGAAGTCGAGGCTAACGACCTGCCATGGCTGCTCCGGTACGGGTAGAGGCTGAAGTAACCCTGCTTTTTTCTGCTTGCTGCTCTTCATCCGCTGGCACGTGTCGCATGAGGTGACGAACTGCTGCATGTCTGCTGCCATCCCGGGCCAGTAGTAATACTTTGCTATCCCTGCTAACGTCTTGTTGCTCCCGAAATGTCCCGCGTAAGGTACGTCGTGAAACTCCTCCAATAGGATCTGCCGTAGCGGGGCGTAATTCGGTACCCAAAAAATTCCTGAACCCTTCCTTACAGCTAAGTCTTTCTCCCACTGTAACAACTTCTTGGTCTGTGCTGTAGCGATTTCTGCGTCCACGGAGTACCCATGTTGGAATAGACCCTTGAGCAGAGGGTTCATCCCGTCGAGCTGGATGCCTGCTACATGTCCGGGGCGGCTCAACGCGTCTGCCTTGTTGTGTGGCCCGGGCTTGTAGACGATGTCATTGTGGAAGTGAGTTTCCAGGAAGTCCACCCACCGCACCTGTCGTCGTGAGAGCGTCGGCTGGGACTTCAGGTATTTGAGACTGCAGTGGTCAGTATAGACTGTAGTCTTGGCTCCCTCTAGGTAACACCTCCACGCCTTGAAGGCTATGACTATCGCTAAGGCTTCCTTGTCATGGATGGGGTAGTTCAGTTCTGCTCCGTGTAGCGTCTTACTGAGGTAGGCGATGGGCTGCATACCGCGTCCGTGATCCTGCATCAGTACTGCTCCGACTGCTTGGTCACTAGCGTCTGCTTCCATCACGTAGTCCTTGTCTGGATCTGGTAGGATGAGTACTGGCGCTGTAGTCAGTGCTGTCTGTAGCTGCTCCATGGCTTGCTGATGAGGAGTATCCCATTTGTAGGGCGTATCCTTTTTCAGTAGGTCGGTCAGTGGCGCTGCTATCTTAGCGTACTGCGGCACGAACCTGTTGTAGTAGTTGGCGAAGCCTAGGAACTGCTGCAACTCCTTCACGTTCTCCGGTACTTTCCATTTCTTGACGGCTTCGATCTTCCGCGGGTCCACGTGTACGCCCTCGGCACTCACCATGTGCCCAAGAAACTGCACCTTCTTCAGGGCGAAGTCGCTCTTCGACAGCTTCACGTAGAAATTGTTTTTCCGCAGGATCTCGAACACCTTCCGCAGATGCTCCACGTGCTCCTTCATGTTCTTGGAGTAGATGAGAATTTCGTCCAGGTACACCACCACGCACTCGTCCAGTAGGGGTCGTAAGATGTGATTCATCTCCGCCTGAAACGTTGCTGGTGCGTTGCAGAGTCCGAACGGCATCACCAAGTATTCGTAGGAGCCGTATCTGGTACGGAACGCCGTCTTGTGGACCGAGTTGTCTGCCATCTTGATCTGCCAGTAACCCGATCGTAGGTCCAGCTTCGAAAATACTGTTGCTCCACGCAGTTGATCGAGTAGGTCGTCTATGCGCGGTATGGGATATTTGTTTTTGACTATCTGTTTGTTCAGTGTGCGGTAGTCGATGCACATCCGTAAACTGCCGTCTGGTTTTGGAGTGAAGAGGACTGGTGCACCGTAGGGAGAGGTAGATGGGCGGATCAGTTGTCTGTCCAGTAGATACTCTATCTGTTTCTTCATGTCTGTCAGCTCGGTCGGACTCAGTCGGTATGGTGCACGTGAGACGGGTTTCGCACCTGGTTCCTCCACGATCTCGTGCTCGTGGGTGCGTGCTGGAGGTACGCCTGCGGGTAGGTCGTCAGGCATTATATCCTTGTACTGCGCCAACACCTCCTTTACTGCTGCAGGTAGCTCCGAACTCGGCTTCTCCTCCTCTGCTGCTGCCATAACCAGTGCTAAGTATCCCGTGTTTCTCTCGTTCACAGTCCGTTCGAACCGTGCCAGTGTCGTTTCAGGAACGCTCCCTGTATCCGTCCAGCTTCGCAGCTCCACTCGTTTCCCGTTGTTGTAGATGCACGTTTTCCGGTTGACCCAGTCGATCTCGGGGTTGAACCGCTTCAGAAAATCTCGCCCCAAGATGAAATCTAATCCCTTGATGTTCGTGATCGGCAACGTCGGCTTCCACCTCAACGCCCCTATCTGCAGCTGCAGTGTTGACTTGCCGTGGATGGGAAGCTTCGTACCGTCCACCATCGTTGCTGTAAACTGGGTTTCTTCTGAGGATTCTCCAATTTTCTCCAACGTCCCGCGGTCGCACACCGAGTGGGACGCACCACTGTCCACCAGGGCCTGGAGGCGACGCCCGTTGCAGATCACCTCGAGTACTAGTGGTTGCTGCTGCTCCGAGTATCCGTAGATGGTATCGCTTATAGGATCGTAGGGTACGTCGAATATGTTATCCCTAGGTCCTGCGCTCGAAGGTGCAGCTTCAGTATCAGTTTTCAACTGAGAAAGGTTAGAAGGATTTATCCGAGGCCGATTCGGCTTCTCTTGGGCCTGGAACCTTCCACTAAGCCTTTGCAGCTGTGTAGGCTTCTCCTGTGGGCAATGGGGAGCCTTAACACTATGCTGCGGGGAGAGAATATGAACTCCTTGGAATGCACGACCCTTTTCAACGCTCCGGAGTGGTTTGCCCAACTTCTTAGGTACCTGAATAATGTTTGAAGGCTTTTTCTTGGCCTTGAAATCTCCCCTGAATTTTTTAAAGGCTTGAAAACCTCGAGAGGGAATATTCTTACTCTCGGGGGTGTTCGGCTGGAGTTTCCCGGTCAGTGCAGAGTCTTGTTTCGCGGAGCCTCCATTTGTCTCGGCGATTTCCCCTGTTGCCGGCCGGTCGTGGCGTTTTAAATTCGCGCCAACATGTCCTCCTTTTTTCGCCATCGTGGATGTCGCACTGTTGTTGCCCTGCAGCTCCGCTCGTGCCTTCTTCATTTTCCAACACGCCAAGAATCGATGTCCTGCTGCGCCGCAAAATTCGCACTTCTCATATTTTGTCGGCCGCTGCTTCGCGTCGATCTTGTCCATATCCATCGGGTCGGCGGTCGTGGGTGGTGCCGATCGCTTCGTGTCGAATGATCTGTTCGGCACGTGGCGTCGTGTCTCGGGCTCACATCGCATTAGCGCATCGAATCTCTCTGCTGCACACACCATGTCGCGGTAGTTGTTGTAGTTTGCGGCAATCACCTGTCGGCGGACTTCCATCTTTAGCCCCTCAGTATACGCTTGGATTTTTTCCCCTTCGGTCAGGTCGGTAATTCGGTTGAAGAGGCTCTCCATCTGCTGCGTGTACTGTCTTACACTGCCGAACTGTTTATGCCGATGAATCTGCTGCCGCGCCATGTAGCTGGAGTTGATTGGTTCGAAACGTTGAATTAAGGCTTCCCGAAACTGCGTCCATGACCCCTCGCCTCGGATCTTATTGCTGTTGTAAATCCACTCGAGCGCCGGGCCTCGTAACAGTGTCGCTGCGAGCCGAATCCGCATTGCATCGTGTGTCGGGGTCGTACAGCCAACGGCCTCGAAGTAAATTTCGAGAGTCGCAATGAATCGACGAACGTCAGTGTCTCTCGCATTCGGATTGAACGTCTCCGGTAGCCTCGGACGTGCCGCCTCAAGATTCACTGTAGCCGCTGCCGTTGCTGCTGGGTTAAGTGTCGGTGTCGCCGCTGCTGCTGCTGACGTCGCTGCTGCATTCGCCGCTGCGTTCGCTGCTGCTATGGCGGCTGCCGACTGGTTCGCGAGCAGCTCCTCTATTTGCTGGAGTGCCGCTCGCGTCTGGTCCAGGCCGGTGTGTAACTCCGTAATTTTCCGTACGGAATTATCACCGTTTTCCTCCATTTGGCGATTTATAAGAAGATTTGCGACGAAAATATATGAATTTTAGGCGCTGGTTATCTTACTGTGAGTCGAGTTGACTGCAGAAATGACGAGGGCTGATTCTGTAGGTCGCGTTATTCTCCCTTAGTCGAAATTCGCGTCTGATCTCGGCCGTTGAGAAGAAATTCGATCCGACGCTCCAAATTCCAACTTTTTTGGGCGAAATTCTCGAGGCCGTTGAGATTCGAATCGATCCGACGGTCGAAATTCCAACTTTTTCGCCATTGGACCTGAGGAGTGTTCGAAAACCGGTTCGAGGGGGACGTTAGAAAATAGCGCGGAACTGGTTTACGTACCCGAAATCGGCGCTTTCCGTCGTCGCCCCCGCGGTTTTAAAAGCTAGGCTTTTGCGGTCGAAAAACTTCGCGTGCAAACAGGCTCTGATACCAAGTGTGAGGATCTAGGATCGAGCTCAGAAAAGAGAATTGTAATTGAATGATCACCTGGGTACAACACGAGGCTATATATAGGCTCGACACAAGGCCCCGTAACCAGGTGTTACGCGAAGGTTCCGCGGGTCGCGAAGCGTCCCGAACAGATCCTTCCCGAATTCGGTAGAAGGCAATTCGGTGGCAACCGAAAAGCCAGAATTCGGTGCACGTAACCTAGCTCGGTGCTATAACTATAATAAAATATAGGAAAGCACCTAGCCTAGGAAATCAAGCAATTCATGCATGCATATAATTATCCTATGCTAGAAATAGCATGATAAAGTAAAGGCAAGCAAGCATAGCTGGCATAAGCCGTCGTACTCTCACACTGCGGGTGCGGGGCCTGGGGCTGCTGAGCCTGGGGGTGCTGACTCTGTGGAGATAAGAACGAGAATGAATGACTAAGGAATCAAAGTGATACAAATATGAAACCCTAGAATTGTGTACCCCTTAGTGTCTAACCCGCTACAGCCTACACAGGCTAGATCATATAAGTTTGACACACCCCCATAGGCAAAGTGGGGGAGAACAAGGGGTCACAAGACCAGTCAGGCAAAGCAAGCTCAGGGTGGATCACAACGTCACCACACATTTTGAGCACAAGTCAAGGCCACAAGGCCAGTTCACATGCATTATTACATATATATAACGCTAAACAAGCAAGAGCAGGTATATACATGTGTAACAGTACAAGCAAGGTCAAGAAGTGAGCAAGTGAGGCAAGGTAGGCACAAGACCTAACAGAGTGCGGAAGCGCTGATGATCACAAGGCGCGAGTGCCTTGGTGAAGATATCAGCAGTGTTGGCCTCAGAGGCCACGTAAGCAAGGCGCAGCTGACCGCGCTGCTGCAGCTCACGAGCAAGAAAGTAGCGAAGAGCGATGTGCTTCGTTCTGTGCTCCAGTCTGTGCTCCCGACACAAGGCCAGCATGGCCTTGTTGTCTACGTACAGAACTGGAGGAGAACGAGGCGGCTCTCCCAGGTCAGCCAGCAGGTAGGTGAGCCAGCGTAGCTCCTGTGCAGCCATGGCCCCTGCGTAGATCTCAGCCTCACAACTGGAGCAGAGAACAGAAGACGAGCGGGTAGACCGCCACGAAACAGAGCCGGAACCAAGGCTGAAGGTGTAACCCTGTGACGACCGCTGTGTAGCCTGGTCGTCAGCCCAAGAAGCGTCTGCGTGACCAGTGAGGACCACTGGACTCCGCCCTCCAAGCACTAGCCCCATGCCCGAAGTACTGCACAAGTAGCGCAACACCCTCTTCGCTGCAGCCATGTGCTTTGGTCTGTGTCTCCCAGGAGCAACATAGCGTGCCAGAATGCTAAGAGGGTATGCAAGGTCAGGTCGAGTGCAGGTCATCAGGTACATGAGGCAGCCAACAAGCTCTGGGTACGGGCCACTCGACTCTACGGACTCATCCGAAGGCAGAGCTGAGAGCGAGTGGCGAGTAGACAGAGGAGTGGCCTGAGGCAAGGAGTACGTGAAGCCGAAGCGCTGAAGGACCTGCTGCACCATGTGTGACTGAGTCAGGGTAATGGTGCGCTGTGCTCTGTCCCGGGTGATCTGCAAGCCAAGGTAGCTGCGCAGTTCACCTAGGTCTGTGCACGTGTGTCTCTTCTGCAGCTCGGACTTCACGTAGGCGAGTCCAGCAGTGTCAGCTGTGGCAAAGACCAAGTCGTCGACGTACACGAGGATGTAGAACGGCGGCAAAGAGGTGTCGGTGCGCAGAAACAGCGACGGGTCGGCAGTAGAAGGAGCAAACCCAAGAGCCGCAAGTGTAGTCCTCAGTGTGTCGTGCCACTCACGAGGTGCCTGGCGGAGACCGTAGACTGGCCGCCGGAGGCTCCACTGGGTGCCAGGAGGAAAAGTCCCAGTGAAGCCAGGTGGGCGGCGCAGCCAGATCTCCTCGTGCAGGCTGCCCTGCAAGAAAGCAGTGCTGAAGTCAAGAGAGTGAAGCTCGTAGTCACGGTGAGCGGCTATGTGCAGCAGTACCCGAAGAGTAGTCATCTTCGGGGTGGGAGAGAAGGTCTGAAAGTAGTCAACTCCCTGCCGCTGACTGAAGCCTCGAGCCACGTAACGCGCCTTGAAGACAGGCGGAGAACCCGGCGGCCGCCTCACCCTGAAAATCCACATGCCACTGACGATGTTCGCCCCAGGTGGGGGAACCTCGTCAACGTAGGTGCCTGTGGACTTCCCGGAAGCCATCTCTGCGTCCATGGCTGCCTGCCACTGAGAGGAGTAGGGACCCTCTATCGCCTCCGCGTAAGAGCGCGGAGTCGGGATGTCTGGTGCATCCGGGTCTCCCTCAGGGGCAAGTAGCATGGACACGAGATGAGGTGAAGCAGCCGCAAGACACTGGAGGTCCTCCTGTCTGTCCTCAAGGACGTCCGTGCCAAGAGCACACTCACCCCCGACGGACGGAGGACAGACAGACGCAGACTCAGTAACCAGACTAGCAGCGTAGTCTAGACGACAGCGAGCAGCAAAGTCGACAAGCTCAGCAACTAGGGCAGACGCCGCAGTGGACTCAAAGGAAGGGTCAGTGATGACAGTAGCAAGGAGACGCGTGACAGTAGGACTGGCAGCACGAAGGGAGTCTGACTCCGGGTCAGCAAGAGCAGGAAGAGAGGACTCAGGCGGAGAAGGCAAAGGGGCACGCAGAGGAGCAGTGGACGGACGCAGAGACATCCGGTGCGTGCCGGGGACGGGGGGAGGACGCTGACGCGAACCATGACCACCAGTGCGAGCCGCACGGACAGGCGACGCAGGACGAGACGCAGGCTCACGACGCTCAACAAGACCTCTAGTAGGACCAGTGTAGGTAGAAGGAGCAGGTAGAGGAGAGGTAGGCAGTAACTGTGACTCAGACCGGACAGGCGGTGGACACTCTAAGGGAGGAGCCGGACTAGTGGAGGGCGGAAGACCAAGAACCTGCTCAAGGAGCGGAACGAAGTACGGCCGCGGCCGTGCAGCACCCCCAGAACCAGCAGGAACAGCGCCAGCACCACGAACGGCAGCACCAGCTCCAGCAGCACCAACGCCAGCACCCTCAGAAGCACCAGCACCAGAAGGGACAGCACCAGCGCCAGCAGCACCCCCAGCTCCAGCAGCGCAACCTCCAGTACCCTCAGGGGCACCAGCACCAGAAGCACCCTCAACGCCAACACCCCCAGCAGCTCCAGCTCCAGCCGGACCACCAGAAGACGCAGTAGGTCCACCAGCTCCAGCACTAGACGCACCCGCAGGCCCAGCAGCTCCAGTACTCCCAGTACGAGCACCTCCGGGACCCGCGGCACCAGCACCCTCAGCAGCAGTAGAACCTCTAGCGCCCGCAGTACCTCCAGCTCCAGCAGCACGCCTCCAGCGCCGAGCAAACCACTCACGCAGCTCCTGTGGAGAGAGTAGCTCCGCCGGGACGAAGCACCCGAAGAACCTCCAGGCCCAGCACCGCCAGACGCCACACGAGCAGGTCCAGTACCCTCAGACTCCGCACCCCCAGACGCAGCACCCCCAGGCTCAGAACCCCCAGGCGTAGCACCCCCAGAGTCAGCACCCCCAGGCTCAGCACCCCCAGAGTCAGCACCCCCAGACCCAGCACCCGCAGGCTCAGCACCCCTAGCAACACCAGAGTCAACAGCTACCTCGACAGGGTCGACTGAGACACACCTGAGGGGGCAGGACCCTGAGGGGGGAGGGGGTCTACCGGAGGGGGACCTGGCGTAAGGAAGAGCGGCGGGGGGGGGAGGGACGCAGTGCGGTAGGGGAAGAGACGGTAGTAGGGAACCGACTCGTCAAACGTGACGTCCTGGGAGGACAGAACACGGCGCGAGGTGGGGTGGTAGAACTGCCAGCCCGGAAGACACAGGGAACAGCACGAGGAAGACACAGGGAACAGCACGAGGGGACAGCTTGTCCGCAGACAAGTCGCGGACAAACGCCCGAGATCCCCAGACACGGAATGCAGACGCATCGCCAACCTTCCCCGTCCACAGCAAGGCAGGGGAGGTCTCCGGCATGGAGACCCGGGGCTGAAGGTTGATCTGATGCGCCGCGTACCGAACCGCAAACGGCCACAGAAAATGCGGGGCAGCCGCATGGACCATGGACGTACGAGCGACGTCCATGACCATGCCAATGCGGCGCTCAGCAATCCCATTTTGCTGCGGAGAGTCCGGAAGCGTGAAGGTCTGGCGGATGCCTCGTGCACGACAGAAGGCTCGCAGAAGGTCAGAGGAGAACTCTCCGCCTCTGTCAGAGTGCAGACGTAGAACAGGAAAATCCGAGCCGAAGCTCTCTCTGAGCTGGAGACGAGTTGCGCGGATCCAGGCGATCAACACCTCAGTGACCTCACCCTTGCTGCGCAAGGGGAAGACTGCGGTGTAACGCGAGTAGTCGTCAACCACCAGCATGAAGTAACGCTCGTGACCCTGTCCACGGACGCGGGCTGGGCCCCACACGTCCATGTGAAGCGTCTGCAGCGGAGCCTCTGTCGGAGGAAACTAGGAGGAGTGAGGAGCAGCGCGCTGCCGCCCCTCGACGCAGGGAACGCAGGTGGGGGCAGGCCCCGGAGGAAGGGGAGGGAGAGACCGGGGGAGACCAGAGACAAGGACACGGGAGGCCATGCCTCGAAGGCGAGGCAGGGAGGGGTGACCAAGGCGGTGGTGCCAGAGGAGAGTCTGGTGAGACAGGAGACGACACGAGCAGGGGGCAGACTCAGGACCAGACCTGGACGCCGCAGCAAACACCTGACCCGACGCGGCTACCTGAGCAGACTCAGCGACCGGAGGAGACTCAGTAGTCAGTGTGTACAGGCTCGACCCCGGCTGACGGGTAAACGTGGCCAAGTGACGGCTCGTCCGAGCACAGGTACAGTGAGTCACTCGCCGACTCGCAGGAGTGAACTGGTGAACCCCTGCATCCTGGAGGTCAGCACCACTCACCAAGTTCGTAGAGAACGAGGGGAGGTAAAGACCTGACAGGGTGCCAGAAGGGGCCGCCGGACACGGTAGGACAGTGGAGAAGTGGGCAAGGACAGGACCCCCAGAGGGGTCTGCCAGGGAGACTGCCACTGGCCGGCGAAGCGGCGTGAGCGTGGTGCGGTCTCGAAAGAAGGAGCGGGAAGCACCCGAGTCAAGGGTGAAGGTGTGGGTGGCCGGAGCCGACGCTGTACCTGAGAGCGCAGACTCACCAGTACCTGGGGCAGCAGACTCACTGGCACCTAGAGCAGCAGCCTCACCAGCACCTAGAGCAGCAGCCTCAATGCCCGGGTCAGGCGGAAAACACCGGTAACAGTCACCCTCATCACTAATAGTCACAGCATACATGGCAGCAAGAATAGCATCATAATCAAGATCAAAGATCGCAACACCCGCCCTAAACAGCTCGCCCCAGCGAGGGATCTCAGTAGCGTCGGGGAACTGATGACGCCACGCGTCCGTCAGGCGGCCGAAGCAGCGCTGGGTGGAGTGCGGACCCCCACACTGCTCACCCGCGCGGTCGCCGGTGCGTAGAACGTAGGTACAGGGGCCAGCACCCCCACCCCGCTGACGAGCAGTGTACCACTCACGAAGCTGCTGGGGGGAAGGGGTCTCACGAGTGCGCTGCTGCTGCTGCTGCTGGCGCTGACCACCACCGGAGCCGACCCTCTGCGTAGAGCCGCCCCGACCAGCTCCACCTCCGCCGCCGCTACCTCCACCACCGCCTCCACCTCCGCCACCTCCGCCCGCACCGCCACCACCGCCGCCTCCTCCGCCTCCACTGCCACCACTAGCGCCCCCACCCCCGCCACCACTCCCACCGCCACCCCCACCCCCTCCACCGCCTCCACCGCCGCCTCCACCGCCCCCGCCAGCTCCTCCAGCGCCCTTGCCCCCCTTGCCCTTGCCTGGGCGGCGTCTCCCGCTAGGGGCAGACGCCGCGCCGACCGACTCAAGACCAACAAGGTCGGCCGCAGCAGCAGAGGCAACAGAGGGCAAGAGGGGGGAGGGGGAGCACCCCTCAAAGACAGGGGTACGAGGGTCACCACGAGAGGCTCCTACAGCGACTATACTCTTCTCTGCTGCTAGGAGGCGCTCCTCGAGGAGGTCAACGGTGAGTGTGGTGGGGCAAACAGAGAGGAAGTGGTCCCTGACCGAGCGAAGGGAGTCAGGGAGCCGGGTGACTATGTAGTAGAGGGTGGTGTACATGGGGGGGGGGGGGGGGTTCTTGGCGCAGAACTCGGAAGCGCAGCGCGGTAGCGGGTGTCACTAGTGCGAAGGTGCGTAATGAGGTCAGCGACTGTGGGAAAGGCGGCGAGGTCAGGGAACAGGTACGGCAGCATGAGGCGGCTAAGGGCAGCAGTGGCAGGGGAAGAGTAGCGTGCAACTACAGCGTCGTACAAGGTCTTAGCACTCTTGTACTGACTAAAATGCGCACGCTCAGTGGTCGGTAAGTGGCGACGCACAGCAAGACGGGCAGCAGCATCGCGTGTGGCCCACTGTGAGCGAACAGTGCTGTCAGCATCAGCAGCAGGGGCAGGAGAGGCACCAGAAGTGAGGTCAAACAGGGAGAGACCGTCTGCCCTATCGCACTGTAGGAAAAGCTGCAGATCATCTACCCAGACCTCAAAGTCAACAGCCCGACCCTCAGCGTCAAAGGTGAGAACACTAGGGGTGGCGATGACAGCAGTAGACAGGCAGTGAGTACAGTGGGGTAGGGCAGTGCAGTGGCAGAGACGCTGCTCTTACCAGGCAAGTGAGGCGGTCCGGAGCAGGCCGGCAGGCGGCGGCGTCTTGGCTGCAGTGCGGCTCGGTGGCTCGGCGGCTCAGCGGCTCGGCGGCAAAGGCGGCTCGGCGGCTCGGCGGCAAAGGCGGCTCGGCGGCTCGGCGGCAAAGGCGCCTCGGCAGGTCGGCGGCTCGGCGGCTCGGCGGCTCAGCGGCTCGGCGGCTCTGCGGCGCAGCGGCTCGGCAGGTCGGCGGCTCGGCGGCTCGGCGGCTCAGCGGCTCGGCAGCGAAGGCGGCTCGGCGGGGCCGTGAAGGGCGGCGTCGCTGCCGCGAAGGAGCGGCGACGGGGCCGCTGAAGGGCAGCGACGAGGCCGCCGAAAGGGGGAGGCGGCGACGAGGCCGAGTAGGGGTGGCGACGGGGCCGTGGAAAGGGGCGGCGACGGGGCCGCTGAAGGGCGGCGACGGGGCCGCTGAAGGGCGGCGACGGGGCCGCTGAAAGGGCGGCGACGGGGCCGCGGAAAGGGGCGGCGACGGGGCCGCTGAAGGGCGGCTACAGGGCCGCTGAGAGGGCGGCGACGGGGCCGCTGAAAAGGGCGGCGACGGGGCCGCTGAAAGAGCGGCGACAGGGCCGCTGAGAGGGCGGCGACGGGGCCGCCGAAAAAGGGGGGAGGCGGCGACGGGGCCGCGAGGGGCCGCTAAGGGGCCGCGAGGGGCCGTGAGGGGCCGCGAGGGCGGTGCGACGAGGCCGCGAGGGCGGCGCGACGGGGCCGTGAGGACGTCGCGACGGGGCCACTAGGGGCCGTGAGAGGGGCCGCTATAGGCCACGAAGGGGATCCACACGGGGCGCGACTCGGGCAGGGGCTAAGCGCGCTCCGGGCAGGGAAAAAAAAAGGTCGATGGGGGCGCTGAGACTGGGGTTGCTGAGCCTGGGGGTGCTGAGCCTGGGGGTGCGGAGCCTGGGGGTACTGAGCCTGCTCGTGTGGCGTCTGGAGGGACTGGGTCTGGAGGTCCTTCGGGTTCTTCGTCCCGGCGAGAGCTACTCTCTCCACAGGAGCTGCGCGAGTGGTTTGCTCGGCGCTGGAGCCGTGCTGCTGGAGCTGGAGGTGCTGCTGGTGCTGGAGGTTCTACTGCTGCTGAGGGTGCTGGTGCCACGGGTCCCGGAGGTGCTCGTACTGGAGGTACTGGAGGTGCTGGGCCTGTGGGTACTCCTTGTGCTGGAGCTGCTGGAGGTGCTGGAGCTGGAGCTGGAGCTGCTAGGGGTGTTGGCGCTGGAGGTGCTGCTGGTGCTGGTGCTTCTGAGGGTGCTGGTGTTGGTGCTGCTGGAGCTGGTGCTGCTGGCGCGGCGGGAGCTGGGGGTGCTACTGGAGCTGGTACTGCTGTTGGGGGTGCTGGTGCTGGAGCTGCTGGCGCTGCTGGAGCTGGGGGTGCTACTGGAGCTGGTGCTGCCGTTAGGGGTGCTGGTGCTGTTCCTGCTGATTCTGGGGGTGCTGCACGGCTGCGACCGTACTTCGTTCCTCTCCTTGAGCAGGTTCTTGGTCTTCCGCCCTCTACTAGTCCTGCTCCTCTCTTAGAGTGTCCGCCGCCTGTCCAGTCTGAGTCACAGTTACAGCCAGCCTCCCCACTGCCTGCTCCTTCTCTCTACACTGGTCCTACTGGAGGTCTTGCTGAGCGTCGTGAGCCTGCGCCTCGTCCTGCGTCGCCTGTCCGTGCTGCTCACACTAGTGGTCGTGGTTCGCGTCAGCGTCCTCCCCCTGTCCCCGGCACGCACCGGATGTCTCTGCGTCCTTCCACTGCTCCGCTGCGTGCCCCTTTGCCTTCTCCGCCTGAGTCCTCTCTTCCTACTCTTGCTGACCCAGAGTCGGACTCCCTTCGTGCTGCCAGTCCTACTATCACGCGTCTCCTTGCTACTGTCGTCACTGACCCTTCCTTCGAGTCCACTGCTGCGTCTGCCTTAGTTGCTGAGCTTGTCGACTTTGCTGCTCGCTGTCGTCTAGACTACGCTGCTAGTCTTGTCGCTGAGTCTGAGTCTGTCTGTCCTCCGTCCGTCGGGGGTGAGTGTGCCCTTGGCACGGACGTCCTTGAGGACAGGCAGGAGGAGTTCCAGTGCTTTGCTACTGCTTCACCTCATCTCGTGTCCATGCTGCTGGCCCCTGAGGGAGACCCGGATGCACCAAACATCCCGACTCTGCGCTCTTACGCGGAGGCGATAGAGGGTCCCTACTCCTCTCAGTGGCAGGCAGCCATGGACGCAGAGATGGCTTCCTGGAAGTCCACAGGCACCTACGTCGACGAGGTTCCCCCACCTGGGGCGAACATCGTCAGTGGCATGTGGATTTTCAGGGTGAAGCGGCCCCCGGGTTCTCCGCCTGTCTTCAAGGCGCGTTACGTGGCTCGAGGCTTCAGTCAGCGGCAGGGAGTTGACTACTTTCAGACCTTCTCTCCCACCCCGAAGATGACCACTCTTCGGGTACTACTGCACATAGCCGCTCAGCGCGACTACGAGCTTCACTCTCTTGACTTCAGCACTGCTTTCCTGCAGGGCAGCCTACACGAGGAGATCTGGCTGCGCCGCCCACCTGGCTTCACTGGGTCGTTTCCTCCTGGTACCCAGTGGAGCCTCCGGCGGCCAGTCTACGGTCTCCGCCAGGCGCCCCGTGAGTGGCACGACACACTGAGGACTACACTTGCGGCTCTTGGGTTTGCTCCTTCTACTGCCGACCCGTCGCTGTTTCTGCGCACCGACACCTCTTTGCCGCCGTTCTACATCCTCGTGTACGTCGACGACTTGGTCTTTGCCACAGCTGACACTGCTGGACTCGCCCACGTGAAGTCCGAGCTGCAGAAGAGACACACGTGCACAGACCTGGGTGAACTGCGCAGCTACCTTGGCTTGCAGATCACCCGGGACAGAGCACAGCGCACCATTACCCTGACTCAGTCACACATGGTGCAGCAGGTCCTTCAGCGCTTCGGCTTCACGTACTCCTCGCCACAGGCCACTCCTCTGTCTACTCGCCACTCGCTCTCAGCTCTGCCTTCGGATGAGTCCGTAGAGCCGAGTGGCCCGTACCCAGAGCTTGTTGGCTGCCTCATGTACCTGATGACCTGCACACGACCTGACCTTGCATACCCTCTTAGCATTCTGGCACGCTATGTTGCTCCTGGGAGACACCTCCCTGAGCACATGGCTGCAGCGAAGAGGGTGTTGCGCTACTTGTGCAGTACGTCGGGCATGGGGCTAGTGCTTGGACGGCGGAGTCCACTGGTCCTCACTGGTCACGCAGACGCGTCTTGGGTTGACGACTTGGCTACGCAGCGGTCGTCACAGGGTTACACCTTCAGCCTTGGTTCCGGTTCTGTTTCGTGGCGGTCTACCCGCTCTTCTTCTGTTCTCAGCTCCAGCTGTGAGGCTGAGATCTACGCAGGGGCCATGGCTGCACAGGAGTTACGCTGGCTCACCTACCTGCTGACTGACCTCGGAGAGCAGCCTCGTTCTCCTCCAGTTCTGTTCGTAGACAACAAGGCCATGCTGGCCTTGTGTCGTGAGCACAGACTGGAGCACAGAACGAAGTACATTGCTCTTCGCTACTTCCTTGCTCGTGAGCTGCAGCAGCGTGGTCAGCTGCGCCTTGCTTACGTGGCCTCTCAGGCCAACACTGCTGATATCTTCACCGAGGCACTCGCGCCTTGTGATCATCAGCGCTTCTGTACTCTGTTAGGGCTTGTACCTACTTTGCCTCACTTGCTCACTTCTTGACCTTGCTTGTACTTTGACCTATATATACTTGCACTTGCATGTTTAACTTTATATATATATCTTTGCATGTGAACTGGCCTTGTGGCCCTTGAACTTGTGCTGAGAATGTGTGGTGACGTTGTGATCCACCCTGAGCTTGCTGTGCTTTGCTTGACTGGTCTTGTGACCCCTTGTTCTCCCCCACTTTGCCTATGGGGGTGTGTCAAACTTATATGCTATAGTCTTTCTAGGCTGTAGTGGGGTAGACAGTATGGGGTACAGCTTTCTAGGGTTTCATATTTGTACCCAACTCATTTCCTAGTTCATCATTCATTCCTCATTTCTTCACAGCACGGTCGAAATTGTAGTCGGTGGCGAAACATCAAAATATTGACTCCAACTGCTCCCAGGGTAAACCGCATCGACGTCCTTGAAGAGGGTAGAATCGTTGAGCGCCGGGACACGAAAACTCCGGAAAATATTTTCCAGAATCAAACTTTCTTCTTGTCTTGTGGTCACGACTGCTGCTGCAGCATCTGCAGTCCGAAAATCGTGTCTATTGTCTTGTTGTTGTGGAAGAATCGAAATCCTTGATTGCTGCAGTCTCTCCAGTTGCAATCCCGAAATTGCTGCTGTTGTCATGTTGTTGTGGCAGAAACCTCGCTGTAGCTTCTCCAGCTGTCGGCGCCCCCGGCAGTCTTGTCCAGACTCGCCGAGGCTTTTGTCTCTATTCTCCGAGAACTCCCAGGCAGAGGCAAAAAAACAGCTGCTGTTCTTCCCCCTCACCTCGCAAATATTTTTCAAAAGTTGCACTCGAACTGTCGATGACGTCAGCTGCACTGTCGGCGTTGTCGTGAGTCGCCGAAACTTCCCAGGCAGGGGCGAAAAACAGCTGTCGTCCCCTCCCTCCCCTTGTTGCAAAATTCGCCGGTGATGTCGCTGGTACCCCCGAACGGAGTCGAAATTAACTGCCAATCTTGTTCCCGTCTGTTTTGCGCGCTTAACCAAGCGCCTCTGCATCCCCGCCGTTTCGCACGGAAGCGTCGACCATTGCTGCCGAACTCTGTTAAGATCTAGCTCCCGGTACGGCATCTGAAATCCGTAAGTGTCGGTGTCGAAAATCCTCGTACGTCTTGGTCACCTACAGGTTGTCCTCCGAAAGAACCGGTGTGTCTAGCATGCCCACCTGTCGCCATTTTCAGCGCCTGTAGTTAACCGCACTAGCAACCCACCAAAAGGGAGGCGTTCTTCCGTGTGGAACCCAGAAATGTGGGTCTACCGGGACCGAATTTCACGGAACCTAGCCCGCATCAACGCCGCAGATCTCGCAGTAGAACTTCCCCGGAAGGCCTCGAAGTACACCGTAAAATGCTTTAAAACAGCTGGCGAGCAGACGTTCACCCGTCTCCCACCGTCAAAATGCCACCAGAAAATCATGGTTGCGGTAATAAGTGTTGGGTGCAAATTGTTATTTGCACGTCAACCTGACGCCTATTCGACGAGCAAGGTGAAATTTGAAGGTATTTGTTTTAAGGTAATTTGTGTTTTGTGTGATGCGCATTTGTGTGCGTTTCATTTGTGCGTTTACGATTTGTGAATCGCCTTAGCGGTTCTTGAGTTATGTGTATTTTAGTGTGAGGTTGCATTCATGCGTTTTCATGGTTGTTCGTGTGTGTTTCGTGTTGTTCGTGTTGTATCGTGAATGTGCATGAAGTTCCGAGTGATCATGAATATTTATCAGCCTTCGCGAGTTCGTGAATGTTCGCGTGCCGTTCGTGCGAGCTTTATGAGCGTTCATGTGCGCTCATGTCCGTTCATGACTGTTATGTTCCGTTCATGTTTGTTCATGTTTCCTTCATGAGTTTTCGTATAACTTTCATGAGTGTTCATGGTGAGTGGCGAGTGTTTTTGCTGGGAGATATTTCGCGCTGGTCAAGGTTGTTAAGGGCGCGAGAAACTGGACCGCGCGTGTGGGTCCAGATCTCGCGCGTGTGGCCTCAGGGCTTGCGCGTGTGCCGTGGCACTGTTGCGAGCATGGCAGGGACCATGATCGCAACAAGACAGGGCGAATGATCGCCCTACCCACGCGCAGGACAGGGCACGTCCGCGCACTGTACAGCACGACCGAAATATCGGCCGTGCATGATTACGGTCAAGGGGTGCTCGGGATTTCGGTTGAAAAACCGAATCCCGCGTTGACTCGGCGAACAGGTAATTTTGCCAGAAAGTCGCGCGCATAACGTTACAATTTCGATACAGGGAAGAAACGATGAAAATCGTTTTGTAACTGTAAAGCCTTGGGAAAACGGTTATCCCATACGAGGAAGCGTGATTCGACATGTGCGTTCATGATCCTTCGTAAGCGAAGTCAGCAGGGGCATTTGGCAGACATGATATTTGAAGCCAGTTATTCTACAGAGGCGAGCCAAGCCAAATTCCGCAGCAGTTGGACAAACGTTCTCCTTTGCACATCTAGCGAAGCCTTGAAGTCTAGTTAAACAACTGCTTTGTGTTTCCTTTGGGTCTGCGTAGGCTTTGATATTAAATGTATGCTTGTGTGAAGTTGTAATCAACACTTTCTGAATGAAAATTGCTCTATCAACGTATTGACGTGAAGAGCTGATTCTGCATACGAGCCAAATCGTCGTCAACGCTGCGCAAACGAGCTTGGGAGCGTTCTAGTGCACGTGATTGAATTTACACTTAGTACGTCCCTCGACAAACACGGACCCTTGGTTAGGGACTAGCTTTGCCAGGCACCTGAGGACCCTTGGAGGTGATCCCGTGGGGACTAACTAGTGTGTATTAAACGCGTGCTTAGAGCTTCTAGATCCTATATAGTAAGTTAACACGTGGTATCAGAGCTGAGGATTGGACGTCTTGCCGTTAGAACAACATGGAGTCGAGCGGAAATGAAGGTTCTCTTGCACGAGCTGATAGTGGAGTCAAGGATACTGGTGACTCAGCACCAAGGAGAATGCGGGTCGGCCAGGGCTCCCTATTAAAGGAGGTGTTGAAGAACTTCGTCGTCGACAAGTTCAACGGCAACAACTATGACGATTGGGCGTGGAAAATGCAGCTGTATTTTTGGCAAGTGGGCTTGTTGAAGCTGATGACGGGCGTGGAGAAGAGGCCGGACGACGTCAACCTGCAAGAGGAGTGGGACGAGCGTGCTACTGCCGGCTACTACCTTCTCTCACAAAGCCTGGAGATGAACCAGCGATCACACGTGATGCACCTGCTGGAGGAAGCTGACTGCGGGCCACGAGCTTGGAAGGTGCTAAAGGAGTTGCACGCGCCAACCTCGGTGGTCGCAACGCTCATGCTGGAGCGTGAACTAGCGGCATTGCGCTTGAGTGCGGGGGAGCCGATTCAACCGGTTCTCGACAAGATGCGGGAGCTGTATGCGAAGTTGCAGATCGCGGGCATCACTTACCCGTAGCAGACGAAGTGATTGCGGATGCTATCCTTGCTGCCCGAGTCTTGGCTGCAATTTACGAGCGGACTCAGCCTTCCTCAAAATGAGAAGTCGTGGACCCTCGAATGGGTGCGAACCAAGATCTTGGAGGAGGATTTTCGGAGGCGGCAGCTGAGCTACAATCAAGATGGCGATGGCGGCTACGGCATGCAAGGCAGCAGGTGGCGTAAGGGGAATGGCCGGGGACGTGGTGAACCTGGACAGCATGGAGGCGGACGTGGCAACAAGAATCTGAGCAGCAAGAGTGATGAAGAAGACGGGAGGCCGATTATCCTTGAGAACGTGCTCTTGGTGCCAGAGTTGAAAGGGAATTTGATTTCCCTAAGGAAGATGGGGATTGCAGGTGTTTGCATGGAAACCGAGGGAGCTGAAATGTTCAAGGGGCGTCTCGGTAACCGGGTGCTGTGGGACCTGCATGAGGACAAGGACATACATGACGAGCTGTGGCATGTGCCGGTGGTGCTATGGAGTGAGGTGGCACCTGAAAAGGAGAATGGGGTTTGCAGCTGCAAGGGGGAGTGTGCTGCGGTGGCTGCTGAAACAATTAAGGAGCTGAAAGTTACCGTGGGGATGTTGGTGTAGCAGTTGCACCAAGTGAACGATCGACTTGCAGCAGCTGAAAAGAGAAATGCTTCCGATGCTGATATGGAGAAGGGTGCAGAAGCCAGGGGGAGCAAAGTCAATGCTGTTACTGTGGTTAAGGAGAAGGGAGTGCACAAGAGTGACACTTGTGAGCAGCAGAAACTTGATGTTAAGGTGCAGCTGAAGGATGTGCCTGTTAAGGAGAAAGTGGTGGTGCTACAAGTGGCAAGTGTTGCAGCTGATGCAACAAAGGTGATTGAAGAACCCAAGGTGAAGCCGGGTTACAAGGAAGCTGAAACCACTTCGGGCGGTAGCAGCAGTACTTCGATGAAGCTGCAAATGGTTGCAGCTGATGTCATGAAAGCTGAAAGTGTGGGGGAGCATGAGACAACCTTTCCTAAAACTGGAGTTGGGATCGCCAATGCAATGGAGACGGTCGATAGTGAGAAGCACGTTGAGGGAGTTGAATAGCCGTCAGGTTGAGGGGGAGTTTGTTGGGTGCAAATTGTCATTTGCACGTCAACCTGATGCCTATTCGTCGAGCAAGGTGAAATTTGAAGGTATTTGTTTTAAGGTAATTTGTGTTTTTTGTGATGCGCATTTGTGTGCGTTTCATTTGTGCGTTTACGGTTTGTGAACCGCCTTAGCGGTTCTTGAGTTATGTGCATTTTAGTGTGAGGTTGCATTCATGCGTTTTCATGGTTGTTCGTGTGTGTTTCGTGTTGTTCGTGTTGTGTCGTGAATGTGCGTGAAGTTCCGAGTGATCATGTATATTTATGAGCCTTCGTGAGTTCGTGAATGTTCGCGTGCCGTTCGTGCGAGCTTTATGTGCGTTCATGTGCGCTCATGTCCGTTCATGACTGTTATGTTCCGTTCATGTTTGTTCATGTTTCCTTCATGAGTTTTTGTATAACTTTCATGAGTGTTCATGGTGAGTGGCGAGTGTTTTTGCTGGGAGATATTTCGCGCTGATCAAGGTTGTTAAGGGCGCGAGAAACTGGACCGCGCGTGTGGGTCCAGATCTCGCGCGTGTGGCCTCAGGGCTTGCGCGTGTGCCGTGGCACTGTTGCGAGCATGGCAGGGCCCATGACCGCAACAGGACAGGGCGAATGATCGCCCTACCCACGCGTAGGACAGCGCACGTCCGCGCACTGTACAGCACGACCGAAATATCGGCCGTGCATGATTACCGTCAAGGGGTGCTCGGGATTTCGGTTGAAAAACCGAATCCCGCGTTGACTCGGCGAACAGGTAATTTTGCCAGAAATGTCGCGCGCATAACGTTAAAATTTCGATACAGGGAAGAAACGATGAAAATCGTTTTGTAACTGTAAAGCCTTGGGAAAACGGTAATCCCATACGAGGAAGCATGATTCGACATGTGCGTTCATGATCCTTCGTGAGCGGAGTCAGCAGGGGCATTTGGCAGACATGATATTTGAAGACAGTTATTCTACAGAGGCGAGCCAAGCCAAATTCCGCAGCAGTTGGACAACCGTTTTCCTTTGCACATCTGGCGTGTCAAACTTATATGATATATTCTATCCAGGCTGTAGTGGGGTAGACACTATAGGGTACAACACTTCTAGGTTTCCTACTTGTACCCTCTTGTTTCCTAGTCAATTCATTCCTCTCATTATTTTCACATGGTATAGAGCGGGTTCCCTAGTGGGACCGTTTTTTTTTAAGGGCCCACCACTACGATTTTTTTTTTTTCCTTACCTGCCCGAAGCGCGCCTCGCGCTTGCCTTAGCTGCGCCCCGTGCGCCTGCCCTCCCGTCGCGCGCTCTGCTCTTAGCCGCCCGCCCCTTAGCGGCCCTCCCCTTCGCGCCCCGTCGCGCCCCTAACGGCCCCTTAGCGGCCCCTTCGCGGCCCGTAGCGGCCCCTCCTGCGGCCCTTCGCGGCCCCTTCGCGGCCCTTCGCGGCCCCCTCCCGGCCCTTCCCGGCCCCTTCGCGGCCCTTCGCGGCCCCCCTCCCGGCCCTTCGCGACCCCTTCGCGGCCCTTCGCGGCCCCCTCCCGGCTCTTCGCGGCCCCTTCGCGGCACCTCGTGGCCCCCCCCTGCTCGTCGCAGCCGCCCTGCCGCCCCGTCGTCGCCGCCCCTGCAGCAGCTGCTGCCGCCCCTGCTATCGCCGTACCGGCCCTGCCGCCCTGTCGCCGCCGTCCCTGCAGCAGCCGCCGTCCCTGCAGCAGCTGCCGTCGCCGTCCCTGCTGCAGCAGCAGCTACCACTGTGGCGGCCCTACTGCCGCTGCCGAGCCTGCAGCCGCCCTGCCGACGCACCTGTCCAGGCCCTGCCCTGCCGCCTCGCCGCGGCCCCCTTCCTTGTGGCGGCCCCCTGCCCTGCTGACGCGCCCCGGCCCAGCCTCACCAGTAGCGGCTCACCTCTTCCGCCACTGGTAAGTGCACCGCCGCACTTGCGCGCTGCTGCGCCCTGCCTAGCCGAGCCGCCCTGCCTAGCCGAGCCGCCCTACCGAGCCGCGCCACCCTGCCGAGTCGTACTGCTACTGCTGCTGCTGCCGCTAGGCCACTGCTGCTGCTCCTGCTACTATGACAACCCCTAATGTACTCAACTTTGATGCTGAGGGTCGAGCGGTCGATTTTGAAGTCTGGGTCGACGACTTGCAGCTGTTCCTGCAGTGCGATAGCAAGGATGGTGTCTCACTGTTTGATCTCACTTCTGGCGCCTCTGCTGCACCTGCTGCTGATGCTGACAGTACTGTTCGCTCGCAGTGGACCACGCGTGATGCTGCTGCCCGCCTTGCTGTCGAAGTCACCTGCCGTCCTCTGAGCGTGCGCACTTTAGTCAGTACAAGAGTGCCAAGACTCTGTACGACGCTGTAGTTGCACGCTACTCCTCCCCTGCCACTGCTGCCCTTAGTCGCCTCATGCTGCCGTACCTGTTCCCTGACCTCGCTGCCTTTGCCACAGTTGCTGACCTCATTATGCACCTCCGCACTAGTGACACCCGCTACCGCGCTGCGCTTCCTGCTGAGTTCTGCGCCAAGAACCCCCCCCCCATGTACATCACGCTCTAGTACCTCGTCATCCGGCTCCCTGACTCCCTTCGCTCGGTCAGGGACCATTTCCTCTCTGTTTGCCCCACCACACTCACCGTTGACCTCCTTGAGGAGCGCCTCCTTGCAGCTGAGAAGAGTATAGTCGCTGTAAAGCCTCTCGTGGTGACCCTCGTGCCCCTTTCTTTGAGGGGTGCTCCCCCGTCCCCCTCTTGCCCTCTGTTGCCTCTGCTGCTGCTGTCGACCTCGTTGGCACCGAGTCGGTCGGCGCTGCGTCTGCTCCTAGTGGGAGGCGCCGCAACGGCAAGGGCAAGGGGGGCAAGGGCGCTGGTGGAGCTGGCGGGGGCGGCGGTGGTGGTGGTGGAGGCGGAGGAGGGGGTGGGGGTGGGAGTGGTGGCGGGGGTGGGGGCTTCGGTGGCGGCGGTGGAGGTGGAGGAGGCGGCGGCGGCGGCGGTGGGGGTGGAGGCGGTGGAGGCGGCGGCGGAGGTGGAGCTGGTAGGGGTGGAGCTGTGCAGCGGGGAGACTTTGGTGGTGGTCAGCGCCAGCAGCAGCAGCGCTCTCGTGAGACCCCGTCGCCTCAGCAGCTTCGTAAGTGGTACGCTGCGCGCCAGCGGTCTGGGGGTACTGGTCCCTGTGCCTACGTCCTGCGTACAGGCGACCGCACTGGGGAGCCGTGCGGCGGGCCGCACGCCACCCAGCGCTGCTTTGGCCGCCTGACAAACGCCTGGCGTCTCCAGTTCCCTGACGCCACTGAGATCCCTCGCTGGGGTGATCTGCTCAAGTCGGGAGTAGCTATCTTTGATCTTGACTTTGATGCTATTCTTGCTGCCATGTATGTTGTCTCTACTAGTGCTGAGGGTGACTGTTACCTGTGTGCTCCGCCTGACCCGGGCATTGAGGCTGCTGCTCTAGGTGCTAGTGAGTCTGCTGCTCCAGGTGCTTGTGATTCTGCTCTGTCCGGTACTGCGTCGGCTCAGGTTTTGCACACTTTCACCCTTGACTCGGGTGCTTCCCGCTCCTTCTTTCGAGACCGCACCACACTCACGCTGCTTAGTCGGCCGGTGGCAGTCTCCCTGGCAGACCCCTCTGGGGGTCCTGTCCTAGCCCACTACTCCACTGTCCTACCGTGTCCGGCGGCCCCCTCTGGCTCCCTGTCCGGTCTTTACCTCCCCTCGTTCTCTAAGAACTTGGTGAGTGGTGCTGACCTAGAGGGTGGGGGGATTGACCAGTTCACTCCTGCGAGTCAGCGAGTGACCCACTGCACGTGTGCTCGGACGGGCCGACACTTGGCCACGTTTACCCGTCAGACGGGTTCGAGCCTGTACACACTGACTACCGAGTCTCCTCCGGTCACTGCGTCTGGTCAGGTAGCTGCGTCAGGTCAGGTGTTTGCTGCAGCGTCCAGGTCTGGTCCTGAGTCTGCCCCCTGCGCGTGTCGTCTCCTGTCTCACCAGACTCTCCTCTGGCACCACCGCCTTGGTCACCCCTCCCTGCCTCATCTCCGAGGCATGGCCTCCCGTGTCCTTGTCTCTGGTCTCTCCCGGTCCCTCCCTCCCCTTCCCCCGGGGCCTGCCCCTACCTGCATTCCCTGCGTCGAGGGGCGGCAGCGCGCCGCTCCTCACTCCTCCGAGTTTCCTCCGACAGAGGCTTCGCTGCAGACTCTCCACATGGACGTGTGGGGCCCAGCCCGCGTCCGTGGACAGGGTCACGAGCGTTACTTCCTGCTGGTGGTTGACGACTACTCGCGTTACACCACAGTCTTCCCCTTGCGCCGCAAGGGTGAGGTCACTGAGGTGTTGATCGACTGGATCCGCGCTGCCCGTCTCCAGCTCAGAGAGAGTTTCGGCTCGGACTTTCCTGTTCTGCGTCTGCACTCCGACAGAGGTGGGGAGTTTTCCTCCGATCTTCTGCGAGCCTTCTGTCGTGCGGAGGGCATCCGCCAGACGTTCACGCTTCCGGCCTCTCCACAGCAAAATGGGATTGCTGAGCGCCGCATTGGCATGGTCATGGATGTCGCTCGTACGTCCATGATCCATGCGGCTGCTCCTCATTTTCTATGGCCGTTCGCGGTTCAGTACGCGGCGCATCAGATCAACCTTCAGCCCCGGGTCTCCTTGTCGGAGACCTCCCCTACTCTGCGGTGGACGGGGAAGGTTGGCGATGCGTCTGCGTTCCGTGTCTGGGGATCTCGAGCTTTCGTCCGCGACTTGTTTGCGAACAAGCTTTCCTCCCTTGCTGTCCCCTGCGTCTTCCTTGGCTTCCCCCCTGACGCGCCTGGCTGGCAGTTTTACCACCCCACCTCGCGCCGTGTTCTGTCCTCCCAGGATGTCACGTTTGACGAGTCGGTTCCCTACTACCGTCTCTTCCCCTACCGTGCTGCCCCCCTCCCCCCCCCCCCCGCCGCTCTTTCTCGCGCCAGGTCCCTCCCCGGTAGACCCCCTCCCCCCTCAGGGTCCTGTCCCCTCAGGTGTGTCCCAGGTAGACGCAGTCGAGCCTGTCGAGGTAGCTGTTGACTCTGGTGCTGCTAGGGGTGCTGAGCCTGCGGGTGCCAGGTCTGGGGGTGCTGGGCCTGAGCGTGCGGAGCCTGGGGGTGCCGAGTCTGGGGGTGCTGAGCCTGGGAGTGCTGAGCCTGGGGTTGCTGAGTCTGGGGGTGCGGAGCCTGAGGGTGCTGAGCCTACGCGTGTGGAGTCTGGAGGTGCTGAGCCTGGAGGTCCTTCGGGTGCTTCATCCCGGAGGGAGCAACCCTCTCCCCAGGAGCTGCGCGAGTGGTTTGCTCGGCGCTGGAGCCGTGCTGCTGAAGCTGGTGTTGCTGCTGGTGCTGGAGGTTCTACTGCTGCTGGGGGTGCTAGAGCCGCGGGTCCCGGAGGTGCTCGTACTGGAGGTACTAGAGCTGCTGGGCCTGGTGGTGCTGCTGGTGCTGGATCTGCTGGCGCTGTGGGAGCTGGTGGAGCTGCTGGAGTCGAAGCTGACGCTGGGGGTGCTGGTGCTGTCCCTGCTGGTTCTGGAGGTGCTGCGCGGCCACGGCCATACTTCGTTCCGCTCCTTGAGCAGGTTCTTGGTCTTCCGCCTTCTTCTGGTCCTGCTCCTTCCTTCGAGTGTCCACCGCCTGTCCAGTCCGAGTCACAGTTACAGCTGGCCTCCCCACTGCCTGCTCCCTCTCCCTATACTGGTCCTACTGGAGGTCTTGCTGAGCGTCGAGAGCCTGAGTCGCGTCCTGCGTCGCCTGTTCGTACTGCTCGCACTGGTCGTCGTGTTCCACGTCCGCGTCCTCCTGTGGTCCCGGGTACGCACCGGATGGCACTGCGTCCTTCCACTGCTCCGCAGCGTGTCCCTTTACCGTCTCCTCCAGAGTCCTCTCTTCCTTCTCTTGCTGACCCGGAGTCTGACTCCCTTCGTGCTACCAGTCCTACTGTCACGCGTCTCCTGGCCACTGTGGTCACTGACCCTTCCTTTGAGTCCACTGCTGCGTCGGCCTTAGTTGCTGAGCTTGTCGACTTCGCTGCTCACTGTCGTCTAGACTACGCCGCTAGTCTCGTTGGTGAGTCTGAGTCTGTCTGTCCTCCGTCCGTCGGGGGTGAGTGTGCTCTTAGCACGGACGTCCTTGAGGATAGGCAGGAGGAGTTCCAGTGCTTTGCTGCCGCTTTACCTCATCTCGTGTGCATGCTAGTTGCCCCTGAGGGAGACCCGGATGCACTAGACATCCCGACCCCGCGCTCTTACGCTGAGGCGATAGAGGGTCCCTACTCCTCTCAGTGGCAGTCAGCCATGGACGCAGAGATGGCTTCCTGGAAGTCCACAGGCACCTACGTCGAAGAGGTTTTCCCACCTGGGGCGAACATCGTCAGTGGCATGTGGATTTTCAGGGTGAAGCGGCCGCCGGGTTCTCCGCCTGTCTTCAAGGCGCGCTACGTGGCTCGAGGCTTCAGTCAGCGACAGGGAGTTGACTACTTTCAGACTTTCTCTCCCACCCCGAAGATGACCACTCATCGGGTACTACTGCACATAGCCGCTCAGCGCAACTACGAGCTTCACTCTCTTGACTTCAGCACTGCTTTCCTACAGGGCAGCCTGCACGAGGAGATCTGGCTGCGCCGCCCACCTAGCTTCACTGGGTCGTTTCCTCCTGGTACCCAGTGGAGCCTCCGGCGGCCAGTCTACGGTCTCCGCCAGGCGCCCCGTGAGTGGCACGACACACTGAGGACTACACTTCCGGCTCTTGGCTTTGCTCCTTCTACTGCCGACCCGTCACTGTTTCTGCGCACCGACACCTCTTTGCCGCCGTTCTACATCCTCGTGTACGTCGACGACTTGGTCTTTGCTACTTCTGACACTGCTGGACTCGCCCACGTGTAGTCCGAGCTGCAGAAGAGACACACGTGCACAGACCTGGGTGAACTGCGCAGCTATCTTGGCTTGCAGATCACCCGGGATAGGGCACGGCACACCATTACCCTGACTCAGTCACACATGATGCACCAGGTCCTTCAGCGCTTCGACTTCACGTACTCCTCGCCTCAGGCCACTCCTCTGTCTACTCGCCACTCGCTCTCAGCTCTGCCTTCGGATGAGTCCGTAGAGCCGAGTGGCCCGTACCCAGAGCTTGTTGGCTGCCTCATGTACCTGATGACCTGCACTCGACCTGACGTGGCATACCCTCTTAGCATCTTGGCACGCTATGTTGCTCCCGGGAGACACCGACCAGAGCACATGGCTGCAGCGAAGAGGGTGTTGCGCTACTTGTGCAGTACATCGGGCATGGGGCTCGTGCTTGGAGGGCGACGTCCAATGGTCCTCAGTGGTCACGCAGACGCGTCTTAGGTTGACGACCTGGCTACGCAGCGGTCGTCACAGGGTTACACCTTCAGCCTTGGTTCCGGCTCTGTTTCGTGGCGGTCTACCCGCTTGTCTTCTGTTCTCGGCTCTAGCTGTGAGGCTGAGATCTACGCTGGGGCCATGACTGACCTGGGAGAGCCGCCTCGTTCTCCTCCAGTTCTGTACGTGGACAACAAGGCCATGCTGGCCTTGTGTCGAGAGCACAGACTGGAGCACAGAACGAAGCATATTGCTCTTCGGTACTTCCTTGCTCGTGAGCTGCAGCAGCGTGGTCAGCTACGCCTGGCTTACGTGGCCTCTCGGGCCAACACTGCTGATATCTTCACCAAGGCACTTCCGCCTTGTGATCATCAGCGCTTCTGTACTATGCTAGGTCTTGTTCCTACCTGGCCTCACTTGCTTACCTCTTGACTTGCCTTTGTAATGTGATATATATATACCTGCTCCTGCTTGTTTACCTTTATATATATCATCCTGCATGTGAACTGCCCTTGTGGCCTTTGAACTTGTGCTCGGAATGTGTGGTGACGTTGTGATCCACCCTGAGCTTGCTGTGCTTTGCTTTGCTTGACTGGTCTTGTGACCCCTTGTTCTCCCCCACTTTGCCTATGGGGGTGTGTCAAACTTATATGATATATTCTATCTAGGCTGTAGTGGGGTAGACACTATAGGGTACAACACTTCTAGGTTTCCTACTTGTACCCTCTTGTTTCCTAGTCAATTCATTCCTCTCATTATTTTCACATGGCGAAGCCTTGAAGTCTAGTTAAACAACTGCTTTGTGTTTCCTTTGGGTCTTCGTAGGCTTTGATATTAAATGTGTCCCTCCCCTGCTGGGAGCTCTTCAGGCAGCAGCCTAGGGAGTATCGGGACGCTGTGCTGCCGCCACGTGTCACCAAACGACTGGCTGTTGAGGCTGCTCGCTCCCAGGTAGGCTGTTTCTCTAGCTGCTGCTTCTATTAATGGTTCTGCTTAATGTATAGTATTATGCTTATCCCAGCCATTGTTGTGTATGCTTAATTTGTGGCTAAACTTGCCCCCTGCCTTTCACTCACACGGCTGGTGCGAGTGGGTGTGACCTGAGGGGTCTGTCCTCTCTGTTGAGCGATTCGGTACCAGCGGGCATTATCTTGAAGTGTTCCATAAGTTCGGATTCACTGTAGACAACATTATGGAGCACGCTTATAAGGTGATGGGTAGTATCCATTGAGGTGGAGTGCGGTGGAGAACGGTGGTGCGTGAACTGTGATTTTGTTTAGGGGGTGTCATGTCAAATTGTAAGCATTATTAAGACATGGCAAGCTTTGCAGTGAACAAGGGACTGATAAGCTGGGAATCAGAAGTCCACTTGGCTTTCGCCCCCCAACAATTTCGCATGCCGCCGTTCACCCAGCGTCCGCTTTTGTCGGATGAGGCATTCTCCGTGTTGCCCGCAATTTTTCTGGCGTTCGATGAAGGCGCGAACGCTATCGTGGTCGGAGCGAGTTTATCATATCAAACTCCCAGCCGGCCGCTTCGCTGCCCACCGTGCCTATCGCTTTTAAAACTCCGCAGCTTCGGGGACTCTGTCTTCGCTGCTACACCGCCGTCGGGTAGACCGGTGAATTCTGAGAAACACCGCCAGCTACCTCAATTTCTTCAGTCCCGACTTTTTCGGCAGGGTAACTATCGCCGATGGTCCGTTTTTTGTCAGGGCCGAAACAGTGTCGCACCACGAAAATTTCTTGTAAGCCCTGCTGACGAACCAGCGCCACCCACGCCTTTCTAACCAGCATAGGGCTAAACACAGGGCCCCACCTTTTTATCCAGTGGCCAATAAGACTTACGACATACCTTTGAGGCCTTCTGGAATGAGGTACGTGAAACGTCGTAAGACCTTGGCCGGTAGGGAGCTCCTTCTGCTACCGCCGCTTATCCGTGAAACTCGGCCTCAGCAAAAAGTCCTCTCTGTAGGTCATTATCTCGCCTCCTGAAGCCCGAAATCCGTTTCTCTCGCTGGACCCGAACTCGACGCAACTCTGTGTATTGTAGCCGGTAGAACCCCCGAAAATCGCGGGTCTAAACATTGCGCCGAATCGTTGCCCCGCCGATGTACTGCCCTGTCTGCGGCGCAACTACCCTTGATCAGGGGGTTCTGTGCCACCTGAAGTACTAATGTCGGCCGTTGCTGTTGCTCCGAATCTTACCGATCTTGGTGCAGGTACAGCAGTGACCCTAGCGATAGGCAGTCTAGTCGTAGACGGCCTTTTCCGAACTTTTCGGTGGTATGAAAATAACTTCCGTCCCACACTGTGCCGCTCCTACCGAAAAACGCACACCAAGCACCCTCCTGCAGAACACCGCTGCACCCGGGTGGGACGACGGTAGACCCCCGCTTTCTTCGGACGGTCGTCACGCCGCCTCTCCTCGCCGTCGGTTTTTCTGGCGCAAATCACCTTGCGCCTGGCTGCTCGCCCAACAGCCGTTTTCCACGTGCTGCTACCCGAAATCTTCGAGCACAGTGACGACGCGCCACTTGCCGAAGACCTCCAACGGACTCATGCGCAACGTGACGCAGAAGCTCGATGCCACTTGTTGCATGCAGTCCACTCCGAAGATTTCGTGCGCAGTTGACGACCACGTGAAGAATGTCAACTCGCACCACGTTGCTTCCGACAATTTTGGACGTGCGTCGACGACGAGCCTGCCGACTTCAGCCGCTACACAGAAATAACTCCGAAATTGACGAAAATGACCACTGTTAACTCACGCATTAATTGCGACGACAACAAAAGCTGTCCGCCACCCGTGGGGAGGGAGGCCACGGTTCATCTCGACCGTCGAAGGCAGGGATCCGTCGGTGCCGCAGGAGCACCTTGAAATTCATGGCCGCTAGGAGCAACTACCCGTTCTCCTGGCCGGCTCTTGCGCTGCTCCTGTCACCATCGCATCCTTCCCTATTCCCCCCCCCCCCCACTGGAGGGGTAATACACTCTAAAAAATGGGGAAGCTAGGAAAGTAGCTCCGATACCAAGTGTTATGAGTTGTACTAAACAGAGTGCGCATAAGACTTTACAATAACAGAATGACGATCGAATAAACAAGGAAAGCATTTATAGGGTGAATACGTGCTAGGCGAGAACCTCGTGACATGCGAGGTTTGGATGTGTCGCGATTGGTGCGGGGCGACTCGGAAGTGGTTCGAGACGAAATGTAGGCCGAACCGGAATCTGACGCAAAGAGCTCGGGGCTGTCCTCGCTAGGAGCAGCTTTAGCAGTAATGAATTGTATATTCATTACAACCACAATCTTCACGAACTCGTTGTTACATGGACATTGTTACTGGTGCAATGAATCTAGGTAGCGAGGATTCCACTAGTATGAGAGAAGGCATGAGCGAATACTTATACGCGAAACATGCAAACGGTAACGCAGTGCATGCGAGCTAGCTAGTGTTACGCTGGCGCGAGGTTCGGGCTAGTCCCGAAGCGTAGGCCGACTCGGTTGCTCAAGCAGTGCGAGGTTTGGTGAAACAGTGCGTGCAAAGTTGGCAAAGCCCCGTTAGCAGTAACGGGCGAACAACGGCTGCTGCTGTACGCGATGTTGACAGTCGCGGTAAGGAATGTCGAGAAAATTCCTTACACTACCACCCCCCCCCCCCCCCCCCCCCCCCTCAAGAAGCCCCCTCCGCTACGCGAGTGCGTGTATATCGCGGAAACCCCGGCTCCTCAAGTACACTAACAGGGCATGGTGGTTTTCGATGTTGGTCAGGGGCACCCATCTATCCTTAGTTGGCGTGCGGTCCTTCCAGCGAACGAGGAACTCGATCCTCTTGATGCCTGTGGGGTGGCGAATCCGATGGCTCAGAATCTTCTCGGGCTCGATGATCGGCTTCGATGCAGGGCGAATCATGGATGGCGGGCGGTGACGAGGCAGTTGGCTTGTGGTTGGGATGTAAGGGCGAAGCAGGCTGATGTGGAACGATGGGCTGATGTACCAGTCTATCGGCAATAGTAAATGGGCGGTAACTGGGGTGATCATGTGGCTGATTTGGAATGGTCCACAGTAGCACGGTCGTAATTTCGGTACAACGGGCAGTCTTAAGTTATGTGTGTCGAGCAGTACGTAATCTCCTGACTGGTACGTGACTGGGCGGCGGTTAGCGTTGCGTTTAGCGATGCCGTTGGTTTTTTTAATTCCTTCTGCTACTCTGGTGCGAGCAGCTTGCGAAATCTCGGCAAAATGTTGTGCTCGTGGCGTTGGGTTGTCCGGACTCGGCGTCATGGGCACTGTTGGAGTTTGCCCGTAGTTCAGGTAAGACGGGGACTGCTGCGTCGTCGCTGACGTGGCGTTGTTGTAGGCGAAATCGATCTGCGGCAGCTGCTGCTCCCATGTTGTCGGATCATTGCACGTGGCACGAATTAATAGCTCCATCGTCTGATTCGTCCGCTCCGTTTGACCGTCGGTCTCGGGGTGGTACGACGAGCTGAACTGTAGCCTAGACTGCTCCCAGAGGTTCTTCCAGAAGTTGCTGGTAAACTTCCTCGTGGTCGCTGATAATTGCGGCTGGTATCCCGTGCAGTCGAACGACGGTTGCGATGAAGAAGCGAGCGGTTTCTTCGGCTGAGATCGATTTCCTGCACGCAGCGAAGTGAGCCATTTTCGTCAGTCTGTCATTGACGACCATTACCGCGTCGTTACCCCCAGGGTTCGAAGGTAACCCTGTGACAAAATCCATGGTAACCTGCTGCCACGCGCGCTCGGGCGGTGGAATCGGCTGCAACTGATCCGCCTTTCTTTTCCGCGAGCTCTTCATCGCCTGACACGTAGGACACGAGCCCACGTGGTGCTGTACGTCGGTCAACAGCTCCGGCCAGTAGTAATACCGCTGTAGTTGCTATCGCTTTTTTTTTACCTTGAAGTGACCCGAGGTAACCCCGTCGTGTGCGTCCTGTAGTAACAATTCCCTCAATAGTGGGTATGCGGGTACCCAAATGCGGTTGGTGCCTGTTTTTACGTAATAGACTCCCTTAGCTTCTGCCAGTTGCTGTGAATTTCTGGTCGTGAAAAATGGGTCGGTACTGTATCCGTGGGTGAATAGGCCTGTTAACAGTGGGTTGGTTTGGGCGAGTAGTATAGCGTGGAGTTGGGCGGTAGGGCGGGTGAGTGCGTCGGCAATATTTGATGCACCTTTTTTGTCCGTGACGGTGTAGTGGAAGTTGGACTCCAGATAGTCCAACCAGCGGATCTGTTGCGGATTGAGATTCGGTTGGGCGCGGAGGTACTGTAGTGATTGGTGATCTATTCGTACTATCACGTCTGCTCCGGTGAGGTAGAATCGCCACACTTTGAACGCATGCACGATCGCCAACATTTCGCGGTCGTGTATCGGGTAGTTGCGTTCGGGCGGGTGAAGCTTGCGGGACTCGTACGCGATTGGCTGGAGGCCGTTCCTGAAGTCTTGCAACAGTACAGCTCCCATGGCGATGTCACTTGCATCGGTGACAAGCTCGAACGGACGGTGCGGATCTGCGATGTGGAGCACGGGCGGTGAGCACAAAATTTGTTTGAGGGCCGAGTAGGTAGCTTGCTCTTTCTCCCCCCACGTGTACTCAACCCCCTTCCTCAGCAGGTCGGTCAACGGGGCAGTCAGCTTCGCCATGTTGGGGACGAACTGGCGCATATAGTTGACAAACCCCAAAAATCTCTGCACCTCAGTCAAATTGGTCGGCGCGTGCCATGCTTGAATCGTCGCGATCTTCTTCGGGTCTATTTCCTCTCCTTCAGCTGAAATAATGTGTCCCAAAAACTCCAGTCTGTCCTATAAAAACTCGCACTTAGATGCTTTCGTCAGTAGGCGGTTCTCACTCGATATTTTAAAAACTGCTTCAATGTTATGTAGGTGCTATGCTCTGTCTGGGCTGTAAATCAGTATGTCGTCGAGGTACACGATGACGCACTTATCTAAAAGCGTGCGGAAGGCTTCGTTCATGGTCATTTGGAAAGTGGCGGGGGCGTTGGTCAGTCCAAAAGGGCATGACGGTGTATTCGAAGGATCCGTAGCGTGTTCGAAAAGCTGTTTTCGAGCAGTCGGGTGGGTTGACTCGGATCTGGTGGTAGCCTCCTCGAAGGTCCATGTTCGAGAAAACCCGGGCTGTACGTAGTCGGTCGATCAGTTCGTCGGCTCGTGGGATGGGGTAACGGGACTTGATGGTAACCTTGTTCAATGCGCGGTAGTCAATGCACATGTGAAAACCCCCGTCCTTCTTCGGTGCGAACATTATCGGTGCTGCGAGGGGTGACGAACTCGGGCGAATGAACTCTTTCTCGAGCAGGTAATCCAGCTGCTTCCTTACTTCGTCCGGTTCGAGTTGGTTCAGTCAGAACTGTTGCTGTACTGTCGGCTGTGCCCCCGGTTCTAACTCTATCATGTGGTCGTGCAGTCGCTGAGGTGGCAGTCTTGTTGGCAGATCGTCCGGGAAAATCCCACTGTACTGCTTCAGTAGCGCTGCCAAGTCATCCGGTACGTCGGCTAGCAGTTTCTGTAAATCCCCCCCTTTGTCTGCTACCTCGGCTTCCTGAATCTCAACCGCGTACACGTCAGCTCCTGCCGTTACGGCGCGTTTCATCGTGATTGCGTTGACACGCACTGACGAAGACTCATGCGAGCCCAAGTGAGGTAAGGCGATGTTGTTACCGTTCACTCGCGCGGTGCAGTCACCCGTCGTCCAGTCAATTCGCAGATTGTGTCGTCGCAGCCAATCACGGCCGAGTAGTTCCGTCAAGGGTTGTCGTGAGCATTTCCTGACTAAACGTGAAGTTACCCCCGCATCGAATCCGAACTCGGTCCACACGTTCTCGTATCGCTAGTGGCGTGCTGTCAACCAGTCTTGCGTCGATCTCAGGTAAACATCTGTCCACTGGCAGTCTCATTTTCCGTGCTGTGGTGGTTTTGATCGGGCTGTGGCTGGCTCCCCCGTCTACGAATATTTTAACTTAGTCGGTCCCAATTTTCCCACTAAGCAGTATGGGGCTGTCTACCGTGGTAACCTCCTTATTCGGCCGTGTGTGGCCGATTGCGTGAACCGGCACAATCACTCGGTGATGGTCGGTTGGGTCGGGCGAGCGGCATGACCTGTCAGTAGAGGGCCCGTCTGCTACTGACTCCCAGTGTTTCCCTGCTGCTTGGTCTGTTTCTGCTGCACAGCTTCCCCTTTCCCTTAGCGTTTTCCGGGCATTCGCTTTTGCGGTGTCCCGGCCGATTGCACGCGAAGCAGCGCCCTTTGAACAGTGCGGCAGCGGCATTCGCGGCAACGGCACGTATCGTAGCGCCCTCGTTCGTTTCACGAGATCGATGTCCTCAGTTGCTGCTGCTTCCGTAGGACCCCGGTCTCGGTCGGCGGAAGAAATCGAGTTTCTCCGCCATAGCGAGAATCTCCTGAAAATCAGTGACGCCGTGGAGTTGGATTTCCTGAGCGATTTCGTGCTTCAAGTCGCTAATGTAGCGGTCGATGCGCTCCGATTCGTGCATGTAGCCCACCTGCTCACACAGCGCCAGAAACCCGCTGGTGTAATCTTGGACGGAACCAAGTTGGCGCCAAGTGCGGAACTTCTGACGCGCCGCGATCAAAGCCGCAATTGGCTCGAATCGGGCACGCAGACCTGCGCACCACGCGTCCCACGTGCGATATTGGTGCACCTCCACGAAATACGATGGCGCCCAGGGTCCGGTTTGTCCTTACCGTGTCGGTAGAGTCGCGTAGTCCATCGGCTTCGTGACGATGACGTGCCACCAATCCATGGCGGGTCCTCACAGCAGCGACATGGCATATCGAATTTTCGCCGTATCCTCCAAGACGTAGTTGGCGTCAAAGAAAACGTTCAACGTGAACAACCACGCCTGAACGGTAGGACCACCCCGTTGACTCGGGTCAAAGCATGGCGGACGCTGCGGCTTCAGCAGCATCGGCGACGGCAGTGTTGATTCGCCGGCCGGCACAGAAATCGTGACGCGGGGTTGACTCCTGGTCGCATTCGTCGCTTCGGGGTGTGTCGTGCCGTGGTCGTCGTCTCCGTCGTTGCGGACGACGCCACCACTTGCCACGCTCGCGGGTTGCCCCACACTTCCATGCTACGATGCCTGTGGTGCAGGTTGCCCCGGAGTGCCAGGTGCTTGCGATTGTGCTTGTTGTGCTCGTGCGACGTCATTCTGCAGGGATGTGCGTTCTGCCGTCAGCGCCGCGATTTCTTCAGAGCTTTCGCGAAGTTGCCGCAGCAGTTTGTCAGAATCCCAACCACTAGACCATTGGGATAAAAGGGCTTGTTAAGTAGCGGGTCAGTGCGCCCATAACCCCCCAGGACAACGTGCCTGTAACCCTTCCCTAGGATCAATTGGGGATCACCAGTGGACCTCTGACACCCCCCCGCACTGGGATGCCCGAAGTGCATACACCGGGATTCGAACCCGAGACCTTCGCTCTGATACCATGTCAGAATCCCAACCACTAGACCATTGGGATAAAAGGGCATGTTAAGTAGCGGGTCAATGCGCCCATAACACCCCAGGCCAACAAGCATGTAACCCTTCCCTAGGATCAATCGGGGATCACCAGTGGACCTCTGACACCCCCCCGCACTGGGATGCCCGAAGTGCACACACCGGGATTCGAACCCGACACCTTCGCTCTGACACCATGTCAGAATCCCAACCACTAGACCATTGGGATAAAAGGGCTTGTTTACGTAGCGGGTGAGTGCGCCCATAACCCCCCAGGCTGCCGTGCCTGTAACCCTTCCCTAGGATCGATGTTGGATCACCAGTGGACCTCTGACACAGTTCGTTCAGACGGTCCTGCGTGAGCGTAGTGACGTCAATGTGTTCGGCCATGACGAAGGGCTTCGGCTCAGCTTAGTCTAGGCGCAGTCGTGGCTGTACGCGTTTACGAGAGAACGCGAGGACAGCGGCTCCTAGGTGCTAAAGGGCGTGAGTCCCTTCGAGTGAAAAATCAAAAGTTGATTTCCTGGGGTGCGGAGGTGCGCGGTCCGAAGAAAGTGGCTCTGATAACCAAGTGTTACGGGTGCAATGAATCGAGGTAGCGAGGATTGCATTAGAGTGTTCAAATATTACAAAGTATGAGCGAAGGCATGAGCGAATACTTATACGCGAAACATGCAAACGGTAATGCGGTGCGTGCGAGCTAGCTAGTGCTACGCTGGCGCGAGGTTCGGGCTAGTCCCGAAGCGTATGTCAAACTGATATGCTATAGTCTGTGTAGGCTGTAGTGGGGTAGCTCATATGGGGTACAACACCTTAGGGTTTCCTACTTGTACTACTCCTGCTGCTCAATGCAATCATTCCTCGTTCTATCTTTCACGTGGCTTCAGAGCAGGTTCCCTAGTGGGAACGATTTTTTTTTCAGGGCCCACCGCGAACTTTTTTTTCCCGCCCTGCTCGAAGCGCGCTGCCGTGCCTGCCTGCCCTGTTGCGTGCCTCGTGCCTGCCTCACCTGCGCCCTTGCGCCTGCCCTGCTGTCGCGGCCCTGCCGTCGCGACCCTACCGTCGCGGCCCTGCTGTCGCGGCCCTGCCGCCGTCATGCCTGCAGCCGCCGTCGCGGCCCCGCAGTAGCCGCCGTCGCGCCTGCAGCCGCCGTCGCGACCCCGTCGAAGCCGCCGTCGCGGCCCCACTGAACCCGCCCGTCGAGCGCCTGCAGCCGCCCGTTCCGCGCCTGCCCTGCCGACGCCCGACGAGCGTCTGCCCTACCCGCCGTGGCGGCCCTACCCTACCCGCAGTCGCGGCCCTGCCCTACCCGTCACGGCCCCGCTGAACCCGCCCGTCGTGCGCCTGCCCTGCCGCCGCCTGTCGAGCGCCGGCCCTACCCGCCCGTCGAGCGCCTGCCCTACCCGCCAGTCGCGCGCCTGCCTACCGCCGCCAGTAGCATCTGCCCTACCCGCCTCTGGTGAGCACCTGCCCTACCCGCGCTACCCGCGCGCCTGCCTTACAAGCGCGCTGCCGCGCCTGCCTGCATGCCGCGCCTGCCTGCCAGCCGGGCCGCGCCGCCCAGCCGAGCCGCGCCGCTCTGCCGAGCCGCGCCGCTCTGCTACGGCTGTTTCTTGCTGCTACTGCTACTACTGCTGCTACTGCTGCTACTACTACTACAGCTGCTACAGCTGTTACTGCTACTACTGCTGCTACTGCTGCTACTACTGCTACTACTGCTACTGGCGGTGGCCAGATGCAGCTCCAGTGACGTTCGCGTGAGTCCCTCACGCCCCAGCAGCTTCGTGAGTGGTATGCTAGTTGGGGTTGTGGCGGCGGCCGTAGTGGCAGTCGCCGTGGAGCTGGTCAGTCGGGAGCTTCTGGCAGTGGCCAGATGCAGCTGGCGTTCGCGCGAGACCCTTCCGCCCCAGCAGCTTCGTGAGTGGTACGCTTAGAGTAGAGGGTCTCGGAGTACCGTTCGCTGCCCGTACGTCATTCGCACAAGTGATCGGGCTGGTCACACTTGCGGGACGGTTGGTCACACACAGTCCCGTTGCTTCGCCTGTCTGAGCGACGCCTGGCGTACCGAGTTTGGCGACGAGGCTGAGCTCCCCACCTGGCTGGAGCTGCTTAGGCAGAGGGTGGATATCTTTGCTCTTGACTTTGATGCTATCCTCACTGCCATGTATGCATTGCCTACTAGTGCTGAGGGTGCATGTTACCTGTGTGTACCGCCTGACCCAGGTAAAGAGCCTGCTGCTCTAGGTGCAAGTGAGGCTGCTGCTCTAGGTGCTAGTGCGCCTGCTGCTCTAGGTGCTGGTGAGGCTGCTGCTCTAGGTGCCAGTGAGTCTGCTGCTCCAGGTGATGGTGAGTCTGCTCTCTCTGGTACTGCGCCTGCTGAGGCCTTGCACACCTTCACACTTGACTCAGATGCTTCCCGGCTCCTTCTTTCGCGACAGCACCACACTCACATCGCTCAGTCGGCCGGTTGCAGTCTCCCTGGCAGACCCCTCTGGGGGCCCAGTCCTTGCGCACTCCTCCACGGTCCTGCCGTGTCCGGCGGTTCCGTCTGGCTCACTGTCGGGTCTTCACCTCCCTTCGTTCTCTACGAACTTGGTGAGTGGAGCCGACCTCCAGGATGCGTGGGTTGACCAGTTCACTCCTGGAGGTCAGCGTGTGACCCACTGTACATGCTCCCGGACTGGTCGGCACCTGGCCACGTTCACCCGAGCGCCTGGCTCGAGTCTGTACACACTGAATACTGTGTCCCCTCAGGTTGCTACATCTGCGTCTGTGTCAGGTCAGCTAGCGGCCCCCTGCTGGTGTCGCGCTCTGTCGCACCAGACCGTCCTCTGGCACCATCTTCTCAGTCACCCCTCGGTGCAGCGCCTTCGTGGCATGCACCGACTTGTCCTTGTCTCCGGTCTTCCCAGGGTTCTCCCTCCCCTCCCACCCTCGCCTGCTCCTCCCTGTCTCCCCTGTGTCGAGGGGCGAAAGCGCGCCGCTCCTCACTCCTCCTCGTTTCCTTCGACAACTGCTCCCCTGCTGACCCTACACATGGACGTGTGGGGCCCAGCCCGCGTCCGTGGACAGGACCGCGAGCGGTAATTTTTGCTGGTTGTTGACGACTACACGCGTTACACCACGGTCTTCCCCTTGCGCACCAAGGGTGAGGTCCCTGGCGTTTTGATCCCTTGGATCCGCGCTGCCCGTCTCCAGCTCCGCGAGCGGTTCGGGACGGACTTTCCCGTCCAGCGTCTGCACTGTGACAGAGGTGGTGAGTTTGCCTCTGACTTTCTGCGGGACTTTTGTCGTGGGAAGGGCATTCGCCAGACTTTCACGCTCCCGGCCTCACCGCAGCAGAATGGGATTGCTGAGAGCCGCATTGGCCTAGTCATGGAGGTCGCTCGTACCTCCATGGTCCATGCGGCTGGCCCCCATTTTCTGTGGCCGTTTGCGGTCCGTTGCGCTGCGCATCAGCTCAACCTCTGGCCCCGTGTCTCCTTGCCGGAGACCTCGCCCACACTGCTTTGGACGGGGAAGGTTGGCGATGCGTCAGTGTTTCGGGTCTGGGGTTCTCGTGCCTTTGTCCGTGATACTACCGCGGACAAGCTCTCCGCCCGTGCTATTCCTTGCGTCTTACTTGGCTTTGTTCCTGACGCGCCTGGCTGGCAGTTTTACCACCCCACCTCGCGTCGTGTCCTGCCCTCTCAGGACATCACGTTCGACGAGTCGGTTCCCTTTTACCGTCTCTTCCCCTACCGCACTGCCTCTCTCCCCCCCCCCCCGCCGCTCTTCCTTGCACCAAGTCCTCCTCCGGTAGACCCCCTCCCCCCTCAGGGTCTGGCTCCCTCAGGTGTCTCCCAGGTAGACGCTGTCGAGCCTGTCGAGGTAGCGGTTGACTCTGGTGCTGCTACTGGGGGTGGTGCTGCTGGGGGTGCTGAGCCTGAGCGTGCGGAGCCTGGGGGTGCTGAGCCTGGGGTTGCTGAGTCTGAGGGCGCGGAGCCAGGGGGTGCTGAGCCTGAGCGTGCGGAGCCTGGGGGTGCTGAGCCTGAGCGTGTGGAGTCTGGGGGTGCTGAGCCTGGGGTTGCTGAGTCTGAGGGTGCTGAGCCTGGAGGTGCTGAGCCTGAGGGTGCTCAGCCTGCTGGAGTTCCTGCAGGTGCCTCGTCTCGGCGGGAGCCTCTCTCTCCACCGCAGCTGCGCGAGTGGTTTACTCGCCGCTGGAGACTCCAGCGAGGTGCTGCTGGAGCTGGAGCTGCTGGAGGTCCTGCTGGTGCAGGTGCTGCTGGAGCTGGAGCTGCTGGAGGTACTGCTGGTGCTGCAGCTGCTGGAGGAGCTGGAGTTGCTGGAGCTGGAGGTGCTGCCGGAGCTGGAGCTACTGGAGGTACTGCTGGTGCTGGAGCTGCTGGAGGAGCTGGAGCTGCTGGAGCTGGAGGTGCTGCCGGAGCTGGAGCTGCTGGTGGTACTGCTGGTGCTGGTGCTACTGGGGGTGCTGGAGCCGCTGGTCCCGGAGGTGCTCGTACTGGAGGTACAGGAGTTGCTGGGGCTAGTGGTGCTCCCGGAGTTGGAGCTGGAGGTGCTAGTGTTGTTCCTCCTGGAGCTGCTGGAGGTGCTGGAGCTGGTGGTGCTGAGGGAGTTGGAGCTGCGGACCTTGGAGCTGGGGGTACTGGTACTGTCTCTGCTGGTTCTGGAGGCGCTGCGCGGCCGCGGCCGTACTTCGTTCCACTTCTTCAGCAGGTTCTTGACCTCCCACCTTCTACTGGTCCCACTCTTCCCTTACTGTGACCACAGCCTGCCCCGTCGCAGTTGCAGCTACAGCCAGCCTCTCCACTGCCTGGTCCTTCTCCTTACTCTGGGCCGACTAGAGGTCTTACGGAGTGTCGTGAGCCTGAGTCTCGTCCTGCGTCGCCTGAGTCTCGTCCTGCGTCGCCTGTTCGCACTGCTCGCACTGGTAGTCGTGTTCCACGTCCACGTCCTCCTGCTGTCCCTGGCACGCACCGGATGGCACTTCGTCCTTCCACTGCTCCACTACGTGTCCCTCTTGTTAAGATAGTAGGAGCAGTGAATGCTAGGTTCAAGTGAGGGCCTAGGCTTAGTAGCCTAGGCCAAGGGAGTCAAGGTAGTTTGTGCCAAGGAGAGAGGAGAAATGTTGGCTTCACTATGGAGAGGGTCACAACATATAGGGCAGGAAAGGGGGGTAGACCACCAAGCAGGATATCAACATAACTACACTAACGCTAGACCTACATGCGGTTATAACAACATAATTCTGACATCCCCCCGTAACTGCATGCAGGAATAGCCAAGTGCAAGACACAACCTGCAGGGGTACATCACAGACAACGAAAATAGCAACAGCAAGCAAGAGCAGATGCAAGTTCACAAAATAAAGACAAGTGGCAGCACTAGAGGGGCAGTGAGGAGGAGGAGTTGGGAGGCGGCAGGTGAGGCTGCTGGCTTCATGGCGGCTGCCTCCTGGAACCTCCCCCATGCTCCCAAACCCCCTCTGCACACTCCTCAACGTCCCTAGTGCCACTCCCCCGGCTCCCCACACCCTCACACCCTCCTCCCCCCAGCGGCAGCTGCAGCAGTGGGAGAGAAAGGAGGAGGAGGGGAAGGGGATCACTGTGAGGATCTAGGATCGAGCTCAGAAAAGAGAATTGTAATTGAATGATCCACCTGGGTACAACACGAGGCTATATATAGTCTCGACACAAGGCCAGTTACCCAGGTGTTACGCGAATGTTCTGAGGGTCGCGAAGCGTCCCGAACGGAACCTTCCCGAACTCAGTAGAAAGCAATTCGGTGGAAACCGAATAGGCTTGAGTTCGGTACACGTAACCTGGTTCGGTGCTATAACTATAATAAAATATAGGAATGCACCTAACCTAGGTAATCAAGCATATCCATGCATGATAAATAAAACCCAAGCTAGATATAGCGTAATAAAGTCTAGGCAAGCTAGCAAAGCCAGCATAAGCTAGCAAAGCCAGCATAAGCTCTCGTACTCTCACACGTCCCCCCCTCAAAGCTGGGTGGCGTGAGATACACCCTGCTTGACAAGATAGTCCTTGAGAGCACGGCGTGCTTTGCCCATATCAGCTTCTGCAACCCAACTGTCCTCAGTGGGGTCATATCCCTTCCAGCGTATCAAGAACTCGAGGGTCTTGCCGCCGCGGCGTCGATGAGAGAGAACACGCTCCACTTCATACTCAGGTTCATCTTGGATGAGAACAGGTGGTGGTGGCGGTAGCTGCCGTCCCTGGAACTGTTGGTTGGGGTCCTTGTAGGGTTTCAGTAGCTGAACATGGAAAGCGTTGTGAAGCTTCCATGTATCTGGTAAGCGCAAGCGGAATGTAACTGGTGTCACCTGTGCCTCAACGAGAAAAGGACCACAGAAGCGAGGCCGGAGTTTGGTTGGGAGGTGAGACAGGTTCAAGTTGCGCGTGTCAAGAAGCACTTGATCTCCGACTGCTACTTAGTGATCTCGTCGCTGGCGATCGGCATACTGCTTCTGGGAGGTCTGCATCGTGGTGAGTCGTCGCTGAGTCTTCTCCCATAGATGCTGCATGGTGGTGACGAAGTCATGTGCGGCCTGGACGTGTGTCGGTGTGGTTGGCTGCTGTGGTGTGAGTGGTTCCCGTCCGCAACATAGGAAGAAAGGAGTTTTCCCTGTGGCCGCATGTGACGCGTTGTTGTACGCGAACTCTAGGGTTGGTAACTGTGTGTCCCAGTGGCTGACGTCGTCTTTGCAAGTTGTGCGCAGTAACTGTTCAACCACTTGATTGAGTCGCTCTGTCTGTCCGTCAGTCTGTGGGTGGTATGCTGAGGACATCGCAAGTTTAGTCCCCAATAATCCCATGAGCTCCTTCCAGAACTTACTCGTGAATTTGGGGTCTCTGTCTGAGATGAGTGTAGCGGGGATGCCGTGGATGGTGATGATGCGGTCGAAGAAGAGGCGAGCCGTTGCTTCAGCTGTAGCCGTGGCGTTGGTCGGAATGAAGTGACCCATTTTGGAGAACTTATCGATCACTACGAGGATGGAATCGTGCCCCCGTGAGGTCGAAGGAAGTCCTGTGATGAAGTCGAGGCTAACGACCTGCCATGGCTGCTCCGGTACGGGTAGAGGCTGAAGTAACCCTGCTTTTTTCTGCTTGCTGCTCTTTATCCGCTGACACGTGTCGCAAGAGGTGACGAACTGCTGCACGTCTGCTGCCATCCCGGGCCAGTAGTAATACTTTGCTATCCCTGCTAACGTTTTGTTGCTCCCGAAATGTCCCGCGTAAGGTACGTCGTGAAACTCCTCCAAGAGGATCTGCTGTAGCGGGGCGTAATTCGGTACCCAAATCTTTCCTGAACCCTTCCTTAAAGCAAAGTCTTTCTCCCACTGTAACAGCTTCTTAGTCTGTGCTGTAGCGATCTCTACGTCTACAGAGTACCCATGTTGGAATAGACCCTTGAGCAGAGGGTTCATCCCATTGAGCTAGATGCCTGCTACATGACCGGGGCGGCTCAACGCGTCTGCCTTGTTGTGTAGCCCGGTCTTGTAGACGATGTCGTAGTGGAAGTGAGTTTCTAGGAAGTCCATCCACCGCACCTGTCGCCGCGAGAGTGTCGGCTGTGACTTCCGGTATTTGAGACTACAGTGGTCAGTATAGACTGTAGTCTTGGCTCCTTCGAGGCAACACCTCCACGCCTTGAAGGCTACGACTATAGCTAAGGCTTCCTTGTCGTGGATGGGGTAGTTCAGTTCCGCTCCGTGTAATTTTTTACTGAGGTAGGCGATAGGCTGTAAACCGTTCCCGTGATCTTGCATCAGTACTCCGACTGCCTGGTCACTAGCGTCTGCTTCAACCACGTAGTCCTTGTCTGGGTCCGGTAGAATGAGTACTGGCGCTGTAGTCAGTGCTGTCTGTAGCTGCTCCATGGCTTGCTGATGAGGAGTATCCCACTTGTAGGGAGTATCCTTTTTCAGTAGGTCGGTCAGTGGCGCTGCTATCTTAGCGTACTGTGGCACGAACCTGTTGTAGTAGTTGGCGAAGCCTAGGAACTGCTGTAACTCCTTCACGTTCTCCGGTACTTTCCACTTCTTGACGGCTTCGATCTTCCGCGGGTCCACGTGTACGCCCTCGGCACTCACCATGTGCCCAAGAAACTGCACCTTCTTCAGGGCGAAGTCGGTGTAATAAATACATTCGAGTGCCGGTCCACGTAACAGTGTCGCTGCGAGCCGAATCCTTGCTGCGTCGTGTTGCGGGGTCGAACAGCCAATGGCCTCGAAGTAAATTTCGAGGGTTGCCACGAATCGCCGGACGTCGGATCCCTTCGCGCTGGGATCGAACGCTTCAGGGAGCCTCGGTCGTGTTGCTTCAAGGTTCGGCGACAGTGGTGCCATCGGTCCGTGAAATGTCGGTGTCGCCACTGCTGCGGGTGTTGTCGCTGCTGCATTCGCTGCTGCTGCGGTGGCGATTCCTGGTTGGTGTGTCAGAAGGGCCTCGATTCGTCGTAGCACCGCCTGCGTCTGCTCCATGTCGGTGCGGAGGCTCGCGATGACGCTCGTGGTCGCATAGTTGTCGCCTTGGCCCTCCATGCCTGACATTGCGCGTCCGAAAAAACCGAAACGAGGGGGAGCGAAAAACACGGAACCGGTTTTACGTACCCGAAATCGATGTTTAACTGCGTCGCCCCCGCGGTTTTTGAAGACTCGGTTTTAGCCGTCGAAAAACTTTCGCGTGTAAACGGGCTCTGATTACCAAGTGTGAGGATCTAAGATCGAGCTCAGAAAAGAGAATTGTAATTGAATGATCCACCTGGGTACAACACGAGGCTATATATAGTCTCGACACAAGGCCAGTTACCCAGGTGTTACGCGAATGTTCTGAGGGTCGCGAAGCGTCCCGAACAGAACCTTCCCGAACTCTGTAGAAAGCAATTCGATGGAAACCGAATAGGCTTGAGTTCGGTACACGTAACCTGGTTCGGTGCTATAACTATAATAAAATATAGGAATGCACCTAACCTAGGTAATAAAGCATATCCATGCATGATAAATAAAACCCAAGCTAGATATAGCGTAATAAAGTCTAGGCAAGCTAGCAAAGCCAGCATAAGCCGTCGTACTCTCACAATCACCCACACCCATCACCCCCATACCCGCCACCTCCATACCCTCCCCCCCACGGCTGCACGCGTAGCAGGGAGACGAAGGAGGAGGGGGGAGAGGGGGGGGGGGGGGGGGGAGGGGGGGGGTGGCGGGGAAGAAGCCGCCCCACGGCCACAGAGGGGCGGCGCGCAGGGAAGGGCAGGGGCGGCTACACCGAGGGCAGGCGCGTGAAGGACAGGGGCGGCTGCACCGAGGGCAGGAGCGGGTAGGGCAGGGGCGGCTGCACCGAGTGCAGGCGCATGTGAGGCAGGGGCGGCTGCTCCGAGGGCAGGCGCGGGTGAGGCAGGGGCGGCTGCTCCGAGGGCAAGCGCGGGTGAGGCAGGGGCGGCTGCTCCGAGGGCAGACGCGGGTGAGTCAGGGGCGGCTGCTCAAAGGCAGGCGCGAGGTGAGGCAGAGGCGCCGTCGCGGGCGCCAGGGGCGGGTCTGCAGCGGCTCAGGGCACCGTCGCGGGCGCCATGGACGGGTCCGCGGCGGCTCAGGCCACCGTCACGGGCGCCAAGGGCGGGTCTGCGGCGGCTCAGGGCACCGTCGCGGGCGCCAGGGGCGGGTCCGCGGCGGCTCGGGTCACCGTCACGGGCGCCAAGGGCGGGTCCGCGGCGGCTCAGGGCACCGTCGCGGGCGCCAGGGGCGGTTCCGCGGCGGCTCAGGGCACCGTCGCGGGCGCCAGGGGCTGGTCCGCGGCGGCTCAGGGCACGGTCGCGGGCGCCAGGGGCGGATCCGCGGCGGCTCAGGGCGCCGTCGCGGGCGCCAGGGGCGGGTCCGCGACGGGCAGAAAAAACGTCACGCGCCACCCGGGCGCGGGACAGAACAAAAATCGCCACGCGCCCGAGGCGCGCGACCGAAAAAACAGCAGCGGAAGCGTGAGGCTGGCCCACAGGCCAGGACTTAACAGACTCTAATACTAGGTTCAAGTGAGGGCCTAGGCTTAGTAGCCTAGGCCAAAGGAGTCAAGGTAGTTTGTGCCAAGGAGAGAGGAGAAATGTTGGTTTCACTATGGAGAGGGTCACAACATATAGGGCAGGAAAGGGGGGTACACCACCAAGCAGGATATCAACATAACTACACTAACGCTAGACCTACATGCAGTTATAACAACATAATTCTGACACCTCTGCCATCTCCCCTTGCGTCCTCCCTTGCTGACGGTCCGGACCTGGAGTCTGACTCCCTTCGTGCTGGTAGTCCTACTGTCACGCGTCTCCTGGCCACTGTTGTCACTGACCCGTCGTTTGAGTCCACTACTGCGTCTGCCCTAGTTGCCGAGCTTTTTTTGCTGCCGCTTGTCGTCTAGACTACGCTGCTAGTCTTGTTGCTGAGTCTGAGTCTGTCTGTCCTCCGTCCGTCGGGGGTGAGTGTGCTCTTGGCACGGATGTCCTTGAGGACAGGCAGGAGGAGTTTGAGAGCTTTGGCGCTGCTTCACCTCATCCCGTGTCCATGCTGATTGCCCCTGAGGGAGACCCGGATGCACCAGACATCCCGACCCCGCGCTCTTAAGCAGAGGCGATAGAGGGTCCCTACTCCTCTCAGTGGCAGACAGCCATGGACGCAGAGATGGCTTTCTGGAAGTCCACAGGCACCTACGTCGACGATGTTCCCCCGCCTGGGGCAAACATCGTCAGTGGCATGTGGATTTTCAGGGTGAAGCGGCCGCCGGGTTCTCCGCCTGTCTTCAAGGCGCGTTACGTTGCACGAGGCTTCAGTCAGCGAGAGGGAGTTGACTTCTTCCAGACCTTCTCCCCCACCCCGAAGATGACCATTCTTCGGGTTTTGCTGCACGTAGCTGCTCAGCGTGACTACGAGCTGCACTCTCTTGACTTCAACACTGCTTTCCTACCGGGCAGCCTGCACGAGGAGATCTAGCTGCGCCGCCCACTTGGCTTCACTGGATCGATTCCTGCTGGTACCCAGTGGAGCCTCCGGCGGCCAGTCTACGGTCTCCGCCAGGCGCCCCGTGAATGGCACGACACACTGAGGACGACCCTTGCGGCTCTTGGCTTTGCTCCTTCCACTACTGACACGTCGCTATTTCTACGCACCGACACCTCTTTGCCGCCGTTCTACGTCCTCGTGTACGTCGACGAGTTGGTCTTTGCTACTTCTTACATTGAGGGACTCGCCCATGTGAAGTCGGAGCTACAGAAGAGACACACGTGCACAGACCTGGGTGAGTTGCGCGGCTATCTTGGCTTGCGGATCATCCGGGACAGAGCACAGCGCACCATTACCTTGACTCAGTCACACATGGTGCAGCAGGTCCTTCAGCGCTTCGGCTTCACGTACTCCTCGCCACAGCCCACTCCTCTGCCTACTCGCCACTCACTCTCAGCTCTGCCTTCGGATGAATCCGTAGAGCCGAGTGGCCCGTATCCAGAGCTTGTGGGCTGCCTCATGTACCTGATGACCTGCACTCGACCTGACCTGGCATACCCTCTTAGCATCCTGGCACGCTATATTGCTCTTGGGAGACACCGGAAGGAGCACATGGATGCCGCTAAGACGGTGTTGCGCTACTTCTGTAGTGCTTCAGGCATGGGGCTCGTGCTTGGAGGACGGGCTCGAGTTGTCCTCACTGGTCACGCAGACGCTTCCTTGGCTGACGACTTGGCTACGCAGCGGTCGTCACAAGGTTACACTTTGGCTCCGGCTCTGTTTCGTGGCGGTCTACCCGCTCGTCTTCTGTTCTTAGCTCCAGCTGTGAGGCTGAGATCTACACCAGGGCCATGGCTGCACAGGAGTTACGCTGGCTCACCTACCTGCTGACCGACCTGGGAGAGCCGCCTCGTTCTCCTCCAGTGCTGTACGTCGACAACAAGGCCATGATTGCCTTGTGTCAGGGGCACAGACTGGAGCACAGAACGAAGCACATCGCTCTGAATTACTTCCTTGCTCGAGAGTTGCAGCAGCGTGGTCAGCTTCGTCTTGCCTACGTGGCCACTCGGGCCAACACTGCTGATGTCTTCACCAAGGCACTTCAGCCTTGTGATCATCAGCGTTTCTGTACTGTTCTAGGCCTTGTGTCCACTGGGACTCACTTGCTTTCTTCTTGACTTTGCTTGTATTGTGATCTTTATACATATACCTGCATGCTTACTCTTGCTAGGTTGTGATCACTGTATTGCTCACATACTAGTGCAAGTTGGTTCAATAGTTCACTGAAACGCTTCCGCAACTACAACATTCCTACCAGGGCCCGTGCTAGGAATTGGGGCACCCTCAGGCCTCAAGGCACTTTTCTAATATCTTAAAAAATTCCCTGATTTGTCAGGGCAAATTTTCAAAGCCTTCCTGTATGTTCAGGGCTTCTACAGACATAATCCTGACCCGTCAGGGCAAAAAAACATGTGTTCAGGGTTCAGATTTCAGCACGAACCAGACCAGCCTCTGCTGAGCAGAGGAGAGAGACACACGCCTAGTGCCGAGATGATCAGGGTCCCTGTTTCCTGTTTCAGATTGTTCCCTGTTCCCTGTTTCCCCCATCTGATGCGTTTGGTTGGTGCGTTGCGCAGGGTCGGAAGTGCAAGGGGGTCGCGAAGGCGGGAAAATACACGGGGAAAGCAATCAGCGGGGGAAAATTCTTCGGAGAACAAATCCCCCCCCCCCCCCAAAAAAAAAAAAAAAAACCGCGTCAGGGCAAGCCTCGACATTCATCCTGATGCTACAGGGAAAAACACCACAGCCATCCTGATATTCCAAGGCATTTCATATAATATCATCTTGAGAGCTCAGGATAAAATTATACGCTATTCTGAAATCACAGGGCAAATACAAATATGCATCCTGAATTTAGGGTAATCAAGATGTTTTGCCCTGATATCGTGGGGCCTGATTCCTACTCAAGGTCTTACCGTATTACCCCGGATATAAGCGCACATGCGCTTATAATAAAGCAGTGTTTTTTAGGGGGGTGCGCTTATAATTGAGTAAAAAATATAAGCGCATGCGCTTATAAAATGACAAATACAAATTTATATTCGTATTGCACCAAATTGTACATCTCCTTGCAATTTCAATCGAAGCGCAATGACAGGGGGTCACAACTCAGAATTCTGCGCGGGCGATTTTCTGCCGGCGCACAGGGGCAGTTACACGTCATTGCTCAGGAATTCCAGCTCATACTGACTGGACGCGCAGGATGTAAGGTCCTCGCGGGTCAATCGAACCGAAATTGGTGAGACCTCGCTGCAAATTTGAAATTCGTTGCCGTTTCAAGCAAGTTCAAATTTAATATTATACATGCGGTTACAATAAGTCAGGGTTTAACAAGGGGTGCGCTTATAATTTAGGATCGGCCATAAGTGCATTGCTCCAGATAGTGAGAAGAAATGAGGAAATGAAAGATGAACTAGGAAATGAGTTGGGTACAAATATGCAACCCTAGAAAGCTGTACTCCATACTGTCTACCCCACTACAGCCTAAAAAGACTATTGTATATAAGTTTGACACACCCCCATAGGCAAAGTGGGGGAGAACAAGGGGTCACAAGACCAGTCAAGCAAAGCACAGCAAGCTCAGGTTGGATCACAATGTCACCACACATTCTGAGCACAAGTTCAAGGGCCACAAGGCCAGTTCACATGCAGAGATATGTATATAAAGTTAAACATGCAAGTGCAAGTATATATAGGTCAAAGTACAAGCAAGGTCAAGAAGTGAGCAAGTGAGGCAAAGTAGGTACAAGACCTAAGAGAGTACAGAAGCGCTGATGATCACAAGGTGCGAGTGCCTTGGTAAAGATATCAGCAGTGTTGGCCTGAGAGGCCACGTAAGCAAGTCGCAGCTGACCACGCTGCTGCAGCTCACGAGCAAGGAAGTAGCGAAGAGCAATGTGCTTCGTTCTGTGCTCCAGTCTGTGCTCACGACACAAGGCCAGCATGGCCTTGTTGTCTACGTACAGAACTGGAGGAGAACGAGGCGGCTCTCCGAGGTCAGTCAGCAAGTAGGTGAGCCAGCGTAACTCCTGTGCAGCCATGGCCCCTGAGTAGATCTCAGCCTCACAGCTGGAGCTGAGAACAGAAGAAGAGCGGGTAGACCGCCACGAAACAGAACCGGAACCAAGGCTGAAGGTGTAACCCTGTGACGACCGCTGCGTAGCCAAGTCGTCAACCCAAGACGCGTCTGCGTGACCAGTGAGGACCACTGGACTCCGCCCTCCAATAGCCCCATGCCCGACGTACTGCACAAGTAGCGCAACACCCTCTTCGCTGCAGCCATGTGCTCAGGGAGGTGTCTCCCGGGAGCAACATAGCGTGCCAGAATGCTAAGAGGGTGTGCAAGGTCAGGTCGTGTGCAGGTCATCAGGTACATGAGGCAGCCAACAAGCTCTGGGTACGGGCCACTCGGCTCTACGGACTCATCCGAAGGCAGAGCTGAGAGCGAGTGGCGAGTAGACAGAGGAGTGGCCTGTGGCGAGGAGTACGTGAAGCCGAAGCGCTGAAGGACCTGCTGCACCATGTGTGACTGAGTCAGGGTAATGGTGCGCTGTGCTCTGTCCCGGGTGATCTGCAAGCCAAGGTAGCTGCGCAGTTCACCCAGGTCTGTGCACGTGTGTCTCTTCTGCAGCTCAGACTTCACGTGGGCGAGTCCAGCAGTGTCAGCTGTGGCAAAGACCAAGTCGTCGACGTACACGAGGATGTAGAACGGCGGCAAAGAGGTGTCGTTGCGCAAAAACAGCGACGGGTCGGCAGTAGAAGGAGCAAACCCAAGAGCCGCAAGTGTAGTCCTCAGTGTGTCGTGCCACTCACGAGGTGCCTGGCGGAGACCGTAGACTGGCCGCCGGAGGCTCGACTGGGTACCAGGAGGAAACGACCCAGTGAAGCCAGGTGGGCGGCGCAGCCAGATCTCCTCGTGCAGGCTGCCCTGCAGGAATGCAGTGCTGAAGTCAAGAGAGTGAAGCTCGTAGTCGCGCTGAGCGGCTATGTGCAGCAGCACCCGAAGAGTGGTCATCTTCGGGGTGGGAGAGAAGGTCTGAAAGTAGTCAACTCCCTGTCGCTGACTGAAGCCTCGAGCCACGTAACGCGCCTTGAAGACAGGCGGAGAACCCGGCGGCCGCTTCACCCTGAAGATCCACATGCCACTGACGATTTTCGCCCCAGGTGGGGGAACCTCGTCGACGTAGGTGCCTGTGGACTTCCAGGAAGCCATCTCTGCGTCCATGGCTGCCTGCCACTGAGAGGAGTAGGGACCCTCTATCGCCTCTGCGTAAGAACGCGGAGTCGGGATGTCTGGTGCATCCGGGTCTCCCTCAGGGGCAAGCAGCATGGACACGAGATGAGGTGAAGCAGCAGCAAAACACTGGAACTCCTCCTGCCTGTCCTCAACCAAGGGCACACTCACCCCCGACGGACGGAGGACAGACAGACTCAGACTCAGCAACAAGACTAGCAGTGTAGTCTAGACGACAGCGAGCAGCGAAGTCGACAAGCTCAGCAACTAAGGCAGACGCAGCAGTGGACTCAAAGGAAGGGTCAGTGACAACAGTAGCAAGGAGACGCGTGACAGTAGGACTGGTAGCACGAAGGGAGTCCGACTCCGGGTCAGGAAGAGCAGGAAGAGAGGACTCTGGAGGAGACGGCAAAGGGATGCGCAGCGGAGCAGTGGAAGGACGCAGAGACATCCGGTGCGTACCGGGGACAGGAGGAGGACGCTGACGCGAACTACGACCACCAGTGCGAGCAGCACGGACAGGCGACGCAGGACGAGACGCAGGCTCACGACGCTCAGCAAGACCTCCAGTAGGACCAGTGTAGGGAGAAGGAGCAGGCAGAAGGGAGGCGGGCTGTAACTGTGACTCGGACAGGACAGACGGTGGACACCCTAAGGGAGGAGCAGGACTAGTGGAGGGCGGAAGACCAAGAACCTGCTCTGATACCATGAGAAGAAATGAGGAAATGAATGATGAACTAGGAAATGAGTTGGGTACAAATATGAAACCCTAGAAAGCTGTACCCCATACTGTCTACCCCACTACAGCCTAGAAAGACTATTGTATATAAGTTTGACAGATAGAAGTGCATGCGCTTTGATAGGCATGCGCTTATATCCGGGGCCATACGGTACGGTAGCCTTGAAAAGATCCTAATACCGTAATCCCCCATATATAAGACCCCCCCCAGTTGTAGACCCCCGGGTCTATAATACGGACCCGGGTACTCTATTCGAGTCTAGTTGAGTTATACCCCCCTAAATGGCTCCTAACATTATAAGACCCCCCCACATCCTAGAGAAGTGCGGATTTTACAAAATAAGCAATTGAAAATGGTAACGAATTTCGAATTTCAAATGAGTCAACACCAGGGGTTTTTTTATCAGAGTAAATTACTCTGTTTCTCTGAAAATCAGAGTGGTTTTTAGGGGGTCACTCTGACGTGTCTGGGTAATTTTTTTGGAGGATAAGTTTTCTCTGATTTGTCAGGGTTCTGATTTTAGCTTCTCTGAGAGACCAGTGTATATTTGTGGCGGATGTACTTTTCTCTGTACAGGGTATAGGCATTTCGAACGACCCCCCCCAATTGTTGGAAGATGGGCAGACTAAGTAGAGTTATAAAAATCCGTAATAAAGCAGAATGTTGAGCGCGTAGCACAACGCTTAGCCTTTTTGGTAGGAGTGCAGAAGGCCTGGGTTCAATACTTGAGAGGACACTCAGAGTTGGAAAGATAGGTACACTGGGTGCCCAGAGTATATTTTTCAGAAGTTAAGTTTTCTCTGACAAATCAGAGTAACGCTCATAATGAACCCTGAATTTCAGAGTTCTCTAGAAAACAGCTCTGGAAATCCGAGTAGTGAAAATCCAAAAAAAAGCCCTGGTCAACACCCATTTTCAATGTGTTTGACTTTCGAAGGCTTCACTTGTTGCGCGTCCAGTCAGGATAAGCTGGCACGCGGGCAAAGTGACGTGCCAAATTGTCAAAGAGTCCTAGCTAGACTAGGAGCCATGGCTAGTGAGTGTCGAGGAAGTTGAAAAGGAGAATGAATGACTTCACTATAGGTTTGCAAGAACATATAGCAAATGAACAAAGAAGGTGCACCACCTAACAAAGTTTATAATAACTACACTAACTACAGCTACAGGCAGTTACAGATATATTCTAACACTCCCCCATAACTGCCAGAAGCAGGAGTCTGTGCAGTGACACAACCTGGATGGGTACACCACGAACTGAGAAAACAGCAACAGCAGGCAACAGGCAAGGTTACAAAGCAGGTACAGCAGCAAAGGGGGGGGGCAGGCACTCCTGCCACCCCTTTACTCTCCTCCCCCCCCGACCACAGGAGGGGCGGCAGGGAGAGAGAGGAGGCGGGCTGGCGCTGGCTGGTCACCCACTCCATCCCCTCACCCTCCCCCTCCCCCTCCCCCCCACACTGCTGCAGGAGCAGCAGAGGGGGGCGAAAGGAGGAGGATGGGAAGGGGAGACCACACACCCGCCACCCCAATGCCACTCCCCTGGCTCCCCCACACCCTCACACCCTCCCCCCCTGCGGCATCTGCAGCAGTGGGAACGAAAGGAGGAGGAGGGGAAGGGGAGACCACACACCCGCCACCCCAATGCCACTCCCCTGGCTCCCCCACACCCTCACACCCTCCCCCCCTGCGGCAGCTGCAGCAGTGGGAACGAAAGGAGGAGGAGGGGAAGGGGAGACCACACACCCGCCACCCCCACACCCGCCACCCCCTACTCGCCACCCCCAAACCCTAACACAGGGCAGGGCGGGATGGCGGGTAGGGAGGTTACAGGGGGGGGGGGGGGGGAGGGGGGGGGGGGGGCCGACGCGCGGCCTCCCAGGGCGCCAAAGCAGGCGGCAGAAGGGGCGACGCTCGCCCCCCCCCCCCAGGTCGCCCCTCCCGTCGCCTGTCGAGGCGACCTGAGGGGGCCGCGTGCGGCCCCCCAGGGAGCCGCAACGGGCGACGGGAAAAAGAGGGGGGGGCGGTGCACGTGCCCCCGGTGCGCCGCGACAGGCGACGGAGCATGGCCGGGGCGGGGCCGGGGCAGGGTCGAGGCAGGGTCGGGGCATAGCAGGGGGAGGGCCGCGATAGGGCCGCGACAGGGTCAGGGCAGGGCCGGGGTCGGGGCAGGTCCGGGACGGGGCCGCGACAGGGTCGGGGCAGGGCCGCGCCGAGGGGCCGCGACAGGGTCGGGGCAGGGCCGGGGTCGGGGCAGGTCCGGGACGGGGCCGCGACAGGGTCGGGGCAGGGCCGGGGTCGGGGTCGAGGTAGGGCCGAAAGGGGCAGCGACGGGGCCGCAAGGGGCGGCGACGGGGCCGCTGGAGGCGGCGACGGGGCCGCTGGAGGCGGCGACGGGGCCGATAGGGGCGGCGACGGGGCCGCTGGAGGCGGCGACGGGGCCGCTTGAGGCGGCGACGGGGCCGATAGGGGCGGCGACGGGGCCGCGAAGGGGCCGCGAGGGGCCTGAAAGGTCGGCGACGGGGCCGGTAGGGGCGGCGACGGGGCCGCTGGAGGCGGCGACGGGGCCGCGAAGGGGCCGCGAGGGGCCTGAAAGGTCGGCGACGGGGCCGGTAGGGGTGGCAACGGGGCCGCAAAAGGCGGCGACGGGGCCGCTGAAGGCGACGACGGGGCCGATAAGGGCGGCGACGGGGCCGCGAAGGGGCCGCGAGGGGCCTGGAAGGGCGGCGACGGGCCGGTAAAGGCGGCGACGGGGCCGCGAAGGGGGCCGCGAGGGGCCTGAAAGGTCGGCGACGGGGCCGATAGGGGCGGCGACGGGGCCGCGAAGGGGCCGCGAAGGGCCTGGAAGGGCGGCGACGGGGCCGCGAAGGGGGCCGCGAGGGGCCACTAAGGGTCTCGCGAGGGGCACGCCACGGGGCGTGCAGTACACAGAGTAGCAGCGGAAGCAACAGGCCAGGAACGTAGTTTGCTCTGATAGCATGTCAAAGAGTCCTAGCTAGACTAGGAGCCATGGCTAGTGAGTGTCGAGGAAGTTGAAAAGGAGAATGAATGACTTCACTATAGGTTTGCAAGAACATATAGCAAATGAACAAAGAAGGTGCACCACCTAACAAAGTTTATTATAACTACACTAACTACAGCTACAGGCAGTTACAGATATATTCTAACACAAATCTCTGTGCACAGTCAGGGAAATGCCCTCGCGCGATTCTGATTCAGGACGCTGTAAAAGTTCGATTCGATTGAACTTACCAGACTGAAATGTACAACATCGTGCATTCTTATAAATGTCAATGTGAACAGACCCGGGTCTTCTAAAAAATATACCATTTAATTATACCCCCCAGCCTTTTTAGGGGTGATTATCATAATACCCTAGGGTCTTATATACGGGGGATTACGGTAAGGGCTTTTCTCAACCCAATACGAGGTTTGGTGAAACAGTGCGCGCGAAGTTGGCGAAGCCCCGTTAGCAGTAACGGGCGAACAACGGCTGCTGCTGTACGCGATGTTGACGGTCGCGGTAAGGAATGTCGAGAAAATTCCTTACAGACATGCAAGATGCACTAAACAATACAAATTGTGGAACAATCCATGTTGATATAAGCTAGGGAATGCACACTAATACTACATTTAGAAAGCTTGCTTTCTTATACTGATCATTTGGCATCGTTCTCATTGCAAGGCATCGTTCTCATTGCAACTGGCAAATTACAACATGCACCTCGAGCTAGACAATATAGATGCTAGTACATGACCTGATTCCACCTACCATAGCATTGTACTAGCTATCCTGCATTATGCGTGCGTACTACCAATCATATGACTAACTGTCTATCCTCCTGTTCCAGCGGCGTCGCAGATGTCCTCGGTGTCGGGGTGGGGGGTGGGAGAGTTGCATGAGCCGTTGGAAAATGAGAGACGTGGGTGGAGGGAAATGAGCTCCAACCCACGTTTTGTAGTTGGAGAAGGGCGTTTAGCGCGCTTCGACGATGCCAAATCTGCGTTACAGGCAGCTGCGCTTTCGAAATACGTAATTTTGAAAAACACTTCGTGTGTTTAAAAATTATCATATTTAGAAAGCTTGCTTTCTTATACTGATCATTTGGCATCGTTCTCATTGCAACTGGGGTCTCTGAGACATGGGCAGCAGGGGCTTTCGATGGCGGACGAGTGCCTCGGCATGCTGCGCTGAAGAAGGGGCGTATGCCAGATCTTGCAACTGACGGGAGGCGTTGACGAGGTGTTCGGCGTTGGGCGTGACGTACATCTCCTTCGCTGTGTCGCTGCGCCATCTGCCCAGTCGTTTGAAGATTCTGTCTGGCACACTTGTGTTTGCCGCGGCAGTGGCTGCTCCTTTGCGAAAGGAGTGAGTGCCCAGCTGCTGTTCTCCTAATCCGATCCTCCCGAACGCTTCTTTACACCAGTTTCGGATCGTCGGGTATGATGGCGGCCTTGCTTGGCCACTTTGGGGTGAACCGCGTCCAAAGACTCGAATAAGTGGCCCCGCGGACTGCTGGTTGTACCCCGCAAGTTGGATGAGTCGTCGGGTGCAGCGGACGGGGCAAAAGGGGTCATGAGTTGCGGCGATGGGTATCCATGTGCCCCGTCCAGCTTGGTCCGTCTTGGAGTACGGAATTAGAATCCACATGACCTCGTTCTCGAACTGGATGTCTTGCCACTCGATGACGATGAGGTCCGAGTATCTTAAAAATCCGGTGTACATGAGGATGGGGATTAGCCCCTTTTGGAACTCTCCTGGGTTGTCAGATTGCAGGTAGCTGGCAGACATGTCGTGGACTTGTTGCAGCGAGACAGGCTCCTTCACTCGCATGGGGCGAGGGTAGTGCCTTTTTGCAAAATCGCGTACTTGAGTGGTGAATGGTCCGATCGTTGGGCAGATGCTCCCGGTCATGCGGTGTGCAAAGCTCACGGCTGAGCATGTGAGTTGTACCATGGACAAGGTGGCTTTGTGTTGGATCGCGTACACCAGGTACAGCGCGAGGGTCATGTCCGCCGTGGGGAGGAATGGGAGGTTCACCTTTGCACAAAAGGCTCGAAACTTGACCCAGTATGGCTCATATGTTCGGATTGTTGAATCGGCCCGAGACTGGGAGAGCATCTTTAGAAGCTGGACTTGTAGCTTCGGCAACACGTCTGCGCACAGGCGTATGGGCGGGTTAGTTGAAGACCACTCGTAGTGCAATGATTGTGCTATGAGGCAGTCCTGTGCCTGAGAATGCAGTGCGGTGCGTTCCTACTGCTAGACATTGGCTGCCGTGCGTCAGGGGAATGTGCGCTCTGATGTGCGGGGCCCCGTTTGGTGGGGAGGGTTGTAAGAGTGGCCACCAGTTTGCCCCCGTCCAGTGTGGGGCAATTAGGGTGAGTGATGCGTGGTTGCGTTGTGCGTGGTGGATGACTGCTGGGATCAGCTGGGGTGGTGGGAACGCGAAGCCATTCTCGGCTGTCCATGAGCATGAGAATGCATCAACCGCAGTAGCCTCTGGGTGAGGGATCTTTGAGCAGAATCGTGGCAGATGCGAGTTGCGATGGTTCGCGAAGAGATCGATGGAGTGGGTTCCCCAGCGGCGATCACAGATTCGGAACCATGGTTGCTTCAGTGAGTAATCGTCATGGTCGATCAGTTTCAACAGCTCGTCGGCATGGGAGTTAAGCTCACGCGGGATCCATTCGACAATTAGTGGAGTGCCGAGCTCCATGCAGGTGCGAATGATGTCCTTGCAAGCGTTGGTCAGGTCGGGGGTGCGGGAACCGCCTTTGCGAAGGATGAAGAAGACCCCTTGGTAGCCCACCCTTACGAGCACGTGTTTCCGTCGGACCTTGTTTGCGTACGTTTGGAGGGCCCATAGGACACCTTCGATTTCCCGTCGGGTGCTGGACGTTGCGTGCAATGGTTCTGGCATGGCTGCACTGGCTTCTTCGAGTTCGCCAGGGAAGGTGAGCAGAGTGGCACCCCAACTGTGGGAACTGGCGTCCACGTGGATTACGGCGTCGTAACTGTTCCGGACGTGGAATGATGCGCCGTTGAATCTGTCGAACTCCTCAAGCCAGAATTGCAGCTCCTCGGCCACAGACGGGGAAATGCTTACGCTGCTTCCCCAGGATGGCGCGTCGTTGATCGCTTGTAACATGGCGTGGCTGAATGCGCGCGCCGTGGCACCTAGCGCGACAGCCATTGACGCGAGCGTGCCAGTGATTCTAGCCAGGTGGCGGACTGGGACCTGTCGATGTGCTTTGCTTGCGCCCAGGAGATTGAGAATGTGTGCATGAAGTGATGCTCGTCGATCGGTGCCAATGGAGAATGTCAGAATTATGTATACATTTCAACAGAGAATTGTCCGGAGTTGGTATCCAGCTCGACGCCCAAGAATCGCAGGTGTTGTGACGGTGACAGCTGCGACTTTTTCGCGTTGATTACCAGGCCCGCCATCTTGAGGTCCGAGATTATCATCTGGCACGTTGCTTGTGCATGTGCCTTGGACTTGCATAAAAACAGGATGTCGTCCACATAGGGTACAACTCGGATGCCTTGTTCGCGCCAGCGCCTGGCTAGTTGTTTGATGAGTTGTGTGAAGACAAATGGTGCTGTCGCGAGGCCGAAGGGCAATGAGCGGAAAGAGTACGTGCTCCCCTCAAATTCGAAGCCGAGGAATGTCCAGCATGAGTGGTGTATGTCGATGTGATGGTATCCGGATTTGAGGTCGATGGAGAACATCCAGTCGCCTGTGCGTGCCAGGTCGGCAACGCGGCTTAGCCCTTCGTATTTGAATTTGGGGATGATTAGTTGCGCGTTCACTTTCCGGAGGTCGAGAATAAGCCTGCATTTGTCACGTTGCTCAACCACGTTGAGTGGGCTGATGCATGTTAGTTCCGCTGCCGGGGTAGCTACCGCCGCTCCGGTATCTGTCAGTTCGCGAATGGCAGTGCGTGTGAATGCCGCGTGTGTGTGCGCGCCGAGATGGTTGCGCTCGTGAAATGGTTGTGGGGGGTTGTGGCTCTATGGTAGCCAGTAGCCGTTGGCGATGACCGAGAGAATGAGGCTACTTGGGCACCACGAGCCCCACCATGCGAGGGTTGCGCGAAGCCGCTCGCGCATTTGCGTGACGGTCTTGTCTGTGACGGCGAATTCGTACGGATCGTCGTCGTCGAACACCTCATGGCGTATTGCCGCTGCATGTTTGCGGAATGACAATGGAGCGGGAATGCGAAATGAGGTTCCTATGGATATGATTTCCAGCATTCGTGCGTGAAATGGCGGTGCATGTGATGAATGCGTGCTTGTTGACCCATTCGAATACCATTTGTCACCCCTAGCATCCGCATTGTACGGGGTTTTTTTTTTTTTTTTTTTTTTTTTTTTTTTTTTTTTTTTTTCAATCCACCAACCAAGGTGCGGGTGTGAGTCTTTCCGCGTGGTCACGTGGCCACAACGGGAGGAGAGGGAAGGAACTCTCTCGTGTCCTCTCTCTCTCCCTCTCTCTCTCTCTGCCTCTCTTCATTCTCGCATACACACACCCACCCTCTCTTTTGTTCTCACTCTTGCTCACCCAAGGCAATGGCTGCCTTTTCGATGAGTGCAACGGCCATTGATAGGGGTCGTACGGTACATATCTTCGCCCCCCTTTTTTTTTTTTTTTTTTTTTTTTTGCCTCCATCTCCCTTTCTCTCCTTCTCTCTTCTTCTTCTCCTTCGTCTTCTTCTCGCTCTCACTCTCTCTCCCTTTTTTTTTTTTTTTTTTTTTCATCATGAGCCAAAATCAGAAATCGCTCCTTTAATAAGTCCGCCTTTATATGAAACGGGCCATACATTGCCATGCTCCTAGCATGCCTTTGCCCCTACCGCATGGGCTAATACTAAGGGCCAAGAGGTTTGTAATTCCCTCCCCCGCATCCTAGGCCTCTAGCCTATCAATCACCCCTAACTAGGGCTGGCCAACCGCCATCGCTAACCCCTTTGGGTTGCCCACGGATTTTGCACATGACGTGCACCGTGCCACGCGCACAAGGCGCAACCGCTCAAGGCCCGCCTCTACACCACGGGTGCGGGACCTTGGCCACCGTTCCCGTTCCTCGGGCAGCCGCTTGCCACGTGACCCGGCTGGCCACAACGGAAGCACGCTCCACGGAAGCCATGGAAGCCACCCGTGGGCGGCGGTCCACGCTTTGGGGTGTATGCCGTCGGCCCATGGCCTCCAACGCGGTAGGAACGAGCGTACGCGCCCTCCGCGCGATCCATAGCCGCCACATCAGCTACCGCCTGCTTGAACTGGCGGGAAGTCAGGAGACTCTTCTGTTGGTAGAGCTTGAATCGCTTTGCCACGCGGTCGTCGGTGTGGTCCTCGACTTGAAACATCACAAAACGCTCCGAAATGTAGTCGAGGGCGTTCATGACCATTTCGAGTCCGCCCGCCGTGTCGTCGTGCTGCAGCTTGTACTCCGCGTGTTTCAGGTAGGCCCTCACGTCCTCCAGGGGCTCCGCCTTCGCGCGCACGAACGCCTTCATGAAGTTTGCCGCCGAAAATGTGGGGGTGGTGGAAGGAAGGGGGGGGAGATTTTCCATGGATGTGACATTTGCTGCGTTGATCGGAGCCTCACCAGCGTCGACGTCAGAGTCGTCGGAGTCGTGGTCCTCGGCTGCGGCTTCGGGAACGCTGGTAGCTACCTCCTTGTTGTGGCGGCGTGTTGATGCTCCTTTCGCTCCCTTCTCCTTTTTCGAATTTTCGTTTTTAGCCGAAATTGATGCCGCCGGTTGTGTAGTTTCGGCTTCAATTGCGCTGGCGGGTCGATGCTGTAACAGGGACAGGAGCGCCTTGACTTGGTCCGGGGTCAACGCCTGGGTCAAGTCCGGGTCAACGGTCGCATCAGACGAGGCGGCCGTACGGCGCCTCTGGCGCTGACGCGACTGCCTGTGGGGCGCGTGTGCCTCAGGCGCGTGCTCCGCGTCAGTCGCGTGTGGCGCCAGGTTCGCCACTGGTGCCACGGGTGCCACTGGCGCAACAGGCGCCACAGGCGTCACAGGCGCCGAAGGGTGCTGCTGGTGCCGCTCGGCGTTTTTGTTGACCTCGAGCCCGCCCAGCAGCACGTCGACAGCTGTTGGGGCGGACGTTTCGCCGTCTGCCCGGCGCTTGTTGCGGCGCTCGCCCGACATTTCCCGGGCGTTACGATCGGTGTCGGAAATATTCGAGTCGTTGACGACGGTGTTGTTCGTGCGGTTAAGTGTCGGCGTAGCAGCCATAGTCGAGCGGTTGTGGTTGAGAATGTCAGCTAATAAAGTTGAAGGTGAAACGCCTCTCGGTAGAGAGCGAGTTCTAGCCAGCTTGAACGGAAAACTAGAAATGAGCTCGAGGAACTGAGAGTTGCATGAGCCGTTGGAAAATGAGAGACGTGGGTGGAGGGAAATGAGCTCCAACCCACGTTTTGTAGTTGGAGAAGGGCGTTTAGCGCGCTTCGACGATGCCAAATCTGCGTTACAGGCAGCTGCGCTTTCGAAATACGTAATTTTGAAAAACACTTCGTGTGTTTAAAAATTACCATATAGATACATAAGGCGGCAGAATGCTTACATGCATTCCATGTCAGGGCTACAGTCAGGGCAAATAAAGTCTTTCATGGACTCCACTCCACGGCTTGGGCAAGTTGACGCATTCTGGATGGAACCTGAAAAGCATAATATAATGCAAATTGACGTTCTCATTTGACGATGCATGAGAAAGGGGCTGTCGGAAGCTGCCAACAAGCTGCGATTTCTAGCAACATAACAAACAGCATGGAACTGCATGTGAAGGGAATTGAGGTGGGGATAATGGACGAGATGGGGGAATAAGGGGCGGTCGTTCAAACTGTGCAAATTGAACAGCAGGCTGGTGTGCAGACATAAAGGAGAGGTGGCAAAGGCGCATTAGTAACTAGACAGTCAAAGGCACAAAAGGAGAAGCAGGAAAAGAAGGCATTGCTTCATGGTCATCCTCACCAGTCTTTGCAGTCTTCGCACTGAACCATAAGACTGTCGGGGTTGTATGGCATCTCGCACTTGCAGTACCTGCGGTATGGTGGCAAAAGCATGGGGGTTCCGATACACCCAGCTGCTCACTCCACTCATCCTATGACACAGACTTCATCATGCGGCCATCTACAGAGACAAATTTCTTTCCCTGCAATCACATTCATTCTCTCGTGCTAATGTGCATGCAAACCGGAATTCACCGACGCACAACGTTGCTTGTTGCTGTGAAGTAGAATCCTCACCACTCACACTGCAACCGTATCTGGCGCGAACATTCCTGTTGACGCATTGTACTCGAACCGGCAGAAGAAGTCCTCCTCCTCAACCACGTCCAAGTAAGCGTAATCCTTCAGGTTGTGCACAGAACACACGCCTTCCACCGCCTCTGGATAGCAGCCATCATAGTGATCAGACAGAAACAGCTCTTTAACTCCATGGAAGCACCGACGCCCACCTATAGACTCTTCTGGGCGGTAGTACCAGCGGCACCACATCTTGACTCGACCCGCAGCATCAGATTCGATTTTCTCAATTCGCGCAATGTATGAGGGGGTCTTGGGGCTGGGTGGCCGCAGCATGACGCAAACTCCAGCTGAAAGGGGATGGGAGAGGGGTGGTACCCAGTAATGGTTGGATGGAGCGACTGATGTGTATGTGGAGGGTTCTCCTTCATAAGATAACTCTTTTAAGGCATATCTCAAAGGCAAATTTGTTCAGAAGAAAATATTTTCAAAATCTATTACTCTGGAGGAAGTACATTCACTGAAATATGTCCTTCGGACATTTTTTGTAGAGGATTCGAGCGCGAAATCGTGGGAATACAGCATTATTCGGGCGTCAGGAAAGAGTTACGATAATCAGAACGGCTGGCAGGGGAGGACTTCAGGAAAAGCGACAGCGTGGGGAAAGAGCACGGGTAGCATACTAGTACAAGTCATGGAGAGAAGGTGAAATGGTAGGAGAGAGGGCGACCGCAGCACATACGTTCGAGTCGCTTGCCGTTCGCCTCGTACGACTCCAACAACCGCTTCGCTCGCCTTTTCCCCATACAGGCGCCGGGTCGATATTAGATCAAGCAGGAAAGGAACGTGGTTTGTGGGATAAACACAGCCGTTACAATCCGTTTGAGCAAAGTCTGGTGCGCGTTCCGTGAAACTGAGGGAAAGCGGCGAGCGGCGGTAATGCCGCTGGGTGCTTTCAGATGAAAATCCCGCGCGCCATAGCGGAGGCCGTATGCGCGCGACGTTTGTGCTTGGTGTGCGACGTTAGCGGTCGCTGTGCGACGAAAGCACCAAAGTTGGAATAAGTGGTGCCAGGCAGGAGACCTAGGAAACAGCCTAACAACGAGGGAAGACGATCACCGTCGGGACTACAGAACCATTAGAGACGGGACTGTGTGGTTTTTCCTCAGCATTTGCCGCCTACTTTTCCTTGACTGGAGGAACGCCAGAAACTAATGTCATGGCAGTTCTTTTCTGTCTTGTGGCTCTTCTCTTGCTTCCTGTCTCACTGCTGTCTTGTTTCTCCTGCTTCAGAGCGCCGAGCTTTTGCAACTCGAATGTTCAAAAAAGCCCTTCGTGTCTGGTCATACATTTGGGGATCATTCTTTGTGGTTCAGGTCAGTTTCACACGGTCCAAAGCGATTTTGTAGCTGTGCTATTTTGCCCCGCATGCAAAGGGATGGTGAAGGACGAACGACCTGGAAACGTACAAGGAACGTACAGCCTGGAAACCTTGGAGGGGCATAGGGATATGCTTGGGCGCGCAGGGGTACCACTCCCCAATCTCGAGGTTCAAAGGTTTAGAATTGCCCCATTTAGTTATTTCCAACGCACAGAACCGCGTCCCAGCCCATTGCAAACACTGGCTTTGAGGGCAACGGGGTCTATCATCAACTTTTCATTCGCATCCTCGCCTCACACTGTCTTTTGTGCGATTCCGCGTTTCGGTATTTCTGGGCACTCCAGTTCTAGTGCTACTGTACCAGAATGAACCACTGAATTGTGATTGCAAACGTTTACACCTGCCCGGCGACGTTACCCATCTTGACTGTCTGAAGGTGGGTCCGGCCAGTGCGTTCGTCCTTTGTTCGTTCTATGCGGTTACTCTTGTTATGTCACGGTGCGAATCGGTGAAGGAAGTGAACCGCTGTGCACCGTCTGGAATCGTCTTCCGCCACGATGGATGTACTGAAAACGATCGCGCTGGACCCGCCCTGAAATTTCGTTTGGAGCACCTCTGCCATCGCACCCGCACGTGATTGGTGGATTAGCCTGTCAGATTCAGTGCCTGGAGAAAGCCTCAAAAGGCCTGGACGAGCCCCCTTGTTCAGGCTCGCACGCCATTCGCTGGGAGTACTTATCGAGCATACTTCCCAGTAATACTAGCGTAATACTTCAAATGCAGCAGCGCTATTGGCGGTCCGCAACTTGACTTGACGGTATTTTTCCCTCATTTAAGTGAAATGGATTTGAAGCCACAGCACCTACAGCAGCAACAAATTCCACCCGCCGTATCCGAAGGAGGAGGCGCCGCGAAACCCGCAACTTCGGATCTGGAACCGGCTGGCGGCGCGCGGAATGACGCCGCGTCGGCTCCTTCCGCCGCGGACGATCGTGCGACGAGCCCTGTGCCGTCCGCCGCTACAGACGCTCGCGCGACAAGACCCGGCAGTGGCGGGGGCGAGCCCGCTACAGACGCGCGCGGGGCGAACGTCGCGGCGTCCGTTGCTCCCGAATCCACCGCCGCGCACAGAGATGCTCCGCAACCGCACGCGCAGGCGCAGGCGCAGGGCTCCCCGCAGGGCGCGCTGAGCGTTCCCCACGCGCTGCTGTCGGACTTCGCGGAGACGGGCGTGCTGGATCTGGCGCACGACCTCGGGATTATTCCCGCCTCCGCCCACGCGGATGGGCCGAAACCGTCGCCTGGTGAGAAGGGAAGGGGGGATGGGGGAGGAGGGGCGGTGGCGGGCGTGTCGATCTGGCGCACGACCTCGGGATCATCCCCGCCTCCGCTGCTGCCGCCCGAAACCGTCGCCTGGTGAGAGAGGAAAGGGGGGAGGGAAGGGGGGAGGGAGGAGCGGCGGAGACGGGCGTGCCGGATCTGGCCCATGACCTCGGGCCCGCCGCTGCCGCTGCCGCCCACGCGGACGGGCCGAAGCCGTCGCCTGGTGAGGGAGGAATGGAGGAGAGGGGAGGGGAGGAGGGGAGGGAAGCGGGGGAGGGTAGAGGGGGAGGGATGGAGGGAGGGAGGGAGGAGGGAGGGAGGGAGGGAGGGAGGGAGGGAGGGAGGGAGGGAGGGAGGGAGGGAGGGAGGGAGGGAGGGAGGGAGGGAGGGAGGGAGGGAGGGAGGGAGGGAGGGAGGGAGGGAGGGAGGGAGGGAGGGAGGGAGGGAGGGAGGGAGGGAGGGAGGTAGGGAGGGAGGGAGGGAGGGAGGGAGGGAGGGAGGGAGGGAGGGAGGGAGGGAGGGAGGGAGGGAGGGAGGGAGGGAGGTAGGGAGGGAGGGAGGGAGGGAGGGAGGGAGGGAGGGAGGGAGGGAGGGAGGGAGGGAGGGAGGGAGGGAGGGAGGGAGGGAGGGAGGGAGGGAGGGAGGGAGGGAGGGAGGGAGGGAGGGAGGGAGGGAGGGAGGGAGGGAGGGAGGGAGGGAGGGAGGGAGGGAGGGAGGGAGGGAGGGAGGGAGGGAGGGAGGGAGGGAGGGAGGGAGGGAGGGAGGGAGGGAGGGAGGGAGGGAGGGAGAGGGAGAGGGAGAGAGGGGGAGGGAGGGAGGGAGAGGGAGAGGGAGAGGGAGAGGGAGAGGGAGAGGGAGGGAGGGAGGGAGGGAGGGAGGGAGAGGGAGAGGGAGGGAGGGAGAGGGAGAGGGAGGGAGGGAGGGAGGGAGGGAGGGAGGGAGGGAGAGGGAGAGGGAGGGAGGGAGGGAGGGAGGGAGGGAGGGAGGGAGAGGGAGGAGGGAGGGAGGGAGGGAGGGAGGGAGGGAGGGAGGGAGGGAGGGAGGGAGGAGGGAGAGGGAGAGGGAGGGAGGGAGAGGGAGAGGGAGGGAGGGAGCGAGGCGAGGGAGGGAGCGAGGCGAGGGAGGGAGCGAGGCGAGGGAGGGAGCGAGGCGAGGGAGGGAGCGAGGCGAGGGAGGGAGCGAGGCGAGGGAGGGAGCGAGGCGAGGGAGGGAGCGAGGGACTGACGGACGGAGCGAATACCCTGATCCCATTGGGAGCAGATAACCCTCTCTGAAAGTCTCGTCCCTACCAACCCTACCTTCACCCTCCCCTTCCTCTTCTCCCCCCCACCCCCTTCAGTCTCACTGCCCCTAAAACCAATTCTATTTGCTGTGCAGTCACAGCAGCAGCAGGGGCAGCAGAAGAGAACCGCATTGTTCTCTTCCCCTCTCTGTACCACCAACCATTTTTGAGGCGCCTCAAAAGCTGGGGGCAGCAGAGAACCGCACTGTCAGAGATTCCCTTCTTCTCCTCCCCCCTCTGTTCCCCCAACCCCACCCAACCTTCTCCCCCACGACCGCCTCGCTTCTGCAGTCTCCCCTCCCCCCAAGCCAATACCATCTGCTCTGCAGTCGCAACAGCAGCAGGGGCAGCAGGGAGCAGCAGGGGGGTGGGCGGAGACCTCTCTAGGAGGGGGAGTGGCAGGCCCAGGAGCTGGGGGCGCAGGGGGAGGGGGAGCAGGGGCGCGGTCAGTGGAGAGTGGGGACTCCACTGACCGTGGGCGCCTGGGAGGCTCTGCCCCCGCTGCTGCAGGGGGGGGCGGGGGGGGCGGAGGGGTTGGGGGGGGCGCGGGCGGAGGGGGAGGAGCGGGGGGAGCAGCAAGTGGGGCGTCGGGACTGGGGATGGGGATGGGGGCGGGGGTATCTATGGGGATGGGCATGCTACTTGGGGACGAGTATGGGGCGGATGGCGCTGCAACTGATTCCTTGGACCCCAATGATGCGTGAGTGGCCGTGCTGTCCCTCTGCTGTCGCTGCCTGCTTAAGCGCTTGGTTGACTGGGGATGATTATGGGGGTGGGGATGGGGGTGGGGATGGGGGTGTAGGTGGGTGTGGGGGTGGGGGTGGGGATGGGATGCTACCAGGGGACGAGTATGGGCCGGATGGGGCTGCAGCTGACCCCTTGGACCCCAAATGACGCGTGAGTGGCTGTTCTTGCCGGCTGTCCCTCTGCTGTCCCTCTGCTGTCCCTCTGCTGTCCCTCTGCTGTCCCTCTCTATCCCTGAGCTGAATGTGCCTGCTTAAGCGCTTAAGGGACAGGGGATGGGCGTGGGAATGGGGATGGGGATGGGGATGAAGGCGGGGGTGGTGGGGTTGATGATGCTATCGGGGAACAAGTGTTGGGCGGATGTAGCTGCAGCTGACTCCTTGGGCCCCAATGAGATGCCATGCTGCCCTGCCTGCCCTGCAGTCCCAGTGCACTCTCTGCCTGTACTCTGCACTAACGGCCATGCTGCCTGGGCTGCTAAAACACTTGCTTCCAAGAGTTGTCTTGCTTCTTTACTTGCTTGTTCTGCTGATTTGCTTCCACCTGCCCACCTTTTGCTTCCTCCTGCTTTTGTCGTCCTGTTTCACGCTCTCCCGTGCTGCTGCTGCTCCTGCTGCTGCTCCTGCTGCTGCTCCTGCTGCTGCTCCTGCTGCTGCTCCTGCTGCTGCTGCTCCTGCTGCTGCTCCTGCTGCCGCCGCTGCTGCTGCCTCTGTGGGAGCAGCAAGCGCAAGCGGCGACTGCCCCGGGCAGCAGACAGAGGCAAGGGGCTCAGGCATTTCAGCATGAAAGGTGAGAGGAGGAAGGAGAACAGTAAAGGCTGTGTCGCTCTGTTGCCGATCCTACCACTCGTGGAAAGGAAAGCAGAGGATGCGTGCATGTGCGTCCTTCACTTCCCCTGCGTGCCCGTGCATCTTCTCCCTGCCTCCCTTCCCTCTTGCACGGCGTGTCTGAGAATGTGGGGCCCCTTTCGAGAATATATCTGAAGTGGCACAAGCATCACTCGCTCCTTCTTCCCCCTCCTTTTCGTGCATGGCAGTGTGTGAGAAGGTGGAATCTAAAGGGCGCACCACGTACAATGAGGTACGTGTGTGCCATGCGGTGTGGGAGAGCACATCTTTTAGGTGCCTCATGGGAGGTGGAATCCAAAGGGCGCACAACATACAATGAAGTATGTGTGTGCCGTGTGGTGTGTGAGAGCACAGCAGGCCACATCCCGTCTCTTATCCACGCTCTGCTAAATGGACCAGTTCAATTGTGACTCTGTTCATGTGTGCTTTTGTTCGTGTGGACTTGCGATGTTTCCTCCTTTTTTACTTTCCAAAAGTCGACATCGTGCACGTGTGTGTGTGTGTCAGACCCCTTGTGCTTTTGCCCTGCACCGTACCAATGCATGCCCTACAGGTAGCAGACGAGCTCGTGGCAGAGTTCACAGGGCTGCAAGGCACTGCCAGCCTGCCGCAAGACCAGGTACCCTCTCACCCTCTCTAGGCTTCTACCCTGTCAGGCCACTCTCTTACCCTCTCAACCTACTCTCTTACCCTCTCAACCTACTCTCTTACCCTCTCAAGCCACCCTCTTCCCTTTCAAGCTCCTCTCCTGACATTTCAAACTTCTCTCTTACCGTTCCAAACTACTCTCCCACCCTCCCAAACTACTCATTTACCCTCTGAAGCTACCCTCTTGCTGCTGATCCCAACTATTCCCCTCTCACCAGCTCCTCCTGGTGCCGATGCTGCTGCCACTTGTTGCTGTTGCTGCTGCTCCCTCTCTCTGCCGCTATCCCTCCCTCTCAGCCGACTGGGAGAGCATTCAGCGGCAGGTGTATGACCCCTCCAGCCCTCTCCCACCACGCCCCTCCCACTACACCCCCCTCCCCTCGCCCCTCCGGCAGCAGTACGATGAGAAGAACATTCGGTGGCGGGTGTACGATGCACCCCTCCGCTTTGTCCCGCCATCTCCCCTCTCTGCCCCAAATCCCCTCTACCTGCGGTGATGCCCTCCCTCCCCTCAAACCCCTTTCGGCAGCAGTACGATGAGAAGAACATTCGGTGGCGGGTGTATGATGCACCCCTCCTCTAACCCCCCCACCCCATGTTTCCCTGCTTTGACCTACACCCATCCCTCCCCTCCCCCTCCCCCCCTCCAGCAGTACGAGTCGGGCCCGACCCGACCCGACCCGACCCGACCCGACCCGACCCGACCCGACCCGACCCGACCCGACCCGACCCGACCCGACCCGACCCGACCCGACCTGGCCAGGCTACACGGGCTCCCGGGTCGGGTTGGGTCGGGCCAGGCTCGGGCCAGGTTCCTGAAAGTTCTGGCCCGACCCGGGCCTGCACACTCGGGTCAGCTTGGACCCGGTCACGGGTCGAGTCGGGTCGGGCCAGTCTGACCCGCCCTTTAGAGGGAGCAGGGGTGTAAAACGCCAAGTTGTAAAAAAACGCCATTCCTGCATCGCGATTTTTCGTGAACAGCAGGATACGATAGTAAACCAGCTAAAGTTGCCTGTCAATGAGGTTTGAACGGGCCCTAACTAGTAGTTTCTAAGCTTAGGTGACTTGCTTGCTGCCGTTAGGCAAGATTGAGAGCGTGGGTAGGTTCTGATGTCGAGGGGATAAAAAATCCCTCGATCACAAATTGAACCCTCGAGGGGCTTTTGTGCCCTCTGTGCCGAAATTGGGTCGGACTCCTGGTCTTGACCCGAAGTCGGGTCGGGTCAAGCTTGACCCGAAACCCGACCCCACCCGGCCCGAGTTCCATGCTCGGGTCGGGTCGGGTCGGGTCGGGTCGGGTCGGGTCGGCCCGCACGGGGCAGGCAAATGAAACCACTGCCCCGACCCGCGCTAAACCTCGGGTCGGGTCGGGTCGGGTCGGGGCGGCCCGAGCGGGGAAAATGCTCATCTCTAAGTACGATGTGCTGACGCTGCTGTTGCTGCTTCTCTCATCTCTTCCCCCCTCTCCGCCCCCACTTCCTTTCCTCCCCCACCCCTCGGCAGCAGTACGACGAAAAGAACATCCGGCGGCGGGTGTACGACGCGTTGAACGTGCTGATGGCGATGGAAGGGCCTTCCTCCTCTGCCCCCCCCCACTTCCCCCCCACCTCTCCCACCTCCCCCTGCCCCCCCAACCCCCTCGGCAGCAGTACGACGAGAAGAACATTAGGCGGCGGGTGTACGACGCGCTGAACGTGCTGATGGCGATGGACATCATCTCCAAGGAGAAGAAGGAGATCAAGTGGAAGGGCCTCCCGCCCTCCTCTGCTTCGCACCAGCTCCTCCTGGTGCGTGTGGTGTGTGCTGTGGTGTGTGCTGTGCTGTGCTGTGGTGTGTTGCTGCTCGTGCTGATGGCGATGGACATCATCTCCAAGGAGAAGAAGGAGATCAAATGGAAGGGCCTCCCCCCCTCCTCCGCCTCGCACCAGCTGCTCCTGGTGCGTGTGGTGTGGTGTGGTGGGGTGCGGTGTGGTGTGGTGTGGTCTGTGTTGCTCAGTCGACTCAAATATCAAATGGAAGGGCATCACCCCCTCCTCCACCTCCCACCAGCTCCTCCTGGTGTGCGTTGCTGTTTCTGCTGGTGCTGCAACTGCTGCTTCGGCTGCTTCTTTTGCTCCTTCTGCTGGTGTTTCTCCTGCTGCTGACGAGCGTCTGACATGCCTCCGAGCCTTTGTATGTGTGTGCTTGCTTCCAGGCGGAGTCATCACGCGTGCGCAGTCGCGTGGAAAAGAAGGCTGCCCATCTCGAGGAGTTGAAGGAGCAGGTATGCCACCCCTCTCTCCTCTCCACTTTCTATCAAGGAGCAGGTATGCCACCCCTCTCTCCCTCCTCTTCACTCTCGTTCTAGGAGCAGGTATGCTTCCTTCTCTCTCCCCCCCTCGCGCTTGCTCCATCTTGCTCCATTTTCCTTGCTGCTGCTTCTACTTCTCCTCTGCACCTTCTGTGTTCCTCTTGGCATGCTCTTTTGCCTGTCGACATGCATTTGCCCGTGCATGCATGCACTTACGCATGATTTCTCCTACACGTGCGTGCACCCATGCATGCATGGACCCACGTATCCCTCATGTGTGTGCCACCCACCTCCCATGTGTGTGCCACCCACCTCGCAGATGGCCGGCATCGAGCGTCTCATGCGCCGCAACGAGGCCAGCAGCCAGCAGGGGGGCCCACCTGCGGGTGGCGGGGTGGCGCTGCCATTCATTCTCGTGCAGGTAGGTACTGTTGACTCATTGTAGGCGCGGTCGAAGCTGCCTTTTGAGTCGACTCAAAAGTCCATTCATTTTAGTGCAGGTAGGTACTGTTGACTCATTGTAGGTGAGGCGGAAGCTGCCTTCAGCATGAAATATAGCTGTTCCAGTTACCGTATCATGTATGTTAGGTAGTCACAGAGTTGCCATGATCAGGTTGCCATGATCAGGTTGCCATGATCAGGTTGCCATGATCAGGTTGCCATGATCAGGTTGCCATGGGCATTCACACAGAAAGAGACAGTAAGTAGGGGCACCTGGTGCAGGGGAAGCGGAAGCAAAATCGTGCCGTTGCGTACCGTAGCTAACAAGCTTGACTAAAAAAGTCACCATGCCTTGGTGACTTTTTTAGTTGACTCATCAAAAGTTAAGGGGACGCGAAAGCAGAATGGTACCATTACGTACCCTAGCGAGCGGCCATGACTTTTGAAACATCTTAGGAAACCCTTTTGTGTGCTAGCCGTACGTACGTGGACGAGCAAGGCGAGTGAAAGGGCTTCAGCATTTCTATGAGTCTGGAAAGTACAACAGTCAGGTCGTGCCAAGTTTGCAAAGGTTGGTGCACCTCCCTCTCTCAAAGGTTGGTGCACCTCCCTCTCTCAAAGGTTGGTGCACCTCCCTCTCTCAAAGGTTGGTGCACCTCCCTCTCTCAAAGGTTGGTGCACCTCCCTCTCTCAAAGGTTGGTGCACCTCCCACAAACCTGTTGCTGAAGAACTCGCCCCTTACCCTCTCTCAAACGGTCCTTTGTATTTTATCGGCCATAGGTACATGCAAATCGGAATCAGAATGGTACCGTTATCCTCTCTATTCCTCTCTCTTCCTTTCTCTTCCCTCTCAACCCCTCTCTCTTCCCCCTCTCCCTCCCTCTTCCCTCTCTCTTCCTCTCTCTTCCCCCTCACTTCCTCCCTCTTCCCTCTCACTCCCCCTTTTTTCTGTCTATGGCACGGAGCAGACCCGCCCACAGGCAACGGTGGAGGTGGAGATATCGGAGGAGACATGCAGCTCCTGTCTCACCTCCTCTTTCCTCCTCTCCCCCTCCGTGCTCCTCTGTGGTGTGCAGACCCGCCCACAGGCAACGGTGGAGGTGGAGATATCGGAGGAGACATGCAGCTCCTGTCTCACCTCCTCTTCCCTCCTCTCCCCCTCCGTGCTCCTCTGTGGTGTGCAGACCCGTCCACAAGCAACGGTGGAGGTGGAGATATCAGAGGACATGCAGCTCGTGCACTTTGACTTCAGCACGTACGTGTCAGCCCTGCATGTCTGTCATGGATTGGACTGGTAGCCTAATAAAAGGGCACTGGCTGTGCCTGGTATCGGAGGACATGCAGCTCGTGCACTTTGACTTCAGCACGTAAGCTTGCTCACAGCCTTTCTCACGTTAAAGCACCTCGCAATCTTAACCACGTTCACTCAAACCGCAATGTAAGCTTGAAACCCCCCATCTCCCTCTCCCATCTGAGTTTCTTCCTCTTTCCTCCCAGCACTCCCTTTGAGCTTCAAGGTGACAGACAGCTACATGCTGCGTGCGATGGGCCTCTGCACTCCTCCCCCTCATCAACGGAAGTGCCGTAGCCCAAAACCCCAATCTCCCATCCCATCCCAACATCTCCCTTTTCATTCCAATCTCTCCTCCCGTCCCTAACAGCACGCCCTTTGAGCTGCACGGCGACAATTACATGCTGCGAGCCATGGGCCTCTGCTACCTGAAGCCCTAAGTTTCTTTTCTCTCCTCCCTTCCCTGTCCTCTCCTCTCTCAGCACGCCCTTCGAGCTGCACGACGACAGCTATGTACTGCGAGCCATGGGCCTCTGCACGCCTCTCCTCATTCTAGGGCCAACTCTTATACTCTCTCTTTCTTGTTCCTATCACGCCCTCTCCTCTGCCCCCTTCTCTTCCCGTTCAGCACGCCCTTTGAGCTGCACGACGACAGCTACGTGCTGCGAGCCATGGGCCTCTGCACGCCTCCCCTCTCCGATGTCTTCCCGCCCTCCCCAGCTGCTCCCGCCACTGCTGCGCCTCCCCTTGCCTCTACAGCCACCCCTTCACCGCCCACACAGCCACAGCCCGTTTCACAACAGCAACAGCAGCAGCAACTCCAACCAGCGCAGCACTCTCAGCAGCCGCCACAGCAGCAGCAGCAGCAGCAGCAGGCATCACCGGGAGAGGGTGCAATGACACCCACACAGGCTGCTGCACAGGCACAGCAACAGGGGCAGCAGGGGCAGCAGCAGAGGCAGCAGCAGGGGCAGCAAGGAGCAGGGAGCGGGCAGGCACAGAGCGGACCAGGAGGCCCACTCTCTCCCTCAGAACCCGGGATAGTTGCCCCCACAAACGGTGGACCAAAGACAGCTGTAGGAGCGCCCACTAACGGGACACCTCCCTCCACAAGTAATGGGCCACCCATGGGTGGCACTGCAGGTGCTAATGGTGTGGGGAGTGGCGTGGCCGGAGCAGGAGGGCCGGGGGGTCAGCCTGGCAGGGCAGACCGTGTGATCTACTCTCCGCCTCAGCAGCAGCAGCAGCAGCAGCAGCAGGGCCAGCAGCAGCAGGGCCAGTACCAACCAGCAACGCAGGTTCCAGCGCAAGCTATGGGTGCATCTGCGCTTGCCCCAGGCCAAATGGCACCTCAACTTCAGACTCAGGGATCCGCAGCTGTGCACCTTCCACAGCAGCAGCAGCTGCAACAGCAGCCACAGCAGCAGCAGCAGCAGGTGGCACAGCAAGGGATGGTGGGGAATGCGCCTCAGATGCAAATGGCAGGAGGGGGGGTGATGGGTGGGGGTAGTCTTGGTTACCAAGCAGGAATTGCAGGTGCAGGGGTGGTGCCCATGCAGGGGCAAGTGCCGGGTATGGGGCAGCCGCAGATGCAGCAGCAGCAGTACTATCAGCAGCCTCTGCAGCAGCAACAGCAACAGTATCAACAGCAGCCGGACCAGCAGCAGCAGTACCAGCAGCAGCACCAACCATATCAGCAGCAGCAGCAGCAGCAGCAGCAGCAGCAGTATCAGCAACAGCAGGGTGCAGCTTACATTGGTATGCAGCCTATGATGCAGCCCCAGCAGCAACAGCAGCAGCTGCCACAGCAGCAACAGCCGCAGCAGCACCAGCACTACCAGCACCAACAGTACCAGCACCAGCAGTACCAACAACCGCAGCAGCAGCAGCAGCAGCAGCAGCAGTATCAGCAGCAGCAGCTGCAGGCAATGCCAATGGGAGGGACAGCAGGACCAGCGGCAGCAACTATGCAACAGCCACAGCAGGGGGGTTCCTCTCAGAATTACCCCATTGCCATGCAGGGAAACCCTGGATTTACCCCAGCACCACCCACTTCTACCGTCACCTCTCCTCCTCCTGCCCCTGGCAGTAGTATGGGTGCTGATACCATGGGGCAGAACCCTGGAGGGATGGAGGGGCCAGGGCAAGGTGGGGCGCTGGGGGAGATGCAGCAGAGTCAGGGGGGGCAGTATGGGCAGGGGCAGGGGCAAGGGGGCATGGCAGGAGAGGCGATTGGGGAGGGTGGGGTGGCTGGGTCGGGAGCAGGCGAGCACATGCAAGGGGGGTACTAGGATTGTGTCAGTCAGAGTTTGTTTTGCCTAGCTCATGTGTGTGGTGTATCAAATATGGTGTATGAGATCTGGTATGTGGTGTAACAGATATGGTGTACCAGCATGTTGGGTGTGAGTCACAGTCAACTAACAGACACTGGCTACGGGGTGAGTGTGTGGGTGTTTTAGTGACAGGTGTACAATGAGAGTGATGTGATGTCGGGCGCACGCGAGTTGGTGGAGCAGCTATACATTGCGAACAACGACTTTACTAAACAAGTGGCTATTCATGGCGCGGATGGACGTTGTTCTCTTTGCTAACACCCTAGCCTCTGCTAACGTTGTTGCATGCAGCAGCTACTGCATTGTGTTTCTGCTGAGTGCTGTGCTTAATGATGGGAAAAGACTTGAGATGTTTACTCAGAAGCAGGCCCTCAGATTCACTTTAAGGGACGTTGATGCATCAGGGTCCCTGTGAACAAAACCCTGATTTTCAGTGTTCCTAAAAAAAAAACCCTGAATTTTCAGGGTTCCTAAAAAACAAAGCCTGAATTTTCAAGTAAATGAAAACCTTGTATACAAGGGTAGGCTTTACGATGTTGGGCTGAAAAACCCTTAGGATCTTTGCAGGGGTGAACTCTGGGTAGAGTTGGTGTAGTAGCGGAAGCGTTAATTAAAGAGTTGTGAACCACCTTGCGCTAGTATGTGAGGGCAAAGTAAGTTGATTAAAACAAAGAGATACAAGCTCTTATAAGAGTACAAGGAATACGAAGAGATACAGTTAATGACCGTTTTACTATTGCTGTTGCGGTTCGATACAGTGACGACTCGGGCAACTGCTCAATACCGAGTCAGTTGTTTGTCCTTGCTGTCGCGCTGTACTTTGTCAGGTCAAAGGTCGCTGACCTTTGACTTTCGCGTAACCTCCAACAGTTACTTTCAACCTCCGAGGGTTGACTCGCCGGTGATTCGTTATACTTCGTTTCTTTTGTGTCTTAGTGTTTCGACACGACAAAGGCGCTTAGGACCGATTGTTTCCAACACTCCCCTTCGCTTCTGGAGTGTTGCTGACGTGGCTCTGTCCAGTCAGCAACATGCAGTATTCGAACTTCTGCTTTACGAGCTTCTTGGTCAGGTAGTCAGCTGCCATCTCAGACGTGGGACAGTATGACAGCTCGAGCCTTCCCTTCTCGATCTCGTCCTTCACAAAGAAATATCGCAGGGCGATGTGTTTCGTCCTGTTCGCGAAGCCGTTCTTGTTGGCGATGCGAATTGCTGACTGGTTGTCGCAGAACAGGGTAAAGTTGGGTAACTCGGCTAACTTCGCTTCTTCCAGCAGCTCGTGAAGATAGAGTCCTTCCTTGGTGGCTGAGCAGAGTGCAATATATTCTGCTTCAGCTGACGAGAGAGCAATTAATTCCTGCTTGCTCGACTGCCAAGAGATAGGTCCGATAGGTTCGAGGCGGTAGATGTAGCCGGTGCGGGAGCGCCTATTGTCGGAGTCGCCAGCGTGATCAGCGTCGACGTAGCCGATTAACTTAGTCGGTGTGGTTGCGTTCTTGTAGTAAGTTAGGCCGATCGTTGGGGTGCTGACGAAGTAGTGAAGAGCGCGGTCGAGCTCCGCCAGATGTTCTGCTTCAGGCTTCTTGAGGTAGGTGGCGAGCTGGCTTGCGGAGTATGAGAGGTCGGGGCGACAGGTGACGGCTGCGAAGAGAAGACATCCCAGCTTCTTCTTGTAGTCTCGTATGCCGGCGGGCTTGAGTAGAGCGGAGCTTCCTTTGTCGTTCCCTGCCGTGTAGCGGTATGGCATGGAGATGGCTGTCGGTGTGAGCGTAAAGCGTTTGGCGATGGTGTCGGCATATTTCTCGGCGCTGAGGTAAATCGCGTCCTCCTCTTCCCGGATGTTGAGGCCGAGGTACTGAGTGACGGTAGATGAAACTGTGAGCGTGAGATCTCGCTGCAGCTCCCCTTCGAACCAGGTAGTGATGCCGTCATTCGAGCCGATGTAAAGGAGATCGTCCACGTAGACGATTAGTAGGATGTAGTCGTCGTTTTTTGTGAGCCGGTACATGCCTTGATCGTGCGGTAGTTGCTTGAAGCCGATGCGGATGAGGCGAGCGTGCAGGTACTGTTGCCACAGTCGCGGAGCCTGCTTGATGCCGTAGAGTGACTTGAGTAGCTGGCAGACTTGGTTGGGTTCTCTGTGGGAGCCGTGCGGTAGCTCGACGAAAATTTCTGCATCAACAGGTGCGTAGAGAAACGCGTTCGCGACGTCAATTTGTCGCAGCTTCTTCTTCTTCATGGCGGCGATTGCGAGGAGAATGGGTAGTGAGGTGTGGCGGCTAACCGGAGCGAAGGTTTCGGTGAAGTCGCGTCCGTGTTCTTGGTCGAAGCCGCGTACAACCCAGCGAGCTTTAAATTTGTCAATGGTGCCGTCAGCCTTTGTCTTCACACGGAAGACCCACTTCCCGGTGAGCACTGTCTTGTTCCGTGCCACGCCGATAGGAACCACTTTCCACGTGTTGCGTTCCTCCAGTGCCTTCAGCTCCTTGTCCATGGCTTCGCGCCATTTTTCCTTATGCTCCCCCCCCAGAGCCTGTTGAACCGTCGCAGGCTCTTTAGGAATGGCGGTGCCGTGGACTGCGGTGACGAGTCCGAGAATTTGCAGTCCACTCTGTGAGTAGCGGGGAAGATTTGCGTCCTCGGGATAAGCTGCTTCATCTCCCGCTTCTGGATCAGGTATGAAGTTGGGTCCTACTCGTTCTGCTTCGTTGGTGTTGACTGTCGCAGGTGTTACGTAACCGTTGTCGGCGAAATAGTAGAAGGTTTCGGCGTTGACACTTTCGCAAGGGTTATCTTCGTCCATGGGAACGTCCACGGAGCAGAACGGAAGAGGTCCGGCTTCTTCTGATGCGTTGTCCACATTCTGCTCGTCCCAGTCAGCTTCGTCCGTTGCTGAGGCGAAGGCTCGGTCACCGCGAAAACCACCTGTGGGATCCTGGTCTTCTTACAGGTTGGCAAGGTATGTCTGGAGCGTGAGTCGTTCGTAGAAAATTACATCACGTGCTGCTACTGTTTCCTTGGAATGGACGTCGAAGATTTTCCACGCGTTGTAGTTCTTTTCGATTCCCAGGTGTAGTCCCCACTGTGCTCGTTGAGAAAATCGGCCCGCTCGTGCTGCTGGGGGTCGGTACTGTACCATGCATCCGAATACTCGTAACATTTTTGTGCTGCCTTGTTTCCCTGTCCATAGCAGATGCGGTGATGCGTTGTTTGGAAGCGATGATGACGAGAGCAAGTTGTGCAGCATGACGGCGTGGTCCATTGCCGCAGGCCACTGGTGGTTGGGTAGCCGCATGCCACGTAACAGTTTGCGCATGCTGTTCTGCAAGGTCCTGTTCATTCTTTCTGCTACACCTTGCTGCTGATGGGCGTAGGGAAGGGAGATGAGCCGCTTGATTCCCCTTTCCGCCAGGTACTGCTTGAATCGCTGAGAGGTGTATTCTCCTCCTCCGTCTGACTGGAAGCTTTTCAGTTTCACGCCCGATTCTCTCTCTGCTAGTGGTAGCCAGGCAACGAAGGCTGCGAATGCCATGTAGCGGCTAGGGAGGTTTAGGTGCCAGACGTAACGGGTGGCGGCGTCGATGAAGGTGATTGTATAGTTGTATATTACTTGTCCTGGTTCCCGATTGTACAGGATGCCGCTATACACCTTCTCGAGTGGTGCGTACGCGGGTGCGCTCGGGTTGTGATGAGACGCAAACGGTCGATGTGGTAAGTCACATTCAGGGCAGGTGAAGCACGTTCCGCGTACTCGTTGAAGTTCTCGTCCGTCGGTCAGTAGGAGTGAGTCCTTGTCGAGTACTCCTGCTCTTATCGTATTGTTTAATACTGTGTTGCTTGGGTGTCCCATCCTTGCGTGCCAGGTGCTTTCGTCAGCGCGATGTCCGGGTGATCGTCGGTACATATCGGAGTTGGAGTAGAAGTTGGCGGTGAAGTTGGCGCTACGATGAACTTCTTGTGGTGCTGGGTGTAGTTGTTGCGCGGGTGTCGGTGGTGTGTCGTCGATGAGGAGCGGTGTCGTTGAAGGACCAGCAATTGGTGTTGACGTTCCTGCTGCTGCCGTTGATGGTTCTGCTACTGCCGATGTTGTCTCTGCTGCTGCCGATATTGTCTCTGCTGCTGCCGATGTTGTCTCTGCTGCTGCCGATGTTGTCTCTGCTGCTGCTGATGTTGTCTGAATTGTTGCTAACGCCCTTGTTCTTTCTGCTTCAGGGATGGTGTGTGAGTACCAGAAGCCTTCTGGACTGAAGTCTGGATCAAGGTCTGGAGGGTGTGTCCAGTTGGTGAAGTTGACGATGGCGTCGCTGTCGGCGGTGCCAAGATCAGGAACGAAATCAAGAACGAAGACGTTGTTCTTGAGGACCGCCTTGCCGATGTAAATTCCTCCTCTCCCATGATACAGCTTGAATTCTTGGGTGGTGCTGTCTGCTTCGAGGTGAATCCCTTTCGCCATTAGCTGACTGGCGCTCAGTAAGTTGTAGCCGAGTCCCTCCCCGATTAGTACTTTTGACATCTGCAGTATAACGTTTGTTTCCCTTGACTGAAGTTGAACTACGCCTTGTCGTCGTGTTCGCAGGTTCTGATTGTTGGCGACTGTAATGACAACTTCGCGTTGAAGTTGGTGTTCTCGTTGAACGAAGCGTCCCGAGGAGCACATGTGCTGTCCGCAGCAACTGTCCAAGAACCATGTGTCTTTTCCGGATGGTTCGCTTTGGGCGATGGCGGCGTATGTCGGGTTCGGCTGAAGTGACTCGCGGCGGGGTGTGGTTTCGTCGAGTTGTTCTTCCGGTGAGTAGTGTGGTGGTGACTCGGTGATGCAGGAGTCACTCAGCTTTGCCATGCAGCTGACGATGTTTCTTGCTCCTTGTGCAGGTTGTCCCATTGAAGTCGTTGAGGCTTGAATCTGGGTCGTGGGATTTGCTTGCGTTGAGGCGATTTGGCTGCTTGAAGGTCGAAGTTGCCGCTGTGGAGTTGTTGACTGTTGACGATTTGGGCAGTGTGTACGCGGGTGTCCTGAAGTTTTGCAGATGTGGCAGAACGGAGGTACTGGCTTCGGTTGTTGCTGCCGGTTGTTGTTGTTGTTGTAGCGTCGCTGAGTGTGGAACGCGAATTCCGGTGCTGATGTCTTCTTTTTGTGTCGTTCTTCTTGCAGGTCCATGTCTTGCTGCTCGGCGTGGATTTTGGCGCAGAGCGCTGCTTCGGAGATTCTTCCGTGAGCTCGGAGAATGGCCTTTGTGGCGCGCCATTGAGGACCGAGGCCGCCGATGATGACTGTCACGAAGGCGTCTTCAGAGATCGACCCTCCGCATCGAAGAAGCTTGTCGCGCAACTCGCGACATTGACTGATATACGCCATTCCTTTCTCCCCTGGTTTCATTTCAACCGTTGTCAGTTGCGCCATTAACCGACTTTGGCTTACGCTGTCTGTTGCTTGATACAAGCTCTTCAGGTGGTTGTACTCGAGCTCCGCGGAGTTGCCGTAACCTCGGTAAGACCTTATGTTCTGCTGTTGAGTCGGGGTGATATTCCTCAGTAGGATCGTGTACGCCATCATTGACTGATAGGTGTACTGCTGCTTCTCGTACTGTGTGCCGTTTGTTGGGTATGGCAGAGACCCGTCGAAGAACCCGAGTATCTGCGCGCCTTCCATCATCAGCTCGAACTCGAACGACCAGGTGAAGAAGTCCTTTCCATCGAAGGGTCTTGACGTCTGCATCTTCAGAACGTGTGCGAACTGCGACTGAACTTGTAATGCGTCCAGTGATTTTTCTTGTCCAGGTGAAGGCTGTGGGTGTGGCATAAAGCTGATGGACCCGCGCTCGTACGGAGCAAAGGTAGGCTGCTGTTGTTGATTTCCTCGTGCATATGATGAGCCGTCGAGACTCATGGGTGTTGCTCCGTTGTTGTTGCTGTTGTGTGACTGCGCAGGTGCCGATTGCTGGTGTTGCTCGTAGAAGGACATGAAGGAGAAAAACTTCTCCATCATGCTCTGGTCGAAGTCTGCAGGTTGATTCGCGGGAGTCTCGGTAGATGTTGCTCTGGGTCTTGTTGCTGTGCCCTCCTCTGTCTGTAGGCCAGAGGCAGGAGGTGGAGTAGGAGTAGTGCCCTGGGAGCCGTTGGAGTTGCTCCTTTCCTTTTGTGTAGCCATGCTTGTTGATGTTGTCGGTATAGAAGTTGAATTCCCCCTGATAGCTTTGCAGGGGGTGAACTCTGGGTAGAGTTGATGTAGTAGCGGAAGCGTTAATTAAAGAGTTGTGAACCACCTTGCGCTAGTATGTGAGGGCAAAGTAAGTTGATTAAAACAAAGAGATACAAGCTCTTATAATAGTACAAGGAATACGAAGAGATACAGTTAATGACCGTTTTACTATTGCTGTTGCGGTTCGATACAGTGACGACTCGGGCAACTGCTCAATACCGAGTCAGTTGTTTGTCCTTGCTGTCGCGCTGTACTTTGTCAGGTCAAAGGTCGCTGACCTTTGACTTTCGCGTAACCTCCAACAGTTACTTTCAACCTCCGAGGGTTGACTCGCCGGTGATTCGTTATACTTCGTTTCTTTTGTGTCTTAGTGTTTCGACACGACAGAGGCGCTTAGGACCAATTGTTTCCAACATACGAAACATGTCAGCTGAGGGATTCGAACCGGGCCCTTCCCGTCGGTAGAAATCACTAACCACTGAGACAGTTAATCCTCTAAGCCGTCAATCTCTTACGTTTTAGTACGTTAAAAACCTGAAAATGTTGGTTGACAGGAAGGATTCGGAATGTGCATTCAGTGTACACTTCGATAAAAGACTGAAAAATCAGTGTCAACTATGAAATAAAGACTGAAAAATCAGTGTCACAAAATTCTCAACACTGAAAAATCAGTGTAGGTACAAAAAAATCCCTGAAAATCAGGAATTTCAGGGAAAAATTCCTGATATCGTAGGGCCTGCTCAGAAGGCGTCTGTGTGTGCTGCGTGCTGTGCTGAAAGTGTGTGCATTTGCTGGAACTCTTGTTTCTTAACATACACACTAAAGTCGTTCCTTAAAAAGTCGCATGTACACACCCCCGACAGCGAATTTCTACACACCCGGATCAGCCTGTGCTTAAGTTCCGTAAAGGCTTGAATCAGGGTAAATCCCTGAGAGCAGGTGTAAAAAATACAGGCGTAGCAGGAGGAGAGTATCATAGTGCTTTCAGTCAGAAAGAGCCAGAAATACCGTATCTTTTTCCTTCGTATAATTTGCAGCTTCGTGTATGGTTAGATATATCTTTACTGTACAGCTTCATTTGAATTTGAAACTAGGCGTGCACGACATTCGCCATAAACGATTGCAACAATCGGTTTTTCAGTTTCCCACTTACGTCATTCCCCAAGACGAGACAGACTTTCAGCCATTTCAGCCATACCTCAGTCCCACATGTCCAGCATCTCGAAATCCGCCGAGTGTGTAGCCTCGGCTAGACGTTCGGTTCATCGAACCGGTTGCCGGAAGTCTCGCCCCCTCCCCATACCTATCTCTTTCCCGCCTTCAGAATTTCCCGAGCCGCACTCGGTATTCCCGATTGCGGCGGACCTTGGGAGCACATCCACGCCTCAGAGAACCACGCTTGCAAGCTCATACACTCGAGAGCTCGCTTCTATTTGTCGGTACTCGGGACTGAACCGAACAGCCATGCGACGTTTAGGTCATTCGCCATGCGCACCGATCGCCACGGACCCCACAGGCGATGCGGATTTGCTCAGCAATGGCCATTGTTGCGTCACAACCCGGCGATTCCGAGACTCCCACCCTCGGCAATTCCGAGCCTCACACCCTCAGCGACTCCGAGCCTCCAACCCCCTCCGTGACTTTTGTCGCATCTCCGTCCCAGCTTCAGGATCACCCCACATTCTTTCCTTTCTTCAGATTCCTAGCAGCCATTGGAGGCACCAGCGAAACAAGTATAAACGAGCAGGGGGTTTGTATTTCCATTCACCAGTCTGCACTGATCCGGTTGCTGCGAATTATCGCCATCAACCTTCATACTCCTACCGTCTTCAGCTCTTAAGGCCGTGTTACCTGCTCTCTGAACCGGCTCGATTTCTCCCTGGCAATTCTTAGAACACAACACTAAAGTCAGTTCGTGTCTGCTACTTCATTCGTCAACGAAATGGCCTGCGGTGGTGCTGCGAGTGCCTGCGTGGACGTTGACGCTCTCTTCTCGAGTTTCTGGGAGCAGGATGACTCCCTGACTCGCTTCGTCTGCAGCCTGGTCTCCCTTCCACGCCTGGTAAGAACAATGTCTACCTTCTCCTTTCCGTTTCTGTGTGTATCATTACGCCGACGTCTCCTTGTCACAGATTATCTTAATATCTTGAGCAGAAACTAAAGTCGCTCACTTGAATTTTTGCAGGCTGACTTCAAGTGGACGAGCTCAAGCAATCAAGTTGCAGCAAAGGCTGTTCTTGTCGTGGATGAGCATCCTGCTGTCAAGGATGAGGTCCCTGTCCCTGTGGAGGTCCCTGCTGTCCCTGTGGAGGTCCCTGCTGTCCCTGTGGAGGTTCCTGCTGTCCCTGTGGAGGTTCCTGCTGTCCCAGTGGAGGTCTCTGCTGTCTCTGTGGAGGTCCCTGCTGACTGTGTGGAGGTCCCTGCTGACTCTGTGGAGGTCCCTACTGTCTCTGCAGAGGTTCTTGCTGACCTGATCGAAACTGCTGCGTGCTCAGCTGGAAGCTCTGCCCTGTCAACTGAGCGCGTTCCTCCTTTCTCGGCTGCTACACCTCGCTGCTCGGCTGAAGCAGTGTCCAGTTCGACTGAGAGATCGATCTACTCAATTGAAAAGGCGTGGTGGTTGGCTGTTCTGGAACCAGAGGAGGTGGCTTCTTCGTTCCTGGTTGCAGAGCCATACCAGGATGCGATGATGGGTACAAAGTCACTGAAAGGTGCGATGGTGGGTGCAGAGGCGAGCAGCAGGCGGTGCAGCTTGAATCGGAGTGAGAGTTCGTGTCTCATCGACCTCACCTGGGATACCTGCTCCTTCACTTCTAATAGCCTCTGCAGTACACAGACGGAATTGTTCACAGAAGCAGCCAGTGGGAAGAGGGGGATTGGCCAAGGCATCAGCAGCACTGGGAAGGGATGGAATGTGGAGGCGACAGGGCTTGGGAAGACTGAGGAAATGGCTACTTTCTCGAACCAGCTCTTTGGGTATGATGACGAGGATGAAGATGACATCAAAGGAGGTGGATACACGGTCTACGGGACAGGGAATGTGTGCTACATGAATCAACTGTACATGGATGAGGAGGATGAGGAGGAGAGGAGGTCACTGGCAGCCTCGGGGATTTCGGTTGGCATCGGGAGATTCGGTGGAAGGCGAAGAATAACAGGGTCGAGCAGCCGGGTCGCTCTCCGCAGGATGAGCAGCGTGCTGAGACAAATGTAGATTACCGTACACATCCTAGTCTATTAGCAGCTGTGGCTGGAACCAGAGTAACTGGACTGCCATCAATTAGCATGCTATTGTAAAATATATGATAAATCTTTGTCAAATCTGTGTAATAGTACCGTGCATAACCCTCTATGCTTGATACCACCTTGGTCAAATCGGGCAGTGTGAATACTGGTTCAATTACATTCTTGTACCCCAACATAGCCATCCCACAAAAACAGAGGCAGTTGAAGCATGCATGGCCAGCTTCAGAGACAGAGTAATGGCAGAGAAGGGACCCTTCAGCAGCTGACACTCATTCTTTAGTCGCTCTAGCAGTACCGTATTCTTGACTCACATGCAACCCCAATTGAGCTGACAATTCTGTACATGGTAAAGAAGGATCATGCACATGGGGAGGAACATTGAAGCATGGTGTGGTGTAAATCGGCCCATGTGATAAACGCTTACGGTATGGTTGCAGTTGAGATTACTCAAGTGACCTGGACAAAAGGCGGGTGGCAGCAGCGCCATCCACGCGGGTCTTCCTCCTCTCCGGAACCGACCAATAGCAGCTCGCCAGCACATCGGCTGATGCGTCTTCAAAGCGGGTCGCCGACAGGCAGCGCGCCACAGCTCGCACCAATCTCTCATCCAAACCTTCATCCAACTCTTTCTCCAAACATCCATATGCACACCCCTCCAAACGTTCACCCACACTTTCATAGCCCTTACTGCTGCTACTGTACTATTGCCATCGGGACCTGAGGGCAAACGAGCTTCTCCTCTCCTCACTCTTTCTCGCCCGTTGCCTAGCCTCTCTGATCCGCCAATCAGCCGCTCCTGCCATTTCCGCCAATGCAAACACCACAAGAAATGTTCCTGCTGTCTCCTCCCCCTCCTCTTCCTCCTGTCCCTCCTGTCTCTCTGCTTCCTCCGCTGTCCCCTCTGCCTTTACTACCTCCACTGCCTTGCATACCAGCGCAACAGGCGACAACTCATAAGGCGGCGGTTCAGGGCTGTTGAGGTGGTGTGACATCTGTGAGCCAGCAGGGGCACCGGCAGCTGTGGCCGCAGAAGCATCGGCACCAGCACTCCTGCAGTCCCTCCAGATCACAGTAGCTGCTGGAGCAGCAGCATCAGAGCTAGCAACCGTGGCACTCAGAGGAACAGAAGCAGCGTGCTTCTCTCTCCACCAGTACCCATCCCGCCCTTGACGCTGCCGATCACCATTTCAGTCACCTTCTCAACCGCCTTCTCTCCCTTTTCTATCGCACTACTTCCTTATTCTGCCCCTCCCGCTTCCCTCCTCCTCATGGTATTAGAACCTTCCCCGTCCCTTCTTCTTAGGAACAAGGGGCAGATCTTCCCCCTTCGTCGCACGCTCATCACATTTCTCTCCTCCCCGTTGCTCCCCTTTTACTCCCACCCTTCCCTCCTCCTCTTCCCACCCACTCTCTCCCACCCTGCACCTCATTCTTCCCAGTAACGGACAGCGAAAAACGTTTAGGTACTGAGCAGGCCCGTGCCGCCCGCTCAAGGGTCTGTTCTCGGCTGCTGCCGCTCGGGATAAAATCACACAGCAGCAACGGAGGCACGAATCTACACCACAGATCACCTTCCCGTTGCAAACAAGCAGAGTAATAACGAGTACAGGACCCAGCTGGTCTACCGCCAAAGGTCCACTAACGAGTTGCTCTTTAGCGAGGCTACAGCACACGCGCTTGTAACCAGTGTTACTTCAGAGAGGGTAGAAGGAGGAGGAGGCGAGGCGGAAGCACTTAGCAGCTGAGTGCACGAGCAGGCGGTGGTAGGAGCGCAGCCTGGGAAACACCACCGTCACATCTGATGGCCCTCTTGCTGTTCCCTCCCTTTCCATCACAGTTACATCTGTTACCGTTACGCACCCTGTCGTACGCCTCCTGCTGTTACGCCCCCTGCTGTGACACCCCCAACAACCCGTTAAGCTGAATTCTAAGGGTCACCCTGACTCATGTTTCGAAGGGCTGCAGTAGTAGAGAGGACGCTTAAGCAAAGGAACAAACAGTAAAAACTTGTGAAAAAAACGCAGATCTGAAAAACCCTTAGCTTCCGAAAAGCCTCCTTGCGTAAACTAGTTTCGGCGGATGGGCGAACCCAATCACGCCTTCATCAGTACAGCACAATTCGGAACTCAGAAACAGAGAGTCTGGTAGCAGCTAAAGTAGCTAGACTACCCTCGAGATCTACGTAAAAGAAACCCAACTACCCAGAATCCAACTAGGAAAGGGGTTCGCCAACTAGGCAATGAAACAAATTCAGGGTGCCAAGTCAGCCTTCGGGAACTTCTTCGACAGCATTGGCGAGTGACTTTGGTAACCGCGCCCTTACGAGTAACCGCTGAAGGTTACGTGCACACTTCCATGCAATTATAATTCTCCCCACATAAAAACCGCGAGACATGAGACGACTTTTGAGGCGCCTCAAAAGTCAACCCGTTAAGCTGAATTCTATTTGCCTGCACTGTTCTCTCCTCTCGTTGTTCCTTCCCAATTCATTCTGTTGCCTGCCTGCTTTAGTATCATTCACCTCCCCTGCCACTTGCACGTTTTGTCCTCTTTCTGGACGCTGTCCCCTGCTGTCTCGCTGCTATCCGCGCATCAGCTGCCGCAGCCGCCACCCACTTGGTGCGCCTTCAACCCTCTCCCCTTGCACACCCTCTTCTTGTACCCAGTCTTCTCCCCCTCACTCCCCACCCCCTCCTTTCCACTTTCCACCCCCTCCTCTGATTCACTCTCCTCTTCTTCCGCTTCTCCGCCCCTTTCTATACCGCCCCCATCTCCCCCACCCCTCTCCGCTCCCCCTCTGCTCCCCCCTCATCCTGTCCCTTCTAAATTCCTGCTTTCCCCTCACCCCCATGCCCCCGCCCGCGCGCGACTTTTCCTTTCGTTTCCCGCGCCCCTGTCTCCGCCACACTCGCCGCTTCCCCTGTCCCTTTCCGCGTTTCCCCCCGCTCGGTTGTCCCCACCGCCCGCGACTCAGTCTCAGCGCGTATCTTCTTCCCCGTGCATTCCGTTACTGTGTCATTTTCTACAGTCACCGCCGACCTGCCGCTTCCTTCCCCCGCTTCGCCCCTGGCCCGTGCGGAACCGAAAACGTGTCCATGGCTCCTCGCCAGGCCGCACGCGCCACCGCGCAAGTGCTCCCGCTCCGCTTTGGCGCGCGGAACCAGCTGCGCCAGCTTGCTCCGGAGACCGCGCAGCGGCGGTAGATTCAGCGCTCATCGCGCTGCTGGGAGGGGGGGGGGGGAGGGGAGGGAGGGGGGAGGGGGGAGGGGGGAGGGAGGCGAGGGGACGGGTTCGCGGCCGGAGCTCCGCATGCGTTGGGGGAAACGAGGGGAGGGTTTCGTGGAGTGTCAGGAGGTGCGGAGGACCATGGGCGGGAGAGGAAGCGCAAAATGTCATCCTCGACGCGCAAGAGGAAGAGGCGATCGGGCGGCTTGGATAGAGACGCTAAATGCGATGCGGTTCTATCGCGTGAATTTCGGCAAGACGAGGAAATGCATCTGCTAGCATCTATTTGTAGCTTGGTTGTGGATACCTAGTAGAATAATTGAACATCTTGTTGAATTGATCACGTAAGCTCCCAATATTGGATATTAAGAGATTTCTTTGTTTTTTTTAATACATTCCTATAAGATTATTCTAGGCGATCATGCACTCGTTGTATACACAATATTTCAATAGAGAATGTTAAGTATACGCATACGTTTTTCTGTCTCCGTCCACAGGCATAGAAGTAAGCAAATGCAAATTCCAAACGCTTTAGCGCGTATTTTGTGGGTGTTTCTTTTGAACCTTGCTTCACAGCGTGATCGTGACGGTTGTCTGTCAGGTTGACTTGAGATTCAAAGGGCTTGCTCGCTGCTCGCTTACCAACTTAGCCGTACACGCATTCAACTTGCCTCGCGTGATCTAACACTTAGGAGAATAGAGCCTTTTCGTGTCAGAGACTGCAGTTGTCCTCGTTAAAGCGCACGTTTTGTCCATGTCTCGCTGTACGACCTTGTTCAGAGAGTTCTAAGGTCGATCTTCAGAGGGTCCTAGGGTCAATCACGGTCACCTTACGCAGGATTCGTCGTGCCAAGGGCCAGGCTCAAATTTCACCTATCCATCTGAAATTCCAGAATTCACCGTATCCGTCCAAGTTAGGCTCGTTGGTTTAAATAAGGACCCTTCCAATTGAGGCACTCATTTCTCGGTCTGCCGCCATGCTATTGCTCCAGCAGGTGCTGGCACATCTGCACGAGGACGGCGGGCTGTGCTGAAAAGCCTGCTTAGATCGACTCTTAATACTTGGGATTGGTTTCATTACTCTCAATCTGCCATCATGCTCTCATTTCACGAGGGCGTGGTGGCGCAGCTGCACGAGGAGGGCGGGCTGGCGGTCCTGGGGGCGGGGCTGGGGCTGCACAAGGTGCTCGCGCTGCTCCTTCGCTACCACCACATCACCAACGCCTCCTGCTCCCGCAGCCTTGGGATCATCGGCAGCAGCAGCAGCAGCAGCGGCGGCGGCGGCAGCAGTAGCGGTAGTAGCAGCTTGGGTGGTTATAACGGGCGGTTGATGTTTGTGATTGGATTGGCGGAGGAGCAGAGGCAGGCAGTGCAGGAGGAGCTTGAGCTGCTGAACAGAGCTCCGGCCATTCCAGCTGCTCCTTTTGAGAGTTCTCAAAATGTTCCTTCCCGCTCCAGCCCGCCTGCTGCTCCGCGGGACAATCGGGCAGCAGCAGGATCAGGGTCAGCAGCAGCACCAGCAGCCGCAGCAGCAGCAGCAGCAGCAGCAGCAGCAGCAGTGGTGGCTGTAGCATCAGCAAGGGTAGCAACTGCTGCTGCAGCAGCACCGTCAGCAGAGGGAGACGAGGCTGCAAAGGTGTCACCTGCAGTGACATCCAATGGACCGGAGGCAGAAGCACCGCTGTCGACCGCGCTGCACCGCACAGCACTCCCGTGTGTGCTGGCGGAGGTGAACAGCAGCATGGCGAGTGCTGACAGGGTGGCGGCGTATCGCGAGGGAGGGTGCTTCGCCGTGACCTCCCGCATCCTCATTGTCGACATGCTCTCCGATCGAGTGCCCTTTAATAAGGTACTGTGAATGAATGTAGATCGACGGAGCATGAGGCCGCGAGGGAGGGTGCTTTGCCGGGACTTCGTGCATCCTCACTGTTGGCATGCTCTTTGATCGAGTGCCCAAGGTGCAGTGCAGGGGTGTATGTATATGTGTATAATTGTATGGGAATATGTGTGTGTTTGTGTCTCTCCTACCCGCCTCGTGCGCAGCTCAAGGGCATAGTGGTGGTGAATGCACACAGGGTCACCGATACAGGAGGTTGCTGTTGAACCACTAGTTACTCGTCCTTTTTTTTTAACCTAAAAAATAAGTTGTCGTTGTTGTTGTATATCCGCCCATCTTTCTCTGCTCGCAGCTCAAGGGTATAGTGGTGGTGAACGCACACAGGGTCACCGACACAGGAGCAGAGGCCTTCATCCTGAGGCTCTTCAGGTGGGCGCTCTCAGGTGGCCAGCCCCATGTGGCCCTTCAGGTGGGTTCTCAGGTGGGTTTCCAGGTGGTGGTTCAGGTGGGTGCACATTCAGTGCAGGAATCGACATATCAGTATCTTGCTTCTCCATACAGGGACCCAAAGAAACGCTTGAAAGAAAGACGACATAGTCAAAACGTCTCACAATTTTTCAACAGCGAAGCAACAAAAGTGGCAGCAACAAGCACAGCTTCGTTCGCACGCTGTCGGACTGGCCCAACGCGCTCACTGCACTCTCTCTTCATGGCACATTGGCACGTGCCTTCAACCCCTGCTTCGCTTTATCTCCCTGCTTGACCCCCCCAGGGACGCCAACAAGCATGGCTTCATTTTCGCGCTGTCCGACCGTCCCAACTCCCTCGCTGCCGGATTCCACAAGGCAGAGCGCATACTTAAAGCTCTCTTCCTGCGCCGCGCTTCCAGGTGAGCGTGTCGATGTCCTCACCTCAGGCAGTATAGTATAGGTGGACCGTGGAAGCACTTTCTCCTTCTGAGGATTCTCAAAGCGCTCCCCCTGCGCCGCCTCTACTTCTGGCCGCGCTTCCAGGCAAGTCCTCATAGTGCACATCTAATTTCCCTATGTGCAAATACGACATGTTTTTTTATTTGAGAGCATAATTGAACCATCCTAAACCATGCATACACCATCCAGGTGAGCGTGTCACAGGCACTGGAGCAGCACCCCCCGCATGTGTAGGACGTGAGGGTGCCTCTCTTGCCAGCAGCAGCAGCAGCCTCATCCTTCTTACCTTTCACAGCCCACCCACACCATATCCCTCCACCCGTATTCACCTATCGTTCAGGTCAGTGTGTCCCAGGCGTTGGAGCAGCACCCCCCGCACGTGGAGGACGTGAGGGTGCCTCTCTCGCCGGCAGCAGCAGGCATCCAGCAAGCCATCGTTGACATCATGGGCTCCTGCCTGCAGGTACACACCCTCCCAGCTACCCATAGCCACATAGCCCGACAGCCACACAGCCCACCATGGCTCCGTAGCCCCATAGCTTAACAGCCTACTCCCTCTCTCACCAGCAGCAGTAGCCATCCAGCAGGCCATCATTGACATCATGGGCTCGTGCCTGCAGGTACAGCCTTCCACCCCTCTATAGCTCGACAGCCCCACAGCCTCCCAAAGCCCCATAGTGCCACTCTCGCTGGCAGCAGCAGGCATCCAGCAGGCCGTCGTAGGCATCATGGGGTCGTGCCTGCAGCTGCGAACCTCTCCATAGCCTCACAGCTGTATGAGCCTTTAGGCGAGGCGTCTCCACATGTGCTTGATACAGCTAGTTGTTTTTCGTGTTTTGCTCTTCTTCTTAGGTAGTGCAGAAAGCAAATGGGAAGGGTGCAACGATACCCTCCTCCACCCTTTCATATGTTCTTCTTCTCAATCCCGTGCAATGCAAACCCTTGCTCTCCACCCTTTCATATGTTCTTCTTCTCAATCCCGTGCAATGCAAACCCTTGCTCTCCACCCTTTCATATGTTCTTCTTCTCAATCCCGTGCAATGCAAACCCTTGCTCTCCACCCTTTCATATGTTCTTCTTTCATTTGTTCTGTTGAAGGATCTGCGCCATACAAACAAGCTGGACGTGGACGATCTGACGGTGGAGAGCGGCCTGTTCAAGTCGTTTGATGAGATCGTGCGGCGCCAGCTGGATCCCGTGTGGCACACTCTGGGCCGCAAGATCAAGCAGGTGAGGTGCCTCATGTGTGCATGTATGGTGGTATGTCATACATCGTGTTTTCTGTTTTACCTTCCTGTGCGTCCTCTTCATTCTCATCCCCATGTATCTCTTCTGAGAATTCTCATACATACACTGCATCTCTTCTATTTCATCCTTGGGATTATATTCCATCTCATCTCCTCTCTTCCACACAGTTCGTCGCCGATCCAAAGGCTCTTGGGAAAGTAGCCGAGCATCTGCTGCACTCGGTCACGTTCCTGCCGTCCTCTTCCCGTCCACATCCCCATCCCCTTTGTCTGTGCCCCGTCTCTCTTCTCGTCATGCAGCTGGTGGCCGATCTGAGGACATTGAGGAAAGTAGCCGAGCACCTGCTGCGCTACGACTCGGTTACCTTCCTCCGCTCCCCATCCGGTCCTCATCCCCATCCCCTTGTTCCTACCCTCCCATCCGTTCTATTATGCAGCTAGTGGCCGATCTAAGGACTCTCAGGAAAATAGCCGAGCATCTGCTGCGGTACGACGCGGTCACCTTCCTGCGCTTCCTGGATGCGCTCAAGGCGAGCGAATCAAAGGCCGCCATCTGGATCTTTGTGGACCCCGCGCCCAAGATATTTGAGCTGGCCAAGCGGAGGGTGTATCAGGTGAGGGGGTTGAGTTGAGCATAGATGTGCCAAACCCCGCACATGAGGAAAAGGTCATTTTAAAACCCCCTGCGCCCAAGATATTTGGCCGAGCAGAGGGTGTACCAGGTGGGTAAGGTGGGTATGTCGGGTGAGGGGGGTGAGCCTTGATGTGCCAGGGAGGGAGAATGAGGGCATTTTTTGGACCCTGCACCCAAGTTGTTAGAGCTGGGCAAGGGGTGGGTACACGAGGTGAGTGAGGCGAGAGGAGCGGGTGAGTGGATTGGGCATGGGTGTTATACGTGAGGAAAAGGAGATTGCATAGACCTTGCGTCCAACTTATTTGAGTTAGCCAAACGGGTCTATTTTGTTGATGGCAGGACCAATATGTACCTTCATTTTGTTCGGCATACTGTTATCATGCTCTGCGGATACTTTGCTTCTGCAGGATGGTTGTGGCTCTTGTAGGAGGGGGGTGGGGGAAATGGGTCGTTTGTTTCTCTTTCCTGACTCTATTCCAAGCATTCCTGCAGGTTGTGAGGTCAGCAGCAGTGGCAGTTCCACCGCCAGTAGCGGCACATCATGAGAAGCAACCAGCCAAGAAAAGAGTGAGCTCCATCATTCATTGCACTGCACTGCACGGCACCGCACTGCACTGCACGGCACCACACCGCATGCAAGTTTTGAGGAGAGCATGAGCTGCAGCGGCAGGTCCACCACCAATGGCAGCACATCATGAGCGCCAGTCGCTGCGCTGCACCTGCATAGTACTGCTCTGGTTTACGGCTCCAAAAGCTTCATGGCCGGAAACTGTTTTTCTCCATTGGGTGTGTTCTCTCGTCCTCCCATCTTGCACTCAGGCTTTGCGTGGAAAGGAGCAGGAGGGAAAGGGAGGCACGGGCGAGGAAAAGTACAGAGAGGGCGGGGAAAGGGGCACTGATGAAGAAGGGCAGGGCCTGGAAGTGAGGGAGGAGGGAGGCAGAAGGGGGAGCGGGGAGGAGGGTGGGGTGGAGCTGCAGCCGGTACTGGAGGAGATGCCCAAATGGAAGGTGCTGCGGGTGAGTGAGATAACGAAAAGGTGACTGTAAGTCTCTTTGAGAGTAGGTTTCAGCCTACTAGTAAGCCTAGAGTGGGATGGTGGTGGTTTGGAGCTGCAGCCGGTGCTGGAGGAGATGCCCAAGTGGAAGGTGCTGTGGGTGAGTCTGATGGCGTAGGTGACTGTGATAATATGATGTGAGGGCGAGGTGACTTTTGAGTCGACTCAAAAGTCACCTCGTAGGTGACTGATAATATGATGTGAGGGCGAGTCTGTCTGAAAGTAGGGTTCAGCCTGCTTGTAAGCTTAGAATGGGGGTGGGTGGGGGGAGGGGGGGGAGGGGGGGGGGTGGAGCTGCAGCCGGTGCTGGAGGAAATGCCCAAGTGGAAGGTGATGCGGGTGAGTCTGATAAAGTAAAGATAAAGTAAAGGAGTGTGTGATAGAATTTCTGTCCTTCGCATCAATATTTGAGACAGTTTTTTTACCAATTTGAGATGCCCAAGTGGACGGTGCTGCGGGTGAGTGAGATGATGCAAGGGTGGGTTAGATGACGTGCATCAGGCTGCCTCTAGGCCTTTATGGGAGGGTGTGCTGGAGCTGCAGCCGGTGCTGGAGGAAATGCCCAAGTGGAATATGATGTGTGGGAGTCTGATGAAGTAAAGGTAAAGTAAAGGTGTGTGTGAGAGAATTTCTGTCCTTCGCATCAAGATTTGAGACAGTTTTTTTACCCACTTGCTTCCTTGCGTCTTGACCTCCATCCGCTCCCCTTCCAACAGGAACTTCTTGAAGAGATTCAAACGGAGTGCAGCGCACAACAGCAGGAAGCAGAAGCACCACCACCAGCACCATCAGCAGCAGAACCCCCCGTGCTTGTGGCATGCAAGGACGAGCGCACTTGCCACCAGCTGCGGGACGTGCTTGCCCTTGGTGCCGCCACGGTGAGCTCTCTGCTGCACTCCACACCTTCCCTACTGCTGCACTCCACACCTTCCCTATTGCTGCACTCCACACCTTCCCTACTGCTGCACTCCACACCTTCCCTACTGCTGCCCACGTGCAGTGGCAACAGTGGCTGCTGGTGAATGCTGGCCTCGTGGGGATGCACGCATGCCACTGGTCTTGCTGCATACGCCCATGCCACTGGTCTTGCTGCATACGCCCATGCCACTGGTCTTGCTGCATACGCCCATGCCACTGGTCTTGCTGCATACGCCCATGCCACTGGTCTTGCTGCATACGCCCATGCCACTGGTCTTGCTGCATACGCCCATGCCACTGGTCTTGCTGCATACGCCCTCTAACGATTTGCTCTCTCCCTTTTTACCTCTTCACACTCACTTATACCCCTTCCCTCCCTGCATTCACCCATCCCTCTCCCGTCATTAACAGATGATGCACTGCAAGTGGCAAGAGCTGACGTTGTGAGGGGGTATGCTGGTCATCATTGTTCCATGCTCCCTCAAATGATCAGCCCCTCTCACAGTCCACCCTTCCCCATTTCTCTCTCCTCCTGCCCTCCCTTCTTCCCGCCATCACCAGGTGATGCAGCGCGAGTGGCAGCACTACCTACTGGCCAAAGCTGACCTCATAAGACCACTTGCCGTACAACCTTGAATATTTTATCCCATCCCCCTTCCTCTGTGCCCCTATCCCCAGGTGATGCAGCGCGAGTGGCAGCACTACCTACTGGCCAAAGCTGACCTCATAAGACCACTTGCCGTACAACCTTGAATATTTTATCCCATCCCCCTTCCTCTGTGCCCCTATCCCCAGGTGATGCAGCGCGAGTGGCAGCACTACCTACTGGCCAAAGCTGACCTCATGAAGGCGAACCTTCCCAGACGGAGGCATGCGCCAGCTTCCGCTGCTACTGGCGCTGCCGCTGGCAATGCTAGCAGTAGCGGTGGCAGTGGTATCGGTGGCAACAGCAGCAGCCGGAGTGGAGGAAATGGCGCTTCTAGAAACGAGAGTGGCATGGACTCGTTTCAGAGAGAGCAGCTGCTGCTGCTGGCGGCAGCGAAGCAAGTGAGGAGGGAAATGGAGGAGGAGAGGGGAGGGGAGTGGGTGATGGCTGGGAGGGAAGAGGAGGAGAGTGGGGGGTTGAGAGGGGAGGTAGCAAGAGGAGGGCGGATGCAAGGAGGGGCGAGGGGGGATGGGGGAGTGAGGGGGGAAAGTGGGGGTGCAGGGGCAAGGGGAGGGGGTGGGGGGAGGGGGAGAGGGAGGAGAGGGAGGGGAAAAAGGGGTGCGGCAGCAGCAGGGGGTGGGAGGGGAATAGAAGCAGACGGGCGGCATGTGCGACTGGATCTAGATTTGGAAGTGGTGGAGAGGGGTGGAGGTGGGTTTGAGGATGGGAACGAGGTTCAAGAGGTGCAGGGGGGAGCTAACAGGGAGGAAAGGGCGAATGCTGAGGGAGAGGTACGGGACGGGGAAGGTGATGGGGAGGTGGCGAAAGAGGCGAGAGAGGAGAGGGGAAACGGTAGTGAGGAGGACAAGGGTGGTGATGAGGGAACAGAGAGGGAGGGGAGAGAGAAGGGAGGGAGGGGGAGAGGGAAGGGGAGGAGAGGGCGAGGGAGAGGAGGGGCCAGAGGGAGGAAAAGTGGTAGGGTGTCTGGAGCACGCGGGAGGGGGCGGGGAGGAGAGAGGAAGAGGAAACGAGGAGGGATGGAAGAAAGCTTGCAGGAGCAAGAGCAAGGGGAGGCGGAGGAAGGGGAGGAGGAGCAGGAGGAAGGGGCTAGATTGGCCAGCATTGGCAATAATGACAAGGATGGTGATGATGATAGTGATGGTGATAGTGATAGTGATGTGGTTCTTATAGAGGAAGTTGAGGCAATAGTGGGGGACGTTGAGGCAATAGTGGGGGACGTTGAGGGGAATGCAAAGGATTCCGGGGAAATGAATGAGGGAGCGAAAAGGCGGAAACTCCAGAGAACCAACCCTGACACCTCGTCACCCATCCGAAACTCCAATGTACCCATTCTACCATCTGAGCCTCCACCCACCAACTCTGCACTCTCTAATTCTGCACCATCCATGTCGGCACCGCGCAACCCCACCCGACATCCCGTCCCCCCACACCCCGACTCCTCCGTCCCCCTCCCCGCCCGCATCCGCCTCGAGTTTGTCCCACCATCGGCCAATGGGAGGCTGCCAGCTGTGCACCTGTGCACGCTGGAGGGCGCATCCCACGTGCTGGAGCGGCTACAGCCGGGCGTGGTGGTGGTCTATGATCCCGACATAGAGCTCGTTCGCCAGATCGAAGTATTTCACGCTGCCCGAGCGAGGGCTTGGGCAGGTGCGGCGGGCAGGGAAGAAAGTGGGGCGGCTGCTTCGGAAGCTGCCCGGGAGGGAGAAGGTGGTTCAGAGGGGGGAAGGGGGGATGGCGTGTGTGGAGTCAGGGGGAGAATAAAAGAGCCTGTCGAAGGGGGATCAGTCATGGGTGCTGCTGCTGCTGCTAGTGGTTCTGGTGCTAGTACTGCTGTCCCTGCACGGTCACAGCAGCAGCCTCCCCTGAGGGTGCTCTTCCTGTTCCACGAGGGGTCCACGGAGGGCCACAAGTTTGAGGCGAGCGTGCGGCGCGAGAACAGGGCTTTCGAGCAGCTCATCAGGCAGAAGGCCGTGATGACCATCCCGGCAGAGCAGGTGTGCATGCAGTATGTGCACATGTGACCATCGCTCTCCCAACAGAGCAGGTGAGGAGCATGTGAGGTGTGCTGTGTTGCATTCTGTGCCACGGAGGGCCACAAGTTTGAGGTGAGCGTGCGGCGCGAGAACGGGGCGTTCGAGCAGCTCATCAGACAAAAGGCGGTTATGACCATCCCGGCAGAGCAAGTGCGTGGGTGGTTTCTTGCACTGCCTACCAGCAGGTGGGTGGGTATTGTGTTTTGTAACAGCGCATGGTTCGTATGCTTTGAGCAGCTCATCAGACAGAAGGCCGTGATGACCATCCCGGCAGAACAGGTGGGTGGGTGGCTTGGTGCAAGCAACAGAGCAAGTTGACTTTTGAGTCGACTCAACAGTCAACGGGTGGCTTGGTGCAAGCAACACAGCAGCCGATCACGCGTGCCCCCTTCCTCCGCTTCTCCCCAACATACACGTGGCTCTGGCTTACCTCTCTCCTTTCTCTTGCTTCCTCTAATCCTCATTCATCTCGTCTTCTGCTCGCCCTTCCCATTCATTCCTTCATTCCCAGCTCGCCAGGACGGCCGGTCTGCCACGGACCATGCCCACATGACCATGCCTCCTCCGCCCCTCTCCCACCCACCTGTGTCGCTGACTTATTTCTTTCCTTTCGCCTTGCTCCTGCTCATTCTCTATCAGGATGGCCAGTCCACCACAGACTATGCCCACATGACCCTGCCTCCTCCGCCCCTGCCCCTCTGAATCTTCTCCTTCTTTCCTCGTGTTGCTACCCATTCACGTCCCATCAGGACGGCCGGTCTACCACAGACTATGCGCACATGGCCTTGCCTCCTCCGCCTCTCACCCACCCGGCTGCTGCGAACGCTATCACGAGGAGAGGGGGAGGGCGCAGAGCAACAGAGCGACAAGAAATGAGGGTGAGTGAATCTGAGAAGGAGGGTGTGGAAGGGAGGGAGGGGCAGGAAGGGGGGTTGATATGATACGAGAGGAATGTTAGAGTACATACCTCTCTGCTTGCTGTCCCTCCTCCCTGCTTGCACCTCTGTGGCACGTAGAGGCTTGAAGATACACCTTGCATGCATCCCCCTCTATATAGTAGGTGGTAATTGACACTAGAGGGAGTTCAACAGCAAGCGGTGGTGTCTCCTTTCTCCCGCTTTTCATCACACCTTCACCTTGCATGCGTGGATATGAGGGAGTTCAACAGCAGCCTGCCCTGCGTGCTGCACCAACGAGGCATCAAGATCCTCCCAGTCACACTAGAAGTGGGCGACTACATCCTCTCGCCGGACATCTGTGTGGAGCGCAAGAGCGTCGCTTCACCACCCCATCACTGCCTTCCTTCATCTTGCATCCGCACACCCCTCCCCTCCCTCCGACAGGTGGTGGTAGACATGAGAGAATTTAACAGCAGTCTCCCCTGCGTGCTGCACCAGCGGGGCATCAGGATCCTCCCTGTCACCCTCGAAGTGGGCGACTACATTCTTTCCCCGGACATCTGTGTGGAGCGCAAGAGCATCAGCGATCTCTTTGCTTCTTTCACGTCAGGCCGCCTGCACCACCAGGCGGAGACCATGTGCCGCTACTACCGCCTTCCCGTGCTGCTGATAGAATTCTCCAGCGATAAGAGCTTCTCTCTGCAGGTAACAGGGGCTCTTGGTATCTCTGTGTTTTTGAGACGTCTCAAAAACAGGTAACAGAGGCTCTTTGTATCTCTGTGGTTCAGAAGAGAGAGTGAGTGAGCTTCCTCTGTGCTTCCTTTGCATCGGGTCGCCTGCACCACCAGGCGGAGACCATGTGCCGCTACTACCGCCTGCCAGTGCTGTTGATCGAGTTCTCCAGCGACAAGAGCTTCTGTCTGCAGGCAAGCATGAGTTTTTCTCACTACATCCTCTCTCAAGAGCGTCAGCGACTTGTTTGCTTCGAGGCGCCTGCACCACCAGGCGGAGACCATGTGCCGCTACTACCGCCTTCCGGTGTTGCTCATTGAGTTTTCGAGCGACAAGAGCTTCTCGCTGCAGGTAAAAAGAGACTGTTGTGTGCAAGCGGCCTCATTGCCTCCTTCGCTTTGGGCCGCTTACACCATCAGGCAGAGGCCATGTGCTGTTACTACCACCTGCCTGTGCTGCTCATTGAGTTCTCCAGCAACAAGAGCTTCTGTCTGCAGGTAAGCAGGGGCTCGCCAGAGGGTCACTGGTTGAGAAGAGCAAGTGAGCGACCTGCTTGCCTCACTTGCATCAGGCGGCTACTACCGCCTTCCGGTGTTGCTCATCGAATTCTTGAGTGACGAGAGCTTCTCTAGCTATATGTAACAGGGGCTCTCAGTTCACTGCCAGTGCAAGGATTGAGCGACCCCTTTGGGTGCTTTTCCTCTGAGCGACTTACAAGTCAGCTCAGAAGAGTGAGAGACCTGAAGCATGCTTTGCCTCTGGGTGCCCGGATCATCCCAAGAGGCCAAGAGGCCATGAACCGCCCGCCTCTACGTGCTCCTCATTAAGTACTTTCATTCATACTTGTCTCTGTATTTTCACTCTCTCTCTCCACCCCACCTCCCAATTCCCACATTCCCAGTCAGCGAGTGACATCAGCGATGATATCACTCCATCGAGCATCATATCCAAGATGTCGCTGCTCGCGCTGCACTTCCCGCGCCTGCGGATCGTGTGGTCCAGATCGCTCCATGCGACGGCTGAGATCTTCGCGTCGCTGAAAACCAATCAGGACGAGCCAAGTGTCGACCAGGCAATGAGGGTCGGCGTGCCGACAGAAGATGGGCTGGTGGAGGGTGACACGAGGTAGGGGGAGGGTGACACAAGGTAGGGGCAGAGTGACACAAGGTAGGGGCAGAGTGACACGAGGTAGGGGCAGAGTGACACGAGGTAGGGGCAGAGTGACACAAGGTAGGGGCAGAGTGACACAAGGTAGGGGCAGAGTGACACAAGGTAGGGGCAGAATGACACGAGGTAGGGTGACACGAGGTAGGGTGACACGAGGTAGGGTGACACGAGGTACGGTGACATTCAAGGTATGCTTGAATTGTACCGTTCCAGCAATTTCACAACGTTGGTGATACAAGCCAGGGTGGCTGCTGGTGGTCCGAGGTAGGGGCTAGGTGATATCATGCGGTTGGGAGACAGTAGGCTGAGAGGGAGGATGATACGAGGTTGGTAGGGTTTTGAGTGCATTCAAAGCAGAAGAGTATGGTGGGGTGATGTGAAGCACAGGGGTAAACAGTAATGAGAGATGAGTGCGGCTGTAGGGGGAAATGGGATATGAGTTGAGAAGAGCATGCTGCAAGGGAGGGGTTGGTTCTTGAGAGTTCTCAAAAGCAGTGTCGATAGATGAGGTGGGGCTGTAGGAGGAAACGAGATGTGAGTTGAGAACAGGTGGCATGGAGCAGGGGAGGATAGCATAGGAAACAGGGAGCACCACAGGTACGCATTATCCTTCCAAGGTTTTCACTGCACGTCCCCTAAGGCCCAGCAGGCCAGGTTATGGAGCTGAGTGTGCCATGCGGAGGGACTGCTCTGTGTGCCATGCGGAGGGACTGCTCTGTGTGCCATGCGGAGGGACTGCTCTTTGTGCCACCCGAACATTTGTGTCTCTCTCTCGCTCACTTTCACTCTCATTCACTCTCACTAGCTGTGCAATGCTCATCTCTACTTGTCCGCCCTATACTGCCCTTTATGGTCATTATCCCACCAGAGACGAGCATTTCAACACGACAGCTGTAGAGTTTCTTCGGCGCCTGCCCGGGGTCTCCGACGCGAATTACCGCTCATTGGTTGATAGCTGTGGCAGCTTGGCTGAGCTGGCGCTGATGCACGTCAATGAGTTGGCACCAATCATGGGCGGCATGCGCCCAGCTCAGATGTTACGAGACTTTCTTGATGCCAAGTGCCCTACGCTCAATTAGTTGAGTGCATGGAGATGGCTAGTGTTCCAATACAGCTGAATAAGCTGTGTGGGGTAGGGTGGTTAAGTATGTATGTACATAACATAATTACATTGTGCATAAGAGGCACTGGAGTCTCGTTCAAATTCATGTGAAGGCCGGTATTGATCCATGTACGGTAATTTTTTCTTCTCCTATCTCGTATGCTAATGACTTGCTGGATGTCACATATCTCTTAGATTACCAATGATTGGGTTCACACTTTGATGCATGTCATTACAAGCAATTAACTAAAATGCAAGCCTTTTATTCTGTGAGAAAGGCTGTCCTTCCTGAGAAACGCGTATTTATAGCGCGTACAAGCAATTCAAAGGTACCACCTCCAGCCAATCATTGCCGCATTTCCGCTTCTGATGGCACTCGTGTCGTTACGAGCAGCTCCGCCATGCCCGCTAATGGTGTCAGTTCCCTCGCCTATACGCATCTGATGAGGACCAGCTTTCACAAACGAGCTGACCAGTCTCGTATCCCATAGCTATTTTCCGATCCATCGGGATGGCAAGTGACCTGTCAGGTCGCTTTATCTCCACTCGTATCAGTTCGACACGTTTCATGACGACACTTTCCACTTTACCACAATATACCCGTTGCAAGGCTGCAGCACTAGCCAGGACGAGTAGAGTTAACCAAGTGTGGGGAGGGGAGAGCGAGTCGCGTGCAAGAGTTTCCGTTAACGAGGGGAGTCGATGCGCGTCTGCGCTACCGAACAGCCTAGTAGAACCCAGGCTAAACTCGGCGGCGGAAACATTCAGAGGATCCGGAACCGTCTTGTTGCAGCGTGACAGCTGCACGGTTAGTAGAGGGTACAGTTGCCACTCTTACAGCGGCAGCAGGAGTAGCAGTGGCAGCAGCAGCAGCAGCGGCGGCGATGGAAGGAAGCGGTCCCGGGTGCCGTCACTAAAGCATGTCGTGGGATCGTCAGATGCGGTTAAGGCGAGGCTTAAACCTCCCCAGTCTTCGTTCACCTACCTGAGTCCGTCCGAGGCGGAATGGCGGCTGATGCTGACGGAGATTGGCGTGCAGCCACGTAAGATGTCCCGCATTCTGACTCAGTACCACGCGATGCCTGCTGACGTGGCGATGGAAAGACTGGTATTTCTCCAGAGTTTGGGGGTAGACATCGGAAAGGCCCTCTCCTCCTTTCCCAAACTCTTATTTTACCCTCCTTCAACTGCCCGAGCCATGGCGGATTACCTCAACTCCATTGGCGTCCAACCGGGCTTGACTGGGAAAGTTTTGTCTGCCTGCCCACAGCTCCTCGGGCTGAGCATTGAAGACAATATCTGCCCAACGATTTCCCACCTGGTGGAAGAATGGGGACTCGACCAATCACGCGACATCCCTGTGGTGATCTCACGCCACCCACGCTGCTTAACCTACTCCATTTTAGAAAACCTTCAACCGACCCTTACCTTCTGGCTTGGTTCGGGAATCGACAAGCCTGCAAAACTCATCCGATCCAATCCATCGATCCTTGGACTTTCCACTACTAAACGAATCCTTCCCACGATTGCTGCATTTGACAGTTATGGCATCCCACCGCACCTCACTATTGATATGGTTCAGAAATTCCCGCATCTCTTCAATTACAGTTGGAATGATAACTTAATGCCAAAGCTACAGTACCTGGAAGAAGTGGGGAGGGGTATTGAAGAGGCGGTTCAGCACCCACAGTATTTCGGGTACAGTTTGGCTCGGCGGATTCGGCCGAGGCTCGGGTGTGTGGCTCGGGCTGGGCTGCATGTGAGCCTGAGCTTCGTGCTGCGGCTGAAGGATGAGGATTTTGAGAGGCTATATGGTGACGTTTGTAGGGAGGAAGGAGGGGGAGGTGATGGGAGGGACATAAAGGAGCAAGGGTTTTGCATGTGAAAGCCAACCAATCTGAAGGAGTGAAGGAATGGACCAAGCATGCTGGAAAAATATTCAAGTGAGTCCACTTGTATTGTCCTCGTGCCAGCATGCTATCCCTGTTACATTTGCACAACTCCTTTCCCCCCTCTCCGTCTCCCTTTCTCAACCACGTTGTCCCCTTCCACTGTTCTGTCACATTCTTTGTAGTCGTGCCAGCTTCATATATTTATCTCCCGCACTGTGCCCTCTCAGGTTTTGGCTCCCAATAAATTGTTGAAGCCTGCTGCAACTTTTGGAACCCGCATGTATGTGCCGTGCAACCAATTTCTGTGTATGGGCTTGGCTTTTTCCACTTTCCCTGAATCAGGGGTGGAATTTTGTGTGATGGCACTTATTGCGCTGTACAAGAATGGAGTCAGAGCAATATACGTGATTAGCACCTTCACTTCTCCCTTTTATCCTCGTTATGAGATACAACCTGAGACTCCCAAGCAAATATTTCGGAAGATTGTCGTTCGTTCCGTACCGTTGATTTCAGCCACGTTGTTCTCAACCAACCACCCGAGCCCTGGGGGGTGAGCAGCAGAGTGCGCCAAAGCGGGACCACCACCACACTTGCGTGGGCGGGGAATCAACAGTCAGCGACGAAGCTGGAGTGATGTGGTCATCGGTTATCGACCCGAACTCGTGCAATATGTTCAGCTCGGGAGGGAAAAATTACGTATTACACATCGGTTCAGATGGAAATCCAGAAAATGTCCGAGCAACAGGTGCTGCTGGAAAACACGCCTGGAACTGACCCGAGGCCTGGCAGCGCCAGCTGTCGCCACCTGTCAACTTTCGCCAGAGCAGACAAGTTCGCCAAGCCTGATAACTTTTCGCTACGGCTACGCTTGTCTGCTTCTCGCCAACGCCAAGCCTCGACACGGCCAAAACATTGTTCGCTTTTCGCCAGGACCAAGCCTGTCTGCTTTCGCCAACGCCAAGCTTGTCTGCTTCTCACCAGGACCATGCAGGCTGCTTTTTCCCTAGGCGCAACTCATTCAATCCCCATCCCAACCCAACATTGTTTGGCTTTTCCCCACTTCCCACCCACCCCCCCCCCCGCTCCCCTCTCCCCACTCCCCTCTCCCCGCTCCCCTCTCCCCGCTCCCCTCTCCCCGCTCCCCTCTCCCCGCTCCCCTCTCCCCGCTCCCCTCTCCCCGCTCCCCTCTCCCCGCTCCCCTCTCCCCGTTCCCCTCTCCCCGCTCCCCTCTCCCCGCTCCCCTCTCCCCGCTCCCCTCTCCCCGCTCCCCTCTCCCCGCTCCCCTCTCCCCGCTCCCCTCTCCCCGCTCCCCTCTCCCCGCTCCCCTCTCCCCGCTCCCCTCTCCCCGCTCCCCTATCACTTCTGCCCTCTGCTCTGCTGCTCTCTTCTCTGCCGCTAGCTGCAAATCCCTCATCCGCTTGACTGATTTTATAGAGCTCTTGACGGATCTCCTCGCACACACTCCCACTCCCTCCCTCCTGCTAGGGCTGGATTGAGTTGCGATATGGATACGGTACTGTATGGGGATGCTTATCCTCATTCCCCCATATCTTGTTTCGGAGAGCAACTGATTGCCCGCCTATCCCTGCCAATCGCTGCGCAAAGCTGAGTAATCCTTGAACGAGCCGCGCAGAACCTCAAGTGACGGACAGGCTGCGCGCGCTGCGAAGAAATTTCAAGTGAAGCCGCTTTTCGCGAGAAACAGGTGCAGGAAAAAATTACTGACGCACTGTGGCAAGGGGCACTGACTAAAACTTTTTTTGCATGCGATTTAGCGCGTGAACTCGGAGGACCAAGATGAGCGCGAGTAACGGCGTGTTCGTGAGGAGGCATGTATGGGATGAATCGGCGGGCGCGGAGAAAGAGGCGCAGGAGGAGGATCAAGAGGGTAGAAGCAGCGGAGGAGGGGATATGGCGAATGACTTGAGCGGGGGAGATTTGGACAGTGATTTCGACGTGGAAAGCGAGGAGGCGGAGGAGGTGGAGGAGGAAGGTGGGAATGATGGAGGCGAGTTTGATATCAACGGTCACGATACGATCGGTCAATGTACTAGCGGTCATGCTGCGATCCGTCATGGTACGGACGATCATGGTTCCGGTGACATCAGTGGCCATCCAAACGGCGTGATTGGTGGATCCAACAGGAAGCGGGGACGGAGTCCGAGTGAGCTTGATGTCGCGGAGGGAGGGGATTTCATGTCGGCGAGAGTTCCTGGTTTTGCGAGGAATGAGAAGGATAGCGGAGCGGGTGATAACGAGAGAGCAGAGGAGGAGGAGGAGGAGGAGGAGGAGGATGAGGAGGAGGAGGAGGAGGTGGAAGACGACGGATTCAGCGAGGATTTAGAGGACGATAACGGAAACGGTTTAGCGGATAGAAACTGTACGTCAGTTGACGGAAACGATGACGCTTTTTTTCGCGGAGCCGTTGTAGAGGGTGATGACGAGGTCGGAGAGTTTGAAACAGCAGTCAATCCTTCATCCTCAGTATACGCGGCTTCGTTATACGCGTCCTCGTTGTCCGCGCATCCATTGGCTCAAGCTCCCACGAACGCGAACGCACTATCTGCGGCAGCTAACGGGTTAGGTTTCGGTATCTCAACAAATCCGTTGTTGGGCCTTAGAAGGTTCCTGGAAGTTGCGTGTGCGAGAGACGCCGAGGGTCGGGGTGCGTCTGATACGTGTAGCGGAGGCGGAGCTGACGTGGCCGCTGAAGGCGGAGCTGACGTGGAGCGAGCTGGAGAAGCCGCAGCGCACCCAACGAAGGCTGACGTGGCAGCAGCGGAGAGCACGACGGAGGGGTTACTCCCCGACGAGGTCATCCTCGAGATCATCGCGCGGGTCTCATACGCGCGCGCGCGCAACTGCTGCGCGCTCGTCTCGCGCCGATGGCGCATGAGCGAGCGCCTCACGCGCACCTCCCTCTCCGTCCGCCGCTCCCTCGCGGACCTCCTGGAGCTTCCGCGATGCTTCCCCAACGTGCGCCGACTCGATCTGTCCCTCTGCCCCCCCTGCGGGCAACCGCTGCTCCTCGCGGGGACCGCGCTTGAGGTAGCTACGACGCTCCGCGCGGCCTTTCCGCGGGTGACCTCTCTCCGCGTACACGTGCGCGACCGGAACGACGTGCAGTGCGTGGCGGCCACGTGGCCTGGGCTGGAGCACGTGGCTCTGATCCGCTGGCACGAGTTTTCTGCAGCGGAAGCAGCAGCAGCAGCAGCAGAGCAAGGGGCAAACAACAACAACACCGGAAACCCTAATCTGAATGCCAACCCGCTGGGAACCCTAGAGCTGACTCCACTACTAGTGATGTGCAGCCGAGTGCAGAGCATAGACCTATCCGAGTTCACGTGCTTCCCAGACCACGTTACTGATGCCTTCACTGCTGCTCCCCAAGCCGCCGCTGCCATTGCTGCTGCTGCTGCTGCTGCTGCCGCCACCGCCGCCGCCACCGCCGCTGCTGCTTCGGCCAGTGGAGCAGCAGCAGCAGCGGAACCCCCGTACAAGCCCCCCCGCGCGCCTCTCCCCCGCCCCTCCGCGCCCATCTCCGCCCTCCGCCACCTGAACCTCCTCAAGTCCTCCCCCGGCGCCTTTAAAGCCTCAGACGTCCGCTCAATCCTCACTGCCGCCGGCCGCACCCTCCTCTCCTTCCGCTGCCTCGTCGAATTCGACCCGCGCCTCTCTGATTCCCTCTCAGACGAAACCCTAATTGAGATCGCCGAGAGGTGTCCGGTGCTGACGGCGCTACAGCTGGTGGATTCGTCCCTCTGGGCGGCGCCCTCGGGATTGTCGCTCGCGCTCGGGGACCATGACGACGCGCTGCCGCCCGATATGGATGCGCGGGTCACGCCGGGCGGCATTCGGTCGTTTCTAGCGCGGTTGCCGGGGCTGGAGGAGCTGGATTTGCGGCCGGCACAGTATCTGAGAGGGGCAGATGTGAGTCTGTTCGGTGGTGCTGCTGGTGCCTTTGCTGGTGGTACCACTGCCGGTGGTGGAGGAGGTGGAGGGAGGGGTGGGGTGACAGCAACGGTGAGTCTGGGCCAGCTGAGTCCGAACCTGAAGCGCCTGCGGCTGGGTCAGCTGGTTTTCGCCCACAATGACTCGCTGGCGCCAGTGCCTGCATCAGGGGAAGGTACATCCGGGGAAGGTTCATCTGCACAGGGATCATTTGGGAAAACACCCTCCTCCTCGTCTGCATCATCCTCATCAGCAGCACAAGGAACCACCACCCCTCCCTCCACATCCACCATCCTCCCTGGGGGCCTTGAAGCTCTCGACTTCTGGCAAGCCCCTTCACTTCCCCTGCGCTGCCTGCTCCCCCTCGCCCTCTCCTGCCCGCGCCTCAAGGAGCTCAGCATCTGGGGCTGCCCGGACCTCACCCCGCCGAGCCTGGAGGCCGTGGCTCGGGTGTGCCGGCACTCGCTGGTTCGGGTGACTGTAGTGAAGTGCTGCAACCTGCCCACAGCAGCAGTGCTCAGGGCTCTCTCCCCCGTTAGAAGCACACTGCAGCACCTGCACTGCTCCTGTGACTGGTTCTGCCCAAACAGCAGCGTAGCCCCTGTTTCCCCGGTTCAAAGCGGTGCAGATGGAAATGGTGACGGTGCTGATGGTACTGGTGCCGGTGCTACTGGTGGTGCTGCTGGTGAAGGGGCAGGAGAGGGAATGGTGAAGCAGGCGGGGGGGGGGCGGCGTATGGAAGGCAGGGCAGGAGCAGACGGCACAGAAGAGCTGCTGTACGGCTCAGAAGCAGCACAAGACCTTTCCACCGCACCGGACTCCTCCGAATGGCCTGCGCTGCAGTCCCTCACTCTCCTCGCTCCCTTGGGTACCCTCCTTTTTCAACTCCCCTCTGCCGGCCTCCTCCACTGCCCCCTCCTCTCCCACGTCCACATCCGAGTGTACGGCGACTGTCGACTCGCAGCCGGCGGCCCTGGGGCGGCGGGCTTCGGCCTTTCCTGTCTGGCCGGCTACCCGGCGCTGCGGTTTTTGCGGCTCGATTTGACGCAAGTGGTGGGGCATTCCCTGAGCTGCCCACCTGGGCTAGCCTTTGATGTGATGGCCTGGGAAAGGTTCTACCTGCATGGAATCCAGCTGCTGCCGGGGCTAGAATCGCTGCACTACTGGCCGCCGTCGGACTGCGATCTCAACCGTCGATCCATGTCGATGCCGTCTGCTGGGATCCTCGGGTCGTGCCAGTCGCTGCGCCAGCTGGCGGTGCATTGCACGACGGCCAATGAGCATCTGCTGAATGTGGTGGTGCGCGGGGCTAGGGGCATGCGGGATTTGCACGTGCTGGGGGACTGCTATCCCGCTCCTCCCGATGACACCTATGCGGGTATGCTCAGGCCGATTTCGTTCCAGAGGCTGATCAAAGTGCTGGATGACAGAGGGTACCCTGATTGATTGATTTGCTCGTGCTGAGTCTGCATGTTGCTGGGGGGTTGCTGTCCGGCTCTGCCGAATGGCGCATCGGTTCGGTATGCTGGCATGCTCCGGCCGGCTTCCTTTCAGAGGCTGATCAAGTACCAGGACGCATGAGGGTGTCCTGATTGGTTCATTCATTGGCTCATTGAATGATTGGGAGGAGCAGGCTTCGATAGGATACCGCAGTTGATGCCCTTGCAAATACCTATTTTTGTCATTACTGTGATTTTTGTTAGCTAATCTTCCCTGTTTACACCAATAAAGAAGTTTGACGGGTAGGGTGTGTGAGTTGTTGCTACCCTTACCAGTAGTACGTGCGCTGGGACTCGGGACGGGAGGGTGGATGGATGGTGTGTGAGTGGATTGACAGCAGAATCTTTTGGTGGAGTAATGAGCAAGTACAAGACAGATGGTCAACACAGGCTGACCAAAGGCCTCACATCACACCGAGTCCGGTCTAGTGTTTCCATGCATGCCTTCACTCCTGGATTGCTTGCACTGTGGCTGTGGGTCCAAAGCACAGAACACGGTAAGAATGGTGTGAGGCACCTAAAAATTCCATCACTCTAGGTACAAACCACAGCATATGGGTGCAAGTGTGAGGGAACGCCAATCTACCACAAGCCCCTCCCCTCGGTGCACCTGAGCCAGTCCCTGTTCTTGCTCAGCATCTGATCGCCCATCTCGAGCTGTGGCCAATCGGCCCGCACATGTCAGTGAAAGCCAACCCGGGCTTGTCAGAACGCCTGAGCCAGTCCCACTGCTCATTAAGCATGTGATCGTCCGTCTTTCTTGAGCCGTGTGTCCATGCAAGTAGGCCAGCCAGAGGCAGTGGCAGTGGCAGCGGCGGCGGCGGCGGCGGCAGCGGCAGCAGCAGCAACAGGAGAGCCCTCAGTTGTCGGTGAAGGCAAGGCCAAGCCCGTCGGTGCGTTTGAGCCAGTCCCAGTACTTGTTCAGCATGTGATCGTCCGGTCTCACCTCCCTCCACCTGCCCTCACAGAATATGGCATGCGCGTCCGCTGCATACCTGGCATGGTGAAGAATGGAGGGGGAGGGATGTGAGAGCACAGAGAGACACGGGACTTCGTGAGCATGTGACTGTGCAGCCTCACTTCCCTCCATCTGCCCTCACAGGTTATGGAGTGCGTATCTACTGTGTACCTGGCATGGTGAAGAAATGGATGGGGAGGGAGGGATGTGTTGCGAGAGCACAGACAGGCACAGGGCTTATTCAGCATGTGATCGTCCGGTCTCACCTCCCTCCACCTGCCCTCACAGAATATGGCATGCGCGTCCGCTGCGTAACTGCCATGGTGAAGGGGAGAAGGAGGTGGGGCAGAAGGGGAGGGATGTGAGAGCATGTGGTCGTTGGCCTCACCTCCAACCAACTGCCCTCACAGATTATCGCATGCGCGTCCGCTGCATACCTGGTATGGTGAAGACACACAGCAGGCAACAGGCAGCAGCAAGCAGCAGGCAGCAAGCAGCAGGCAGCAGGCAGTGGAGAGTGTAAAAGAGCAAGAGAGTGTGAGAGTGATGTGGAGCAAAGGCAGGCACAGGAGAGAGCGGGAAATAATCGACAAAGAGCGGGGAGCACACAAAGGCAGAAACAGCTTCAGACCTCTAACATCTCATGCTCCACATATCATGTCCCCTGCCATATTCACTACTTCATCCGTCCCCTCCCCACACCGAACACCTCCTCCAAACAGCTTCTCTCATTTGAGAATCATTAGATCACGGCATCACCCCCTGAACCCCCTCCCTCCCCCCCCCTCCCCCTCTCTCTCCGCCCTTCTCCCACCCTCTCACTCCCCCCTCTCCCCAACCCCTCCTAGACACACACACGTACTTGCCAATGCCGTGCAGCTGCCTCACGTCCGTCCAATCGCCCCTCAGGAACTCCTCTGAGAACCGTTGGATCATGGCGGCGCGCTTGTTGTGCAGCCCAAGGGACTGGATGGTGCGCGCGATCTCAGCCGTCGATGCTGCGATGGCTGCCTCTGGAGTGGGGATGAGGCGGAAGAGGTCCCAAATCACTTTATGGAGCTGCAGAGGGGAGAGGGGGGGAGAAGGGGAATGCGGGCAATCTCAGCCGTCGGTGCTGCGATGGCTGCCTCTGGTGAGGGGATGAGGCGGAAGAGGTGTAGGGGCCAGGAAAGAAGGGGAAGAGCGTAGGTTGAGGGGTCAAAAGAACTAGTGAAAGGGGATGAGGCAGACGAGGTCTCAGGTGACTTAAAGGAGCTGCAGTGGGGTTGAAGAACGGGGGCAGGAAGGACGAGGTAGGGGAGGGGGCGGAAGGAGGAGAGCAGATGTTGAGGGACCAAGAGAGACTAGTGAGAGGGGATGAGGCGGAATAGGTCCCAGATCACTTATGGAGCTGCGGTGGGAGGGGGGTTGGGGGGGAAAGGACAGTAGGAAAAGACAAGGGGATGGGACGGAATAGGTTTCAGATCACTCGGTGGAGCTGCAATACCGGGGGGGGTGGCGTGGGGGGAGGAAAGAGGGTGGGTGAAGGGGACATCAACTGTTAGTGCAAGAGAGACAAGTGTAATCAGAGGCGTGGGTGCAGCGATGGTTGGGGTAGTGCGAGGGCATCAGGTGGAATAGGTCCCAGGTTACTCGGTGAAGCTGCAGTTGGGGTGAGGAAGAGGGGGGAAGGGGGACGAGGTAGGGGGAGAGGGTGGAAGGGAGAGAGCGTAGTTTGAGGGGTCAAGATGACTAGTGCAAGGGGATGAGGCGGAATAGGTCCCAGAGAGAGCAATGAGCAGTGCCATTTGGTCTGCGGTTACAGCTCTGCTGGGTCTAGGCTAGCAGATGAGGCGAACTGCGAGAGTGAGCCCAATTCCAGATGGCTCGGTGGGAGTGCAGCAAGAGGAAGGGGGTTCGCAACAGGGCCTGCAACAGAGCACACGGGGCGAGGATCAAAAGTACACAGCGCAGCTGGGGAGCAGGAGGAGCAGGGATCAGGAAGCGGATAACTGTATGGAGCTGCAGTGGAGGTTTGGCCGAGGGATGAGGGCGGGGAAGAGGAAGGGGGGTGGGGGAGGTGTAGGGAGAGGGGAGGAAGCGAGAGATGGAAAGGTGAGGGATCAAGAGGGACTGGCGCAATCAGAGGAATGGGTGCAGCAATGGTCGAACCAGTCAAGGGGATGTGGCGGGATAGGTTCCAAATGACTGGGCGGAGCTGCAGTGGGGGGGGGGGGTGGGGGTGGGGAGGGGGGGATATGGGACATTTAATCCTTAGTGCAAGCAACGGACTAGCACAATCAGGGGCGTGGGTACAGCAATGGTCGAACTAGGCGAGAAGATGTAGCAATGGTCAAGGGGATGTGGCGGGATAGGTTCCAAATGACTGGGCGGAGCTGTAGGGACAGGGAGGAGGAGGGAGCAGCAGAGAAAGAAAAGGAGAGGGAGAGGGCAGCGGAGTGCGGGATTTACGCAGACCAATGCAACTAAGTCTATGGGTGCAGCAAAGGCAGATTGGGGCAAGGGGATGCGGCGGAATAGGTCACAAGTGAACGGCTAGAGCTGGGAGCATGGAGGCATGGGAGGGAAGCGAGGGATTAAAAGAGACTAGTGCAAGTAGAGGCGTGAGGGTGCAAGTAGAGGCGTGAGGGTGCAAGTAGAGGCGTGAGGGTGAGTTCCGCGATGGTACCCTTAATCAAGTGGATGAGGCGGAATAGGCAATCAGCGGTCCTACGCAAAGAGGAAAGGGGGTTGCAACAGGGAGACATGGGGTAACGAAGTGTATGTTTTTTGAGAATTCTCAAAAAGGAAACGAGGAAGTGGGGCTTTCAATGAGCGGTGTAGCTGAGGAGCAGGGGGTAGAGGAATGCAAGGCACATGGTGGTGAGGTATAGGCCACTCCATCAGTGCACGTGCGTATCTACGTCCAGACCAGGTTTAGCGTGATGTACGTATGTGGAAGAGAGTGGGGGGAATGGAATTGTAGTCCTTCCCGACTGCCGTGATAATTCATAATGACAACAAGGGTATGTACTCTGATAACGAGTTGTGGTGGGAGGGGAAACCAGAGAATGGAGGAAGGGGGGCGGGGGGCAGAGGAGAGGGGCCGTGAGGAGAGGGAGGTTTGGCTGGTAGAGTTTTGCAGCAGTAATGTGGTGTTGTACTCCCTAGCAGGAGCGCAAAGACAGCAGAGAAAAACTGGAACGCCGATGCCGGGGATCGAACCCGGGTCTCTCGCGTGACAGGCGAGGATACTCACCACCAGACTACATCGACTTCGTTACACAAACTCAGGATAACTATCCGATTGGGGAAATGAACAGCACGCATCAAGACCTTCTCAATGCTACTCTGTAGTGCCAAAGACGCTCACCTGCCTGCCAGCCGTCTTGTTTAGCAGCATGCAGGCAACCAGCAGTCTCCAAGGGTCACGATACAGGCGCTCCTGAGTGGGGGATGTGGGGGGAGAGTGGAGAAGGGGGGGGTGGAGAAGGGAGGAAGGGAGAAGGGCGGGGGTAGAGAAAGAGTGGAGAATGAGTAACACAAAAGGCGCGGGTGACAGTTCAGCACACAATAGCCCACCACAGTGCACCGCACTCAAGAGCAGCCCACCTGAATGAGGCCGAAGGGAGACACAGGCGGCACCCATGCCCCAGTTGACGCTACCACACCATCAGTCCCCGCCACCCGGCCTGCTTGCACTGTTGTCACTGCACCTTCGCCCTCCGGCCCTTGTGAAGCCACCCCATGCGGCCCCATCAGTCGGCCTGCTTGCGCTGCTGCCACTGCAGCGTTCTGCCCTTGTGAAGCCACGCCATCTCCTTCTTGCTTGATCCCTACATCTCCTTCTTGCTTGATCCCTACATCTCCTTCTTGCTTGATCCCTACATCTGCTTCTTGCTTGATCCCTACATCTCCTTCTTGCTTGATCCCTACATCTGCTTCTTGCTTGATCCCTACATCTGCTGCGCCGGCCCCCTCTGCTCTGCACCCTCTGATCTCCCTCATTCCTCTGCTCTCCCTCATCCCTCCGCTCCTCCTCTTTCTGCTGCTGCCAGCAACACTCCTACCCTCTCTCCCCTTCTTCTCTCCTCCCCTACATCCTTGCCCCACCGCCTCTCGCTGCCCCTCCTCCTCTGCACTCCCCTCACGACCATACTCTCCGTCCTCACTCTTCCCTTCCACCCGACCTTTGCTGTCCCTTTCTCGCATCTCCTCTGCTTCTGCATGTCCCTCACACTCCTCTCCTTCACAACACTCCTCCTCCCCACCCACAAGCACGGATGACGTTGATGACGTGGCACACCACCCTTCTGACTCAGCCACCTCCCCCCCTCCCTCTCCGCCTCTTACAACAGCAGCAGTCCCTTTCTCCCTCCCCTCCTCTCTCCTCTCTTCACAATTTTCCCTAGTTCCATCCTCCCTCTCCTCCCTCTCTCCATCTTCCCCCATTCCTGCTGTTGTGCATCGACCAATCACAGGCTTTCCCCCTCTCCTCTCCATCCTCCTTACACACTCCACACCCTTCAGCCCCTCGTTGTCTCTCAACCTGTCTCCGTGGCTCAATTCCCTTCTGCCACGTGGCAGAGACACGACAGGCAGTGCCAGCACAATAGGTGCACCCTCGTTCCCTCTGCTCCAACCCACAGCCCATTCCCCTTCCCTCTCCGCTCCCCCTCCCCCCTCCGTTGCCCCTTCCCCCTTCGGTCTTCCTTCCCCATTTGGTCTTCCTTCCCCATTTGGTCTTCCTTCCCCATTTGGTCTTCCTTCCCCATTTGGTCTTCCTTCCCCATTTGGTCTTCCTTCCCCATTTGGTCTTCCTTCCCCATTTGGTCTTCCTTCCCCATTTGGTCTTCCTTCCCCATTTGGTCTTCCTTCCCCATTTGGTCTTCCTTCCCCATTTGGTCTTCCTTCCCCATTTGGTCTTCCTTCCCCATTTGGTCTTCCTTCCCCATTTGGTCTTCCTTCCCCATTTGGTCTTCCTTCCCCATTTGGTCTTCCTTCCCCATTTGGTCTTCCTTCCCCATTTTCTCCCCCTTCCCCTTTGCTCCTCAACCACTTCTCCCTTCCGATTTCCCTCCTTGGTTCTCTTTTTATTCCCTTGCCCAATACAACGTTCTCCTCTCCGCCATCTGCCCCTTCTCCTCCCCTTTCCGCCACACCCCCTCGTCTCCTCTTTCCTCTTCCCTCTTTCGTTCCTCCCCCACTCCCAATCTCGTCACTCGCGTTACATCCACCTCCGCTTTCCACGCCCCCCCTTTTGCCGTTAGCCCCATTCACATCGCCTGCTGCACGGGTGGGACTGCTTCCGCGCAGTTTCTTGAAGCCGCAAAAAAGAGATCTTTGCGGACTGCCCGTTGCGGGACCAGGTAGGTTGCTAGTGAGTAATTTCTTCGGGCTGCCCGTCGCTGCTTTTTCTGGACTGCCCGTTGTCGTTTTTCCCGGGCTGCCCATGAACCGCCATTGGTCGAAACTATCTGATGATACTCCCGGGGACGCCGGTACGTACGGCACGGAGACGTTTGGGGAGAGCGGGAGATAGCCGCGCGGAACGTAGGGAGAGGGGGAAACTTGCGGGGACGGGGAGGCAGGTCCAGCGCGCGGAGGAGTCCGCGGAAGAACGGCGGGCTCCGCGTGCTGCGGGCCCGACGAATCTGGGGAGAAAGGTGGAGCGAGGGATGGCGGAACATGAGGGAATACGGGCGCAGAGCTATGCGGAAGGAGAGCGGGGAAGGCCTCCGGATGGAACGATGGCAGCGCGGGCGACAGGAGATCGTCGCTCGGCGACACGGCGATGTCGCCTTGCGAAGCCTCCTCGTGCGACGGCAGATCGTCGCCTGGAGGAGCCTGCGACGAAAAAGCGACAGGTTCTTCGTCGTTGGGAAGCGATAGGATGACGTCAGGAGGTGAGGAGACGACGTCGGACGGGGTCAAGATGACGTCAGCGGGGTCGTCACGGGAAAGGAATGGGACGGTAGGGTCATCGACGTTCAACTGGTGCTCGTTTAGCCGCGGTGCGATTGGAGGCGCCTCGGGATCTTTTCGCAGCTGTGGTACTGTGGCGGCCATGACCCCAACTTCACTGTTTTGAGATAAAATCTAAAAGAAAAAATAAAAAACCGATCAGCTGTGGCTCTAAATTCGACAGGCGAGAACAAGCTGTCACTCTGAAGCCTCTCAATCTGCCGCTTATGTCGTACTCCGTCGTTCTGTGCTGTTGCTTATTTGTTGTGCTGTGCATGCCGAGGAAATAACTCACGACTTCGACAGAAAATCTTTGTGTGGTGTGTGTGCGTGGGGGGGGGGGGGGAGGATGGGGCGGAGAGGGCGGGAGTTGGGAAGGGGGGGAAGAAAGGCAGCTGGTGGGGCGAATGCGGGGTTGAGCAGAAGGGGAAAGTGCTGTGCGCGCACGACCCCAAGCACCTGCGGTTTCTGGTCGTGCGCGGAATTGCGGAAGCGCGAGGTGTTGGGCGTCTCGCAGCGCGCGCGATCTTTCTGACGCGCTTTTTGGCGGGAGCGTGATGGTGACGAGGGTTTCGTCTTTGCGACGAGATCGCGAAAGATCGTCAACACGTTACCACTTATTTGCAACTTATTTGTACAGTACACTCCATTCCGAGCCGAGTTCTATCACATTTCAATTTGGCCATTTCAACTCCATGTCAGCGCAATCTACCCCCGCTTTAGTCACCAAAAAAGCCACTTAGGGCGAGGCAGAGACAGCAGGTGCAGCCCAAGTTAGAATAACTAAATGCAATTCAGCAGAACAGCGCTCGTTTCTATCACGATCGTTAATGCAGCGTGTTCCCGCCACACCCGCGACGATGCTCACTTCGCGTCGCCTTTATGTCGTAGAGGCATACCCGCAACGGAGCTATTTGCAGGTGCAGCTTCGATAGTGCCTTGTCGAGCTTTTACATACCTCTATCTTTAACTCTTTAGCCTGAATCCGCCCTTCGCTTTCCGCTAATGGCGCGGACGGACGGCCAGCTTGCGCTGCTCCACGTGCAGCGCGCCAATCGCCCGCGCATTGCGCCGATCCTCCGCGTTGTCACTACTGGCGCGGCCCCGCTCCCAGTGGTGGCGCTCGCGGCGCAAGGGCAGCTCGGGAAAGGGCAGGTGGCGCAACCGCAGCCTGCGCAAGCGCAGGCGCAACTAGTGGCGGGGCGCGCGGGGCAGGTAGTGGCGCCACTGCAGGCCGGTGCCCCCGGAAAAAGCGGGCCCCCTTCCGCCACTTCTGCCGCTCCGCCTGCGCCTGTTATCCCCCCGCCCGCTGCTGCTGCCCCGCTCGCAGGCGCCGCCGCCAAGCCCTCCGCCTCCTCCGCTGCAGAGGAAGCAGTACGTGAACAGAAGGCGGAGGCTGAAAAGCGTGCAGGAGGAGAACCCTCAAACGTGGCAGCACGCGCGACGAGAGAGGTTGGGGGGGCGGAAGAGGAGGAGAGGGGGGGTGAGGGTGGGAAAGGGAAGGAGGGGGGGAAGGCGGAAGGGGCGGAGGGTGCAGGGGGACAGGCTGGTGCGGCAGGGGCTGCTGGCGTGGGTGGTGCTGGCTCTGGGGTTCGTGATGAGGCAAAGACTGCTGCTGCTGGTGCTGCTGGTGCTGCTGGTGCTGCTGCTAGTGATGCTGCGGGGGTGGCTGGAGCTGATACAGCCGCTGCTACAGGCGCAGCCACAGTGCCAGCTACAGTAACAGCCACGGTCGCTGCTACAGTAGCGACTACAGTGACTGCTACAGTGGCGGTAGACGCGGAGCACCCCACGGTGGCCACGGTTGTCCTGGAGCCTGCTGGCGCTGTGCGCTTTGAATCGACTCCCTCCACCCCCGCCCGCCCGCTGCCCCTCAAACCACAAACTAAACCCCCGGCTGCCGCAGCAGCTGCCACAAAAGCAGCAATGAGAGGAGGGAAGATGAAAGAGGAAGAGCGGGTGGGTGACGGGGCAGCAGAAGGTGGGGGGGAAGGGGAAAGGGGAGGACGAGGGAAGGGAGAGGGAGGAGAGGGAGAGGCGGGAGGCGCAGAGGCAGGTGGGCGCAGGGGGAAGCATGCAGGTGCGGTAGCCATGGCAGGAGGAATCGACAGAAGAGAGGGTGATGGGGAGAGTGGAGGAGGAGGGAGAGGAGGAGGGAGTGGGAAAGGAAGTGGGAAACATGGCACTTGTAAGCTGCCGCCCGCAAAGCACTCCAAGTCGTTCAAACTCTCGTCTTCTTCGAAAAAGCCGACTCTCAAAGTGACCTTTGACTCATCCCAAAAGTCATCTTCCCTCAAGAAGCCGTTTTCCTCCAAGTCTAAGCACGCCCCGCTGCCGCCCAAACACGCCGCCCCTGCCAAACATGCCGCCCAGTCCAAGCAGTCTGCCGCCCAGAAGCGGGCGGCGGGGGGGAAGCAGCCGCTGAGCCCCACTAGGCATTCTGCCAGGCTGGCGCTGATCTCCCCCGCCCGGAAGAAAGGGCGGTGGGGTGGGGAGGAGTGGGAGGGCGGTGATGCGGATGAAGGGGAGGAGGGAGATGGGGGGAGGAAGGAGGGGAGCAAGAAAGGGGCAGGGAAGGAGGAGGAAGGTGGAAGAAGGGGGGCGGATGGGGAGAGGGATGGGGAAGGGAAGGGGGACGATGGGCGGAAGGGGAAAGGCGTGTGGAAAGGGAGAGTGGAGAGTGGTGCAGATGGTAAAGCGATGGGTCGCACAGAAAGAGGAGGCAGCAAGGGAGTGAGAGAGGAAACGAGCAGCAGAGGTGGAGGGAAGGGAGAGAAGGAGAGGTGGGGGGGGAAGGGGTTGCGGGAGAGAGGAGGTCAGGGTGGTAGGGAGGGGGTAGAGGAGAGTGGAGGGGAGAGGCAGGGGGAGAGGAAGGGGGAGAAGGGAGGAGGGGCGCGAAGGGAAGTGGGGGGTGTAGGAGGGGAGGGTGGAGGGCGGTTCTCAAGGAAGAGGAGGCGGGGAGAGGCGGATGACAGTGCCGGTGCTGCTGCTGCTGCTGCTGGGGGTGGTGGTGATGCGGGTGCTGCCAGTGCTGAGAGTGGTGCTGCTGCCGATGATGCTGGTGCTGCTATTGCAGGGACAGGGTTGAGCGAACGGGGTAGGCAAGAGGGGAGGGAGGGGAGAGAAGGGAGAGAGGGGAGAGAAAGAGCAGACGGTGCAGAGGAGGAGGCAGAGCAGCAGCGGAGCAAGCGTCCCGTGGTTGAGGGGAGGGGCGCAGAACAGAGGGACGGGCAGAGAGTTGGTGCAACAACCCCCACCAAAGCCAAAGCCAAGGCTACACCTAGTGCTGCCGCCGCTGCTGCTGCTGCTGCTCGGCCCATGGCTCCCCCATCCACTCGCTCCGCTACCGTCCTTTCTCCCCCTCGCCCCTCCCCTCGCGCTCCTCTGCGCCCTCCCCCTCGTGCCTCCCCTCGTGCGCCCCCCCCTGCTCCCCCGCGCCCGGCTGCCCCGTCTGCAGCAGCGGACCGCGCAGCAGCAGCCATGGCTGCTGCCAGGAGCCTGGGGGGCTTGGGAGGGGGGCTGGACTGGCCTCCTGTTGACACTCCCGAGGCAGAGGCTTGCGCTGACGCCCACGCCACTCCAGGGAGCCTTGAAATTTCCGAAAATCCCGAGGATTCAGAGAGTTTTGAGGCTCTTCAGATGGGTGGGAAGGCTGTAAAGGCAGCAGAGGTGGTGGTGGTGAAGTCTGAAGCAGAGGCGAGGGGGAGGGGTGGGGGCAAGGTGGGTGTGGTGGCGGAGGGTGAGAAGGGTGGTGCGGGGAGGGGGAGTGAAGGGGGGAGGAGAGGGGGGGAGGAAGTGAGGGGGAGAGGGGGAAGGGTGGCAGGGGCGGCAGGGGCGGCAGGTGTGGGAGCAGTGGTGAAGATTGTATTAGCGGCTGAGGCGAGGGGTGGTGGGATGGGGGAGGTAAGTGGTGATGGTGGGAAGGAAGATGACTGGATTATGTTGGAGCAAGAGGAGGAGGGGGAGGGGGAGGAAAGAGGGAAGGGAGGAGGGAGTGAGAGGGCGGAGCAGGGGGGGATAGCATTGGAAGAAGAGGGAGAGGAGGAGAGTGTGGATGTGGAGGAAGCTGATGATGATACTGATGAGGAGGGGGAGGGGGAGGATGAGGAAGATGAAGAGGAGGATGAGGAGGATGATGATGAGGGGGGGTTTGACATGGATGGGGGGGCGGTGGCAGCGCTGGCAGCGGCGGGGATAGACATCAGCATGCATGGCACGCGGAGCCTCTCAGAGGCTGACGTGGCAGCTGCTTGCCACCAGTGAGTGCTAGTGTGTGTCACTGCATGCGTGCATGCATCCCACCGCCGCCACCTGGCACTGCCACCATGCTGCTGCTGGTACTGCCTCATCCTCTCACTCTCCTCCCCCATCCCTCTGGTTACATCAGGTACGGAGCGGCCTTCATAACGGCTCTCCTGCACGAGGTGGCTCAGGATGCACCCTTGAATGATGCCTATACCTCCCCAACCCCCCTCCCGTCCCGTCCCTCACAACCCACGTCAGGTACGGAGCAGCCTTCATAATGGCTCTCCTGCACGAGGTGGCACGGGAGGCATCCTACAACGAGCCATACACCCACCCACCCTCACAATGCTTTCATGACACATTCCCCCCTCAACACCCACACAACCCCCTTCAGGTACGGGGCGGCCTTCATAATGGCTCTGCTCCACGAGGTGGCACGGGAGGCATCGTACCGCCGCCACCTCCACTGGCCGTCCATAGCCGCCCGCCTCTCGGCCAATCACAGCTTCCCCGTCGCCAGCCTGGCGCTCTGCCAGCTGCTGTGGCGCTGGCTGGCCTACGGCCGCCCCTTCTCGCACCTGGACACGCTGCCCTCTGCACCGCTCCTGGTGAGTGTTGAGGCACCTTGAAACAACGTCGTTTCCTGTCTTGTGATTTGTGTGCTGGCTGGCCTACGCCCGCCCCTTCTCGCACCTGGACACGCTACCCTCCGCGCCCCTGCTGGTAAGATGCTGCTCCCCTCAGGTGTTTTCGCTTCGCCCCTGCTGGTAAGATGCTGCTCCCCTCAGGTGTTTTCGCCCCTGCTGGTAAGATGCTGCTCCCCTCAGGTGTTTTCGCCCCTGCCAGCTGCTCTGGCGCTGGCTTGCCTACGGCTCCCCTTCTCGCACCTTGGCACCCTCCCCTCCGCACCCCTGTTGGTGAGTTTCCTCCTCTGCACTTGCGTGGTCGTTGCGCTGCCTCGCCTACAACCACCCACCCACCCCTGCCCACCCCTTCTCGCACCTCCGCACGCTGCTCTCCGTGCCGCTGCTGGTGATTTTTTAGGTGCCTCAAAACATGTGTTTATGGGAGTGGCAGGAGGAGGAGGAGAGGCGATTTAGAGGACGAGCCGGAATACCCTCTTAAACCATCGTTATTTAGGATACCTGTTTAGCTCATGTCATGTGCGCATGGCACTCACTCTGTGTGTATGTTTGTCGCAGGAGGAGGAAGAGCTTGAGTGATCTTTAGATACATCGCCTTTGAGGCGATTGATTAACCCATGTCAAGCGCTGATGTAAAACAATACATGCGCATGGCACTCACTCTGTGTGTATGTTTGTCGCAGGAGGAGGAGGAGAGTGGCCTAGAGGATGAGCTGGAGTGCCCTGTGGACACGTCACACATCGGTCTCTGAGACACCTGAATACCCCTTATGTCTTCTGCACTCATGCGTCACAACACATGGCATGGCACTCACTCTGTGTGCGTGTGTGTGTATGGGTGTGGCAGGAGGAGGAGGAGAGCGGCCTAGAGGATGAGCTGGAGTGTCCTCTGGACACATCGCCTCTGAAACACCTGAATAGTTCGCGTCATGTGCACTAGTGCAACACAACACATGGTATAACAATTACTTTGTGTGTGTATGTGAGTGTGTGTGGCAGGAGGAGGAGGAGAGCGATTTGGAGGACGAGCTCGAATACCCGCTGGACACGTCTCCTCACCTCATTTCCGCTGCTGCATCGTTTGTCAAGGTGTGTATACGAGTTTTGAGCCAACTCTAAACTTGTCAAGTCAAGGTGTGTCAAGTGTGCGTGCATCGAGGTGCACTTTGCTCAAGTGTCTCTGGCTGCTGAGTGGTTGGGGCTCTTACGGAACCAACCAAAGCTTGTTCGGAATCGCTGTGAGTAAAGTCTCTGGTACAAGTGTTGACTGTTGGGCCGATGAGATTCGGAGCTGTCAACCTATGCGGCTTGCTGAGAAGCTAGAGAAGAAAGGAGAATGCACTCTCTTGAGGAATTAGAGTGCGATTAGAAATCTCCTGAAACAGTCTCTAAACTTGTCTCTTTGAAAGCAGTCAGAAAGGGCTTTAAGCTCAATTTGAGTTCCTTCATCAGAAGCAGGTCTTTCCTCATCCCTGCTCGCGTTGCTGCATGCCCCATCATGTACATCGCAGGCTGACTTGGCTGATTCTGACATTGCCTATGGGTGGTACCACTCGTGCCACCCTGGGAAGCACGGCACCTCTGAGGCGCCGCAAAAGCACGACGCACAGCAGCAGCAGCAGCAGCAGCAGCAGCAGCAGGCGGATGGAGGAGGGCAGACGCACACGGAGCAAGGCACGGCACAGGCCAAGGATCGCCAGCAGGGAGAGCGGGAGGAGCAGCAGCGGCAGCAGCAGCGGCAGCAGCACACACAAGGAGAGAATTTCCATGACCCTTGGGACTTAGGCATCCCTGATTCTGCCTCCCATGCCCTTTCGACTGCCCAGACTCACGCCCCTCTGCCCCCTGTCGACCCTGCTGCTGCTGAGATTGGGGTGGGGGAGATGGGGATAGAGGAGGGAAGAGGGGGAAGAGGGGACGTGGAGAGGGGAGGGGAGGGGGGGACGAAGCGGAAATGGGAGGGTACAAGAGACGGGAGGAGGGATGGGGAGCAGCAGAGAAAGAATGGAGTGTCAGGGAAGGTGAGCGGTAGGGAAGATGGGGAGGATGGAGGGGATGGGGGGGATGGAGTTGGGGAGGGTAAGGAGGGGGAGGAGGATGAGGACGAGGAGGAGAACAAGCCAGTGGCACGGCTGGTGAGTCAACACGCGCCAGTGCCCAAGGGTGCAGAGGGCTCAAAGGGGGAGGGTGGGACAGGGAAGGAGCAGGGCAAGACAGGGGATGGAGCCGGAGGAGGAGTAGCAGGAGCCGGAGGAGGAGTGAGTCGGAAGGCATTGGGGAAGGGTTTTGAAGAATCAGCCTTGGCTGCAGGGGCAGGAGGGGGAGGAGGGGAGGGGGGAGCGAAGAAGGACGGAGCGAAAGCCGCTGCCGGAAAGCCAGCAGCAGCAAAGGCATCGACAGGCGGTGGGGGGGAGGGTGGGGCAGGCGAGAAGAAGACCAGCAGCAGCAACGCCCAGCCGGCCAAACCCAGCAAGGCAGGCGCCGCTGCCGCTTCTGCATCTGCTGCTGCCTCTGCCTCTGCTTCTGCCGCTGCCGCTGCTGCTGCAGGCAGTGCAGGTGGTGGCAGTGGCGGCACAGAGGGAAAGGGGGCTGCAGGGGGAGGGGGAGGGGCAGCAGGGGGAGCAGGGGGCACAGCGGGGGGAGCGGGAGGGGGAGCAGGAGCAGCGGATGGAGAGGCGAAGAAGAAGCGCAAGGCATGGACGCCGGATGAGGACAAGCTGCTGCTGAAGGCGGTGGAGGTGTACGGCGAGGGGCAGTGGGGGCGTGTGCTCAAGAGCGACTTGGGGATTGAGAGGAACGCCGCCCAGCTATCCCAGGTGAGTGTGTGGGATGTATGGAGTTTGTGGGTCTGTGTTTGCCTCAGTTGCTGCTGCTGCTGCTGCTGCTGCTGCTGCTGCTGCTGCTGCTGCTGCTGAAGGTGATAGAGGTGTATGGGGAGGGGCAGAGAGGGCGCGTGCTCAAGAGGAACGCCCCCAGCTGTCCCAGGTGGGCAGGTGGGTGGGTGGGTGGGTGGGTGGGTGGGTGTGTGGGTGGGTGGGTGGGTGTGTGGGTGGGTGGGTGGGTGGGTGGGTGGGTAGGTGGGTAGGTGTGGGTGGGTGGGTGGGTGGGTGGGTGGGTGGGTGGGTGGGTGGGTGGGTGGGTGGGTGGGTGGGTGGGTGGGTGGGTGGGTGGGTGGGTGGGTGGGTGGGTGTGTGGGTGGGTGGGTGGGTGTGTGGGTGGGTGGGTGGGTGGGTGGGTGGGTGGGTAGGTGGGTAGGTGTGTGGGTAGGTGTGTGGGTGGGTGTGTGGGTGGGTGTGTGGGTGGGTGTGTGGGTGGGTGTGTGGGTGGGTGTGTGGGTGGGTGTGTGGGTAGGCGTGTGGGTGGGTGTGTGGGTGGGTGGGTGGGTAGGTATGTGGGTGGGTGTGTGGGTGGGTGTGTGGGTGGGTGTGTGGGTGGGTGTGTGGGTGGGCATGTGGGTGGGTGGGTGTGTGGGTGGGTGTGGGCGGGCAGGTGGGTGGGTGGGTGCATCGTGTGAAAAGAACCTTTGAGAAGGAGGGGTGCTGATACCAGGTCAGTACTTTCTACAATTGCCTGCTCCTCACTGTCCCCTTCCCTCCCAACCCAACTCCCTCTCTCTGCGCGTCCCCCTCCTTTCCACCCGAATGCCAGCGCTGGTCCATTCTATGCAAAATTTCTGAGAAAGAGAGGGTTCCGATCCCAATTCCATTGCTCACGCTCTCCTTCACACCCCCATTTCTCTGCTCTCTCTTTCCCACTTCTCCCCACCGTCATGCCAGCGGTGGTACATTCTACGAAACAAGTTTGAGAAGGAAGGAGTGCCCATCCCACGCCCATTACTTACTGTTTCCCTCATACCTCCCTCTCTCTGCTCTCCCCCGCTCCCTACCCTCACACCAGCGCTGGTACATTCTGCGCAAGAAGTTTGAGAAGGAGGGAGTGCCCATCCCAGGCCGCAAGGCAAGGGAGGCCCGGGAAGCAGCAGCAAGAGAGGCAGCAGCAAAAGAAGCCGCTGCAAAGGAGGCTGCGGCTAAAGAGGCGGCTGCTAAGAAGGCTGCTGCTAGAGAGGCCGCTGCAAAAGAAGCAGCGGTGAAGGCTGAAGCTGCTGCGAGGGAAGCAGCAGCAAGGGAGGCAGCGAGAGAAGCGGCAAGGGAGGCAGCTAGGGAGGCAGCCGCTAGGGAAGCAGCACGAGAAGCAGCAGCTAGAGCGGAGGCTGAGGGTGCTGGTAAGGCAGGAGAGGGTGGTGTGGGAGGGGAGACTGGGGATGGGAGTGGGGCCGGGATGCAGCAGCAGCAGCAGCAGCAACAGCAGCCAGCGCAGCAGAGAGGAGCAGCGAGTAGCAGTGGTGGTTTGGGGGAAGGTGGGGGTGTGGGGGAGAGGAAGGAGCATGAGATGGGATCACTGCACATGCAGGGCCAGGGGCAAGGGCAGGGGCAGGGACTGGGACAGAAGCAGGGGCAGGGGCAGGGGCAGGGGCAGGGGCTGGGACAGGGGCAGGGGCAAGGTCAAATAGACGTTTATTCCACTCCCATCAGGCACACACCTGCGTACTCTGGTGGGTACCCTCAGTCCTCACTCTCTCACCCTTCCCCGCACACTCACACTCACGCTCACTCCCTCACACCCCACACCCACACCATGCACCCCTCCTCCATCCCCCCCAAGTACCCCCCTTCCACGTCAGCATCCAACCAGTGGGCTCACAGAACCGGATCTGCAGGTGGCAGTTCGGGATTGGCCCGTGGGGTGGCTAGTGGGGCGGCAGGCAGGGGTGCGAGTGGGAGGGGGACAACTGGCAGGCTGACGTCAGCACAGGCATGGGCGCAGCATCAGCAGCAGCAGCACCAACAGCACCTGCAGCAGCAGCAACAGTTGCTGCAGCAGCAACAGCAGCAGCAGAGGCGCATGGCAACTGCTATGGGCCGAGGCAGGGGCTTTCCAGGAAACTCCCCATATGCTTCCGCAGCTGCCGCGTCAGCTGCCGCCGCCGCCGCTGCTAATGCTGCCAAATCGGCAACAGCTGGCGGTTATTCACCCGGTGGGCTGCCGGGCGGCAGAGGTACTGTAGCAGGGGCGGGCGGGCGGGCGGGAGCGGGCGGCGGCATGATGGGCAGGATGGGTGTGGGGAGAGGAAGAGGGGTGGGTAATGTCGGTGCTGCAGCAGCAGCAGCAGCAGCAGGGAGGGGATTGCCATCAGGCTCAGCAGCAGGAGCAGGAGCAGGAGCAGCAGCAGGAGGTATGGGAGGAGTGGGAGGAGGGATAGGAGGGGGTCCTCGGCCAGGCATTGGCACAGTAGGGCGTGCATCCATGCACCCGCACTCCTCCCACCCCTCCCACGCCTCCCTCTCCTCCTCCCACTCCCCTCACACCTCACTCTCTCACTCGCACACACCTCTCGCCCCGGACCCTCTGGTGCAGGCGGCAGCAGTGGCAGCAGGGGCGCGGATAGCACCTCCCTCAGCTGCAGCCTCCCTCATGCAGGCCGCTGCGGGGAAGGCAGGTGCGCCTGTGGTGGTGCACCACATCACCCGCTCGCCCCATACCTACAGCTCAGGCTCGGCAGCAGGGTTTGTGCCTGGCGGTGGAGGTTCGGGAAGGCCTGGAGTGGGAGCGGTGGGAGGGGCAGGTCGGGGTGGGGGAGGGCAGAGTGGGAGAGGGAGAGGGGTTGCCGTGTCTTCTGCTGCTACAGCCGGTGCTGCTGTAGCTGGTTCAGGGGGAGGGAGGGGAGGGGTAGGGGGAGTGGGGAGAGGGGCAGGTGCATCTGTGCCAGGTGGCCAAACCCCATTGGCTGGGAGTAAACCAGTGGGGCAAAGTGCCTCTTCGGGAATGCCCCCAGCAGGCGCACAGGGGAGCGCAGGGGGAGGTGCAGGCGCACAGGTGGGCGCACAGAGCAGCACCATGCAAGGTGCGTCCCAAGGCTGTGCAGCCCCAGCAGCAGCAGCACCACCACCCAACTCAGAAGTGTTGACGCATTCAAAGGTGCCAGATGCAGGAGTGGTGCCAAGCTCAGTCGATGCAGTGGCAACTGCTGCTGCTGCTGGTACTGCCGGTGCCGCTGCTGCTGATGGTACTGGTGGTGTTGCTTCTGCTGCTGCAACCAATGCACCAGCTCCCGGTGTGAGACAAGGTACGCCGGCCAGTTCGGTATCACCACTGCCTGTGGCGCCAGCTAAGTCGCACGCGCCTGCTGCAACTGCTACTGCCTCTCTTGCTACCACCGCTGCTGCCACACCTGCTCCAGCCTCCTCCTCCTCTGCGCCTGCGGCAACACCGCCAGCACCACCAGCAGTGCCAGCACGTGTGCCAGCAGCAACACCACCTGTTTCAGCAGCGCCAGCAGCAGCGCCAGCAGCAGCAGCAGCCCCAGCAGCTGCTGCTGCTGCACCTGCACCTCCCGCTGTTGACTCGACCAAACCGCCTTGACATGCTGCATCCTCTACACGACCCAGCGCACCAACCATTCTGGAACACAGAACCTGAGTTCACAAATACGTACGGTACGTGGCATGGAGGTTATAGTGGGGCGCAATTAAGTGGCCACCACCAGTCTAACCATAGCTCCAGCACTCCACGAAGAGCCTCTAGCTCTTTTGGAAACAGTATTTGCTCACAACACAGTGTTTTAAGTTGTCCAGGGCTGCTTTGCTCCCACGTCTGTCAAGGGGATTCTCCCCCTTGGACCCCAACCACTAAAAGGATGTGTATGGCCATCTGTGTGCAAGCACAGCAAGCACACCCAACCCGATAGACGTGTTGATAGTGTAGTGCACATGAACATAACAATGCCGTGGAGTAAAAAAAAAGTATGGTATGATCAGGAGGCTCCCTGGGTCCCCTCCCCTTTCCTAACACGGCGTCCCCCCCACTACCGTATCAGTGGGCAGGTGATCTGTCAAGAACTGTTTCTTGTGGCAACAGAACAGAGTTGTCTTATCTCCTGCATCTCCTGCCTTGAATGATCAGTTGTGTGATCTTTTTGTTGGGCTGAAAAACCCTTAGGATCTTTGCAGGGGTGAACTCTGGGTAGAGTTGATGTAGTAGCGGAAGCGTTAATTAAAGAGTTGTGAACCACCTTGCGCTAGTATGTGAGGGCAAAGTAAGTTGATTAAAACAAAGAGATACAAGCTTTTATAAGAGTACAAGGAATACGAAGAGATACAGTTAATAACCGTTTTACTATTGCTGTTGCGGTTCGATACAGTGACGACTCGGGCAACTGCTCAATACCGAGTCAGTTGTTTGTCCTTGCTGTCGCGCTGTACTTTGTCAGGTCAAAGGTCGCTGACCTTTGACTTTCGCGTAACCTCCAACAGTTACTTTCAACCTCCGAGGGTTGACTCGCCGGTGATTCGTTATACTTCGTTTCTTTTGTGTCTTAGTGTTTCGACACGACAGAGGCGCTTAGGACCGATTGTTTCCAACACTCCCCTTCGCTTCTGGAGTGTCGCTGACGTGGCTCTGTCCAGTCAGCAACATGCAGTATTCGAACTTCTGCTTTCCGAGCTTCTTGGTCAGGTAGTCAGCTGCCATCTCAGACGTGGGACAGTATGACAGCTCGAGCCTTCCCTTCTCGATCTCGTCCTTCACGAAGAAATATCGCAGGGCGATGTGTTTCGTCCTGTTCGCGAAGCCGTTCTTGTTGGCGATGCGAATTGCTGACTGGTTGTCGCAGAACAGGGTAAAGTTGGGTAACTCGGCTAACTTCGCTTCTTCCAGCAGCTCGCGAAGATAGAGTCCTTCCTTGGTGGCTGAGCAGAGTGCAATATATTCTGCTTCAGCTGACGAGAGAGCAATTAATTCCTGCTTGCTCGACTGCCAAGAGATAGGTCCGATAGGTTCGAGGCGGTAGATGTAGCCGGTGCGGGAGCGCCTATTGTCGGAGTCGCCAGCGTGATCAGCGTCGACGTAGCCGATTAACTTAGTCGGTGTGGTTGCGTTCTTGTAGTAAGTTAGGCCGATCGTTGGGGTGCTGACGAAGTAGTGAAGAGCGCGGTCGAGCTCCGCCAGATGTTCTGCTTCAGGCTTCTTGAGGTAGGTGGCGAGCTGGCTTGCGGAGTATGAGAGGTCGGGGCGACAGGTGACGGCTGCGAAGAGAAGACATCCCAGCTTCTTCTGGTAGTCTCGTATGCCGGCGGGCTTGAGTAGAGCGGAGCTTCCTTTGTCGTTCCCTGCCGTGTAGCGGTATGGCGTGGAGATGGCTGTCGGTGTGAGCGTAAAGCGTTTGGCGATGGTGTCGGCATATTTCTCGGCGCTGAGGTAGATCGCGTCCTCCTCTTCCCGGATGTTGAGGCCGAGGTACTGAGTGACGGTAGATGAAACTGTGAGCGTGAGATCTCGCTGCAGCTCCCCTTCGAACCAGGTAGTGATGCCGTCATTCGAGCCGATGTAAAGGAGATCGTCCACGTAGACGATTAGTAGGATGTAGTCATCGTTTTTTGTGAGCCGGTACATGCCTTGATCGTGCGGTAGTTGCTTGAAGCCGATGCGGATGAGGCGAGCATGCAGGTACTGTTGCCACAGTCGCGGAGCCTGCTTGATGCCGTAGAGTGACTTGAGTAGCTGGCAGACTTGGTTGGGTTCTCTGTGGGAGCCGTGCGGTAGCTCGACAAAAATTTCTGCATCAACAGGTGCGTAGAGAAACGCGTTCGCGACGTCAATTTGTCGCAGCTTCTTCTTCTTCATGGCGGCGATTACGAGGAGAATGCGTAGTGAGGTGTGGCGGCTAACCGGAGCGAAAGTTTCGGTGAAGTCGCGTCCGTGTTCTTGGTCGAAGCCGCGTACAACCCAGCGAGCTTTAAATTTGTCAATGGTGCCGTCAGCCTTTGTCTTCAAACGGAAGACCCACTTCCCGGTGAGCACTGTCTTGTTCCGTGCCACGCCGATAGGAACCACTTTCCACGTGTTGCGTTCCTCCAGTGCCTTCAGCTCCTTGTCCATGGCTTCGCGCCATTTTTCCTTATGCTCCCCCCCCAGAGCCTGTTGAACCGTCGCAGGCTCTTTAGGAATGGCGGTGCCGTGGACTGCGGTGACGAGTCCGAGAATTTGCAGTCCACTCTGTGAGTAGCGGGGAAGATTTGCGTCCTCGGGATAAGCTGCTTCATCTCCCGCTTCTGGATCAGGTATGAAGTTGGGTCCTACTCGTTCTGCTTCGTTGGTGTTGACTGTCGCAGGTGTTACGTAACCGTTGTCGGCGAAATAGTAGAAGGTTTCGGCGTTGACACTTTCGCGAGGGTTATCTTCGTCCATGGGAACGTCCACGGAGCAGAACGGAAGAGGTCCGGCTTCTTCTGATGCGTTGTCCACATTTTGCTCGTCCCAGTCAGCTTCGTCCGTTGCTGAGGCGAAGGCTCGGTCACCGCGAAAACCACCTGTGGGATCCTGGTCTTCTTGCAGTTTGGCAAGGTATGTCTGGAGCGTGAGTCGTTCGTAGAAAATTACATCACGTGCTGCTACTGTTTCCTTGGAATGGACGTCGAAGATTTTCCACGCATTGTAGTTCTTTTCGATTCCCAGGTGTAGTCCCCACTGTGCTCGTTGAGAAAATCGGCCCGCTCGTGCTGCTGGGGGTCGGTACTGTACCATGCATCCGAATACTCGTAACATTTTTGTGCTGCCTTGTTTCCCTGTCCATAGCAGATGCGGTGATGCGTTGTTTGGAAGCGATGATGACAAGAGCAAGTTGTGCAGCATGACGGCGTGGTCCATTGCCGCAAGCCATTGGTGGTTGGGTAGCCGCATGCCACGTAACAGTTTGCGCATGCTGTTCTGCAAGGTCCTGTTCATTCTTTCTGCTATACCTTGCTGCTGATGGGCGTAGGGAAGGGAGATGAGCCGCTTGATTCCCCTTTCCGCCAGGTACTGCTTGAATCGCTGAGAGGTGTATTCTCCTCCTCCGTCTGACTGGAAGCTTTTCAGTTTCACGCCCGATTCTCTCTCTGCTACTGGTAGCCAGGCAACGAAGGCTGCGAATGCCATGTCGCGGCTAGGGAGGTTTAGGTGCCAGACGTAACGGGTGGCGGCGTCGATGAAGGTGATTGTATAGTTGTATATTACTTGTCCTGGTTCCCGATTGTACAGGATGTCGCTATACACCTTCTCGAGTGGTGCGTACGCGGGTGCGCTCGGGTTGTGATGAGACGCAAACGGTCGATGTGGTAAGTCACCTTCAGGGCAGGTGAAGCACGTTCCGCGTACTCGTTGAAGTTCTCGTCCGTCGGTCAGTAGGAGTGAGTCCTTGTCGAGTACTCCTGCTCTTATCGTATTGTTTAATACTGTGTTGCTTGGGTGTCCCATCCTTGCGTGCCAGGTGCTTTCGTCAGCGCGATGTCCGGGTGATCGTCGGTACATATCGGAGTTGGAGTAGAAGTTTGCGGTGAAGTTGGCGCTACGATGAACTTCTTGTGGTGCTGGGTGTAGTTGTTGCGCGGGTGTCGGTGGTGTGTCGTCGATGAGGAGCGGTGTCGTTGAAGGACCAGCAATTGATGTTGACGTTCCTGCTGCTGCCGTTGATGGTTCTGCTACTGCCGATGTTGTCTCTGCTGCTGCCGATGTTGCCTCTGCTGCTGTCGATGTTGTCTCTGCTGCTGCCGATGTTGTCTCTGCTGCTGCTGATGTTGTCTGAATTGTTGCTAACGCCCTTGTTCTTTCTGCTTCAGGGATGGTGTGTGAGTACCAGAAGCCTTCTGGACTGAAGTCTGGATCAAGGTCTGGAGGGTGTGTCCAGTTGGTGAAGTTAACGATGGCGTCGCTGTCGGCGGTGCCAAGATCGGGAACGAAATCAAGAACGAAAGCCGATATAAAGTCCTCCTCTCCCATGATACAGCTTGAATTCTTGGGTGGTGCTGTCTGCTTCGAGGTGAATACCTTTCGCCATTAGCTGACTGACGCTCAGTAAGTTGTAGCCGAGTCCCTCCGCGATTAGTACTTTTGACATCTGCAGTATAACGTTTGTTTCCCTTGACTGAAGTTGAACTACGCCTTGTCGTCGTGTTCGCAGGTTCTGATTGTTGGCGACTGTAATGACAACTTCGCGTTGAAGTTGGTGTTCTCGTTGAACGAAGCGTCCTGAGGAGCACATGTGCTGTCCGCAGCAACTGTCCAAGAACCATGTGTCTTTTCCGGATGGTTCGCTTTGGGCGATGGCGGCGTATGTCGGGTTCGGCTGAAGTGACTCGCGGCGGGGTGTGGTTTCGTCGAGTTGTTCTTCCGGTGAGTAGTGTGGTGGTGACTCGGTGATGCAGGAGTCACTCAGCTTTGCCATGCAACTGACGATGTTTCTTGCTCCTTGTGCAGGTTGTCCCGTTGAAGTCGTTGAGGCTTGAATCTGGGTCGTGGGATTTGCTTGCGTTGAGGCGATTTGGCTGCTTGAAGGTCGAAGTTGCCGCTGTGGAGTTGTTGACTGTTGACGATTTGGGCAGTGTGTACGCAGGTGTCCTGAAGTTTTGCAGATGTGGCAGAACGGAGGTACTGGCTTCGGTTGTTGCTGCCGGTTGTTGTTGTTGTTGTAGCGTCGCTGAGTGTGGAACGCGAATTCCGGTGCTGATGTCTTCTTTTTGTGTCGTTCTTCTTGCAGGTCCATGTCTTGCTGCTCGGCGTGGATTTCGGCGCAGAGCGCTGCTTCGGAGATTCTTCCGTGAGCTCGGAGAATGGCCTTTGTGGCGCGCCATTGAGGACCGAGGCCGCCGATGATGACTGTCACGAAGGCGTCTTCAGAGATCGACCCTCCGCATCGAAGAAGCTTGTCGCGCAACTCGCGACATCGACTGATATACGCCATTCCTTTCTCCCCTGGTTTCATTTCAACCGTTGTCAGTTGCGCCATTAACCGACTTTGGCTTACGCTGTCTGTTGCTTGATACAGGCTCTTCAGGTGGTTGTACGCGAGCTCCGCGGAGTTGCCGTAACCTCGGTAAGACCTTATGTTCTGCTGTTGAGTCGGGGTGATATTCCTCAGTAGGATCGTGTACGCCATCATTGACTGATAGGTGTACTGCTGCTTCTCGTACTGTGTGCCGTTTGTTGGGTATGGCAGAGACCCGTCGAAGAACCCGAGTATCTGCGCGCCTTCCATCATCAGCTCGAACTCGAACGACCAGGTGAAGAAGTCCTTTCCATCGAAAGGTCTTGACGTCTGCATCTTCAGAACGTGTGCGAACTGCGACTGAACTTGTAATGCGTCCAGTGATTTTTCTTGTCCAGGTGAAGGCTGTGGGTGTGGCATAAAGCTGATGGACCCGCGCTCGTACGGAGCAAAGGTAGGCTGCTGTTGTTGATTTCCTCGTGCATATGATGAGCCGTCGAGACTCATGGGTGTTGCTCCGTTGTTGTTGCTGTTGTGTGACTGCGCAGGTGCCGATTGCTGGTGTTGCTCGTAGAAGGACATGAAGGAGAAAAACTTCTCCATCATGCTCTGGTCGAAGTCTGCAGGTTGATTCGCGGGAGTCTCGGTAGATGTTGCTCTGGGTCTTGTTGCTGTGCCCTCCTCTGTCTGTAGGCCAGAGGCAGGAGGTGGAGTAGGAGTAGTGCCCTGGGAGCCGTTGGAGTTGCTCCTTTCCTTTTGTGTAGCCATGCTTGTTGATGTTGTCGGTATAGAAGTTGAATTGCCCCTGATAGCTCTCATACCATGTTGGGCTGAAAAACCCTTAGGATCTTTGCAGGGGTGAACTCTGGGTAGAGTTGATGTAGTAGCGGAAGCGTTAATTAAAGAGTTGTGAACCACCTTGCGCTAGTATGTGAGGGCAAAGTAAGTTGATTAAAACAAAGAGATACAAGCTTTTATAAGAGTACAAGGAATACGAAGAGATACAGTTAATAACCGTTTTACTATTGCTGTTGCGGTTCGATACAGTGACGACTCGGGCAACTGCTCAATACCGAGTCAGTTGTTTGTCCTTGCTGTCGCGCTGTACTTTGTCAGGTCAAAGGTCGCTGACCTTTGACTTTCGCGTAACCTCCAACAGTTACTTTCAACCTCCGAGGGTTGACTCGCCGGTGATTCTTTATACTTCGTTTCTTTTGTGTCTTAGTGTTTCGACACGACAGAGGCGCTTAGGACCGATTGTTTCCAACACTTTTGAGGCGCCTCAAAAGCTGTCAATGATCCATCTCCTCACAACAAACAAACCCATGTACCAGGAAAGTTTCTTCAAACAAAACAAATAAGGCAGCCACTGGCTTTCACATTAGCACTAAAGCAGCTGCTGTCTGAGGGGAAAAAAACTCAGGTATGAAGAGAAGGGATCCACGTTAGTGGAGCGGCCAATTTCAGACAAAACCCAAGAGTCATTCATCCATCTCTTGAAAATTGCAATCACGCACATGCCACCCGCCCGCGCAACCCCCAATAAGACACAGAGCAGCAGCAGCTGCTGTCGGAATGAAGAGGGGGGTTGAACAAGCAACGGGGCCGTGTGTCTCTTGTCTCTTTCCCTCCCAACTGCGACGTGATGTGATGCGCTGTGCTGCAGCTCCCATCTCTCTCCAGCGCCACTAGAGCAATTGAGCTGGTCCAAGCCATTGCCATCCATCCTGGTCATGATACCGCGTTAGACGCATTGCTTTGCAATACCTGCAAGAGCACCTGCTGCAACACCTGCCGTCAATCCATCCCTCCTCCCTTTTTTTTACAATCGATGCAGCTGCTCTCTCCCTCCTGCCCCCGTTTTATAGCAATTAGAGCAGCTGCTGCCCCCTCTTCCCTTCCCCCCCCCCCCTCAAACCCTCGTTTGTTTCTACAAATGAATCAGCTGCTGTCACCCCTCCCCTCTCCTGTCCTTTTAAAAGGTTAGCAGATATTGCCTGCACATTGGCGGAAGGAAAGCAGATGCCATTGATGCATGCCACTCCCCTCCACCATTCTTCTCATTGTGTCTAGAAGCAAAGGAGTTGTTGTCTCTCTCCTTAACCAACCCCCGCTGTCTCCTCTACAACCCTCCCCCACGTCCCCCCACACGTCCCCCCTCCCCCCACTTCCCCGTTCATCTAGTTTAGAAGTAGAGGAGCTGCTGGCGGGGCGCGTGGCGAAAGAACGCTCCCGTCTCTCCTCTTCTTGCACCCTCTTCCAACACACCCAACCCCTCCCCACTCCTTCCACCCCGTTTCATCGCGTTTAGAAGTAGAGCAGCTGTTGGCGGGGCGCGTGGCGGAAGAACGCGCCCACCTCCTGCCGCTTGTTCAGCATCAGCAGCGCCTGGCACAGCCCGCGCTTCATCCACCGGTTCACGCGCGGAAGGTCCGCCGCGCCCCCGACCGCCGGGTCAATCCGCAGCGCCGCCAGAAACGCGTCCACGGAACCGGACTCAACCGCGGCTTCCAAGAACCCCCACGCCCACGCCATGTACAGGCGCGGGCTTGCGCCCTCCCCGCGCATGCTCAGCGCCGCTGCCCACACCGCGTCCGCCATGGGTTGTTGCACCAGGTGCGGGCGTTGGCGCACGTACGCGGCGATTTTGAGCAGCGCGCTCGCGACGAGGTCCGGTTGCGTGGGGACGAGCAGGTGTGCGGGGATGAGTGCGCGCACGGCGTCCCCGAATTCGCCCAGCGCGCGCCACTGCGAGGGGGTGAGCAGCGCGCGCGTGCGCTGGATGCGCGCCGCTGCCGCCGCCGCGGCGCCACACACGTGCCGATGCTTCCGCCAGGCCTGCATCTGGCACAGCCGGCAGCAGTAATACACCAGTCTGGGGTAGGAAGGAGGAAGGAAGACAGCAGGAATGGGCGGGGGAAAGGGGAGGGAGGAGGGCGGCGGGGAGGAGAGGGGAAGGGGGGTGAAGCGGAGGAGGAAAAGGGGGCGTGAGGGATGGGGAGTGGCGGGCGGTACGAAATTAGGAGAAAGGCAGGTACGGCTTCAAATACCCACACCTGTTGTTAGCGCCTGCAGCAGCTTAGCGTGCTCTTAATACCTCCAGCAGCCTACCACGCCATTCGCTTTTGCAGACGTAACACGGCCTTAAGGCCCTACTGGACCACACCCTACCCCCCCCACGACCTGCAGCAGTCCAACACGCCTTTACCACATCCAGAAGCATAACACGCCTCTGAAGCCCTACTGGACCGCTTTCCATCCCGGAAACTAGGGCCTGGACCAACCCCCATCCCGGCTGACCGCAGCAGCCCAAGACGCCTTTACCATCTGCGGCAGCCTAACACGCCTCTGGACCCTGCTGTACCGCTCCCTACCCCCGCTGACCTGCAGCTGCCGCATTTGGAGGTGGCGGGGCGGCGGACGCAGAAGTAGCAGGCGTTGTCGGGAATGTCGAACGCCATCAGCCCAGGGCCTGGATTCCCCACCTCTCCGCCAGCCGCTCCCGCTTCCCCGCCCGCTCCGGCTTCTCCCGCTACCCCTCCCGCAGCTGCGCCGGCAGCAGCGGCGGCAGCGGGAGGAGCGGCGGAGATGGGTACGAGAGCGAAGTTTCGTTGAATGAGAAAGTTGATGGTTAGCGAGCCTGTCGCGCCGATAAGCAGCGCCGCTAGCACGGAGAAGTCGATGGACACGCTGACTCGCGGCAACAACGAGCCGACATACTCACGTGAAAGATAGCAACCGGCGATTAAGAGTGCGACGGCGAGACACGCTAGCGCGCACGCCACGTGCCGGACTCTAACGTTTCCCAGCATCGTCTATTAACGCGACTCACTGAGCTTATGACGAAAAACGTTGCAACAACGAATCGTGGGGGACGGGGAATCCTTGGATCGACTTCCAAGCTCGGTCAACGACTGCGTGTTGGCTTTAGGTCACAAGCTGCGACACGACCTAACCCTAATACGCCAAGGCTCTACCATGTCTTATCCTGGACGAAGATATCGACACTCTTAGTAACCTACCTCGGCAAGCTCTGAAACCTAGACGCCAGCGGTCAGCTTGCAAACGGTAAGGGCAGGAAAGCAACACGGATTCAGCTGCCACGTCTGGTTGACTGGGTCTGGCTGGCTGGAACCCTCACAGCTTTATGCCTGAGGCAGTGAGCGAACACGCAGTGAGAACCATTCAACCCACCCGTGTGACGGGAAACCAGCATCAAGGCTTTGGGAAACTCGAGCAGGCTTGGCTGGCTCCCGCGAGTTGAAGTGGGGGACTAGTGGTGGTTGGGTGTGGTGAATGAGGCTGGCTCGGCCGGATTTAGTTGGTTCAGGTGTGGATTTGCTGGTTCGGGCTGGTTTTGGCTAGTCCGGCGAGGAAGACCCTGGATTGGTTGAGTGCGCTCATCGGCTCGTGTCTGTGACGGAGACATGCGGCGAACAGACACGATGGCTGGGCATTTCCGTTTTCACCCGGGCAGATTTCCTGTCAGTGATGGTAATGCTGACGAGTAAAATAGGTGAGTTATTGTTGCAGAGGCCGCTCCGAGCCAATCAAATAGCCCTAAATTCGATGTGACCCCCAGGCAAAGTCAAACATCGTGGAAAATGAATGGGCAGGATACAGAAACGATTCGCACCGTGGGACCGCCTGCAGCGCGCGCGGTTCAGTGATATACGAGATGGTTCGCTGCAACCTACAAGCTTTTGACAAGAAGAATCTGGAGTGTTCTTCCACCACTTCTGAATGATCACAACCACAAAATAGTGTTACATGAGATAATATTATTCAATAGTGCCCAAGCCTTCTGAGCTCAGCTTATTGTGCACTTATCAGTCCCCACAGCGCCTTCATGATCTTTCTCAACATGCCGAACCAAAGCCACAGGGTCGGGAAAACGTTTCCCGCATCTTGGGCATTGCTCAGGCCCTTGGCCACCACCCGCCCGACCTGCACCGCTTCTGCTTCCCGCTGCCCCTGAACTACCAAGCCCAGCATTCCCGCCAAACTGCACGCTGACACCTGTTCCCCCATGCGCGTGTGCAGTCTCCACATGGTTAATTAATGCAACAGCATCCCCAAACCTCGCTCCACACTGAGGGCAGACCTCTGGCCCCCCACCACCATCCCCTCCCCCAGCCCTGGCTGCCCCTGCACCTGGTTGCTGTGGCTCTGCTGATCCCACTCTAGATTGTGAGCCTGCAGCTGACCCCGCTTGTCCTGCGCCCTGTTTTTGACGCCTTGCCGCTGTCCCTCGCACTGTATTGAGGTCATTTGCTGCTGCGCCAACACCACTGCCACTGCTGCCTTTGTTGTTGCTGCTGCTAGTATTGCTGCTGGCACCGACACTTCTCAATTTACCCTTGTTGCTTGATGTCGACGCCTTGACCCCGGTGCTGGTATTTTTACCAGCTGATTTGCCTGCACCACTGCCACCAACGCCACTGCTGCTGCCAGCACCAGCTGCACCACCAGCCGGTGCCATCAGCCCTGCCATGGCGCCCTGCACGCCTGCCATCAGCTTCTCACTGTACGCCCCACCAGCTGCCCAGAACGAAACGGGCTGCAAGTTCTTTTGGCTGCCCGAGCACGCGTGGTCGGCGCCGAAGCGGTGGCGCAGGCAGGTTTGGCGGGAGCAGTCGCGGCAGGTGACGGTGTTGGCGGGCGAGAGCACCTCCTTGCAGCCCTGCGCTGCACACCGGCGCTTGTTGGCCACCCTGCAGGGGGGAAGAAAGGGGAAAGGTGAGGAAGTGAATATTGGAGAAAATAGAACACGAAGGGTGCGGTGTTGGCGGGAAGAGCACCTCCTCGCAGCCCAGTGCCGCGCACCAGCGGCTTTTTGGCTACCAGGGGGGAAAGAGGGTGGTGTGGAGGTGAGGAGAGGGAAACGTGGGGGGTTGAGGTGTGACAATGTTGGCAGGGAAAGGACATTTCCTAGCAACCCCGTGCTGCAAACCGGCGTCAGTTGGCACCCTGCAGGGAGGAAAGGGAAAGGTGTTGGGTAAGGGGAGAGAGTACAGCGTTGTGAGAAAACAGCGCTTGCTTGGGGCAAGGCTCAATAAACAATCACCTTCGTTTCCGGGTCCAGCGTACACAGCTGCATATTGCTGCTGAAATACCAAACTGGATTTCACCCTATCGTACCTTTGCAGGTTGCTGGGATCGCATCCGGACCGTTCATGCCGAGCCCACGTCACATTCGGGTCCTCGTCGCCCACCAGTCGCACGGCCTTGGCGCACAGCGGACACAGCAGCACCACAGCGTCGCCGACTGTCGCACGCGGGCACTCGTGCGACGCCGGCATGCGATGCGACAGACAGAAGACCATGCGACACTTGTCGCAGGTGAAGGGAAGGAAGTCGATCTGCTGGCATGACGTCACCGAGCAGTGCTTCCCCAGGTCGGGAAAGGCGGGCGTCCCCATGGTCGCCGTACAAACAGACTCGATATAAAGACTATAAATAACCTCGTATCAACAGTACGTCTGGTGCGAGACCAATCTGCGGTAGTAGCTGAGCTTGTTCCCCCCGGATCCGGTAAAGGCAGAGCACTCAGGCATACATCTCCGTTGTCGCTGTTTCAGAAGGGAGTAGAACCGAGGGGCTTTTTGTCTTCAGCGCACCGAAAGACCTGACTGTCGGTGCTAAGGCCTATGTCTGCCGATGGCGTCTACGCATAAGACAGCATATCGTACGGTCAGATCCCGATTTCTGCCTGACAATCGTCGGGGGAAACGCACCGAGAAAGTCGCGATGAGACGAGCATACGGCCAGCCTCAGGTGACAGTCGGCTGTCGTGAGCAGGGGTACTAGAGTGAAGGGAGTTGGGCTGGCAGCAACAAACTACGCCATCACATCAGGTACGACCGAGCAGCGAATATGGTGGTCATCGCACAATGTCATCGGGCGGGAGAATGAACAGGTGACGGAGTCTGACACTGACGTGACTGTACGCACCAATGAGCACCTTGATACTGCCGTGACTAGCACTAATGGAATTATGGCGGGCTACTAAGGCTGACACTCATCTTCAGTAAATGCCATATCAATGAAGGCATAAAATTATACCACTCGCGAGTGCTAACGTGTATGAGACTACTCTATATAAATCCAAATAATAAATTTTATTGATGTATTGGAATCAGAGGCCTCGGAAAAACTATGTAGACGCTGGGAAATTACCATAACTACTCGCCAGCAGAAACAGCGCCGCCCGTGGGGCTCGAACCCACTTCCCCGTTCATCTAGTTTAGAAGTAGAGGAGCTGCTGGCGGGGCGCGTGGCGAAAGAACGCTCCCGTCTCTCCTCTTCTTGCACCCTCTTCCAACACACCCAACCCCTCCCCACTCCTTCCACCCCGTTTCATCGCGTTTAGAAGTAGAGCAGCTGTTGGCGGGGCGCGTGGCGGAAGAACGCGCCCACCTCCTGCCGCTTGTTCAGCATCAGCAGCGCCTGGCACAGCCCGCGCTTCATCCACCGGTTCACGCGCGGAAGGTCCGCCGCGCCCCCGACCGCCGGGTCAATCCGCAGCGCCGCCAGAAACGCGTCCACGGAACCGGACTCAACCGCGGCTTCCAAGAACCCCCACGCCCACGCCATGTACAGGCGCGGGCTTGCGCCCTCCCCGCGCATGCTCAGCGCCGCTGCCCACACCGCGTCCGCCATGGGTTGTTGCACCAGGTGCGGGCGTTGGCGCACGTACGCGGCGATTTTGAGCAGCGCGCTCGCGACGAGGTCCGGTTGCGTGGGGACGAGCAGGTGTGCGGGGATGAGTGCGCGCACGGCGTCCCCGAATTCGCCCAGCGCGCGCCACTGCGAGGGGGTGAGCAGCGCGCGCGTGCGCTGGATGCGCGCCGCTGCCGCCGCCGCGGCGCCACACACGTGCCGATGCTTCCGCCAGGCCTGCATCTGGCACAGCCGGCAGCAGTAATACACCAGTCTGGGGTAGGAAGGAGGAAGGAAGACAGCAGGAATGGGCGGGGGAAAGGGGAGGGAGGAGGGCGGCGGGGAGGAGAGGGGAAGGGGGGTGAAGCGGAGGAGGAAAAGGGGGCGTGAGGGATGGGGAGTGGCGGGCGGTACGAAATTAGGAGAAAGGCAGGTACGGCTTCAAATACCCACACCTGTTGTTAGCGCCTGCAGCAGCTTAGCGTGCTCTTAATACCTCCAGCAGCCTACCACGCCATTCGCTTTTGCAGACGTAACACGGCCTTAAGGCCCTACTGGACCACACCCTACCCCCCCCACGACCTGCAGCAGTCCAACACGCCTTTACCACATCCAGAAGCATAACACGCCTCTGAAGCCCTACTGGACCGCTTTCCATCCCGGAAACTAGGGCCTGGACCAACCCCCATCCCGGCTGACCGCAGCAGCCCAAGACGCCTTTACCATCTGCGGCAGCCTAACACGCCTCTGGACCCTGCTGTACCGCTCCCTACCCCCGCTGACCTGCAGCTGCCGCATTTGGAGGTGGCGGGGCGGCGGACGCAGAAGTAGCAGGCGTTGTCGGGAATGTCGAACGCCATCAGCCCAGGGCCTGGATTCCCCACCTCTCCGCCAGCCGCTCCCGCTTCCCCGCCCGCTCCGGCTTCTCCCGCTACCCCTCCCGCAGCTGCGCCGGCAGCAGCGGCGGCAGCGGGAGGAGCGGCGGAGATGGGTACGAGAGCGAAGTTTCGTTGAATGAGAAAGTTGATGGTTAGCGAGCCTGTCGCGCCGATAAGCAGCGCCGCTAGCACGGAGAAGTCGATGGACACGCTGACTCGCGGCAACAACGAGCCGACATACTCACGTGAAAGATAGCAACCGGCGATTAAGAGTGCGACGGCGAGACACGCTAGCGCGCACGCCACGTGCCGGACTCTAACGTTTCCCAGCATCGTCTATTAACGCGACTCACTGAGCTTATGACGAAAAACGTTGCAACAACGAATCGTGGGGGACGGGGAATCCTTGGATCGACTTCCAAGCTCGGTCAACGACTGCGTGTTGGCTTTAGGTCACAAGCTGCGACACGACCTAACCCTAATACGCCAAGGCTCTACCATGTCTTATCCTGGACGAAGATATCGACACTCTTAGTAACCTACCTCGGCAAGCTCTGAAACCTAGACGCCAGCGGTCAGCTTGCAAACGGTAAGGGCAGGAAAGCAACACGGATTCAGCTGCCACGTCTGGTTGACTGGGTCTGGCTGGCTGGAACCCTCACAGCTTTATGCCTGAGGCAGTGAGCGAACACGCAGTGAGAACCATTCAACCCACCCGTGTGACGGGAAACCAGCATCAAGGCTTTGGGAAACTCGAGCAGGCTTGGCTGGCTCCCGCGAGTTGAAGTGGGGGACTAGTGGTGGTTGGGTGTGGTGAATGAGGCTGGCTCGGCCGGATTTAGTTGGTTCAGGTGTGGATTTGCTGGTTCGGGCTGGTTTTGGCTAGTCCGGCGAGGAAGACCCTGGATTGGTTGAGTGCGCTCATCGGCTCGTGTCTGTGACGGAGACATGCGGCGAACAGACACGATGGCTGGGCATTTCCGTTTTCACCCGGGCAGATTTCCTGTCAGTGATGGTAATGCTGACGAGTAAAATAGGTGAGTTATTGTTGCAGAGGCCGCTCCGAGCCAATCAAATAGCCCTAAATTCGATGTGACCCCCAGGCAAAGTCAAACATCGTGGAAAATGAATGGGCAGGATACAGAAACGATTCGCACCGTGGGACCGCCTGCAGCGCGCGCGGTTCAGTGATATACGAGATGGTTCGCTGCAACCTACAAGCTTTTGACAAGAAGAATCTGGAGTGTTCTTCCACCACTTCTGAATGATCACAACCACAAAATAGTGTTACATGAGATAATATTATTCAATAGTGCCCAAGCCTTCTGAGCTCAGCTTATTGTGCACTTATCAGTCCCCACAGCGCCTTCATGATCTTTCTCAACATGCCGAACCAAAGCCACAGGGTCGGGAAAACGTTTCCCGCATCTTGGGCATTGCTCAGGCCCTTGGCCACCACCCGCCCGACCTGCACCGCTTCTGCTTCCCGCTGCCCCTGAACTACCAAGCCCAGCATTCCCGCCAAACTGCACGCTGACACCTGTTCCCCCATGCGCGTGTGCAGTCTCCACATGGTTAATTAATGCAACAGCATCCCCAAACCTCGCTCCACACTGAGGGCAGACCTCTGGCCCCCCACCACCATCCCCTCCCCCAGCCCTGGCTGCCCCTGCACCTGGTTGCTGTGGCTCTGCTGATCCCACTCTAGATTGTGAGCCTGCAGCTGACCCCGCTTGTCCTGCGCCCTGTTTTTGACGCCTTGCCGCTGTCCCTCGCACTGTATTGAGGTCATTTGCTGCTGCGCCAACACCACTGCCACTGCTGCCTTTGTTGTTGCTGCTGCTAGTATTGCTGCTGGCACCGACACTTCTCAATTTACCCTTGTTGCTTGATGTCGACGCCTTGACCCCGGTGCTGGTATTTTTACCAGCTGATTTGCCTGCACCACTGCCACCAACGCCACTGCTGCTGCCAGCACCAGCTGCACCACCAGCCGGTGCCATCAGCCCTGCCATGGCGCCCTGCACGCCTGCCATCAGCTTCTCACTGTACGCCCCACCAGCTGCCCAGAACGAAACGGGCTGCAAGTTCTTTTGGCTGCCCGAGCACGCGTGGTCGGCGCCGAAGCGGTGGCGCAGGCAGGTTTGGCGGGAGCAGTCGCGGCAGGTGACGGTGTTGGCGGGCGAGAGCACCTCCTTGCAGCCCTGCGCTGCACACCGGCGCTTGTTGGCCACCCTGCAGGGGGGAAGAAAGGGGAAAGGTGAGGAAGTGAATATTGGAGAAAATAGAACACGAAGGGTGCGGTGTTGGCGGGAAGAGCACCTCCTCGCAGCCCAGTGCCGCGCACCAGCGGCTTTTTGGCTACCAGGGGGGAAAGAGGGTGGTGTGGAGGTGAGGAGAGGGAAACGTGGGGGGTTGAGGTGTGACAATGTTGGCAGGGAAAGGACATTTCCTAGCAACCCCGTGCTGCAAACCGGCGTCAGTTGGCACCCTGCAGGGAGGAAAGGGAAAGGTGTTGGGTAAGGGGAGAGAGTACAGCGTTGTGAGAAAACAGCGCTTGCTTGGGGCAAGGCTCAATAAACAATCACCTTCGTTTCCGGGTCCAGCGTACACAGCTGCATATTGCTGCTGAAATACCAAACTGGATTTCACCCTATCGTACCTTTGCAGGTTGCTGGGATCGCATCCGGACCGTTCATGCCGAGCCCACGTCACATTCGGGTCCTCGTCGCCCACCAGTCGCACGGCCTTGGCGCACAGCGGACACAGCAGCACCACAGCGTCGCCGACTGTCGCACGCGGGCACTCGTGCGACGCCGGCATGCGATGCGACAGACAGAAGACCATGCGACACTTGTCGCAGGTGAAGGGAAGGAAGTCGATCTGCTGGCATGACGTCACCGAGCAGTGCTTCCCCAGGTCGGGAAAGGCGGGCGTCCCCATGGTCGCCGTACAAACAGACTCGATATAAAGACTATAAATAACCTCGTATCAACAGTACGTCTGGTGCGAGACCAATCTGCGGTAGTAGCTGAGCTTGTTCCCCCCGGATCCGGTAAAGGCAGAGCACTCAGGCATACATCTCCGTTGTCGCTGTTTCAGAAGGGAGTAGAACCGAGGGGCTTTTTGTCTTCAGCGCACCGAAAGACCTGACTGTCGGTGCTAAGGCCTATGTCTGCCGATGGCGTCTACGCATAAGACAGCATATCGTACGGTCAGATCCCGATTTCTGCCTGACAATCGTCGGGGGAAACGCACCGAGAAAGTCGCGATGAGACGAGCATACGGCCAGCCTCAGGTGACAGTCGGCTGTCGTGAGCAGGGGTACTAGAGTGAAGGGAGTTGGGCTGGCAGCAACAAACTACGCCATCACATCAGGTACGACCGAGCAGCGAATATGGTGGTCATCGCACAATGTCATCGGGCGGGAGAATGAACAGGTGACGGAGTCTGACACTGACGTGACTGTACGCACCAATGAGCACCTTGATACTGCCGTGACTAGCACTAATGGAATTATGGCGGGCTACTAAGGCTGACACTCATCTTCAGTAAATGCCATATCAATGAAGGCATAAAATTATACCACTCGCGAGTGCTAACGTGTATGAGACTACTCTATATAAATCCAAATAATAAATTTTACTGATGTATTGGAATCAGAGGCCTCGGAAAAACTATGTAGACGCTGGGAAATTACCATAACTACTCGCCAGCAGAAACAGCGCCGCCCGTGGGGCTCGAACCCACGACCACAAGGTTAAGAGCCTTGCGCTCTACCAACTGAGCTAGGGCGGCTGACATAATTTGTGTCTATGTTATTAAAAATGCTCTTGTTCAAGCCCTGCCATGCCCTTTGTTGGATGTTCATGCCCTGCCATGCCCTTTGATGGATGTTCAGTCCCTGCCATGCCCTTTGATGGATGTTCACGCCCTGCCATGCCCTTTGATGGATGTTCATGCCCTGCCATGCCCTTTGATAGATGTTCACGCCCTGCCTTGCCATACCCTGCCATGCCCTGTCATTGATTTCCCATGTCAGTTTCATTACCCTGCTATGTCCATTTCTCATGTGATTTCCCATGCCCCGCCATGCCCACTTCTCATGTCATTCTCCGTGCCCACCTCCCATGTCATTCTCCATGCCCACTTCCCATGTCAATTTCCATGCCCACTTCCCATGTCAATTTCCATGCCCATTTCCCATGTCAATTTCCATGCACACTTCCAGTGTCATTTTCCATGCCCTGCCGTGGCCATATCCCATGCCCTGCCATGCCCATTTCCCATGCCCTGCCATTGCCATTTCCCATGCCCTGCCATGCCCATTTCCCATGCCCTGCCATGCCCATTTCCCATGCTCATTTCCCATGCTCATTTCCCATGTCACTTCCCATGCAATGCCATGCCCATTCCCATTTCCCATGCCCTGTCATGCCCATTCCCATTTCCGATGCCCTGCCATGCCCAATTCCCATGCTCATTTCCCATGTCACTTCCCATGCCCTGCCATGCCCATTCCCATTTCCCATGCCCTCTCATGCCCAATCCCATTTCCGATGCCCTGCCATGCCCATTTCCCATGCTCATTTCCCATGTCACTTCCCATGCCCTGCCATGCCCATTCCCATTTCCCATGCCCTGCCATGCCCATATCCATTCCATTTCCTATGCCCTGCCATGTCAATTCCCCACCCCATGTCATTTTCCACGCGCTGTCATGCCCATTCCCCCATGTCAGTTGCTCATGCCATGCCACGCCTTTCCCCCATGTAATTTCCCCATTCCATGCCACGCCTTTCCCCCATGTAGTTTCCCCATGCCATGCCACACCATTCCCCCATGCCATGCCACACAATTCCCCCATGCCATGCCACGCCATTCCCCCATGCCATGCCACGCCATTCCCGCATGCCATGCCACGCCATTCCCGCATGCCATGCCACACCATTCCCGCATGCCATGCCACGCCATTCCCGCATGCCATGCCACGCCACGCCATTCCCGCATGCCATGCCCGCCATTCCCGCATGCCATGCCACGCCATTCCCGCATGCCATGCCACGCCATTCCCGCATGCCATGCCACGCCATTCCCGCATGCCATGCCACGCCATTCCCGCATGCCATGCCACGCCATTCCCGCATGCCATGCCACGCCACGCCATTCCCACATGCCATGCCCGCCATTCCCGCATGCCATGCCACGCCATTCCCGCATGCCATGCCACGCCATTCCCGCATGCCATGCCACGCCATTCCCGCATGCCATGCCACGCCATTCCCGCATGCCATGCCACGCCATTCCCGCATGCCATGCCACGCCATTCCCGCATGCCATGCCACGCCATTCACCTGTGCCATGCCATTTTCTCATGCCATACCATGCGATTCCCGCATACCATGCCAAGCCATTCCCGCATGCCATGCCACGCCATTCCCGCATGCCATGCCACGCCATTCCCCCGTGCCATGCCATTTTCTCTTGCCATACCATGCGATTCCCCCAAAAGCCATGACATCATAAGCACCATGTTACCCCCAAGCCACGATAAACCCAAGCCTGCCTTCCCCCGATGTCATGAAATTCCACGTGCGCATCTGCTTGTCCCGACCTTGCATGCGGACATACCACATGTAGGTAAAAATTTGCCAAGGTTTGTCAGACATGCATCCATATGCACGACGCCGCCCGTGGGGCTCGAACCCACGAGCACAAGGTTAAGAGCCTTGTGCTCTACCAAATAAGCTAGGGCGGCTTTGAGGAGATGAAATACAGCCCAAAGGAGTCCGCGCCACCGCCTATGGGTGCAGAATGCTTGTGCATATGTACAAGCATAATCATCCATTCCTTCCATTGCATCATACCCACCCTCCCCTCGCCTACTGCCCCCTTCTCACATTGTCATGGCTGGTAAGCGGCAAACCACTTATGGAGGGCTGGGAGAGAATCAATGCTGGTAGCACAGATGGAGAAGTAAAGAAAAAAGAAGCAGACACTGTGATTCAGTTCAGCCATAAGGGGCAGGAGCTGCTGCTGACAGCACCCAGAAGCAGTAGAGCAAGTGCAGATTGAACACACGCGAGCGGATGCGAGAGCAGATGCAAGATTGGTTGTGAAAGCAGAAAACTTGCCGCTGGAAAACATTGGAGGAAGATAACCAGGTCGGGAGCATACATGAACGACAAATTTATGTGAGGCAGGAGAATTAAGGTAAGGAACTGATCTACTGTATTGCACAAAGAGGCATAGGCAAAGAAGAATATAGCATTTTAGATAGCCCAAGACCCTAAAGCGATAGAAAATTGACGTGACCTTGAATAACTTTCTTTATGCGTTAAACCCAGGTACTTACAAATGCGTTGACAGTGGCCAGGCTTTGTTGGTAATTGCAACAAAAGTTATGCTTTGAATCCGTCAAGACCACAGCTAGAGTCCCATATCATGTCACTCTGCAGCAGCAGAAGGGGAAAGGAGGGGGAAGAGGAAGATAGGAGCACTTGGTTGGCAGCACTGACAAAGTACACACGAAGAGCAGTTTATTTCAGATAATTAGAGGGAAGAGGAAGACAGGAGCACTTGGTGGCACACGTTTGTCAGTACACTGATAGTGTGTATTGCAGATGTGGAGGGCGCAGAGGAAGGCACATGGAAAGGGGGGGGATGCAGGATGTTCATTTCGTTTTGTATGTGTCTCAAGCTTGTGGTGTTGCGGTGAAAGGACTAGAGGAGGCTAGGTGCACACGACGGGAGTTCGATTGTCCGAAAGTGGCACTGCCATATTTGACATGACATGGCATCTTCCTGCCATGTCATCACCATCCTTCTATGGCATCATCCTGCTAGATCATCATCCTGCCATGTCATCATCCTCTCACCTTGCGCATGCCATGCCATTCCCCCATGCCATGCCATGCCATGCCACTCCCCAATGCCATACTGTCAGCCATGCCATGCCACTCCCACGTGCCATACCATGCCATTCCCCCATGCCGCGCCATGCCAGGCCGTTTCCCGTGCTAAGCAATGCCATTTTCCGTGCCATGCAATGTCGTTTCCCGTGCCATTCATATGTGCACCTGCCTGTCCGAATCTTGCATGCAATATTACGCAAAACAAAAACAAAGACGTTTCTTAATTGTATCACGCATACCAATTAGTCACGCGTCGCCCGTGGGGCTCGAACTCACAACCACAAAGGTAAGAGCCTTGCGCTCTACCAACTGAGCTAGGGCGGCTATGAATGAGGGATGTGCATTAATTACCTGCCAAGCCTCCTTGCACACGTCATCTCAACCACCATCCCCTTTTCAGCTTGTCAGGGGTAGTGAATGGCAAACCACTGATGACAAGGCTGGGGAGAATCACTGCTGGTGGCACAGATGGAGAATAGAGAGAAAGGAACCACACACTGTGGTTCAGACATAAGGGGGCAGGAGTTGTTTCTGTCAGCACTGGAAACCGTAGAATAAGTGCAGATAAAAAAACGTGTGAGCGGATGTGCATGTGAAAGCAGATGCAAGATAGGTTGTGTTGTGAGAGAGGAAGCCTTATCATGGTAAAGCTTCTAAGGAAGAGGATCAGGCTAAGAGCATTCATGAAAGGGAAAGAATTCCCGTGAGGCAAGCACACAGGTAAGAAACTGATTTGAGGCATCGCACCAAGAGGTATAGGCGCAAGGCAATACCTGATTCGATCCGTCGGCGCAAGGATTATAGAATTTCCAATAGCCCAAGTTCCGACAGCCTTAGAGATGATGTGATCTTAAATATCTCATTATGTGTTGAAGGTGAGTACGTACCAGCGTGGTAGCAATGACGAGGCCTTGTTGGCCGTTATAGCAGTAATCAGGCTACTAATCCGTCAAGGTCACTTCCATGTCAGTGAAGCTAAGGGGTGGGGGAAGGGAACGGATGTGGTCAGGTCGAGAGGGCAAGAAAGCAGGATGGGAGAGTGGCAGAATAGCCTTTACATAAGTCATTGAAGCAGTGCGAGATGGAAATTTTAGATGGAACGTATGCTTTCCGTTTAGGTTAGATGCGTCTCTTTTGACTCTGCTCGACGATCGGAGAGACAAGTAGTAATCAGTCCGTCAAGCGCAGTACAAAAAAGGAGACAAGATGCAATAAGTCAGTCAAACATGATTCAAAAAGTGAGTAGAAATACATGCAGGAAAGTGCAGCGCGTACTTGCGGAAATGGGAGCGCGTACCTGCGGAATAAGGCAGCGCGAAACATAACGTTAACTACAAGCGTTGCGTACGGTTGGCAATTTCGCTCCCGCTTGTTCGGTGCGAGCGTGGAAAGGGGTACGAGAGTGCAGGCAGAGCTGACGATATGAATGCTACTGCTACCCCACTTTATCCTTTCGGGCTTAGCGACGTCGACCCAACTAAAACAAAACGTCCGACGGTAGTGGCGGAATCGATTCGAGCGTGCCGCAGTATGGAGGCTGGTATGCCGTAAGGACACGGGAAAGCAACAAGTATGTGCGACGGAACAAGTGACTCGCGTGCGACGCAACAGGCGATTAGCATACGACGAAACATGCGTAGAGCATGCGACGCTGTCAAACATTATATATGTTATTGTTGTGTAGGCTATAGCGGGTTAGCCTTATCAGAATGTTATAATTGTCTAGCCTGCAGTGGGGTACTCTATAGCGAGTACAACCCAATTAGGGTTCCCTACATGTATGCCAACTGCTGCTAGTGCAACCCCCTCTCTGCTTCATTCTTCGTTCTTTCACATGCTATCAGAGCATCTACCCTCCTGGCCTGTGGGCCCACCTAACTGCTTCCACTGCTACTCTGTGTGCTACTCTTAGCGGCCCCGTCGCCGCCCTTCTCGGCCCCTCGCGGCCCCTTCGCGGCCCCGTTGCCGCCCTTCCAGGCCCCTCGCGGCCCCTTCGCGGCCCCGTCGCCGCCCCTAGCGGTCCCGTCGCCGCCCCTAGCGGTCCCGTCGCCGCCCCTAGCGGCCCCGTCGCCGCCCTTCGCGGCCACGTCGCCGCCCTTCGCGGCCCCGTCGCCGCCCCTAGCGGCCCCGTCGCCGCTCTTCGCGGCCCCGTTTCCGCCTGTAGCGGCCCCGTCGCCCTTCGCGGCCCCATCGCCGCCCCTAGCGGCCCCGTTGCCGCCCTTCCAGGCCCCTCGCGGCCCCTTCGCGGCCCCGTCGCCGCCCCTAGCGGCCCCGTCGCCGACCTTTCAGGCCCCTCGCGGCCCCTTCGCGGCCCCGTCGCCGCCCCTAGCGGCCCGTCACCGCTCTTCCAGGCCCCGTCGCCGCCTCCAGCGGCCCCGTCGCCGCCACTTGCGGCCCCGTCGCCGCCCCTTTCGGCCCTGCCTCGACCCTACCCCGGCCCCGCCCCGGCCATGCTCCGTCGCCTGTCGCGGCGCACCGGGGGCCCGTGCGCCGCCCCCGCGCGGCCCCCTCAGGTCGCCTCGACAGGCGACGGGAGGGGCGACCTGGGGGGGGGGCGAGCGTCGCCCCTTCTGCCGCCTGTTTTGGCGCCCTGGGAGGCCGCGCGTCGGCCCCCCCCCCCCTCCCCCCCCCCCCCCCCCCCCCCCGTAACCTCCCTACCCGCCGTCCCGCCCTGCCCTGTGTTAGGGTCTGGGGGTGGCGAGTAGTGGGTGGCGGGTGTGTGGTCTCCCCTGCTCCTCCTCCTCCTCTGTCTCCCACTGCTGCAGCTGCCGCTGAGGGGGGTGGGTGTGTGGGAGTCGACGGAGTGGTGCCAGGGGGTGGGGTGTGAGTGAACCTAGGGTGCAGCAAGGGGTGTGTAAAAGGGGGGTCCTGTGGGAGTGGAACTAGGGTTTGAGCAGGGGGTGTGTGTCGAGGGGTGTGGGGCAGCTGGAGGAGGTTGTGTGAAGGTAGCTGTCGTGTCGCCTGCAGTGCCTGTAGTCCGTCGCCCTTGCTTCGGTAGCCAGTGAGCCTGTTGCACCAGTCGCCAGTGGGTCCGTTGCTCCTGCCGCTCGTCTATAGCCGCGGAGCCAGTTACTCCAGTAGTCCGTCGCCCTTGCTTCGGTAGCCACTGAGTCAGCCGCTCCTGTGCCCGTGCCTCTGCAGCTTCAGTCGTTGCCTCCCATCTTCTCTCCCTCCACAGTTCCTCCTCCTCCTCACTTGCCCGCTGTGATTAACTCTAGCTTTGCTCCCTATTGTGAACTCCTGCTCTATGCCTGCTTGCTCACTGTGCTGATTACACCCCAATTTGGCTATGGGGGTGTGTCAGAATGTTATAATTGTCTAGCCTGCAGTGGGGTACTCTATAGCGAGTACAACCCAATTAGGGTTTCCTATATGTATACCAACTGCTGCTAGTGCAACCCCCTCTCTGCTTCATTCTTCGTTCTTTCACAAGCCTTTACGGGGTATATCGTTTCTAGGGTTTGCTACTTGTATCACCCAATGTTCTTAGTTCAACCACTTGTTCATTCTGACATGGTACTAAGAGCGTAGGTCCTAGCCCTAGGACCGCTTACCTAAGGGCCCATCGTTCCGCTAGTTGCGCCCTCGTGCGCCTTCTCCTAATCGCGCCCTCGTGCGCCTCACGCCTAGTGCGCCCTCGAGCGCCCCGCTTTTTCGGCCGCGTCGCCCGCTAGTCGCTCGCGCGGCCCGTTTTTTGCCCGCGTAGCCCGCTAGCCGCCCGCGCGCGGCCCCTTTTCTGAGCGCGCGCCGACCCCTAGCCGCCCGTGCGACCGGCGCCGCCCACGAGCAGCCCCTAGCCGCCCGTCGACCGCCGCCTAGAGCATCGCAGCCACGCCCGTAGGCCGCCGCGACGCCCTCTCTAGGCCGCCGCCCGCGCGCTAGTCAGGCCCACGCGCAGCCACGGCCCGCCCGCTACAGCCGCCCACGCGCACGCCCCCAGTCGCGCACCGCCGCGTAGCCCAGCCCGAGCCGAGCCGCGCCGCCCGAACCGAGCCGCGCCGCCCTACTGTGCCCCACCTGCACCAACTCCTGTTCCTGTTCCTACCGTACTATTGCTTCAACTGCAACTGATACTACTACTGCTACTACTGCTACTGTTCCTACTGCCACTATGGCCACTCCCTTTGACGCTGAGGGCCGCCCGATTAAGTTTGAGGTTTGGTTAGATGACCTCCACCTGTTCCTCCAGATCACTGCCAAGGACGATGTCTCCCTGTATGACCACACATCAGGCGCTGCTCCCGCACCTCCCGCTACTGCTGACAGTACTGCTCGCTCCCAGTGGCAGACCCGAAATGCTCTCACTCGCCTAGCCGTTCGCAGCCACCTGCCGTTAGATGAGCGCGAGCACTTCGGCCAGCATAAGACTGCTAAGGAGCTGTACGACGCAGTAGTCGCGCGCTACTCCTCCCCTGCCACTGCTGCTATAGGCCATCTCTCATTGCCCTACCTCTTCCCCGACCTGTCCGCCTTTGCCACTGTAGCTGACCTCATCACCCACCTCCGTACCAGTGACCTCCGCTACCGTGCCGCACTCCCCCCCGATTTCCTCGCCAAGAACCCCCCCCCCGATGTACCTCACACTGTACCACCTTGTCACCCGCCTCCCTGACTCCCTTCACACTGTCAGGGACCAGTTTCTCGCCCTCTCCCCCACTGACCTCACTGTCGACCTCCTCGAGAAGGAACTCCTAGCAGCTGAGAAGAGCATTGTAGCTGTAGGTGCCTCTCGTGGTGACCCCCGCACCCCCTTCTTTGAGGGGTGCTCCCCCTCCCCCCTCCTCCCCTCCATTGCATCTGCTGCTGCTGTCGACTACCTCGGAGCTGAGGGGGTCGGGGCCGCGTCTGCTCCTAGTGGGAGGCGCAAGGGCGGCAGGGGCAAGGGGGGCAAGGGTGGTGGAGGTGGAGGTGGGGGCGGCGGCGGTGGAGGGGGTGGGGTGGGCGGGGGTGGTGGCGGAGGTGGGAGTGGCGCGGGTGGTGGGGGGGTCGGTGTCGGCACAGGGGGTGGTGGCGGCGGCGGTGGTGGAGGTGGTGGGGGCGGTGGTGGCAGTGGTGGCGGCGTTGGAGCGGGTGGCGGGCGCGGTGGAGCGGTACAGCGTGGGGGGTTCGGCGGTGGCCAGAGGCAGCAGCAGCAGCGTCCCGGTGAGACTCCCTCGCCCCAGCAGCTCCGTGAGTGGTACTCTCAGCGTGGGGGGTCTGGGGGTGGGGGTACCTGCCCGTACGTCATCCGCACAGGTGACCGCACTGGCCAGACCTGTGGGAGGTTTCACTCGGCACAACGCTGTTTCTTTCGCCTCGACGACGCCTGGCGCGAGCAGTTTCCCGACGCCTCTGAGCTGCCCCGCTGGGCTGATCTGCTTAAGAAGGGAATTGATATCTTTGCTCTTGACTATGATGCTATCCTTGCTGCTATGTATGCATTGACTATTAGTGTTGAGGGTGACTGTTACCTGAGTGTACCGCCCGACCCGGGTATTGGGACCAGTGAGGCTGCAGCTCTAGGTGCCAGCGCGTCTGCTCCTCCAGGTCCTGGTGAGGCTGCTGCCCTAGGTGCTAGTGCGTCTGCGTCTGCTGGTACCGCACCTACTGAGGCACTACACACCTTCACACTGGACTCAGGTGCTTCCCGCTGTTTCTTTCGCGACCGCACTGCCCTCGAGCAGCTTCCTAGACCGGTTGCTGTCTCCCTGGCTGACCCCTCAGGGGGTCCGGTCCTTGCGACCTCCACCACTGCCCTCCCTTGTCCTGCTGCTGCTGTCCCGTCTGGCACGCTGTCGGGCCTCTACCTCCCCTCGTTCTCTACGAACTTGGTGGCGGGGTCCGCGCTCCAGGACGCGGGTGTTCACCAGTTCACCCCGGCCTACGAGCATGTGACGCACTGCACGTGTGCCCAGACGGGCCGTCACCTGGCTACCTTCACTCAGCAGCCGGGGTCGGACCTGTACACACTGACCACTGAGTCCCCTCAGGTAGCTGCGTATGCATCTGCTTCTGCGCCAGGTCAGCTGTCGCCCCCCTGCTCGTGTCGCTCCCTGTCACACAGGACTGTCCTCTGGCACCACCGCCTTGGTCACCCGTCAGTGCAGCGCCTTCGCGGCATGCACTCCAGGTACCTTGTATCTGGTCTTCCCAGGGTTCTCCCTCCCCTGCCACCCTCGCCTGCTCCTCCCTGTCTTCCCTGTGTCGAGGGGCGGCAGCGCGCCGCTCCTCACTCTTCCTCGTTCCCTCCCACAGAGGCTCCCCTGCAGACTCTCCACCTGGACGTGTGGGGCCCCGCCCGCGTCCGGGGACAGGGCCACGAGCGGTACTTTCTGATGGTCGTCGACGACTACACGCGCTACACCACGGTCTTCCCCTTGCGTACCAAGGGTGAGGTCCCTGATGTCTTGATCCCCTGGATCCGCGCTGGTCGTCTCCAGCTCCGCCAGCGGTTCCAGTCGGACTTTCCTGTCCTACGTCTGCACTCTGACAGAGGTGGCGAGTTTTCCTCTGACCTCTTGGCAGCCTACTGTGCGGAGCACGGCATCCGCCAGACGTTCACTCTCCCGGCCTCTCCGCAGCAGGATGGGGTTGCTGAGCGCCACATTGGTCTTGTCATGGAGGTCGCTCGTACCTCCATGATCCATGCGGCTGCCCCCCATTTCCTGTGGCCGTTTGCAGTGCAGTACGCCGCGCATCAGCTCAACCTCTGGCCCCGTGTCTCCTTTCCGGAGACCTCGCCTACCCTGCGTTGGACGGGGGAGGTTGGCGACGCGTCGGTGTTCCGAGTCTGGGGATGTCGAGCCTTTGTCCGCGATACGTCCGCGGACAAGCTCTCCTCCCGTGCCGTTCCCTGTGTCTTCCTTGGCTTTGTCCCTGACGCGCCCGGCTGGCGGTTTTACCACCCCACCTCGAGCCGTGTCTTCACCTCTCAGGACGTCACCTTTGACGACTCGGTACCCTTTTACCGTCTCTTCCCCTACCGCACTGCCCCGCTCCCCCCCCCGCCGCTCTTCCTCACCCCAGGTGTCCCGTCGGTAGACCCCCTCCCTCCCCAGGGTGCTGCTCCCTCAGGTGTTTCCCAGGTAGACCCGGTCGAGCCTGTCGAGGTAGCTGTTGACTCTGGTCCTGCGCGAGGTACTGAGCGTGCTGAGCCTGGTTTTGCTGGGTCTGAGGGCACTGAGACTGGGGGTGCTGAGCCTGGGGGTGCGGAGACTGGGGGTGCTGAGACTGGGGGTGCTGAGACTGGGGGTGCTGAGCCTGGTGGCGCTCCCCTTCACAGCAGCTGCGTGAGTGGTACTCCCAGCGCTACAGCCTCCGTCGTGGGGCTACTGGAGCTGGGGGGTCTGTTGGAGTCGGGGCTGGTGGCCCCGCAGGTGCAGTGCCGCAGCCAGAGCCTCACTCCCCTCAGCGGCTACGTGAGTGGTACGCTCGGCGCTGCAGCCTCAGGAGTGGAGCTCCTGGTGTTGAGGTACCGCCAGCTGGAGGCCCTGCTGCTGGAGGTACTGCTGGTGCTGGTGCTGCTGGAGGTGCTGCCGGTGCTGCTGGAGGTCCTGGAGCTGCTGGAGGTGCTGCTGGTGCTGCTGGAGGTCCTGGAGCGGCTGGAGGTGCTGCTGGTGCTGCTGGAGGTTCTGGAGCTGCTGGAGGTGCTGCCGGTGCTGCTGGAGGCTCTGGAGCTGCCGGAGGTGCTGCTGGTGCTGGTTCGGCTGGAGGTTCTGGTGCTGTCTCTGCTGCTTCTGGGGTCACTTCTCGGCGGCGGCCGTACTTCGTTCCGCTCCTTCAGCAGGTTCTTGGTCAGCCGCCTCCTCCTAGTCCTCCTCCCTCCTTAGAGTGTCGTCCGCCTGTCCAGTCGCAGTCCCATCTCCCACCTGCCTCGCCACTTCCTGGTCCTTCTCCCTACACTGGTCCGACAGGCGGTCTTACAGAGCGTCGTGAGCATGAGTCTCGTCCTGTGTCGCCTGTGTCTCGTCCTGTGTCACCTGTTCGTGCTGCTCGCACTGGTCGCCGTGGTCAGCGTGAGCGTCCTCCACATGTGCCTGGCACACACTTTATGACTCTGCGTCCTTCCACTGCTCCACAGCGTGTCCCTCTGCCGTCTCCTCCTGAGTCCTCTCTTCTTGTCCTTGCTGACCCGGAGTCTGACTCTCTTCGTGCTGCCAGTCCTACTGTCACGCGTCTCCTGGCCACTGCTGTCACAGACCCTTCCTTTGAGTCCACTGCTGCGTCTGCCCTAGTTGCTGAGCTTGTCGACTTTGCTGCTCGCTGTCGTCTAGACTACGCTGCGAGTCTTGTTGCTGAGTCTGAGTCTGTCTGTCCTCCGTCCGTCGGGGGTGAGTGTGCTCTAGGCACGGACGTCCTTGAGGACAGGCAGGAGGACCTTGAGTGTCTTGCAGCCGCTGCGCCTCATCTCGTTTCCATGCTGATTGCCCCTGAGGGAGACCCGGATGCTCCAGACATCCCGACCCCGCGCTCTTACGCTGAGGCGATCGCGGGTGAGTACTCCTCTCAGTGGCAGTCAGCCATGGACGCAGAGATGGCATCCTGGAAGTCCACTGGCACTTACGTCGACGAGGTTCCCCCTCCTGGGGCGAACATCGTCAGTGGCATGTGGATTTTCAGGGTGAAGCGGCCGCCGAGTTCTCCGCCTGTCTTCAAGGCTCGTTACGTTGCTCGAGGCTTCAGTTAGCGAGAGGGAGTAGACTTCTTTCAGACCTTCTCCCCCACCCCGAAGATGACCACTCTTCGGGTGCTACTGCACGTTGCTGCTCAGCGTGACTACGAGCTTCACTCTCTTGACTTCAGCACAACTTTCTTGCAGGGCAGCCTGCACGAGGAGATCTGGCTGCGCCGCCCTCCTGGCTTCACTGGGTCGTTTCCTCCTGGTACCCAGTGGAACCTCCGGCGGCCGGTCTACGGTCTCCGCCAGGCGCCACGTGAGTGGCACGACACAATGAGGACTACTCTTGCGGCACTTGGGTTCGCGCCCTCTACTGCTGACCCGTCGCTGTTTTTGCGCACCGACACTTCGCTGCCGCCGTTCTACATCCTCGTGTACGTCGACGACTTGGTCTTTGCCACTGCTGACACTGAGGCTCTCGCCCACGTGAAGTCGGAGCTGCAGAAGAGACACACGTGCACAGACCTGGGTGAACTGCGCAGCTACCTTGGCTTGCAGATCACCCGGGACAGAGCACGCCGCACCATCACACTGACTCAGTCGCACATGGTGCAGCAGGTCCTTCAGCGCTTCGGCTTCACCTGGTCCTCAGCACAGGCCACTCCTCTGGCTATAGGTCACTCGCTCTCAGCTCTGCCTTCGGATGAGTCCGTAGAGCCGAGTGGTCCTTACCCAGAGCTAGTTGGTTGCCTCATGTACCTGATGACTTGCACTCGTCCTGACCTAGCATACCCTCTTGGCCTTCTGGCCCGCTACGTGGCTCCTGGCAGGCACCGAAAGGTGCACTGGGATGCTGCAAAGAGGGTATTGCGCTACTTGTGCAGTACATCGGGCATGGGGCTCGTGCTTGGAGGAGGGAGCTCAGTTGTTCTCACTGGGCACTCAGACGCTTCTTGGGTTGACGACCAGGCTACTCAGCGGTCGTCACAGGGTTACACCTTCAGCCTTGGCTCTGGCTCAGTTCCGTGGCGTTCTACGCGTTCGTCTTCAGTTCTCAGCTCCAGTTGTGAGGCTGAGATCTACGCCATAGCCATGGCTGCACAGGAGTTACGCTGGCTCACCTACCTGCTGACCGACCTGGGAGAGCGGCCTCGTTCTCCTCCAGTGCTGTACGTCGACAACAAGGCTGCTATTGCCTTGTGTGAGGAGCACAGACTGGAGCACAGAACGAAGCACATCGCTCTACGTTACTTTCTGGCTCGAGAGCTGCAGCAGCGCGGTCAGCTTCGTCTGCGTTACGTGGCCACTCAGGCCAACACTGCTGATATATTCACCAAGGCACTTTAGCCTGGTGATCATCAGCGCTTCTGTACTTTGTTAGGGCTTGTGCCCACTTTGCCTCACTTGCTGTAGACCTTGCCTGTACTGCGATCTATATACTTATACCTGCATGCTTGTACTGTTAGGTAGAGATCACTATGATGTTTGTGATGCATATTTGCCTCTGCATATGAACTGGCCTTGTGGCTCTTTGCTTGTGCTCAGTGTGTGTGGTGACTTTGTGATCCACCCTGAGCTTGCATTCTCTTTCTTGACTGGTCTTGTGACCCCTTGCTCTACCCCACTTAGCCTATGGGGGTGTGTCAAACATAATATATATTATTGTTGTGTAGGCTATAGCGGGTTAGCCTTTACGGGGTATATCGTTTCTAGGGTTTGCTACTTGTATCACCCAATGTTCTTAGTTCAACCACTTGTTCATTCTGACAGACGCAACAGGTGATTAGCATGCGACACAACAAGTGATTAGCATGCGACGGCAATAGGTGATTAGCATGCGACGCAACAGATGATTAGCATGCGACGCAATAGGTGATTAGCATGCGACGCAACAGGATTAGCATGCGACGCAATAGGTGATTAACATGCACCGCAACAGGTGATCAGCATGCGACACAACAGGTGATTAGCATGCGACGCAAAAGGTGATTAGCATGCGACGCAACGAGTTAACTACTTGCCTTCGCCACGACTGATTCCTAGCCATTTGACCCTACCGGACACTAGCAGTGGAAAGGAAAGCAAGAAAGCAACTAATAGTATGTGTTGAATGTCGAGACTAGCTAAGGGGATGATTAGATTGAGGATAGAGGGTGGTACAAGAGATTGTCGAGAAAACTAAATGTACCCCCTAAGGCTAGGCCCACTAAAGCCTAGATGAATGATAAACATATGATTTGACACACCCCCATAGGCGAAGTGGGGGGATAGCCAGAGAAAGCAATGGTCACAAGACCAGTCAAGAGAAGCAACAAAGCAAAGCAAGCTCAGGGTGGATCACGAAGTCACCACACATTCTGGGCACAAGTAAATGGCCACAAGGCTAGTTCACATGCAGACTTATACAAGTGGGAACAAGCAGTACAATGATCAACCTAGCAAGTGTAAGCATGCAAGTATAAGTATATAAGCAAGTGAGGCCAAGTAAGCACAAGGCCTAACACAGTACAAAAACGCTGATGATCACAAGGCTGAAGTGCCTTGGTGAAGATATCAGCAGTGTTGGCCCGAGAGGCGACGTAAGCAAGACGAAGCTAACCACGCTGCTGCAACTCTCGAGCAAGGAAGTAATGCAGAGCGATGTGCTTCGTCCTGTGTTCCAGTCTGTGCTCATAACACAAGGCAATCATGGCCTTGTTGTCGACGTACAGAACTGGAGGAGAACGAGGCGCCTCTCCCAAGTCGGTCAGCAGGTAGGTGAGCCAGCGTAACTCCTGTGCAGCCATGGCCCCTGCGTAGATCTCAGCCTCACAACTGGAACTGAGAACAGAAGACGAGCGGGTAGACCGCCACGAAACGGAGCCGGAGCCATGGCTGAAAGTGTAACCCTGTGCAGACCGCTGGGTAGCCAAGTCGTCAACCCAAGAAGCGTCTGCGTGTCCAGTGATGACAACTGGACCCTGTCCTCCAAGCACGAGCCCCATGCCTGACGTACTGCACAATTAGTGCAACACCCTCGTAGCGGCCTTCCTGTGCTCTGGTCGGTGCCTCCCGGACGCAACGTAGCCCACAAGCTCTGGATACGAACAACTCGGCTCTACGGACTCGTCCGAAGGTGGAGCTGAGAGCGAGTGACCTGTAGCCAGAGGAGTGGACTGTGGCGAGGAGTACTGGAAGTCGAAGCGCTGAAGGACCTGCTGCACCATGTGTGACTGAGTCAGGGTAATGGTGCGCTGTGCTCTGTCCTGGGTGATCTGCAAGCCAAGGTAGCTGCGCAGTTCACCCAGGTCTGTGCACGTGTGTCTCTTCTGCAGCTCCGACTTCACGTGGGCGAGTCCAGCAGTGTCAGCAGTGGCAAAGACCAAGTCGTCGACGTACACGAGGATGTAGAACGGCGGCAAGGAGGTGTCGGTGCGCAGAAACAGCGACGGGTCGGCAGTAGACGGAGCAAACCCAAGAACCGCAATCGTCATCCTCAGTGTGTCGTGCCACTCGCGAGGTGCCTGGCGGAGACCGTATACTGGCCGATGGAGGCTCCACTGGGTATTTGCAGTAAACAACCTAGTGAAGCCAAGTGGGCGGTGCAGCCAGATCTCCTCGTGCAGGCTAACCTGAAAAAAAGTTGTGCTAAGAGTGAAGCTCGTATTCACGCTAAGCGGCGACGTGCAGCAGTACCCGAAGAGTTGTCATTTTCGGGGTAAAGGAGAAGGTCTGGAAGAAGTCAACTCCCTGTCGCTGACTGAAGTCTCGAGCAACGTAACGAGCCTTGAAGGCAGGCGGAAAACCGGGCGGCCGCTTCACCCTGAAAATTCACATGCCATCGACTATGTTCGCCCCAGGAGGGGGAACTGCGTTGACGTAAGTGCCTGTGGACTTCCTGGATGCCATCTCTACGTCCATGGCTGTTTGCCATTGAGAGGAGTAGGGTCCCGTATGTCGGACTTATATGGTCTAGCCTGTGTAGGCTGTATGTCTGGTGCATCCGGGTCTCCCTCAGGTGCAATCAGCATGGACACGAGATAAGGTACAGCAGCTGCAAAACACTCAAAGTCATCCTGCCTGTCCTCAAGGACGTTTGTGCCAAGAGCACACTCACCCCCGACGGGCGTAGGACATTCGGACTCAGACTCAGCAACAAGACTAGCAGCATAGTTGAGACGACAGGCAACAGCGAAGTCAACAAGCTCAGCAACTAGGGCAGACGCAGCAGTGGACTCAAGCGAAGGGTCGGTGACAACAGTGGCCAGAAGACGTGTGACAGTAGGACTAGCAGCACGAAGTAAGTCAGACGCAGGGTCCGATCCGTCAGCAAGAGAGGACGCATCAAGATACGGCAGGGGGACACGCTGTGGAACAGAGGAGGGACAAAGTGCCATATGGTGCGTGCCGGGGACAGGAGGAGGACGTAGACGCGGAACACGACGACCAGTGCGAACAGCGCGAACGACGCTCTGTAAGACCTCCGGTCTGCTCAGTGTAAGGAGTAGGAGCAGGCAGTGGAGAGGTTGGCTGTAACTGCGGCTGCGACTGGTCAAGCGGTGGACACAGTAATGGAGGAGTAAGGCCAGTAGAAGACGGGAGACCAAGAACCTGCTGAAGCAGCGGAACGAAGTACAGTCGCGGACGCACAGTGCCTCCAAAACCAGCTCCAACAGCACCAGCACCCCCAGGGCCAGCGCCTCCAGCCCCTGGGTCTCCAGCTCTAGGGTCTCCAGCTCCAACTCCTGCAGCACCACCAGCTCCAGCAGCTCCAGTACCTCAAGTACGAGCACCTCCGAGATCAGCGGCTCCAATACCTCCAGCAGCTCCAGCTTCAGCTCCTCCAGCTCCAACTCCTGCAGCACCTCCAGCTCCAGCAGCTCCAGTGCCTCCGCTACCTCCAGCGATAGCGCCTCAAGCTCCAGCACCTGCAGTACCTCCAGCTCCAGCAGCTCCAGTACCTCCAGTACGAGCACCTCCGGGACTAGCGGCTCCAGCACCTCCAGCACCTCCAGGACCAGCAGCTCCAGTGCCTCCAGCTCCAGGGCCTCCAGCAGCAGGCCCCCTGGCTCCAGCAGCGCCAATCCGAAGGCTCTAGCGCTGAGCAAACCACTCGCGCAGGTGCGGTGGAGAGAGAGGCCCCCGCCGTGACAAGGTACCCGGAGGACCTTTAGTAGACAAAGTACCTCCAGGCTCATGGCGCTCAGGCTCAGCACCCCCAAGCTCAGCACCCCCAGGCTCCGCACCCCCAGGCTCCGCACGCTCAAGCTCAGCACCCCCAAGCTTAGCACCCCCAAGCTGAGCACCCCCAGGCTCCGCACGCACAGGCTCAGCATCCCTAGGCTCCGCACCCTCAGACGCAGCAACCCCCAGCTCAGCACCCCCAGGCTCCGCACGCTCAGGCTCAGCACCACCAGGCGCAGCACCCCTAATAGCACCAGACTCGACAGCTACCTCGACAAGCTCGACAGGTTCTACCTAGGACACACCTTAAGGAGTAGGACCCTGAGGGGGGAGGGGGTCTACCGGAGGAGGACCTGGTGCGAGGAAGAGAGGCGGGGGAGGGAGAGGGGCAGTGCGGTAGGGGAAGAGACGATAAAAGGGAACCGACTCGTCAAACGTGGTGTCCTGAGAGGGCAGGACACTGCGCGAGGTGGGGTGGTAAAACTGCCAGCCAGGCGCGTCAGGGGGAAAGCCAAGGAAGACACAGGGAATGGCGCGGGAGGAGAGCTTGTCCGTGGAGGTATCGCGGACAAAGGCATGAGAGCCCCAGACCCGGAACACCGACGCATCGCCAACCTCTCCCGTCCAACGCAGTGTCGGCGAGGTCTCCGGCAAGGAGACACGAGGCCAGAGGTTGAGCTGATGCGCAGCGTACCGGACCGCAAACGGCCACGGAAAATGGGGGTAGCCGTATGGATCATGGAGGTACGAGCGACCTCCATGACTAAGCCAATGCGGCGCTCAGCAACCCCATTCTACTGCGGAGAGGCCAGAAGCGTCAGCGACTGGCAAATGTCCTCCTCACGACAAAAGTCCCGCAAGAGGTCAGAGGCAAACTCACCACCTCTGTCAGAGTGCAGACGCAGAACCAAAAGGTCTGTGTGGAACCGCTCGCGGAGCTAGAGACGGACAGCGCGGATCCAAGAGTTCAAAACATCAGGGACCTCCCCCTTGCTGCGCAAGGGGAAGACCATGGTGTAACGAGAGTAGTCGTCAACAACCAGCAGGAAATATCGCTCGCGGCCCTGTCCACGGACGCGGGCTGGGCCTCACACGTCCATGTAGAGAGTCTGCAGGGGAGCAGTCGTCGGGGGAAACGAGGAGGAGTGAGGAGAGGCACGCTGCCGCCCCTCGACACCTGGAAGGCAGGGAGGGGCAGGCGAGGGTGGGAGGGGATGCAGAGACCTGGAAAGACCAGAGACAAGGAGACGGGAGTGCATGCCACGGAGGCGTGGCAGGGAGGGGTGACCAAGGCGGTGGTGCCAAAGGAGAGTCTGGTGCGACAGGGCTCGACACGAGCAAGGGGCTGCAAGCTGACCGGACGCGGACGCTGACGCAGCTACCTGAGGAGGCTCAGTAGTCAGTGTGTACAGACTCGACCCAAGCTGACGAGTGAACGTGGCCAGGTGACGGCCCATCCGTGTACACATGCAGATCGCCACACGCTGACCCCTAGTAGTGGTGGTAGTGACCATCGCATCCTAGAGGGCAGCGGTACTCACCAGGTTCATAGAGAACGAGGGGAGGTGAAGACCTGACAGTGAGCCGGACGGAACCGCAGGACACGGGAGAACAGTGGACGAACGGGCAAGAACTGTGCCCCCTGAGGGGTCAGTCAGTCTCACAGCAACAGGTGCAGGGAGTGGTGTGAGTGTGGTACTGTCGCGAAAGAAACAGCGGGAAGCACCTAAGTCAAGCGTTAAGGTGTGCAAGGCCTCAGCAGGCGCAGTACCAGAGAGAGCAGACTCATTAGAGCAGCAGCCTCTATACCTGGGTCGGGAGGCATACACAGGCAACAGTCACCCTTAGCACTAACAGTAAATGCATACATGGCAGCAAGGATAGCATCATAATCAAGAGAAAATATATACACACCTTGCCTAAGCAGCTCTGCCCAGCGGGGGAGCTCAGTCGCGTCGGGAAAATCTGCGCAAAAGGCATCGTCAAGACGGGAGAAGCAGCGGTACTGGATGTGAAGCTTCCCGCATGTCTGACCAGTGCGGACACCAGTGCGAATGACATACGGGCAGCGAACACTACCCCCAGACGCCCCATGCTAAGGAAACCACTCACGAAGCTGCTGGGGCGACGGGGTCTCGCTCGAACGTTGATGCTGCTGCCTCTGGCCATCGCCAGAATCTCCCTTCTGAATAGCTCCACCCCGACCGCCACCACTGCTTCCGCCACCACTCCCACTGCCGCCACCACCACCCCCACCGCCGCCACCACCGCCGCCACCAACGCCTACACTCCCACCTCCACTCCCACTGCCACCACCGCCACCTCCACCGCCTCCACCGCCCCCACCACCGCCTCCACCGCTGCCATCCCCACCACCCTGGCCTCCCTTGCCCCTACTACTGCGGCGCCTCCCACTAGGAGCAGACGCAGCCCCGACCTCCTCAGCACGAGGGAAGTCAACAGCAGCAGCAGAAGCGACAGAGGGGCAAGGGGGGAGGGGGAACACCCCTCAAAGAAGGGAGTGCGAGGAGTACCACGAGAAGCGCCTACAGCGTCTATGCTGGTCTCAGCTGCAAGGAGGTGCTTCTTGAGCAGGTTGACGGTGAGGTTTGTGGGGTCAAGGGCGAGAAGGAGGTTCCTGACTGCGCTGAGTAAGGGAGGCGGGTGACGATGAAGTAGAGCGTGATGTACATGGGAGGAGGGTTCTTGGCTAGAAACTCGGCGGGAAGGCGGCACGGTAGCGAGTGTCACTAGTGCAAAGGTGAGTGACGAGGTCGGCGACTGTGGCAAAGGCGGATAGCTCGAGGAACACGTAGGGCAGCATAAGGCGGCCTAGAGCAGCAGTGGCCGGAGAGGAGTATCGAGTGACTATAGCGTCGTACAGGGCTCTAGCAGTCTTGTGATGGCCGAAGTGAACGCGTTCGGCTAACGGCGGGTGGTTGCGAACAGCTAGGTGAGCAGCAGCATCATAGGTAAGCCACTGTGAGCGAGTCGCACTGTCAGCTGTGGCGGAAGGGGCGAGAGAGGCTCCAGACGTGAGGTCAAACAGCGAGATGCCGTCCCTAGAATCGCTCAGTAAGTACAACTGCAGGTCATCTAGCCACGCGTCGAACTCTATTGGACGACCCTCTGCATCGAACGAGAGTAGCAGAGAGTAGCCATCGCGAGCAAAGCAGTTGGGCGCGCTAGTAGCAGGGCAGCATGCAGGCAGGGCAAAACAGGGCGGCGGCCAGCAGGGCGGCGCGCAGACAGATCAGGGGAGGGCGGCGGCCAGCAGGGCGGCGCGCGGGCAAGGCAGGGCAGGGTGGTGGTCAGCAGGGCGGCGCTCGGGCAGGGCAGGGTAGGGCTATGGCCAGCAAGGCCGCGCGCGGGCAGGGCAGTGTAAGGTGCGTGTGACGAGCAGTGCAACAGCGCGGGGCAAGGCAGGGCAGCCGCGCGTGCAGAGCAGCAGCGCGGAGCAGGGCAGGTGCACGGGGCAGGGCTCACACGTGCAGGCAGGGCAGGGCAGCCGCACTTGCTGACACAACACGGCACAGGGAAATAGCAGTAGTGCAGCAGCAGCAGTAACGTAGGTAGCAGCGGCAGTGCAGCCACAGCAGTACAGGCGGCAGGAGGGCAGCAGGGACAGTGTACCGGCGAGGTGTAGGGCCAGTGCAGGTGCGCGGGCGGCAGGGCATGTGCGCACGGGCCTGGCGCGGGCTGTACGGACTGCGCGCGAGCCTGGCGCGGGCTATACGGACTGCGCGCGAGCCTGGCGTGAGCTGTACGGGCTGCACGCGGGCCTGGCGCGGGCTGTACGGGTTGCGCGCGGGCCTTGCGCGGGCTGTACGGGCTGCACGCGGGCGGCGCGCGGGCTGTATGGGCTGCGCGCGGGCGACGCGCGGGCTGTACGGGCTGCGCGCGGCAGGGCAGGGCAGCGGGAAGGCACGGGGAAGGGCAGGGCAGGACAAAAATTCGGGCAAGAACAACACTAAGTGGTGGGCCCCTAAAAAAAAAAACGGTCCTTAGGAAGGACCCGCTCTACACCATGTCGAGATTAGCTAAGGGAATGATTAGGTTGAGGAGAGAGGGTGGTACAAGAGAGTGTCGAGAAAACTAAATGTACCCCCTAAGGCTAGGCCCACTAAAGCCTAGGTGAATGATAAACATATGATTTGACATTGAACACATCGTTAGCAGTGCTGCTAGAATGGGTATGGGAAGGAGCTAAACTTGTGGGGAATGGCATCTGGTTTGGCAAGCACACTCACTATTAGCGAATTTATTGCTTTCACATTCGTTGTAACAACCGTTCTCAAGTATCACTTGTTTCCAAAACGTATTTCCATTACTTCTTTTGCTGTACAATCCCTTTTTAGCTTTTGTTTGGTCCCCCGTTGGGGGAGGGGTGCGCCTTACTCGGAGTTAGTGCAATACCGAGGCGACGCGCGCAAGGCCGACCAGCAAGCTGGCCATTGGCACCTGCCCCCGAAAGAAATTAATTTAATATCATGTGGACCGATGGTCCACGTATTAGATATTAAACTGATAAGAACAGATACTACACTTGATCTTAGCCAAAAGGCCGAGAAAGGTATGCCTTACAAACGCAAATTCGCCAAATTTATTTCCCTGAAACACAATTCAATTTGAGCCTTGTGGGGAGAGAATTGCTCCAAACCCTTGTTTGGTGATTCGACATTGCACACGTAGCCTCAAATTGCTCGCGTAGTCCTGAAATTGCACGATAATTGCTCGAGTGGTCTTGCCAGAAAATCCCCGCAGCTTTTTTTAACCCGGTACATTACCCTACAAGGGTATTTATTCCCAAAATGTTTGCGTTGCACGAGTCTTATTCCGCGTATGAGAAATAATAAAACCCATAGGGACCTGGACGCATTTTCGGGAGGGATCAACCCTAAACACGGGAAAGAGCAATGTTTTTAGGGTTGATGCCTCCCTGAGTCGCATCCCTTTCCGATTGGGTTTAGTTTTTTGGGTCATGTGTAGGGATATATATGTAAATGCGCGGTCATATAGAGCCATCGCGCGACCAATCACTCGCGGACAGATGGGTGCGCAATCATATATTGTTTCGCTCGGGCACACCCTATATGACCGAGCGTTTTTTGCGAGGCACAATGATATGACCGCGCATTTACGTCGCTTACAATTATGTGATCGCTCAATAATTCTAGCATTGGGAGATAAATACCCTAATTGGGTATTGTGCCTGGGAAAAAAAGTCAGTTGGAATTCCCTGGCAAAACCACTCGAGCAATTATCGTGCAATTTTAGAACCACGGCGAGCAATTCGAGGCCCCGTGTGCAACGCCGAATCACCAAACAAGGGTTTGGAGCAAATCTCTCCCTTGTGGGTCTTTCTGCCCAAGCCTTTACCGTATGGTGCTGCTGAGACAGCCACGTGTTGGACCATATATTTGTGCTGCTGACTTGTGTCCGCTAGTCTGAGGGCGTATCCCTGGGTGGTGGCAGGGCCACTGTAGATGGCAGAGTTGGTGGCATGCGGGAAAACCGCATGCCACCAACATTTTTACCGAGGCGCGCGCGACTCGTATTTGGTGGCATTGAAGTGACATTTTCGGGACATTGCCCAATCACGCACCTGTATTCGCGCGCCAAATTTCCTGACACCAACCTGGCGTTTTATGTGTTCGTGGCAGGCTGCCATCTACAGTGGCCCTGCCACCACCCAGGGATACGTCCTGAGTTCAGTTTCTTCCAACCAGTAAAGCCAACACTGCTTCCCTCTCTGATGTGCGCTCAAGTTATGGTCGTAACTGGTACAGCCTAGGTGCCAAAACCACTGAGGTTTACGCTAACCCGCGTTATCTGCCAGTCCGAAGACTGCACACGTGACACTGTCCAGTGTGTTTGTACGTGCCAAGCGGGGAAGATCGTCTTCACGGCGGTTGAAAGGGGTTGTGAAGCAGCCACGACTCCCTTAGTTTCGGGTGTAGCTGCGGAAAACCAGTTGCGTCGAACTGCAGGAACCGACCCGTCGTTGCCACTTTGACTCTGTCCGCGGTACGTTTCTTCTTTTTAGGAGACCACTCACGTCTTCTCAGGAAGTAGATTCTGCATGCCGTTAGGAACATGCCTAGGATGCCGTGCAGAATGTCAAAGCGATTGGAGTAGGATTGTTCGTGGATGTGCACCTGATGTGCGCTCAAGTCCTCGCAACGACTTCTCCTATTCCATGCGGCGCATCGATGCGTTACATCGCGCACGTAACTAACTCGCAGTAACCGAGTCGTGCGCAATGTTTCCTGTGAAGCGCTGGGACGGCCTTCACGAGGCGCTCCCCTCGTCGTACCTCCACTCCTCCACTCCGCCGCTCAAGCCTCCGCCCACCTTTCCGCTCACTCCCGCTTCCGCCCCGCCGTTTCCCGTGCTTAAAAGTTTTGAGAAGCCTTTCGGCGGCGAGAAGGCTGATCGGTTAACGGAGAGCATTGATCAGAGCAAAGTTGGGGGAAAGAGAATTGGAGGATCGAATGTCGTTGGCGGAGGCGTCGAAAGAGCTAAGAACGATACTTCTGCGGCGGAGATTGCGGGAGGAAGCGTTAGTGAAACGAAGAAGCAGAGGAGGAATAAGGGAAAGCGGGAGGTAGAGGAAAGGGGTGCGGAAGGTGCGAGTGCTCCGAATGCGACGGTAAAAGACTCGCACGGCGTCGCACGTGACGTGGCGGGAGAGCAGGCAGGGAATGCGCTAGGTGGCGAGGGCGGGGGTTCGGGGTTCGCACTAGATGCAGCACAAGGGCTTAGAGATGGCAGTGGAGAGGTGGCACAGGGAGCTCCAGTGGGTAGGGGGAAGGAGAAGAAGAGGAAACGGAGGCGGGAGGATGTTGGGAGTGCGAGCTGTGCTGCGGCTCAAAGCGGTGGGGAGAGGGAAGGTGAAGCAGGGGGCGGAGGAGGGTTTGAGCGAGGTTCAGGGTTTGGGGGTGTAGCGCATGCGGAGCAGGAAGACTCGGAACAGAGAGCGGGTTTGGGGGATGGCGAGGGAAAGGCGAAAAGGAAAAATGAGCGGAAGGGGAAGGGGGCTGGGCGAGGGAAGCAGGATGGGGCCATGGATGGGGCCACGGATGGTGGGGAAGACACGGTGGTGGTGGCAGCAAACGAGGCAGCGGAGGGCGATGGAGCGACGGAGAGGGGCGCAGAGGGCAACGGAGCAGGGGACGATGGTGACGATGGGGTTGTGGGCGCAGAGGCGGCGCTTCAGGCACCTTTTAAACCGCAAGCAGCAGCAAAAAAGGGAGGGGGGGGCGGAGGGGCAGGGGGAGGGGGAGGTGCGGTGCTGCCGTGGATGCGGGCGCCAGTGAAGTGCTCCACAGCTGATGCCGTTCCTCTAGCCTCGGTGCCGAACCTAGACAAGCGGTACGGTGGTCAGCTGTGAGGGCGGGGTTGGGAATTCGCCTGGTCGTCGTCCTTGCCATCTGCTGCTGCCGTCTCTCCTTCACTTCAACACTCGACCCCTGCTGCTTCCCGTCCCCTCTTCCCCTTTATTACTCTATCTCATTCCCTTCAGCAAAATCTCCGTTTCCTTCCCCCACATCCCCTCTTGCACGCCCCTCCGCCCCGCCCATCCCCGCCTGCCAGCCTCCTGTGCGCCCTCGCCCCGGCTGGCATTTCTTATCTCTTTCCCGTGCAAGCCACGGTGTGGCGCGAGCTCTTGGGGTTACCCGGTAACCACTCGCACTCCCACTGTCTTGAGGGTCAGGCACCCAGGAAGGCGAAGGATGGGGGTAAGGGGGGACGAAAAGGGGGAGGCGCGCAGGCGGAGTGGGAGGGCGGAGAAGAGCGGGAGGTGGCGGGGCTGCGGGCGGCGTCGCACGACTTATGTGTTTGTGCGCCGACGGGGAGTGGCAAGACACTGGCATATGCACTGCCAGTGGTGCAGGCTCTGGCAGGGCGCGTGGTGCGGCGAGTGCGGGCGGTGGTGGTGCTACCCACACGAGACCTGGCTGCTCAGGTGGGTGGCTGTGACTGTTGAGTTGACTTATAAAGCGCCACTGGTGCGGTGGTGCGGAGAGTGTTAGGCGAGTGCAGGTAGTGGTGGTGCTACCCACGCGAGACCTGGCTGCTCAGGTGGGTGTTATGGGCTGCTGTGCTGCCGCACACATACGCGGCACACGCAAGCTGCTGCCGTGCACTTGCACTCCCTTGCTCACAGACAAACCGACTCCCGGTTGTGCTCCCTTGACCAACTCTCACCCACTTCGCCTCCTCCCCTTCCCCACTTCTCCAGCCGAATTTCAGCCAGCAACTTTACTCTCCCACCGTTGCCCCCTAACTTTACTTGTCTTCCCCCCAACAAACCCTCCCCCAATCCCTCTCTCTACCTCCTCGCCCCCCACCTGCCATTCTGCCCACCCCTCCAGGTGAAGCACGTGTTCGACACCATAGCGCCAGCTGTCGGCCTCTCAGTGGCGCTCATCAACGGCCAATCATCGCTCGCTGACGAGGCGACCCACCTCGTGCAGCACCCCGCCGCCCGTTCCGGCCCCTTGGGCCTCCTCAGCCGCCCCAGCTACAGCCAGGGAAACAGCTACAGCAGTGGGGGCGGCTGTAGCGGGGCGGATATCGTGGTGGCAACGCCGGGGCGGCTGGTGGACCATCTGAGGGGCACTCACGGCTTCTCCCTCTCGCACCTGCAGTTCCTCGTGAGTCCGCTACAGCCGTTGCCTCTGCTACAGCTGTTGCCTCTGCTACAGCTGTTGCCTCTGCTACAGCTGTTGCCTCTGCTACAGCTGTTGCCTCTGCTACAGCTGTTGGCACTGAGGATTACCGAGGGGCACTCAGGGTTTCTCTCTCGCACATCTGCAGGTGCTGGTGAGGCTGCTACAACCGTTTTCTCTGCTACAGCTGTGGGGGTCACAGCGGCTGTAGCTGTAGCCTGTGACCTGTCAGATATTGTGGTTGCGACCCCTCATGTACCTCTCTCTACCCCTCATGTACCTCTCTCTACCCCTCATGTACCTCTCTCTACCCCTCATGTACCTCTCTCTACCCCTCTGCCCCCCCTGTGCAGCGACTTCACCTTCTCTCTGAGCTTCTCTCTCCCCTGGCCACCCTGCTCCCTCCCGTGTCCCCCCCATGCGCCCCCCGCCCCTATCAGGTGGTGGACGAGGTGGACCGTCTGCTCCGCCAGTCCTGCCACAACTGCCTGCCGCTCACCTCACCCTCGCCGCTGGCCCCCATGCTTCTCTCTGTTCCTCCGCCCCTCTGCCCCCGTGTGCACCCCTTGCCTTGCCCCCCATCCCCCCCGCGCCCCCCTGCTCCCCCCTTCCCCCATCAGGTGGTGGACGAGGCGGACCGGCTGCTGCGCCAGTCCTACCACGACTGGCTGCCTCTCACCCTCGCCGCCGCTGCTGCCTCCCCTTCCGCTGGCACCGCTGCCACGTCAGCAGTCGCCGGCATGCATGCTGACGTGGCAGTGAGCATGCCGAGTGTGGGCGGCGTCGTGCATGCTAGTGCCGGTGGCAGCATGAGCGGTGCTCTCCCCACTCCGTTCATTCACGGCCTGCGATCCCTGTGAGCCCTCAACACTCACCTGATGCTATGCGCTGCTATTATGCTATATGCCGCCACTATGTGCCGCTGCCTTGTGCTGGTGTCTCACCTGCACGGTTCCTCTCGCCCTCTCATGCTCGCCCCACTCCGTTCATCCACGGCCTGCGATCCCTGCAATCTCAACTGCTCCTGCCGTGTGCTCTTCCTTGCGTGCCCATCCCAAGTTCTTGCTCTTCACACTTCCTCTCTCGTCCGCCTCTCACATCCCCATAGTTCCCTCTCGCCTTTTGCCCCTCACAACAACCCCGTACCTCCATTGTTCCCCTCCTCCACACTCACTCACTCACCCCACTCATCCTCGCCTCTTCCCCGTGACTCTCCCCAAAACCGAGTGCCATCGAGTGATCAACCTCGTGTGTGCTGTACCATGCACACCCAGGTTCTTGCTCCACCAGTGCAAGAATCTGGTATCCACAGCCCCCCGGCGCCCCCTCGTTGCCTGGCATTGAGCGGCATCGGGTGATCAAGCTAGTGTGCCCTCCCAGACTCACCCGTCCATCGTCCTGCTCTTCTCTTCTCGTGCCCCTTCTCTCCTCCCTTCCTTCCTTCCTCGGCCTATCGCAGCGCCCCCTGCGCCCCCTCGCTGCTCTCCCTGCCTGACAGTGAGCACCATCGGGTCTTGAAGCTCGTTTGCTCTGCCACACTCACCACGCGCCTCCTGTGTCCCATCTCTCTCTCCCTCAACCCTCATTCTGCATGCCATAGCAGCGCCTCCTGCTCCCGCTCGCTGCTCTCCGTACCTGAAAGTGAGCGCCATCGGGTGATCAAGCTCATGTGCCTCTCCATACTCACTTGCGGCCCTTGGCCTCCTGTGACCCTTCCTTTCGTATCCACCCCGCACGCCATAGCAGTGCCACACGTGCCTCTTCTCTCCATTCTCTTCTCGTGCCTCTTCTCTCCTTCCCTCCTTGTGTCATCACAGCGCCCCCTGTGCCCCCGCGCTGCTATCTGTGCCTGACATTGAACGGCATCGAGTCATCAAGCTAGTGTGCTCTGCCACACTCACCCGCGATCCCTCCAAGATCCAACGGCTCAGATTGCACCGCCCGCTCTTCATCTCCTCCGCCGCCCACCTGCTCGCCTCCGCCATGCTCCGCCACGTGGCAGCTGGGGGCACACGCCACGCTGGCACCATTGCTGACGTGGAGGGTGGTGATGTGGGTGCTGAAGAGGAAGGGATGGAGGAGGGCAGGGAGGAGGAGGAGTTGGAGGAGGAGGAGGGGGTGAGACACTACCACTTGCCTCCACAGTTGGTTACTTCCATGCTGGTGAGTGGCGTGTGAGTGGTTTGTGTGTATGGTGCAAGTATGGTGTGCGGCAATGTGATTTGGATGGCTGGAATGGTTGGAGAGCGGTCAGGATTGCACTGGTGTCAGTGTTGCAGTCTGACTGGCACCCACACACACACACACACACACTCACACACACACACACACACACTCACACACACACACACACTCACACACACACACACACACACACACACACACACACACACACACTCACTTCCGCTGCTTGCTCATTCTCCTCTAACTTCTCCTTCCGTCAACCCTCCTCCCTCCTCGCCCTCTCCCCCATCAACCACACATCACTCACTCACGCGCTCCCCTGCCTCCTCTCCCTCCACAATTCCTCTCCCTCTCCCCCTGCCCAGGTGTGTCCGCGTGCGAGTGACAAGCCGCTGCTGCTGGCAGCTTTGCTCAAGAAGCTCACGGCAGGGGAGGAGGCGGGGGCTGGCGCAGGGGAGGGGGGGCAGGAAGGGAAGGGAGATGCTGCTGCCAGCACTGGTGCTGCTGCCAACACTGCGGCTGATGCTGCACGTCCCCGGCAGCTGACGCTGGTGTTTGCATCCTCCCTGCAGGCGGCCCACCGCCTCTTCCTGCTGCTCTCCGCCTTTCCCCCCGCCTCGCTGCCCTTCGCCTTTGCTGAGTTCTCCTCCCGCCAGCCACAGCGCCAGCGCAGGTGAGGAGGGGAGCAGGTGAGGAGGGGAGCAGGTGAGGAGGGGAAGCAGTGGTGGTTGCGCTGAAATTGACGTTGCATGCCTCCCTTTGCTTGCATGCCATGCCATGCCATGCCATGCCATGCCATGCCATGCCATCCATCCATCCATCCTCACCCCCTCAAACATGTTACCATTCTCGATCTATAGGCTCGACGTGCTGCGGCCTTGCCTCTGTCGAGTCATTTCGTTCCTATCACCATTATCATGACCCCTCGTGCCAACCCCCTGCCATCGTTTCCCTCCTGTCCCTGCGCCTCCAACCACCACAACCACAACCACGACCCTCGCATGACCAGTGCCATTCTGGATCGGTTTCGGAGGGGCGAGGTGCAGGTGCTGGTGGCCAGTGACGCCATGACACGTGGCATGGACGTGGAGGGCGTGTTCAACGTCGTCAGCTACGATGCACCCGTCTACCCGAAGACTTTTGTTCATCGGGCAGGCCGAACTGCCCGGGCGGGCAGGCCGGGGCACTGCTACACGATTCTGAGGAAGCAGGAGGTGCGCTGGATGCTTGTGTCTGTGGTGAATGTGACTGTAATGAGATGCTACTGCCATGCCCTATATTATACATATAGCCCAACCCCTGCCCAAATCACACACCATCCCCACCCGTCCCACCCCACTCCCCCATCCCACTGCTCTAAGGTGCAGTATTTCAGGGTGGTGCTGGGGAAGGTTGGTGGGGCTGTGTGGAGTGTAACGGGATGACCCATGCACGCCATGTGCCCCATACCATTACACCCCCCTCCCCCGGATTGAAATGACGTAACTCACTCCACCCATGCAATCCAATCCACCACTTCCTCCCATCCCCCCCCATCAGGTGCGGCACTTCAAGGCGGTGCTGGGGAAGGTGGGCTGCACAGACTGCCCGCAGGGCAAGGCGCCGTCCCACCTCATGGAGGGGCTCAGAGAGCACTACGATGCCGGTGAGTGCAGGGTGGTGCTGGTGAGTCCAGGAGGCATGCAATTGTACTGCTATGAGTGCATATGGGGTTGTATGTGTGCATGGGGGAGTGAATGTGTGCATGGGGGAGTGAATGTGTGCATGGGGGAGTGAATGTGTGCATGGGGGAGTGAATGTGTGCATGGGGGAGTGAATGTGTGCATGGGGGAGTGAATGTGTGCATGGGGGAGTGAATGTGTGCATGGGGGAGTGAATGTGTGCATGAGGGAGTGAATGTGTGCATGGGGGAGTGAATGTGTGCATGGGGGAGTGAATGTGTGCATGGGGGAGTGAATGTGTGCATGGGGGAGTGAATGTGTGCATGGGGGAGTGAATGTGTGCATGGAGGAGTGAATGTGCATGGGGGAGTGAATGTGTGCATGGGGGAGTGAATGTGTGCATGGGGGAGTGAATGTGTGCATGGGGGAGTGAATGTGTGCATGAGGGAGTGAATGTGTGCATGGGGGAGTGAATGTGCATGGGGGTGTGAATGTGCATGGGGGAGTGAATGTGCATGGGGGAGTGAATGTGCATGGGGAAGTGAATGTGCATGGGGGAGTGAATGTGCATGGGGAAGTGCACGTGTGCATGGGGGAGTGCATGTCTGCATGGGGGATTTCACATCTCTCATCTGTCCCTCCTCACACCTCTATCTTGCTCACTCCCCCCTCTCACATCTCTCCCTCTTACACCTCCTCCCTCTCATCTGTCCCCCTCCGTTCTCCTTGCGTGCAAGAGTGCCTCCCGACAGTGATGGCTGGTGGGGTGATGCGGTCGGCACCTCCATCGCTCCATCCTCATCCACTCTCTCACACCTCTCTCTCCTCACGCCTTCTTCCTGTTCCGCTTTCCCCCTCGCAAACCTCCTCGCCTGCAGCATTGGAGCGCCTCAAGGCAGTGGTGGGGGAGGAGGAGCGAAGAGGCAAGTGATGGCATTGATGCTCCTCGTTTGGACAGCTGTAGCACCTTCTGTCTCAATATATCTCATATCAGTGGCTTGATCACCTGCCTGCCACTTGCACTTGTTGAGTTTGTTGAAGTGGTTACCGTACCGTACATGGATTGTGAAGCCACTAACCAGAACCAACTAACTCCCACTAGCGTGACATGCAACCCCTGGGCAAATCTTAAAGCTCGTGGCCCAAATTGCGGGCCGCGCTGGGCAAGATTACTACCGTAATCTCGCTCAGCTGCTGTTTGGGTGCTGTGAGTTGGCGAATGTTGGGTTACAGTAGGTGCGAATAAATCTGATTACCGTATTCTCCGGACATAACACCCTAGGGTAGATCTAAAAATACAGGGAAAAAAAGGGGGGTGTCTTCTCATAGGAAAAAGCTACATAATACCCAGGTGCATTTAGATGGTATATTTTAGTGTTAGTTTTTTTTTATTAGAGAAGTTGAGTGTTACCATGGGCTTTTAAACATCACATGTTAAGGCGCGAATGCCAGTTTCGACGCGAACGTCATCAACCCCTCGAAAATGTCAGTTGGCACCCCCCTGGCCACATGTAGCGGAAGATTCGCCAGCACGTGGCGACAGCGAAATAGTGGACGGGGGGGAATCTCGGCAGATTTGATGTGAGAGAACCGAGAAATTTCATCGAGCGAGGAATTTTCGCGATATACTTCCATATTTGCACCTACTCGTTAACAGCTATAATATAGAATCAGTACGGAAAGGGGGGTGTTATAAAAAATCATCCAAAAAGGGGGGTATAGTGAAATCGAGGTCGCCCATAGCACCCACCCCGCACAAGCTACCCGGGGGTGCTCTATCATGGGGGGGGTGTTTTGTCCGGGAGAATACGGTAATCGAGGCCAAACTCACTGCGCAAACTTCAAGTTTCATTATTTCTCAATTTGGGAGTCCCGGACCTCGATAGAATGTTGGCCCTGGGTTTGCCAACTCAGCGAGTGTTGCGAGAACTTGTGCGAAATAAGTCAACCCCACTTTCTCGACTTTGTGTTCACCTCCCAAACCACCAGCCCTAACCCTTGCGCAAGATTACTAATATTGCGCAATTTGGGCCTTGAGCTTAAATATTATATGAAGCAAAGCCCTAAGTGCTCTAGGTCGTTTTACTTTCATATTGAAGGCCACTGATAGCAAGCGATTAAGTAACAAATCACTGTATCCAGCTACAAATGTAGCCTTATTTTAGCCAGCTTCAAATTCATAGATGCAGTGGAATAATGGTACCGAACAAATAATCAAGACATTGGGTGAGAGGCAATAAGTCTGGGCCTGTAAGCGGTCACAACTTGGAAGGAGTGATTGTGGGCAGACCTGGGAGACGCCAAGCAGCAAACACACGCCTAGCTGCATGGCGTTGACGATGCTGGGGCACACCTTGGGGGGTGGGCTGGTGGGGTCGAGGAAGGGCAGCACGTCGTTGGGGTTGTGCCACACGGGGTAGCCCTGTAGCTTCGCCTGGAGGGGAGCGTAGAGGGGAGGGAGGAGAAGGGGGGTGTTGGACGAGCAAGATGGGCACACCATTGGTGTTGTGCCACACATGGTGCCTCTGTAGCTTCCCCTGGGGGAGCACAGAAATTGTGTGGGTGGGGGAGCAGTATTGAGGGAGGGAAGAAAGGAAGGAGGCATCAAGGCAGCGTTGCTGGGTCGGGTTGTGCCACACGGGAGATCCCTGCAGCTTTGGATAGAAGTACATAGTGAGTCGGGGGGGAGGAGTGATAGGTGTGGGTGAGGGGGGAGGGTAACGAAGGCATTGGAGCCAATCAAGACAGCTGTGTGATGGATGGGATGGGGGGGGGTAGACACCTGGTTGTTGAAGCAGAAAGTGGCTTCGGGATGAAAAACTGGACAGAGAAACTCACGGCGACGTTGAGAGCAGCGAGGCAGCCATGCCGGCGCGCGTCCACTGCAAGGCGGAGGCGATGTGCGGCACGACCACCATGTTGGGCAGCTTGGAGAGGCCCGGCTTCATCAGTGGCTCGTCCTGATGCGATGAGAGGAAGGGGGAGAGGAAGGCAGAGAGGAAGGGGGCCGAGAGAGGGGATGTGTGATGGAGGGTTGAGAGGGGTGAGTTGCAGCACTACCACCACGTTGGGGAGCGTAGAGAGAACAGGTTTCATCAGTACCTCGTCCTGATGCTGGGAGAGGAAGGGGGCAGAGAGAGGGGATGGGTAGTGGAGGGTCGAGACGGGTGGGTTGCGGCATAATGACCACATTAAGGAGTGTGTAGAGGTACTGCTTCATCAGCGTCTCTTCCTGATGCCGGGAGGCATAGAGAAGGGTGGGATCAGTGTTGGAACATATAATCGGGTGAGATTCCACGTATGGGCCTAAGGGGATGCATTGCCTGGCTCCATCAGGAAGGGTGTGAGGGGAGGGGCGAGGGGAGATAGGCATCGGGTGGAGGGCGGGTGGCGCTACGCATTGGGTGGAGGGCGGGCGGCACTACGCATCGGGTGGGTGAGGGGCGAATGCCCAGAATAGGATATCAGCTGCTCCGTTGAACAGCTGGCGAACTGATCTCGATCACAAGAGAAGTGATGGATCGCTGCACACACGCACCTCGACGCCGAGAGCAGCTCTGAAGGCGGGGTTGGCCTTGAGGTGCCTCACCAGTGCCACCTCGTCCACCACCGGACCCCTGCTGCAATTCACCAGTATGGCGTCCTTTAAGAGGGGAGAGAGGTATAGGGGGAAATGAGAGAGGCGGTGAAACGGGTCTGAGGGAAAGGTGTGGGGGGGAAGAAGGGGGGTTGGTACAATAAGATTCAGTGGGACGGGATTTAATCAGGACGATATGGGACTGCTTAGGGATCAGCAAGGAAAGGGTTTCAGGGAAGATACTAAGTGTGTGTTATGTAAGTTAGCATGGAAAGCACATACGAGAGTTGATTGCATGGCAGTGTACCTTCTTCATCATATTGAGCCGTCTCTCATCCAGCAGGTGGAAGGTGGTCTTATCGAGTACAGGGTGTAGAGATACCTGGAGGGTCAGATAGACGAAGAATAGTAGGTTGGGATGGGCTGGTTCAGATTAGAATCCTGTATGCATGCAACATTCTTCTGCGCCTACATGCTAGTCAAGTCATCCGAGCCAATGCTCTTGTCCATCCACAACAGCGATAGGTTGCACCATCACACATTGTACACACGTCAGCAGCTTACCACGTCAGCAGCCTACAGCACCTCCTCGGGACTGGATGCCCTGCGCCATGTCACGGGCTGCTCGCCCTGTGATTGGAGGAAGTGGGAATAGGCTGGCAGAAGATGGAAAAAGCGTGGGGCGAGGGAGAAAGGGGAGTGTGGATAGGATGTGGCTGTGTGTGAGGGGTGAGTAAGAGTGGGTATGGTGTTTTGAGGCCCAATGGGAAAAGTGTGTTGCAGTGACACTCCCCTCCCCTCCTCTCGCACGCTCACCCTGCTTTCTCTCCGCACCAGCAACACTCTTGTGCAAGCGATTGAACTAGAACAGGTCGAAATAAAGGATGTGCATCTTGAAGCCCTCAGCCTCCCTTTCCCTCAGCTTTCACTCACCACTCCTCACTCTCCACTCGCCTCTCACTCGCCCCGCGCCTCCCACACACATCCCCCCCTCACCAGAAACACTCTCTTCTAGCCGCTTGGACTAGTACAGGTCGCAGTAGATGAGGTTCATTTTGAAGCCCTCCACCTGCCAGGGAGGGTGGGACAAGGGGGGGGGGAAGGAGGCGAGAGGGAAGTAGGAGGGTTGTTTACCAAAGAGAAACATACATACAGTTTTTATCATGAATTTAATTTCTTGTCAATAGGGAGGGAATTTTGGGGGAACGCAAAAGGGTTTTTGCCTTTTTTTGTCAAGCCCATCCACCTGGGGGCCATTTAGACTGAAGCTCATGGTGAGTGCTGCTGGATATGCAGCAACGGTGAGTTGAGGGCCACAGGAGCCAAGGGTGCTCTCCCATGCGCTGCTGCCCTACAAGTCAAAGCACAACCGCATCTCACGCCCCCCCTATCGCCGAGTCATCTGCTGCTACCTTCCACCATCCACATCCCATCAACCCATCCCTCCATCCATCACCCTATTCCCTCATTCCCCCATTGACTCATCGCCCATTCCTCCCCCCCCCCCCCCCCCCCCGTCGCACCATCATGCGTGCATAGGCGCTGCCAATGCGCCCCGTGCCGATGCCGCCCCTTGAGCAGATTGCTGATGAACCTGCCGTGGGGGGTGTGGGGAGTGGGGGAGGGGAGAGGGGAAAGAGGGGGGAGAAGGGGGTGGGAAGGGGGGATAAGAACCAGACATTGCGCTGAATTGCCGATGATGCCCACCGTCTGCCCCTTGGCAGATTGCCTATGAATCGTCACCGGGGAGAGTGGGGAAAAGGGGGGAGAGAGGGGTGGGTTGGGGTGGGGGGGGGGGGGGGGGGGGGAATGGGGGGAGTAGGGAGGCGGGAGAGAGGGGAGTGGGAAAAGGAGGGGGGAGAGAGGGGGGTGGAAGGGAGGGGGGATAAGGGTCAGGCAATGCGCTGTGTGGCCACCTGAACAGGTTGTAGATGAACGTGAGAAAGAGGTAGGTAGGAGGAGGGACAGTGTGGAGCAATGACGCCCACACGGCATGCCGCAGCAGCACAGTGCAGTGCAGCGATCTTCTTCCGCCACTCACATACTGGGCAGTTAACACCCCAAGCACCCCATCCCTACTGCCAACCCCGCCATGCTCCTCCCCCCCCATCTGGGACTCACATGGTGGGCAGCCACCCGTCGTATTTCCCTGCGCGCATGAAGTAATCTGCCTCCACCACGCATCGCGCTGCCGCCAGCGTCAGCGAAGCCGCCAGCTCCGCAGTTGTCTCAGTGAGCATGCCCTAAGGGGGAGGAGGGAGAGGGGGAGGGTGAGGAGGAGGGGGAGGGAAGGAAGGGGAGGGGTGGATACGGAGGGTGGGAATGCGCTGAGGCTAGGCTCCGTTTTCCTCGCCTCGCCAGGCAAGCTCTCGTGTATGGCCACCTCTCCTGCAATGCAAGGAGAAAGCACAATGTGAATCCTTCCTCACTGCCTCCCATCCAGATCCCTCTTTCTTTTGCGTCTCCCTTGCCCCTCCCATGCCCTTCCTTTGCTAGTCCCTTTCCCTCCCCTTGTTGTGATGCTGCTGCGGCTCATCACCGACTGGTGCCGCCAGGGAAATTGTCAGGCGAGCACAGACGGACCACTCACGGGCGTGTTGCCGACACTGATGCTGTGCTTCGTAGCAGCGTCCACGTCAATGTTGTTGTACCCCACCGCCATGTTGTTGTACGCCCGCCCACCCGCGCGTGCCAGCGCTACGAACAGCCGCTCGCCCCACTCCTCCGTCAGCTGGAGGGACACACGAGTGGGCGAGGGGGTAGCGGGGAGGAGAGAAGGGGGAACAGGAGCTTGGTTTGGGGCGTTGGGCATGTTAAAGGGGGGGATGGGAGGGGGAGGACGAACGGACTAGACCAAAGAAAGAAGCTGCTACAGTTGGCACCTTGTCGCTGTATGCAGGGAATCTACTCGCTATAGGCACCAGCTCTCTATATGCACCTGCTCGCTATGAGAACCTGCTCGCTGGATGCACCTGCTCACTATAAGCACCTGCTTGCTGCACGCACCTGGCCGATGACGCCGTCGCATCTGCCGCCGATGAGCTGCAGGATGTCGTTGTCACAAAACTGTTCAGTTGTGACTCTGAGGAAGGTGTGAGCTTTATGAGTCTGGGGGTGATTCATGCACACGCTGATTGGTGGGATGTGTGCCGATACATCCGACATGGCGAAACTTGTGTCAGCATGCTTTGAGGATGACGTCGGAAGGTTTGAAACACTTTTTATTTCGTGAACAATATACAGCTCCTACTGTACCAGGGTGTAACGAATGACCATTCCTTTATTACGCAACATCACGTACAACGCCAATGCTTCGCCTCATGCTTGGCATAGTTCAACGTTTTCTCCTTGTACTTCCATTATCGTTGTTGGAGTAAGAAGGGAATTACTTAGCATTCCCCAAGGTGCAGCAATATCGCACCTGCTACTGTCGAAACAGTACCTATACCACTAGCGCGTTAGCCCATATAGGGCCACCAGGTCACCAGTCGCAAGTCAACTGTCGTGAATGTTGACCGACCTGGACCGAACGGTTGCCTGCGAGGAATTGCAACAGGCGTAACTGTCTCTACCATTATTTGGTAACCGAAGGATCTCTAGTACTGTAGCGATGTTTTACAGTTGATAAAGAAATGTACCCCTTATAGTACATGGCTAGCTAGAATCTAGATATTGCTTGTAAATGTTTTATTTTAAACAATCTTGTCATTTACATTCACTATGCAACAAGGTTCCTACAACTGGAAGACTTCCGCTATACACTCAGGCAAATCTATCCTTTCCAAAGGATCCTTATTCTAACATGGTACGAGAGCAAGTTTGGAATATTGGACTTGCTAAGAACACGAGATGTAAAACGATCCATTGGTATAAGCATCTCACATCATGCCAGGCGCATACTGCGGCGAAACTGGAGAGAATTCAGTCAATCCTTCCACAAACGTCGCCTCTGGGATGACATCTGTGGACCCAACACTCATTGAGCAACTCATCACCCGCATCAGCGCACTGGAGAACCATCATCTGCCCATGAGCGTTGATGGCTCCAGCTATGCCAGAAGACCTCCCGATCCACAGGACCTACCGTACTCTGAGCGATCGTTCACCTTCAAAAATCGAGGAGCACAAGTACCTACGCAAGCACAACAAGCACACTACGCGGCAATGGCATCAATCCAGAGCAAGTTCCTCTCGACATCGAAACTTAGAACAATAACGCTCTTCGACGGGAAGGGAATCTACACCTGGAGCTTCGAGTTCGAGCTCCTGGCTCCAAAGTGCACAGATTTGGATGTATTACGACGAATCTCTGCCAATTCCAAACGATGGCTCACCTCGGGAGAAAATACGGTACTACAATGAGTCACTGCTCGTCAACACCGTTCTAATCCGCAACCTGTCGCCCTCGAAACAGCTCGGCATCTCTTCGTTCATGAACCAGTGGGCGCCCGTGCAACAATCATGGAAGCACCTGCACATATGCTACATGGCAACCGACTCAGTAACGCTCAGCCGTTTATTGAACCAGCTTAACAACGTCAGGATGTTCCTTCGAGAGAAAGCAGGGCATACATCAAACATTGTAGAAACTTGAGGGGTCAATTCAAGAAAAATGGCGGAAACTTCCCTGACAATATGTTCGTCACCATCATCCTCGCTGGACTGAGCCCAGATTAGCGCCACTGCAAGTCGCTCCTTTGCACCCAAGGCACGATCAACGAATCTTCCTCTTCGCCTCGCTCCTCGCCAAACAGCAGGAGATCGATCTGTATAATGAGAGAGGCAACAAGAAGAAGAAGATTGCCTTTTACTCAACTAGCACGGAAGCACCCTCGGCCAAAAGGAAGCTGTTATGCAAATACTGTAATAAGATAGGACACACTATCAAGGAATTGCGGAGAGTCACTGCTGTTGTCGACGGGCTACTCCCGAGCGAGATGGAGGTCGACGGGCTGCACCCCACACGGCAGTACTCCACGAAGAAAACTCGTCCTCGGCGTGCACCCCACACACAGCACGCCGTCACCGCACCAGACGTGCAGAAGGGCACGGCACCTACTGCTGCACCTCATTATCGCCGTCGCCGACGTCGGCCATGTCAACGGGAGTGTTGTAAGGCCCCGTCCTCGCTTGGGCGGAGCCAACCTTGTGGTCGGATGTGCGGGGGTTGCAGCCGACCTGCAGCAGTGGGCACGGGGGCCACTGCAAGGGCGCCAAGTTGGAGGGCGCCTGGCTGGAGGGCGCCGAGCAGGAGGACGCCGCCCTGGACGCCTGGTTGGCGTCCCAGACGACTGGACGGCGTCCTGGGAAGCTAGACGCCGAGCTGGGCGTCGCCACGACTACCCGGGCGCGTGGTCGACGTCGTGGGCGCCTGCACGGCGTTCTGGAAGGCCAGACGCCGACCTAGGCGTCTGCACGGCGTCCTGGGGGTCCGGACGCCGACCTGGGCGTCCCGGGGGGCCCAGACACCGACCTGGGCGTCTGGTCGGCGTCCTGGGAGGAGGGACGCCGCTCTGGAGGTTTGCTCGGCGTCCTGGGCGTCTGGACGCCGACCTGGGGGTTCGGAAGGCGTCCTGGGCGCCTGGACGCCGGACTAGGGACGCCGGGCATGCGTGGCCGGCTACGGACTGTGCTGGTCGGCCAGGCGTGGTTGCCCGGTCGACCGGAATACCCGGGCGACGTGTGCGAGTGTCGCCAGGGTGGAGTCTGCGAGGCCGACCTCGGGGGTGGTATCCCGAGGTCGACATGGCTGGTGGGCGCAGTCGCTGGCGTGGAGTCTGCCAGGCGTCTGCGCTGTGCTCGTGACAAGGTGTGGAGCGCCAACCAGCTGCGCGCACCTGCGAAGCAGGTGCACCGTTGTCCTGCGGGTGCAACGCTGTGCAGCCGACTTGCTGCAGCGCTGGCACACCGTGGACTTGCAACGTTGGCGAACCGCTACTCTGCAACGCTGGAGCGGTGCGAGCGCTGCTGCGCTGGAGCGCGGTCGACCGTGCTGCGCTGGAGGTCGACCAACAGCCTAGCTAGCACTGATGTAGTCTGTGATGCCAATGTTGTTACTACCATTATTGTCATGTTTTCCTAGTGAAACTCTTGCCAATTCTCCCCGTGAACTAGCAAGCAGCGTGAACACAAGGAAACGACTAAGTGAACGAACGCAGAGATCACACGAGCACACGTGCCTAGCCCGTAGCCTAGCTCCCGTTGCAGCAGTTATCTCCGAAGGCCAGACAAACTTGGCCGATGGCGATAGAGCACCGGTTGAAAGCCGGAAAATGCAGCGCCTTTGTTAGGAAGTCTGGCGGCTACTCGGTGGTCGGGCTGTACTTCAGCATGAACTTCCCGCGCCTCACCACGTGCTGCAGCCAGGCATAGCGTCGCTCCATGTGCTTGAGGTTGCGTGTCAGCCCCAAGCCCTCAGCGACCGTGATTGCCGACTTTTTGTCGACGCGGAGGATGGTCGGCTTCTCAGCGTTGAGCAGCTTGAATTCCGCAAGAAGGAAACGTAGTCGGCGTCCCTCCTTGTCTGCATCTGTGGCCGCCACGTACTCTGACTCGGTCGAGGAGAGCATCGCGCACTTGATGCGCGAGCTCGACCAGGAGACGGCGGCCCCTCCGTAGACGAACACGTAGACTCTCGTGCTCGTCCGGTTCTGTTTGTCGCCCATGTCGTCGGCATCCACGTAGCCGATCAGCTCCAGCGACTCTGGTCCACCGCCGAACTCCAGGGCGGTGTCACGGGTGTCAGCTAGGTAGGCGAGGCAGCGGTCGACCTCACGCTAATGCTGGTCGCTCCTCACCGTGAAACCGCTCCCCAACTTGCTGCAGGCGAATGCGATGCCCGGCCTCGTCATCGTTGCCGCGAACTGCAGCGAGCCGACCTTCTGTCGGTACTCCTCCTCGTCGCGCTCGTGGGCCTCCTCGTCGTCAAACGTCAGCTGAGCGTAGGCGTCGACCGAGACTGGCGTCTTTGGAACTTGACCGCCCTGCTCTTCCTCGATGAAGCGCCTGCGCAGCTTGTCGGCGTAGCCCTGCTGGTGCAGCCACAGCTTCCTGGCCGGCCTGTCGCGCACGATCTCCAGCCCAAGGTACTTCACCACCGGCGAGATCTCACGCAGCTTAAAGGCGGCCTCCAGCAGCCCCTTCAGGTCCTTCAGCATCGCGGTGCTGCTGCTGACGGCGAGCAGGTCGTCGACATAGACCAGCACCCAGCAGGTCACTCCGTCGTTGCCGGCTTTGAAGTAGAGCGCCTCATCGACCTGGCTCTTCTTCCAGCCAGCGCCCAGCAGCATACTGTCGAGAGCCCTTTACCACAGCATCGGCGACTGCTTCAGCCCGTAGAGGCTCTTTAGCAGCTTACACACCCGGCCGCTCCCATCGTCAAAGTAGTCCGGCTGGTACATGTAGAGCACCCTGTCGAGCTTGCTCTGCAAGATAGCGTTCTTCATGTCGAGCTGCATCAGGTTGAGGTCGAAGACGGCGACGATGCTGAGGAAGATCCTTAGCGTGACGTAGCTGCTCACCGGCGAGTACGTCTCGTCGTAGTCGGCGCCGTACACCTGCGTGAAGCCCTTCACGACCAGCCTCGCCTTCTCGCGCTCGACGGTGTCGCCGATGCGGTACTTGGTCGTCAACACCCACCGGTTCTTCATGATGTTCACCCCGCGTGGGCGTTCGACCAGCTCCCAAGTTCCCATGCCGATGAGGCTGCAAATCTCTTCTTCCATGGCGGCCTTCAACGCATCGCCCTTCCAGCTCGACAGCGCCTCCTTCACCGTCATTGTGGCGATGTCTCAACGGTGTTCGGGGTCGGCATGCACGTCGGGGTCAAGCTCCGACAGGTCTTCATCCTCCTCGGCGTCGTCGTACAACAGGTCGTCGTCGACCTCGTCGTACACCGTGGTGAAGGCAGCTGGCGGTAGGCAGGCGTGGAAGCTTAGTCGCTCCGGCGACCGCCGAGCTCGACCTGTGCGTCGCAGCTCAGGCTTCGCGATCGGCACTTCCACCACGTCGCTGTCGGTGGACTCCTCACCCGCCAACTGCTCCCCTTCCTCGTCGACGTCCTCGTCGTCGACCAGCTGCTTCGACTTCGACCCTTCGACCGGCTGCTCGCCTACTGCTGACTTCGACAGCTCTTCTGTCAAGTGCACACCTGCTTTTGCCTCCTGTTCGACTGGCTCCCATGTCTCCTGCTCCCATGTCGTCGACAGCTTCCTCCTGGTCGACGAGCTTGGTGCCTTGTCGACGATGCCACTGGCCGGCGCCACAGGCGATGCCTCAAAGCTCCCCTCATCGGCGGTGGCCGACTCAGGCGCCGATGCAGGCCGATCTGCGACAGGGGAGGGAGGAGCAAGAACAGGGGGAGATGGAAGAACCTCCACAACATCCTCATCAGCAGGCTCGTTGACTTCGGTGAGCAGTGGAACCGTTGCCGTCGAGGTGTCTGTCGGCGGGTGCGCCTCCGTCCGCCCCGACGCCGGCCCATACTTCGCCTTCCACACCTCCAGCGACAACGTCTCGTAGAAGATCACCTCGACCGATGTGACCACCTTGTTGTTGGTCAGGTCGAGCACCTCCCACCCCTTGCTCTCCGGCGACACACCCAGGTGAAGCCCCCAGCGAGCCTTCGGCGCCAGCTTCCCACCGCGCTGCTGCTCGGGAATCATGAACTGCACCATGCAGCCCCATTCCCGCGCCAGCGTGAGGTCAGGCTTCTTCCCGGTCACCAGCTGGTACGGCGTCGTCCCCGGCGGCGTCGTCGACCTCTCCAAGCAGTTGTGCACCTAGACAGCCTGTCGAAGAGCGAGGTTCCACCAGTGGTGTTGCACGCCTATGTACAGCAGCATCGTCCGCATGGACTCAAGAACCGTGCGCATCTCCCGCTCAGCCATGCCGCTCTGCTGCGGAGTGTAGGGGCACGTCAGGTGGTGGACGATGCCCTTCCCGTTGACAAAATGCCTTCCCGAGGAACTCCCCTCCATGGTCTGAGTGGAGCATCAGCATCGTCTTCTTCGATTGCCGCTCTACCAGCACAAGCCACTGTTGGAACTCCCGCATCACATCGCTCTTCTTAGCGACCGGCATTGCCCACACGAAACAAGTGTGGCGATCCTTCAGCAGCAGGGAGTACAAGCTGCCATCCTTGGCAGCCACCCGAAATGGCCCGCACAAGTCAATGTGCACGCCAGGGCCTCCTTGGCGTCCGAGGCCTTGTCGGAAAGGTGTGTTGCGCCAGCATTTCTCCGACGCACGAGGCACACGGCGGGTCTGCTCCGGTCAACGAGATGTCAAGCCAAGTAGCAACTTTATGTTTTCGCCCAGCTCTTGATCGTGTCGACGCCGACGTGCGCGAGCCTCGCATTCAAACGGTCAGGGGTCGACTTCGTTGCCGAGACGATCATCCGTAGAGCCACCACCTTTGTCGTCGGCGACCGCGCCGAGTATGGGCGAAGGTCGGTGCAGAGGACTCGTCCGGTGTAGCGTGCTCAACCGAGCACCTCCCTGGTCGAGGCAACGAGCAGCATCTCGTTGTCGTCCCCCTGCAGCTGCACACCGCTCTCCGCTCTCCTTCTGCTGACCAGCAGATAGCAGGGTTTTCTGTACCCCTGGAATATAGAGCACGTCGGGGATGAGGACCCGTTTTCCGGCCTCCTCTTGCAAAGCGACAGTTCCGCAACCCTCGACAGGCTGCAACGCCCCCATTAAAGCCGCGCACATGCTTAAAAACGTCGATTGGCGCCATGTCGACGAAGACCGCCTTCGTCCCCATCAGGTGATGGGAGCACCCGCTGTCGAGCAGCACTGCCATCGGGTTGGCCTGCACAGCTGCCGCCACCAGCTGGAGGTCCTCGCCAGCCTCCAGCGCCAGCGAGACCGTCGGCTCCACCACGCCGACCATCGAGCACGACGCCTCCCCGTCGCCTTGGCCCTTGCCGCTGGAGCTATCGACGTCCTTCGTCGACGACGTCTTCTTCGATGTTTGCTTCTCCTTGTGCGGCTTTGCATCTCGACGGGGGCGACGGCTTGTCAAGCTGCCACGGCCTCCCTTGGTGTCGTCCTCATCACTGTTGTCGCGGTCGGGGCACTTGTAGGAAAGGTGGTCGGGGTCGCCGCAGATGCAGCACTCCCGCAGTCGGCCACCACCCCGTCGGCCCTTGTTCGCCGACGTCCTTCGTCGACCGCCCACCTCCGCTACCACCTCCGCCTGGCTTCCCCCGCTGCCCTTGCTGCCGATTCAGCTTCGTCATTGCAGCGTAGTTGGCCTGCGGAAGGAGCTCCGTGGGCTGTTCGGCCTCCTGCATCGCCTCGTCTTGAAGGATGTAGCTGGTGACGGAGTCCTCGTCGAGGGACTCACGCGTGCGAGGCACCATCATCATCCTCTTCATGAGGTTGTAGTTGCGCGGCAGGCCCTTGACGATGTGGGTGTTGTAGGACGCCGTCGAGTATTCAGCATCCGCCATCCGCATCTCAGCCAAGATCCGTCGAGCACGGTTGTAGTACTCTGTTGCCGACTCCTGCTCGCCCATTTGAATGTGTGTCATCTTCTCCTCCAACTGTCCGATGTATAGGTCGTCCCTGACCTGGTACGTCGACAGGATGAAGTGCCATGCCTGGTGACCAGCATCCAGTCGGTCTCGACAGCTCCTGAGCGCTAGCTGCACCACCGGCGAGCAGCTCCTCGAGATGACCATCAAGGTGAGCAAGTGGGCCACACGAAACTCCCCACGCAGCTCGAGATCGTCCATGGGCGGAATTGGCACGGTGCCGTCGGCGAAGCCCTTCAGCCCGGCGACCTCCAGCTGAGTTTCTATCGACTCCCTCCAGGTGATGAGGTCCCGTTGACCTTGCAGCGGTGCGGCGGTGATCCGATCCGGCGAGAACTTGAAGTAGCCATACGCGGGTGCAATCCCACCCGCCGTCACATGCGTCGTCGCCGAGAGCACTCCACCGCTTCGTAGAGGAGAGCGACGTCGAACATCGAGGTCGGCACGCGAGCTACCTGCAGCCGCCGTCGACCGCTGCACTCGCGCCTGAATCCCGTCGATACCACCGTCGACCTTGATCACCCCTCTCTGCCTCGTGCCTTCACTACCGCTGACTCGTGCACCACCGTCGACCTCGTCGTTGACGCCACCTTCGTTGCGCACTAGTCGAGGAGATGCAGGACGGGAAGGGTGTTCCGTCGCCCACTGCGACCGGATGCCCAGATCGACGATCGCCCAAGGGATCGTCCCGTACTCGCCATCCGCGTGGCGTTTCCTCGCATCAGCCAAGCATGCCTCCAAGGTGTCCGCTACGCCCGCATCAACTACGGTGGCGACCATGGCGACTAACGCTGCTGCCGGCCTACGAAGGACTTAGTAGGTGCAAAAGTCGGCTCCTATCTGAAGGTAAACTGCGGGGCCATCCACGCTCACCGCACCATGCAGAGAGTCACTCGACAAAGGTAGTGAGCTAGACTACGGGCTAGGCACGGGTGCTCGTGTGATCTCTGCGTTATTTGGTCCTTAGTCATTTTCGTAGTGCACACACTGCTTGCTAGTTCACGGGGCAAATTGGCAAGAGTTTCACTAGAGAAAGTTGACAACAATGGTACAATAAAGTTGGCATAGCAAGACTACATCAGAGCTAGCATTCAGGTCGGTCGACTGCCAGCACAGCACGGTCGACCGCGTTCCAGCACGACTTGGTCGACTGCGCTCCAGCAGTGCAAAGTCGACGGCGTGCCAGCGTTGCTCCCGCAGAACAGCATCGCACCAGCTTCGCAGGTGCTCGCAGATGATTGGCGTGCAGAGTCTCGTCACCTGCACAGCGCACATTCCAAGCCAACCTGGCGCTGATGACTCCCCCTGATCAGCCACGTCAACCTCGGGATACCACCACCGAGGTCGGGCTCGCCATCTTCGCCTGGGCGACCGTCGTACTCCTTCGCAGAACTTCGTCACCCAGGTAACCTGGTCGACCAGGCAACCACGTCGACCAGGCAACCACGTCGACCAGCTGCTCCCGTACGTGCCCGTCGACCTCCCAAGTCGACGGCCACCTCCAAGTCGACCTCACCAGGTCGACCACGCTCCTGGTCGACCAGCTCCAGGTCGACGTCACTTCTGGTCAACCAGCTCCACGTCAACCAGCAGTCCCAGTCTACCAGCTTCAGTTGTTGGCCAACTATCCAAGTCGGCTACTCGATGTCTGCGTCACGAAGTTGACGCCCAGCTACTCGACGCCCAACCGCTCGGCGTCCTGAGTCGAGGTCGACGTCGGCCCCTCCTTCGTCAACCACCAGGTTAGGTCGACCACCAGCAGGTCGACCAGCAGTCCGTCAGCCGACCACCGAAGTCGGATTTCCCAAGTTGACGTCACCAAGTTGACGTCCTCCGCAGGTCGACTTCCTAAGTCGACCTCCCTGAAGTCGGTGCCACCCTAAAGTCGGCACCCGTACTGTGGTCTCCGTGTAGGTCGACCTCCTCGTCAACCAGCTCGCCCACTGCTGCAGGTCGGCTGCTCCCCTCACACCCGACCACGAAGTCGGCTCCGCCCAAGCGAGGACGGGGCCAACACACAACTCCCGTTGACACACTCACCGACACATGCTACCGGCATCGTGCTACTCGCGCGGCAGCTGCTCGACATCAAGTTCGTTGCCAGCGTTGCATAGAGGAACCGCGCCGGCACTGTAGAAAGGCGACCTGCCAACAGAGCAGGTCGACGGCGTGCCAACGCTGCAGCAGAGCGGCTGTCCAGCGTTGCCCCGTAGAACACAGCAGTGCGCACGCTCGCGGGTGCGCGCAGACAATTGGCCTGACTTGCTTCGTTGGGCATCCATCGGCTGTTGTCTGCGCCTGACGAGCCACATCGACTTCGGGATACCAGCCCACAGTCGTCTTTGCCATCGCGACCTTGTCGACATTCGTGTGCCTCCGCAGAACTCGTCGAGCAGGTTACCCGGTCGACCTGGTCGACCACCAGGTGCTTCCGGTCGACCACCACTGCCTCTGGTCGGCCACCGGGACCCTCTGGTCGACCACCAGGTGCCTCTGGTCGACCACAGCTCCCGTCGAGCTACCCCCTATTCGATGGACCCCTTCCGTCGAGCAGAATAGTCAGTGGTGGTCGCCGAGCTCCCCTCGTCGACCGCTGCTCACTTGTCAGGTCGACGGACTGCTTCGTCGACCTCCCGGTCGAACTGCAGGTCGAGGGGCTGCTTTCGGTCGAGCTGCAGGTCGACGGACTGCTCCCTGTCGAGCTGCAGGTCGACGGGCTGCTCCCGGTCGAGCTGCAGGTCGACGGGCAGCTCCCGGTCGAGCTGCAGGTTGACGGGCTGCTCCGTCGACCTCCCGATCGAACTGCCCCTCCTGTTCGACGGCCCACCGGTCGTGCAGACCAGTCAGTTGCAGCTGTCGAGCTCCCTGGTCGACAGCAAAACCACATCAGTCCCCTGCAGCTCTCCCACTGTGAACGGTCGAGTGCTACTTCCGTACATCCGACCAAGTCGTCGGCGTTGCCAAAGCGAGGGCAGGGCCAACGCTCCATTCCCGTTAAGAAGAATGCTAAAAGCGCAATGGGAACAGCAACAGAAACAATAACGAGAACAATGCACAAAGGCAACCGGGAGGAGTGCCTTACCAGCAAGCCGCCGGATCACCAGCTCACAACCAGACCGTGTCCCTGCTCGCCGTCGCCAACACTTCACAAGCTCCGATGCGCATTTCTGCAGACAACAAAGGGATGAACAAGGTGTTGACCTGCATGGTGCTACACGGACCTCCTCGACCCAACCGTCTCTACTGCTTCTTCCGCAGCTGGGAGGACATGTTCCAAGTGTCAAACTTATATGCTATAGTCTGTGTAGGCTGTAGTGGGGTAGACTATATGGGGTACAACATTTCTAGGTTTCCTACTTGTACCCAGCTCTTTCCTAGTTCATTCATTCCTCATTCTTAACATGGTATAGAGCAGGTTCCCTCGTGGGAACGCTTCTCAGGGCCCACCACTTAACTCGAACTTTCTTTTCCTGCCCGAGGCGCGCCCCGTAGGCCGCTCTCACGTCGTGCCCTCCTAGAGGCCCCTCGCGCCACCCTTAGCGGCCCCGTTGCCGTCCTTTCCGGCCCCGTCGCCGCCCCTCTAGGCCCCTCGTGGCCCCCTTCACGGCCCCGTCGCAGCCGCTCTAGGCCCCGTCGCCGCCCCTCTAGGCCCCTCGCGGCCCCTTCGCGGCCCAGTCGCCGCCGCTCTAGGCCCCGTCGCCGCCCCTCTAGGCCCCTCGCGGCCCCTTCGCGGCCCCGTCGCCGCCACTTGCGGCCCCGTCGCCGCCCCCTCTAGGCCCCTTGCGGCCCCTCTGCGGCCCCGTCGCCGCCCCTAGTGGCCCCGTCGCCGCCCCTGGAGGCCCCGTCGCCGCCCCTGGAGGCCCCGTCGCCGCCACTTGCGGCCCCGTCGCTGCCCCCTCTTGGCCCCTTGCGGCCCCTCTGCGGCCCCGTCGCCGCCCCTAGCAGCCCCGTCGCCGCCCCTGGAGGCCTCGTCACCGCCCCTGGAGGCCCCGTCGCCGCCCTTCGCGGCCACCTCGCCGCCCTTAGCGGCCCCGTCGCCGTCCCTCGCGGCCCCATAGCCGCCTCTACCGCCCCCCCCCCCCCCCCCCCCCCCCCCCCCTTCGCCGCTGAGCAGCGCCAGCAGCTGAGCAGCCGAGCCACCAACCGCCGAGCCGCCCAGCAGCCGAGCCGCCCAACACCCGAGCCGCCGCGCCCCCCAGCTGCCAAGTCGCCGAGCAGCCGAGCCGCCCAGCAACCGAGCCGCCGAGCCGCCCAGCAGCCGAGCCGCCGCGCCGCCCAGCAGCCGAGTCGCCGAGCAGCCGAGCCGCCCAGCAACCGAGCCACCGAGCCGCCCAGCAGCCGAACCGCCCAACCGCCGAGCCGCCGAGCCGCCCAGCCGCCGAGCCGCCCAGCAACCGAGCCGCCGAGCCGCCCAGCAGCCGAGCCGCCGAGCCGCCCTGCCGTCGAGCCACTTCTGTTCCTACTGGCGCGCCCCGGCCCTACTTACTCGGACTGGTGAGATCACTCCCTGCTAGGCCACTCCAGTCATGGCTACCCCCAGTGTCCTTACCTTTGATGCTGAGGGTCGTGCTGTTGACTTTGAGGTCTGGGTCGATGACCTCCAGCTGTTCCTACAGTGCGATAGGGCAGACGGACTCTCCCTGTTCGATCTCACCTCTGGTGCCTCTCCTGCCCCGCCTGCTACTGCTGACAGCACTGTTCGCTCACAGTGGGCCACACGCGATGCTGCTGCCCGTCTTGCTGTGCGTCGCCACTTACCGACCACTGAGCGTGCGCACTTTAGCCAGTACAAGAGTGCTCAGACCTTGTACGACGCTGTAGTTGCGCGATACTCTTCCCCTGCCACTGCTGCGCTTAGCCGCCTCATGCTGCCGTACCTGTTCCCTGACCTTGCTGCCTTTCCCACAGTCGCTGACCTCATTACGCACCTTCGCACTAGCGACACTCGCTACCGCGCTGCGCTTCCTGCTGAGTTCTGTGCCAAGAACCCCCCCCCCATGTACATCACCCTCTACTACATAGTCACCCGGCTCCCTGACTCCCTTCGCTTAGTCAGGGACCACTTCCTCTCAGTTTGCCCCACCACACTCACCGTTGACCTCCTCGAGGAGCGCCTCCTAGCAGCAGAGAAGAGCATAGTCGCTGTAGGAGCCTCTCGTGGTGACCCTCGCTCCCCCGTCTTTGAGGGGTGTTCCCCCTCCCCCCTCTTGCCCTCTGTTGCTTCTGCTGCTGCGGCCGACCTCGTTGGTTTCGAGTCGGTCGGCGCTGCGTCTGCCCCTAGCGGGAGACGCCGCACCGGCAAGGGCAAGGGGGGCAAGGGCACTGGAGGGGCTAGCGGGGGCGGTGGAGGTGGTGGTGGAGGCAGTGGAGGGGGTGGGGGTGGTGGTGGGAGTGGTGGCGGGGGTGGAGGTGTCGGTGGCAGCAGTGGAGGCGGAGGAGGCGGCGGCGGTGGCGGAGGGAGCGGAGGTGGCAGAGGCGGCGGAGGTGGCGGAGGCGGCGGAGGCAGCGGTGGAGCTGGTCGCGGCTCTGCGCAGAGGAGTGGCCCCGATGGTGGTCCGCGCCAGCAGCAGCAGCGCACTCGTGAGACCCTGTCCCCCCAGCAGCTTCGTGAGTGGTACGCTGCGCGTCAGCGAGGTGGGGGTACTGGTCCCTGCACCTACGTCCTCCGTACCGGCGACCGCGCTGGTGAGCAGTGCAGGGGCCCACATTCCACCCAGCGCTGCTTCGGCCGCCTGACGGACGCCTGGCGTCATCAGTTCCCTGGCGCCACTGAGATCCCTCGCTGGGGAGACCTGTCTAGGGCGGGGGTTGCTATCTTTGATCTTGATTATGATGCTATTCTTGCTGCCATGTATGCTGTGTCTGATAGTGTTGAGGGTGACTGTTACCTGTGTGTTCCGCCTGACCCGGGCATTGAGGCTGCTGCTCTAGGTGCTGGTGAGGCTGCTGCTCTAGGTGCTAGTGCGTCTGCTGCCCCAGGTACTGGTGAGTCTGCTCTCTCAGGTACCACGTCGGCTCAGGCCTTACACACCTTCACCCTTGACTCGGGTGCTTCCCGCTCCTTCTTTCGAGACCGCACCACGCTTACGCCGCTTAGTCGGCCGGTTGCGGTCTCCCTGGCGGACCCCTCTGGGGGTCCTGTCCTTGCTAGCTTCTCTACTGTCCTACCGTGCCCGGCAGCCCCCTCTGGCACCCTGTCCGGTCTCTACCTCCCCTCGTTCTCTACGAACTTGGTGAGTGGAGCTGACCTACAGGATAGGGGGGTTGACCAGTTCACTCCTGCGAGTCAGCGGGTGACCCACTGCACGTGTGCTCGCACGGGCAGACACTTGGCCACGTTTACCCGTCGGTCGGGGTCGAGCCTGTACACACCGACTACTGAGTCTCCTCCGGTTGCTGAGTCAGGTCAGGTAGCTGCGTCGAGTCAGGTGTTTGCTGCAGAGTCCAGGTCTGGTCCTGAGTCTGCGCCCTGCTCGTGTCGTCTCCTGTCCCACCAGACCCTCCTTTGGCACCACCGCCTTGGTCACCCCTCCCTGCCTCGTCTCCGAGGCATGGCCTCACGTGTCCTTGTCTCTGGTCTCCCCCGGTCCCTACCTCCCCTACCTCCGGGGCCTGCCCCTACCTGCGTCCCCTGCGTCGAGGGGCGGCAGCGCGCCGCCCCTCACTCCTCCGAGTTTCCTCCGACAGAGGCTCCGCTGCAGACTCTTCACATGGACGTGTGGGGCCCCGCCCGCGTCCGTGGCCAGGGTCACGAGTGTTACTTCCTGTTGGTGGTTGACGACTACTCGCGTTACACCACGGTGTTCCCCTTGCGCAGCAAGGATGACGTCACTCAGGTGTTGATCGACTGGATCCGCGCAGCTCGTCTCCAGCTCAGAGAGAGTTTCGGCTCGGACTTTCCTGTTCTGCGTCTGCACTTTGACAGAGGCGAGGAGTTTTCCTCTGCCCGTCTGGGAGCCTTCTGTCGTGCACAAGGCATCCGCCAGACCTTCACGCTTCCGGCCTCTCCACAGCAAAATGGGATTGCTGAGCGCCGCATTGGCATGGTCATGGACGTCGCTCGTACGTCCATGATCCATGCGGCTGCTCCCCATTTTCTGTGGCCGTTTGCGGTTCAGTACGCAGCGCATCAGCTCAACCTTCAGCCCCGGGTCTCCTTGCCAGAGACCTCCCCCACCTTGCGGTGGAGGGGGAAGGTTGGCGATGCGTCTGCGTTTCGGGTCTGGGGATCTCGGGCGTTTGTCCGCGACTTGTCTACGGACAAGCTGTCCCCCCGTGCTGTCCCCTGCGTCTTCCTTGGCTTCCCCCTGACGCGTCTGGGTGGCAGTTTTACCACCCCACCTCGCGCCGTGTTCTGTCCTCCCAGGACGTCACCTTTGACGAGTCGGTGCCTTACTACCGTCTCTTCCCCTACCGCACTGCGCCCCTCCCCCCGCCGCCGCTCTTCCTTGCGCCAGGTCCTCCCCCGGTAGACCCCCTCCCCCCTCAGGGTCCTGCCCCGTCAGGTGTGTCCCAGGTAGACGCATTCGAGCCTGTCGAGGTAGCTGGTGACTCTGGTGCTGCTAGAGGTGCTGAGCCTGCGAGTACCGAGTCTGGAGGTGCTGAGCCTGGGGGTGCTGAGCCTGGGGGTGCTGAGTCTGGGGGTGCTGAGCCTGGGGGTGCTGAGTCTGGGGGTGCTGAGCCTGGGGGTGCTGAGCCTGGGGGTGCGGAGCCTGGGGGTGCTGGGTCTGCTCGTGTGGCCTCTCACGGTGCTTCGTCGAGGCGGGAGCTACTCTCTCCGCAGGAGCTGCGCGAGTGGTTTGCCCGGCGCTGGAGCCGTGCTGCTGGAGCTGGAGGTGCTACTGTTGCTGCTGGTCCTGGAGGTGCTCGTACTGGCGGTACTGGAGCTGCTGGGACTGGGGGTGCTGCTGGGGCTGCTGCTCGAGTTAGTTCTGCTGGAGGTACTGCTGGAGCTGCTGGTGGTACTGGAGGTGACGGTCCTGCTGGAGTTGGTTCTGCTGGAGCTGCTGGAGCTGGAGCTGCTGGGGGTGTTGGCGCTGGTGGTTCTGCTGGCGCTGGTGCTTCCGAGGGTGCTGGAGTTGGCGCTGTTGGAGCTGGAGGTGTTACTGGCGCTGGTGCTGCCGCTGGGGGTACTGGTGCTGTCCCTGCTGGTTCTGGAGGTGCTGCGCGGCCGAGGCCGTACTACGTTCCGCTCCTTGAGCAGGTTCTTGGTCTCCCGCCCTCTACTGGTCCTACTCCTCCCTTAGAGTGTCCACCGCCTGTCCAGTCGCGGTCACAGTTACAGCCCGCCTCCCCCCTACCTTCTCCTTCTCCCTACACTGGTCCTACTGGAGGTCTTGCTGAGCGTCGTGAGCCTGCGTCTCGTCCTGCGTCGCCTGTTCGTGCTGCTCGCACTAGTCGTCGTGCTCCGCGTCCGCGTCCTCCTGCGGTCCCAGGCACACACCAGATGGCACTGCGTCCTTCCACTGCTCCTCTGCGTGTCCAGTTGCCGTCTCCTCCAGAGTCCTCTCTTCCTGTTCTTGCTGACCCGGAGTCTGACTCTCTTCGTGCTGCCAGTCCTACTGTCACGCGTCTCCTGGCCACTGTTGTCACTGACCCTTCCTTTGAGTCCACTGCTGCGTCTGCCTTCGTTGCTGAGCTTGTCGACTTTGCTGCTCGCTGTCGTCTAGACTACGCCGCTAGTCTCGTTGCTGGGTCTGAGTCTGTCTGTCCTCCGTCCGTCGGGGGTGAGTGTGCTCTTAGCACGGACGTCCTTGAGGACAGGCAGGAGGAGTTCCAGTGTTTTGCTGCTACTTTGCCTCATCTCGTGTCCACGCTGATTGCCCCTGAGGGAGACCCGGATGCACCAGACATCCCGACTCCTCGATCGTACGCTGAGGCGATCGAGGGTCCCTACTCCTCACAGTGGCAGTCAGCCATGGACGCAGAGATGGCTTCCTGGAAGTCCACAGGCACCTACGTCGACGAGGTCCCCCCCTTTGGGGCGAACATCGTCAGTGGCATGTGGATTTTCAGGGTGAAGCGGCCGCCGGGTTCTCCGCCTGTCTTCAAGGCGCGTTACGTGGCTCGAGGCTTCAGTCAGCGGCAGGGAGTTGACTTCTTTCAGACCTTCTCTCCCACCCCGAAGATGACCACTCTTCGGGTGCTGCTGCACATAGCCGCTCAGCGCGACTACGAGCTTCACTCTCTTGACTTCAGCACAGCTTTCTTGCAGGGCAGCCTGCACGAGGAGATCTGGCTGCGCCGCCCACCTGGCTTCACTGGGTCTTTTCCTCCTGGTACCCAGTGGAGCCTCCGGCGGCCAGTCTACGGTCTCCGGCAGGCGCCCCGTGAGTGGCACGACACACTGAGGACTACACTTGCGGCTCTTGGGTTTGCTCCGTCTACTGCCGACCCGTCGCTGTTTCTGCGCACCGACACCTCCTTGCCGCCGTTCTACATCCTCGTGTACGTCGACGACTTGGTCTTTGCCACTGCTGACACTGCTGGACTCGCCCACGTGAAGTCGGAGCTGCAGAAGAGACACACGTGCACAGACCTGGGTGAACTGCGCAGCTACCTTGGCTTGCAGATCACCCAGGACAGAGCACAGCGCACCATTACCCTGACTCAGTCACACATGGTGCAGCAGGTCCTTCAGCGCTTCGACTTCACGTACTCCTCGCCTCAGGCCACTCCTCTGTCTACTCGCCACTCGCTCTCAGCTCTGCCTTCGGATGAGTCCGTAGAGCCGAGTGGCCCGTACCCAGAGCTTGTTGGCTGCCTCATGTACCTGATGACCTGCACACGACCTGACCTAGCATACCCTCTTAGCATCTTGGCACGCTATGTTGCTCCTGGGAGACACCGAGCAGAGCACATGGCTGCAGCGAAGAGGGTGTTGCGCTACTTGTGCAGTACGTCGGGCATGGGGCTAGTGCTTGGAGGGCGACGTCCAGTGGTCCTCACAGGTCACGCAGACGCTTCTTGGGCTGACGACCAGGCTACGCAGCGGTCGTCACAGGGTTACACCTTCAGCCTTGGCTCCGGCTCTGTTTCGTGGCAGTCTACCCGCTCGTCTTCTGTTCTCGGCTCCAGCTGTGAGGCTGAGATCTACGCGGGGGCCATGGCTGCACAGGAGCTACGCTGGCTCACCTACTTGCTGACTGACCTAGGAGAGCCACCTCGTTCTCCTCCAGTTCTGTACGTAGACAACAAGGCCATGCTGGCCTTGTGTCGGGAGCACAGACTGGAGCACAGAATGAAGCACATTGCTCTTCGCTACTTCCTTGCTCGTGAGCTGCAGCAGCGTGGTCAGCTGCGCCTTGCTTACGTGGCCTCTCAGGCCAACATTGCTGATATCTTTACCAAGGCACTTCCGCCTGGTGATCATCAGCGCTTCTGTACGATGCTAGGTCTTGTGCCTACTTGGCCTCACTTGCTCACTTCTTGACCTTGCTTGTACTGTGATCTTTCTATACCTGCACTTGCCTGTTTACCTTTATATATGATCTTGCATGTGAACTGGCCTTTTGGCCTTGCTCTTGTGCTCGGATTGTCTGGTGACGTTTGTGAAGAAAGTAGGCAGAGTTAGGAGCCATAGCTAGGTAAGCCCTAGCTAGGCAAGAGAAGTTTAGGCAAAAGGGGTGGTTTCACTAGCAGCAATGAGGATACATATAGCAAACCCTAGATGGGTTGTACTCGCTATAGAGCACCCCACTACAGGCTAGAGAATAACATTCTGACAACGTTGTGATCCACCCTGAGCTTGCTTTGCTTTGCTTGACTGGTCTTCTGACCTCTTGTTCTCCCCCACTTTGCCTATGGGGGTGTGTCAAACTTATATGCTATAGTCTGTGTAGGCTATAGTGGGGTAGACTATATGGGGTACAATATTTCTAGGTTTCCTACTTGTACCCAGCTCTTTCCTAGTTCATTCATTCCTCATTCTTAACACCAAGATCCACCACCAGCAGGACTAGAAAACGACCCGACCTTTGACGAATTGACTGTTGGACGAATCTAGTACGACTGGGAAGCACCACCATGGATAGCGGAGTCGCCACCTGCACGAATCGCATTGAACGACGAGGGGTGGAGTTACGAACTAGAACACGACATGGAGCATCATGTCACTCCGGAATCGCAAACATCGCAAAGCAAAACGACGACATTAACAAATGGTACCTGGACAGCTGATGCAATCAGCAAATGGTCTTGTCCAGCATGTTCATACTTAACAGTGAGAAGCTGTTTAGTGAGGTCGAGATTATTGTCGCCAACAACCAATCGATCTGGGCGAAGATTTGCGTTCAGATCCAGCTCGAGGCATTGGCGATTGGCGGCTGACACATAGGAGTTGGAACATTGAAGGATATTGAGTAACAACGGACCTAGAGCTCGCTGCCATGGATTTCTTTAGGGTCTTCAACCCTTCTGTCTCAAACCTGTTAGTGATAATCTTTTGGAACTCACAGAAGCAGGAACTCATCAGCCGAAACCAAATTTATTGCTGCTAGTACAGTTGTTCGCAAAGGCCGCTACTTCTAAGAGCTTATTCATGAAGCGAAATTGACGATGAATGAGTCCTCCAAGTTACTATGCGATAACCAGAATGTGATCAAGATCACCAACAAACCCTGCTTTGTGAACCGCACGAAACACATCTCATTCTGTTACTTCTTCGTAAAGGACGAGATCGACTGGGACAAGGTGGACTTCGCGTACTGCCCAACTGGCGAGATGGCACCTGAATTTTTTACAAACAAATGGTCACCTTAGAAGTTCCAATACTATGCTGACCCGTTCGAAGTCATCAAAGGACGCATGTGCCATAGCCTTAGAAAATGTGTTGGAGTGTCGGAATAAGCGAAACATTGTTTGAGCATTCCCAAGCTATAGCAATAGCGCACCTACTCGTAAATGTTTCGCTATCACCTCTATTGCATTATGCTCGTATAGAGCACGCAACAGTAGGGTGATGAGAAGTCAACAGGCGGAAGGTAGCCTTGCCAACTGCTGGCTGACCAGGACCGAAGATTACTGCACCTGGTGACTACTATGCATAAAGAGAAGTCACTACTACTGTACCAACACCAGTAATATGGTCGATTAGGTGAATGTAGCCCTCAAAGTACATGGCTAGCCAGGACTATATAACTAAATGTAATGCCCCGTTTTATCATCTTGATGTTTACATTCACTATGACAAAGTAATTTGAAGACTTTTGCTTTCTTAAACTTCTAGCACCTTATCATATCCAATTAATCTAGTTATTCTAATACCTGCCTAGCTAGGACCCTCGTTATACTTGCCCTAGTTCACATTTGTATGTCGTGACGTCGTAACCACTTCTTCTTTATTGGCTTAGCGCACACTTTCTTTTACTTTGCAATTCATAAGAAAGTTGAAATGAATTTTCCTGATTCCTTACTGGGTCACACTGTATGCGTACAACACCAACTTTCGAAAGACTCGGCTTGGCCCGACAGCCTCACCGCCCAGTTGTAACTCGCATTGCCTTTGGGCTTCATAACCCTGAACCAGCACCCAACCTCACTATGTCGAGGTCTCTACCTAGCTAGGCCCTTCGCTACATCAGTGTTAGGCCTCGTTGTTTGATCACTACTTGTATTCATAGACTTGTTATTGACTTTTGCGCACGCTACTTATTCACAACTCATAGCACTTGGTATCAGAGCCACTTTCCTAGGCTAACCTCGTAATTTTGGGGTAGTTTGTGGAAGGGGAACAATAGACTTGGTGGGCAACGATTGTTTCACTCTTATTGTCATAAAAATTGCTAATACCCCCGTGCTCATTCAACGATTTCAAAAAAAAACATTTATCAGGCGGAGTTGAACAACATGCTGTAGTAGTTCCAAGTGATGTAGGTCAATATGCAGACGATGTCGATGGACATAAAGCAACCGCGAGAGGAAAACGACGAGCTACGTAAGGCGTAAGTTGAATTGCTGTATGAGTCACCCGCCATGGACGAAGGCAGTGCGAGAACCATGCCAAAGAAGGGCGTCATTGACATCGAACAGGATCGACGCTGTAGAAGTAAAGCAGGCAACATCAACTGTAGCACCAACAGTGGCAACAACTGTCAAAATCAAGCCGACGAACCCGCCCGCATTCTTCGGCACTGAAATGTATTTTGATGTTGCTAATGATTCACTGTTGCACGGAGCTGCGTTGGAATGGTGGCACCGCATTCTACAGTCCGAAGGGACTTCGGCGGGGACACGTGCGAACTACGTGGCTTCAACAACTGTCAAGAAACAAGCAACATCGATCTTTGGAGTAGCCACGATACGCACATGGAAGGAGTGGGCACCGCATTGCGAGCTAGGTTCGAGCATGTAGACGCCTCGGATTCTGCTCGCATGAAGCTGCAGGGCCCTGTTGCTGTTTTCTCCTCCTGATTACAGTCCCACGTTTCCTCCTCGAGACGCGTCTCTGGCTTGGTCTCCTCCTCGGTCATGGCTGTTCCTTCCTTCCCTTCCTTCTCCGTCTCTAGCCTCTACTCCTTGGTCCCGTCGTTCTCCAGGTGCTTGTCCCTCGTCTCCTGTCCCGGACCTCTACTCTCTTCTTCTTCGCTATCTTCGTCATCGTGCTCCACCTCAGTCTGTTCTCCCGTCACCTCCTGCGTCGTCTCTCACTGTGTCTTTACTGCCTCTTCTTGACTACTACTGTACTGTTTGCCATGTCATCTCTCGTGTCCTCTCATCTCTCGTTATTGACCCTACTACCTCTCCGTCTCCTGTTTCGACTCTTGTCACCGCTATCACTTACTTTGCCTCCACCCGCCACCTTGACTATGCCACACGCTTGGTGGCTGCTCCTCCTGCCCATCCTCTCTTCGCCAGGGGTGAGTTTGCCCTTGGCTGTGACGTCCTAGCGGATATGTAGTCTGAGCTTGAGTTCCATGCGGCTACTGCTCGCCACCTCTTTGCGATACTACTAGCCCCTGAGGGAGACCCTAACACACCAAACATCCCGACTCCTCGCACTTACACTGAGGCGGTTTCGGGATCCTGGGCCTCTCAGTACATAGCAACTATGGGCTTTAGAGATGGTGTCTTGGAGGTCCACATGCACCTACATTTACGTAGTTCCCCCTCCTAGGGCGAACATTGTCCATGGCATGTAGATCTTCAAGGTGAAGCGGTCGTCTGGATCTCCGCTTGTCTTCAAGGCGTGCTACGTGGTGAGAGGCTTTAGTCAGGGTGAGGGAGTTGACTTCTTTCAGACCTTCTCCCTTACTTCGAAGATGACCACTCTTCAGATGCTACTGCACGTCGCAGCTCAAAGAGACTACGAGCCGCATTCACTGAACTTCTCCAGTCCCTTCCTTCAGAGTAGCTTGCACAAGGAGATCTAGATGCGCCGTCACTTCACTTGCACTTTCCCGCATGGGACCTAATAGAGCTTGAGACGACCAGTCCATGGCCTACGCCAAGCACCCCGTGCGTAGCACAACACTCTTCACTCCATGCTTGATGACCTCGGGTTCAGTCCTTCTTCAGCCAACCCATCACTCTTCGTTCGTTCTAGACCCACACCCTTCTTCATCCTCGTCTACGTGGACAAATTGGTCTTTGCTACTACAGACGGAGTTGCTCTGGCTGAGGTGAAGTCTGTGTTGTCAGGAAATGGCCCCGCCCTTGCTTGGGCGAAGCCGAGATTGCAGTCGGGTGCGCACGAGGTACACCCGGCTGCTCGAAGTGGACATCGCTGTCTTGGGCGTACAGGTCGATGAACTTGGTCAACCTGTGCGGGACCACTGCAAAGCTGCCAACAATGGGAAGTCAGTGGCCGACTTCAACTAGCGTGGTCGACCAGGGGGTTCGTCGACCTGCGGGGACGCCAATTAGGTATAAGTCTGCGGGTAGTGTCGATTTGGGCGGTCAACGAGCACGCACATCTGTTTGCAGGCTCCTACCGCTCAATAGGTTGACGCCAGCTTCGGGTTTACCCGGTCAACCGAATTACCTGGTTGACGAGGTTCTGCAGAGGTGAGCGAACGTTGTCGAGGTAGCTGTGGCAAAGTCGACCAACGTGGCAGTGCGTGGTCGACGTGGCTCATCAGGTGCAACCATTGGGACATGGTCAAATTAGCACCTATGCGATGTGCGTGATGGTGCACAACGTGCCCAACCATCTACAGGCACCTGTGAAGTAGGTGTGCGCATGTGCTGTCACCTGCGGTTGCAACGCTGGCAAGCCACACTGCTGCAGCGTTGCCAAGCTGCCTTGGTGCGGCAGTGGCAGACCACCGACTTGCTAGGTTGGCAAATTGCCTCTACAGCGTTAGCGCGATGTCGAATTGTAGTGCTGGCAAGTCGCCAACTTTGCTGCGCTGGCGATCGACCTACCTGTCTGCTAGGCCGCTTTGCATTTGATGTAGTCATTGTAGCCAATCCAATCCCTATCATTGTTCTAAACTTTGCTAGTCGAAACGCTTGCAGTTTTGCCTTGTGAACGCACAAGTGCTAGAGAGCACAAGGAATGCTACAACCACTCATACCACCTGTGTTTTCCCCGTGGTCCAACTCCCGGTGTAGAGTGACTCTTCGCAGTCTGGGCTGCAGAACAGAAACACTTGCACTGACGTTGGTGATCTTCGCATATAGCAGCGTGCACCATCATGCTGAGCCAATCACACATGGTGCAGCATGTTCTTTAGTGGTTCGGCTTCCAGTTATCCACCACACATCCCACTCCTCTTGTTGTTGACCACTTTTCCTGTTTCCAACGAGCTGGTTGAGCTTGGTGCCTGCTATGCAGAGCACTTGTAGGTTGCCTCATGTACTTGATGACATGTACACGACCAGACCTTGCCTATCATCTCAGCGTTCTTGCTCGCTTCGTTGTGACTTGGAGACACCGTCAGGTTTACTGGACGGTAGCCAAGACGGTAGCAAAGTAACTGACCACCACAACAGGCTTGGAGCTTGTGCTTGGAGGGACCCAACCAGTGCGACTTACTGGGCATTGCGACTCTTTGTTGGCGGAATACGAGCAGATATGTAGGTCGACTCAGGGCTGTTGTTTCAGCTTGAGCTCTGGAGTTGTGTCATGGAGGTATAGTCGGTCATTGTCTCTTGCTTCGTCCAATGTTGAGGCCGAGTCTTACACTGGTGCCATTGCTGCTCAAGAGCTCCGCTGGCTGACCTTCTTGCTCACTGACCTATATGAGAGGCCTATCTCTGCACCAAACTTCTTCTCTAACAACAAGGACATAATCATCCTGTGTTGAGAGCCTCGATTGAAGCACATCGATATACGGTAATTCCTGCTGCAAAAGCTGTAGCGACACGGCCGAACACGCTTGATCTTTGTGGCCTAAGCCAGTGATTACATCAGGTTTTTCTCACAGCTTGGCCTTGTTGAGGCAGGTCCTTGTTTGTTCTCAACTTGTCTCTTGCTTCTTGCTCTGCAGTTTATATGTAGTTTATAAATGTATATACATAAAAATTTGTAATGGCCATGCAGCAATTTATCTCAGAGGCTGGCTAGTGGTACCGCATTGAGTTGCATCTCTTGCTTTGTTGCCTTTCTTGACTAGTCTTGTGATTATGTGTATCTCTTGCTCATGTTGATGCCCCTCACTTAGCCTATGGGGTTTTGCTAAATCATATTTTTATATTTGTTAGTTATATTATGCCATAGTGAGGTACATAGCATAGAGTACAACTCATTCTAGGGTTACCTTCTTGTACCCTTCCATTTTCACTCGTAGGAATAGGTTGGATTGTCGTTGGTTTTGCTGTCATGTATGTCTTCAACCACCTTAGCTTCTTTGTATTATGTTGCGAAGCTGTGCTCCCTTTGGATTTTTTTTTTTTTAGGAGCTTGCTAATTTGCACGATGCTAGCAAAATAGTGGCATCGTCAGCTTCTCGTAGAAGATGCACTAACATTTACGCCTTTATCGTTCCCAAGAAAACTGCGGAAACCCTATCGTTCGGCGCAACATTCCAAGCATGGAACGGTTAGTGCTGAACTAGTTGATGAATTATTCGAGGGACATGCAGACGAGCATGTGGTTGGCAACTGTTAGAATAAGGATCCTTTGGATAGGATAGGTCTGCCTGCGTGTGTAGCGGAGGTCTTTCAGTGGTAGGAACCTTGTTGCATAGTGAATATAAATGACAACATTGTTCAAAATAAAACATCACAAGCAATATATAGATTCTAGCTAGCCATGTACTATAAGGGGTACATTTCCTTATCAGCTGTAAAGCATCGCTACAGTGCTAGAGATCCTTCGATTACCAAATAACTGTAGAATTAGTTACGCATGTTGCAATTTCTCGCAGATCGGTCAGCAGTCGCGACAGTTGACTTGCGACTGTTGACCTATAGGCCCTACATAGGCTATCGCACTAGGGGTATATGTACTATTTCAACAGTAGCAGGTGCGATAATGTTGCACCTTCAGGAATGCTTAACTATTTCCCTTCTTATTCCAACACCCCCCTTCATTCCTGAAGGTGTGCCACATGGCTTTTCTTGACAACTCCGCACAGGTCCACGCAGTACTAAAATCTCTGATGTGGCAGCTTTGTTGTCAGAAAATCTGCTACCATTTCTCTAGTTGGGCAGCAGGTGAGCTCGACTTTTCCCATGTCAATTTCGTCCTTGACGAAGAAGTAACGAAGAGCGATGTGTTTCGGGCGGTTGACAAATCCGGGCTTGTTCGCGCTCTGGTTGTCGCACAGTAACCTGAATGGCCCGTTCATCGCTATTTTTGTTTCCTACAGAAGCTCCATGAGGTAGAGGCCTTCGCGAATCGCTGCAATTGGTGCGATGAATTCGGCTTTAGCTGACAAGAGAATGATGAGTTCCTTCTTCCGGGAGATCTAGGAGATAGTCCCAGCAGGCTCGAGCTTGAAAATGAGCCTTGTGCGAGACCTCCTGCTGTCTTTGTCTCCTGCGTGGTCACCATCCACATAGCCAGTAAGCTGCACATTGGCCGTTAGGTTTGCCTTGTAGGTAAGGCCGATGTCGGGAGTAGATATGAAGTATTGTAGGGCGTCTCGTAGGTCAGCCATGTTCTCCCCTTCAGGTCGGCCCAGGTATTGTGCGAGCTGGTTAGCGGCATACGATAGGTCCGGTCGGCACGTAAGGGCGGCAAAGAGAAGGCACCTGAGCTGCTGCTGCTGGATGCGATGATCGGCGACGGATAGTGGGGTCATGTTGGGCTCATGGTTAGGCGGGGGAGCCCAAAAGGGGGTGGTGAGGCCGACAGGGGCGATGCCACATTTCTTTGCGAGTGTCTCGGCGTACTTCGTGGAGGACATGTGGATTGTGTCGGCCGACGGAGTTACGGTGAGGCAAAGGAATTGGGTGACGTTGTGATTGATGGTCACCTCGAGCTTCTGCTTGATGTTGTTCTCGAAGCGACCGAGCAGCTCCACATTGTCCCCGGTATAGAGCAGGTCGTCTACATAGGCGACGAGTAGGATGAAGCTACTTCGAGATTCGAGTCGGTACATCCCCTGATCGTGGGGCAGCTGATGGAATCCGAGCTCGATGAGCACGCTGTGAAGGGATTGCTGCCATAGGTGCACAGCTTGCTTGATCCCATAGAGGGATTTCAGGAGGAGTCACACGGCAGCTATCCTCCTCAAAGGCGTGTGGCTGCTCGACGAAAATGATGGTGTCGGCAATCGCATACAGAAACACGTTGGATACATCGATCTGGCGGGGTGGGCACTGCTTCACTACTGTGGCGCAAATGAGAATGCGCACAAAGGTGTGACGTCCGACAGGTGCAAATGTATTGTCATAGTCGACGAATTGGGTTTGTTCGAAGCCAATATATTGATTGCGCCATCCGCGAATGTCTTGATTTTGAAGACCCATTCCCCACGAGTATCTTTTTCCCCTTTGAAGATCCATGCAGGATCAGTTTCCATGTTCCACGCCTTTTGAGTGCAGCGACTTCAACGGCCATGGCTGCTCTCCACTTCTCAGCATCGGGTCCCTGCAGAGCCTGGCGGACAGTGGTGGGCTCGACGGGCTGCTGGTTACCACGGATGGCAACAACAAGTCCAAGGATGCGAAGTCCAGTGAGGTTGAACTCAGCTGTGTTGGTAACTTTGACCACGTCGTCATCGTCGCCAGAGACGTTGCGAACGGTGTCGCGAAAAGATTTGAAGTTGGGGTTTTCTTCAACAGGTGAGTGTATTTCTGCACCTTCGTGTGAATCAAGAAAAACAGGAATGAGAATGACTAAGTGAAAGTTGGGTACAAGAAGCAAACCCTAGAAAACTGTACCCCATATGTGCTACCCCACTCTAGCCTACAGTAGCTATGTCATATAAATCTGACACACCCCCATAGGCAAAGTGGGGGAGAACAAGGGGTCACAAGACCAGTCAAGCAAAGCAAAGCAAAAAACAAGCTCAGGGTGGATCACAAAGTCACCACACATTCCGAGCACAAGTTCAAGGCCACAAGGCCAGTTCACAAGCAGGAGTACACATATATATAAAAAAGGCTAGACAAACAAGAGCAGGTATATATATATGTAACAGTACAAGCAAGATCAAGAGGTGAGCAAGTGAGGCAAGGTAGGCACAAGGCCCAGCTGAGTACAGAAGCGCTGATGGTCACAAGGCGCAAGTGCCTTGGTGAAGATATCAGCAGTGTTGGCCTCAGAGGCCACGTACGCAAGACGCAGCTGACCACGCTGCTGCAGCTCACGAGCAAGAAAGTAGCGGAGAGCAATGTGCTTCGTTCTGTGCTCCAGTCGCTGCTCCCGACACAAGGCCAGCATGGCCTTGTTGTCTACGTACAGCACTGGAGGAGAACGAGGCAACTCTCCGAGGTCAGTCAGCAGGTAGGTGAGCCAGCGAAGCTCCTGTGCAGCCATGGCTCCTGCGTAGATCTCAGCCTCACAACTGGAGCCGAGAACAGAAGACGAGCGAGTAGCCCGCCACGAAACAGAGCCGGAACCAAGGCTGAAGGTGTAACCCTGCGACGACCGCTGCGTAGCCTGGTCGTCAGCCCAAGAAGCGTCTGCGTGCCCAGTAAGGACCACTGGACTCTGCCCTCCAAGCACAAGCCCCATGCCCGACGTACTGCACAAGTAGCGCAACACCCTCTTCGCTGCAGCCATGTGCTCCGGTCTGTGTCTCCCAGGAGCAACATAGCGTGCAAGAATGCTAAGAGGGTATGCAAGGTCAGGTCGTGTGCAGGTCATCAGGTACATGAGGCAGCCAACAAGCTCTGGGTACGGGCCACTCGACTCTACGGACTCATCCGAAGGCAGAGCTGAGAGCGAGTGGCGAGTAGGCAGAGGAGTGGCCTGAGGCGAGGAGTACATGAAGCCGAAGCGCTGAAGGACCTGCTGCACCATGTGTGACTGAGTCAGGGTAATGGTGCGGCGTGCTCTGTCCCGAGTGATCTGCAAGCCAAGGTAGCTGCGCAGTTCACCCAGGTCAGTGCACGTGTGTCTCTTCTGCAGCTCGGACTTCACGTGGGCTAGTCCAGCAGTGTCAGCTGTGGCAAAGACCAAGTCGTCGACGTACACGAGGATGTAGAACGGCGGCAAAGAAGTGTCGGTGCGCAGAAACAGCGACGGGTCGGCAGTAGAGGGAGCAAACCCAAGAGCCGCAAGTGTAGTCCTCAGTGTGTCGTGCCACTCACGCGGTGCCTGGCGGAGACCGTAGACTGGCCGCCGTAGGCTCCACTGGGTGCCAGGAGGAAAAGACCCAGTGAAGCCAGGTGGGCGACGCAGCCAGATCTCCTCGTGCAGGCTGCCCTGCAAGAAAGCAGTGCTGAAGTCAAGAGAGTGTAGCTCGTAGTCACGGTGAGCAGCTACGTGCAGCAGTACCCGAAGAGTGGTCATCTTCGGGGTGGGAGAGAAGGTCTGAAAGTAGTCAACTCCCTGCCGCTGACTGAAGCCACGAGCCACGTAACGCGCCTTGAAGACAGGCGGAGAACCCGGCGGTCGCTTCACCCTGAAAATCCACATGCCACTGACGATGTTCGCCCCAGGAGGGGGAACAGCGTCAACGTAGGTGCCTGTGGACTTCCAGGAAGCCATCTCTGCGTCCATAGCTGCCTGCCACTGAGAGGAGTAGGGACCCTCTATCGCCTCCGCGTAAGAGCGCGGAGTCGGGATGTCAAGTGCATCCGGGTCTCCCTCAGGGGTAAGCAGTACGGACACGAGATGAGGTGAAGCAGCGGCCAAGCACTGGAACTCCTCCTGCCTGTCCTCAAGGACGTCCGTGCCAAGGGCACACTCACCCCCGACGGACGGAGGACAGACAGACTCAGACTCAGCAACAAGACTGGCGACGTAGTCTAGGCGACAGCGAGCAGCAAAGTCGACGAGCTCAGCAACTAGAGCAGACGCAGCAGTGGACTCAAAGGAAGGGTCAGTGACAACCGTAGCAAGGAGACGCGTGACAGTAGGACTGGCAGCGCGAAGAGAGTCCGACTCCGGGTCGGCAAGAGTAGGAAGAGAAGACTCAGGAGGAGAAGGCAAAGGGGCACGCAGAGGAGCAGTGGACGGACGCAGAGACATCCGGTGCGTGCCAGGGACAGGAGGAGGACGCTGACGCGAACCGCGACCACTAGTGCGAGCAGCACGGACAGGCGACGCAGGGCGAGACGCAGGCTCACGACGCTCAGCAAGACCTCCAGTAGGACCAGTGTAGGGAGACGGAGCAGGCAGTGGGGAGGCCGGCTGTAACTGTAACTGCGACGGGACAGGCTGTGGACACTCTAAGGGAGGAGGAGGACCAGTAGAAGGCGGGAGACCAAGAACCTGCTGAAGGAGCGGAACGAAGTACGGCCGAGGCCGCGCGGCGACTCCAGACACAGGAGGGACAGCACCAGCACCCGCAGGGGCAGCACCAGCACCAGTAGCAGCTCCAGCTCCAGAACCCCCAGCAGCACCAGTAGTACCCCCAGCAGGACTGCCTCCAGGACCGACAGCAGTAGCCTCCGCGCCAACACCCGCAGCAACTCCAGCTCCAGAAGTACCCGCAGGTCCAGCAGCTCCAGAACTCCCAGTACGAGCACCTCCGGGACCCGTGGCACCAGCTCCCTCAGAAGCAACAGAACCTCCAGTACCCGCAGCACCTCCAGCTCCAGCAGCTCCAGCAGCTCGCCTCCAGCGCCGGGCAAACCACTCACGCAGCTCCTGGGGAGAGAGTGGCTCTCGGCGAGAGGGAGCACCCGGTGAACCGCCAGGCACAGCACCACCAGGCGTAGCACCCCCAGGCTCAGCACCTCCAGGCGTAGTACCCCCAGGCTCAGCACCCCCAGTCGTAGTACCCCCAGACTCAGCACCCCCAGGCTCAGCACCCCCAGGCTCAGCACCCCCAGGCGTAGCACCCACACGCTCAGCACCCCTAGAGTCAGCACCCCCAGGCTCAGCACCCTCAGCAGCACCAGAGTCACCAGCGACCTCGACAGGCTCAACAGTGTCTACCTGGGACACACCTGAAGGGGCAGGACCCTGAGGGGGGAGGGGGTCTACCGGGGGGGGACCTGGTACAAGGAAGAGCGGTGGCGGGGGGAGGGACGGAGTGCGGTAGGGGAAGAGGCGGTAGTAGGGGACCGACTCGTCGAACGTGACGTCCTGGGAGGACAGAACACGGCGAGAGGTGGGGTGGTAGAACTGCCACCCTGGGGCGTCAGGGGGGAAACCCAGGAAGACGCAAGGAGCAGCACGAGGGGACAGCTTGTCCGCAGACAAGTCGCGGACAAACGCCCGAGATCCCCAGACACGGAACGCAGACGCATCGCCAACCTTCCCCGTCCACAGCAAAGCTGGGGAGGTCTCCGGCATGGAGACCCTGGGCTGAAGGTTGATCTGATGCGCCGCGTACCGAACCGCAAACGGCCACAGAAAATGGGGGGCAGCCGCATGCATCATGGACGTACGGGCGACGTCCATGACCATGCCAATGCGGCGCTCAGCAATCCCATTTTGCTGTGGAGAGTCCGGAAGCGTGAAGGTCTGGCGGATGCCTCGTGCACGACAGTAGGCTCGCAGAAGGCCAGAGGAGAGCTCTCCGCCTCTGTCAGAGTGCAGACGCAGAACAGGAAAGTCCGAGCCAAAGCTCCGCCTGAGCTGGAGACGAGCTGCGCGGATCCAGTCGATCAACACCTCAGTGACATCACCCTTGCTGCGCAAGGGGAAGACTGTGGTGTAACGCGAGTAGTCGTCAACCACCAGCAGGAAGTAGCGCTCGTGACCCTGTCCACGGACGCGGGCCGGGCCCCACACGTCCATGTGAAGCGTCTGCAGCGGGGCCTCTGTCGGAGGAAACTGGGAGGAGTGAGGGGTAGCCCGCTGCCGTCCCTCGACACAGGGGACGCAGGTAGGGCCTGGCCCCGGAGGAAGGGGAGGGAGGGACCGGGGAAGACCAGAGACAAGGACACGGGAGGCCATGCTCCGGAGACGAAGCAGGGAGGGGTGGCCAAGGCGGTGGTGCCAGAGGAGAGTCTCGTGAGACAGGAGGCGACACGAGCAGGGGGCAGACTCAGGACCAGACCTGGACGCTGCAGCAAACACCTGACCCGACGCAGCTACCTGACCAGACGCAGGGACTGGAGGAGACGCAGTGGTCAGTGTGTACAGGCTCGACCCTGGCCGACGTGTAAACGTGGCCAGGTGGCGGCCTGTCCGAGCGTCCGTGCAGTGGGTCACCCGCTGACTCGCAGGAGTGAACTGGTGAACCCCCGCATCCTGTAGGTCAGCACCACTCACCAAGTTCGTAGAGAACGAGGGGAGGTAGAGACCAGACAGGGTGCCAGAGGGGGCCGCCGGACACGGGAGGACAGTGGAGAAGTGAGCAAGGACAGGACCCCCAGAGGGGTCTGCCAGGGAGACCGCAACTGGCCGGCCAAGCGGCGTGAGTGTGGTGCGGTCTCGAAAGAAGGAGCGAGAAGCCCCCGAGTCAAGTGTGAAGGTGTGGGATGCCGAAGCCGACGCAGAACCTGAGAGAGCAGACTCACCAGCACCTGAGGGAGTAGACGCACCTAGAGCAGCAGCCTCGCTAGCACCTAGAGCAGCAGCCTCACCAGTACCTAGAGCAGCAGTCTCAATGCCCGGGTCGGGCGGAAAACACCGGTAACAGTCACCCTCATCACTAATAGTCACAGTATACACGGCAGCAAGAATAGCATCAAAGTCAAGGTCAAAGACAGCTACACCCGCCCTAGACAGCTCACCCCAGCGGGGGATCTCAGTGGCCTCAGGAAACTGGTGACGCCAAGCGTCCGTGAGGCGGCCAAAGCAGCGCTGGGTGGAGTGCGCACCCCCGCACTGCTCACCCGCGCGGTCGCCGGTGCGCAGGACGTAGGTGCACGGACCAGCACCCCCACCCCTCTGGCGTGCAGTGTACCACTCACGGAGCTGCTGAGGGGAGGGGACGTCACGAGTGCGCTGCTGCTGCTGCTGCTGCTGCTGGCGCTGACCACCACCGGAGCTGACCCTCTGCGCAGCGCCACCCCGACCAGCTCCACCTCCTCCGCCGCCTCCTCCTCCACCGCCGCCACCTCCGCTCCCTCCGCCACCGCCGCTGCCTCCTGCGCCTCCACTGCCGCCACCTACACCTCCACCCCCGCCACCACTCCCACCGCCACCACCACCTCCTCCACCACCTCCACCGCCGCCTCCACCGCCCCCGCTAGCTCCTCCAGCGCCCCTGCCCCCCTTGCCCCTGCCAGGGCGGCGTCTCCCGCTAGGGGTAGACGCTGCCCCAACCGACTCCAAACCAGCGAGGTCGGCCGCAGCAGCAGAGGCAACAGAGGGCAAAAGAGGGGAGGGGGAACACCCCTCAAAGATGGGGGTGCGAGGGTCACCACGAGAGGCTCCTACAGCGACTATGCTCTTTTCTGCTGCTAGGAGGGCCTTCTCGAGGAGGTCAACGGTGAGAGTGGTGGGACAAACCGAGAGGAAGTGGTCCCTGACTACGCGAAGGGAGTCAGGGAGACGGGTGACGATGTAGTAGAGGGTGATGTACATGGGGGGGGGGTTCTTGGCGCAGAACTCAGCAGGAAGCGCAGCGCGGTAGCGAGTGTCACTAGTGCGGAGGTGCGTGATGAGGTCAGCGACTGTGGGAAAGGCAGCAAGGTCAGGGAAGAGGTACGGTAGCAAGAGGCGGCTCAGTGCAGCAGTGGCAGGGGAGGAGTAGCGTGCAACTACAGCGTCGTACAAGGTCTGAGCACTCTTGTACTGGCTAAAGTGCGCACGCTCAGAGGTAGGCAGGTGGCGACGCACAGCAAGACGTGCAGCAGCATCGCGCGTGGCCCACTGGGAGCGAACAGTTGCGTCAGCATCAGTGGCGGGAGCAGGAGAGGCACCAGAAGTGAGGTCAAAGAGGGAGAGGCCGTCTGCCCTATCGCACTGTAAGAAAAGCTGCAGGTCATCTATCCAGACGTCAAAGTCAATGGCCCGACCCTCAGCGTCAAAAGCGAGGACACTAGGGGTAGCCATGACAGTAGTAGACTAGCAGTGCAAACAGTGGGGTGAGGGCAGTGCTGTGAGAGAGGCGCTGCTCTTACCGGACAGGGCGGCTCGGGCGGCTCGGCTGCAGGGCGGCTCGGCGACTCGGCTGCTGGGCGGCTCGGCTGTTGGGCGGCTCGGCGGCTCGGCTGCTGGGCGGCTCAGCGACTCGGCTGCTGGGCGGCTCGGCGGCTCTGCTGCTGGGCGGCTCGGCTGCTGGGCGGCTCGGCGGCTCGGCTGCTGGGCGGCTCGACGGGGCCGCTGAGAGGGCGGCGTCCGGGGCCGCTGGGAGGAGGCGGCGGGGCCGCTGAGAGGAGGCGGCGGAGCCGCTGAGAGGAGGCGGGGCCGCGTCAGGGGCCGCGACAGGGGCCGCGTCAGGGGCCGCGTCAGGAGCCGCGGCAGGGGCCGCGTCAGGGGCCGCGGCAGGGTCGCGTCAGGGCGCCGCGTCAGGGGCCGCGTCAGGGCGCCGCCAGGGGCCGCGGCAGGACCGCGTCAGGGCCGCGTAAGGGGCCGCGGCAGGGGCCGCGTCAGGGGCCGCGTCAGGGCCGCGTCAGGGCCGCGGCAGAGCCGCTTCAGGGCCGCGTCAGGGGCCGCTTCAGGGCCGCGGCAGGGGCCGCAGCAGGCCGCGTCAGGACCGCGTCAGGGGCCGCGGCAGGGCCGCGTCAGGGCCGCGGCAGGGGCCGCGTCAGGGCGCCGCGTCAGGGGCCGCGTCAGGGCGCCGCCAGGGGCCGCGGCAGGGCCGCGTCAGGGCCGCGTCAGGGCCGCGTCAGGGGCCGCTTCAGGGCCGCGGCAGGCCGCGTCAGGGCCGCGTCAGGGGCCGCGGCAGGGCCGCGTCAGGGCCGCGGCAGGGGCTGCGTCAGGGCGCCGCCAGGGGCCGCGTCAGGCCGCGTCAGGGCCGCGTCAGGCGCCGCCAGGGGCCGCGTCAAGGCGCCACCAGGGGGGCGCGTCAGGGGCCGCGATAGGGCGCCGGCAGGGGCCTCGTCAGGGCGCCGCCAGGGGCCGCATAGGGGGCGCGTGGGAGGCGGCGTAGGGGCCGCGTAGAGGCAGCGTAGGGGCCGCTAAAAAAAAAAAATTTAGGGCAGGGCGCAATGTGCGCGGGCAGCTAAAAAAAAAATTCTTATGGTGGGCCCTTAGGAAGGAACGGTCCCATGTAGGAACCCGCTCTATACCATGTGAATCAAGAAAAACAGGAATGAGAATGACTAAGTGAAAGTTGGGTACAAGAAGCAAACCCTAGAAAACTGTACCCCATATGTGCTACCCCACTCTAGCCTACAGTAGCTATGTCATATAAATCTGACACTTCGTTATTGCGCTCTGCATGTATTGCTTTCTGTGGATCATGATCGCTTGGGATGAATGTTGCTATGCCGAATTCCTCTGTAACGTGGATGAAGAGTGCTTCTCCACTTATTTGATTCTCTGGTGCCTGTCCTGCCACGTCAACCTCATCTTGATTACTTGCGTAGCTGTGCTCCCCTTGGAAGATGTCGTCTGGAGCGTCTTGTGTAGTGCGGTGCTGGCAGTACAGTGGCAGCGTCAGTCTTTCATAGAAGATGCAGTCACGTGAACGCGTGACTTGGTGGGTGGCAAAGTCGAGAATTGTCCAGGCGTAGCATTCTGGTTCGGTGCCGAGGTGGATGCCCCATCGCGTGTGGTCTTCAAACTCTCTGGTTCGGGCAGTGTGGGGGCGGTACTGTACCATGCACCCAAAAACCCGAAGCATGCATGTATGTGGATTTTTGCTGGTCCACTCCTTAGAAGGTGAGCTGTTGTTGGGCAGGGCTTTGGAGGAGAGAATGTTGTACAGACGCACAGCATGTGCCATTGCATAGGGCCAGTAGATGGTTGGCATGGCGGATTGCTTCATGAGGGCTCGCATTTTTGTCGCGAGGCTTCTGTTGTCTCTTCATGCCAAACCTTATTGCTGGTGAGCGTAGCGAAGAGAAATCATCCTCTGAATTCCCTCCTTTGCACAGAGGGTTTGAACTCCTCTCTTTGGTATTCCAGTGCTCTGTCTGTCTGGAAGGCCTTCAGTGCCTTGCCTTTGCTTTGTGTTCTTGCCATTTTCAGCCACAGATTGAAGTAGTGATAGGCGAGATGGCGGTTGGTGACGTTCGTGGCCCACACGAAACGTGTGCCTGCGTCAATGAAGGTGATCCTATACTGCTCCCCTTTTGATCCTTTTGCTGGAAGTACTAGGAAGTCGTTGTAGACCTTGTCGAAGGGTTCTAATGATCGACACCGGGAACCTTTTCTGGAAAGGGAGAGTGAGTCAGGGCGGCTACTAGGTAGACGGTGCAGTTGGGTAGATCTTCCCTGGGCCTAAGTAACTTTCTGTCGGGTAGTGCGTCTTCCGCGAACACTTTCGAGTAGATGCTGTTGTTAAGTATTTCCACCGACGGGTGTCCGAGCCATTGTGCCAGATGTCAGTGTCAACGCGATCTCCTTATGTTAATATTTTCATGCCGTACAGTTGCTTCTTCCATGCCAATATTTTCTCTGCCGTCTTGTTTCCTATCTCGTCTGCGGGTTCTTCCGGAACAAGGACTTTGAAGGCTGTCGTGTGAAGAGTTTTAAGTTTTGTTCCATAATATGCTCCGTTGGAGTCACCAATGGTTGTAGTGTTGATCGTTACGGGAAGTTGCAGTGGTCGTTCGGGAGACTTTGTTCTCACTCGCCGATCTTCCGGTTGGGTGATCTCGCCTTCTTCGAAGTCGGTGTCGCAAATCGCTGCTCCCCCTGTGTTAAGGCAGAGGTAGTTTCTTCCGTCCATCGTGACCGGGATGAGGTGATGTCCGTACTCGGTCAACGATTCTTCCTCGGGACCCGGTAGTTCCGTTGCGTGCTCTGACACATTGATGGCGACTTCTCACTCCTCTTCAGTAACCTCTCTCTCTTCTCCTTCTGCAGGTTCTCCAATTACTTCGGGCCATCCTCCTTCAGCTTTGGTGACTTTTTTCGGGACGTGCTCCCCATCCCATGCGACGTGTTTCCCAAGCGACATCTGTTCCATCCCATCCTTCGGTCGTGTTCCACCCGGTTGGTTGTTCGACGCTGGGCCAGATCGCTCGTGCCAACCTTCTGTTGAACATTCTCCAGCTGAACTGGCTTCCTTCTCTCTACTGCTTGTAGTCCGGTGTCTGCACGGTTCGTGGTTGAAGTGACTTGTACGGCGAGAGCGAGGAAAGTTCCGGCTGGTTCTGGGTTCCCAATCTGTCTCCTCCGAATGAGTCCAAGTGGGTGGTTAGGGATGTCCTGGTGGGTCAAGGATAATGATGCAGTCTTTGTCGCCGACAGTTCCAGGTGAGTCGAAGTTAAGCACGAACATGCCGTTTTTTCTTTTGACTTTTCCGATGAGAGTAGCATCATGGATTAAATGAAACTCTCATTTGCGTGTGTGCAGTTCGACTCGCACTTCATCAACTGGTCTACTTACAGAAGGTTAGATTGAAGATTGGGCACCAAAAGTACATCGTTGATGTGGCACCAAAAGCCGTGTTTTTATTTTTGTTTTTTTTGTTTTTTTTTTAAAGCTTATATGAATTATACACCAGAACATAAGTGTACAATGCATAAACAGTCGTAACTGAGCATGAGAGACAGGAGGTCCCGCCTCAGAATATTTGATCCTCAGACATGGATCTGGGGCCTGCGTGGTTTGCCCCAAACTGCCGCGAAGCTGTTGGACCACTTCCAACCTTTGCCATCCACCACTCTAATACGGTTCAGAAGATCGCGTTCCTGCTCTGTCATTTTCTGCCACCTGGCGTGCTGCCCTTTCCCACGCTGCTGCATCCTCGCCACCGAGGCACACACATAAACGTTCACATGCATGCGAAAGGCCGACTCAATCCTCCGCAAAACTCTCCGCGTGCGGAATTTAAAGCCTCTGAAGGCTCCTTCGCACCTTTCCGCCCATAGCTGACGAAGGGCAATTGCTACCAACGATGCCTCTGGAAATGCTGACAAGGATCCCGTCTTACCAAATAGCAAATCACCGAGCGTGTCCCCTTTCCTGGCTGGGTTGATCATCCTTAAAGTTTTTTTTAACCGCCGAAACCACCCCCTGAGTCTTCGGGCACTCCAAGAGGCAGTGTTCCAACGTTTCAAAACCGCCACAGTGAGGGCAGAGTGGTTTGCTGCTGAGAAACTCCGGCCTCTCCCCGACTTGCAGATTGAGGCAGTGGATGCGCAGCAATACATCTCTCGGTCGACTCGGGGTAACAAGTGATTCACGAATTTGTACCACCCGCTTCCAATCAATGCTGCCACCCCACCTGCTCGCCCATTGCTCCCGCCTAGACTTCCCACTGTTGCCGTGTTTCTAGTGTTTCCTGAGCGACCGCAGCGGTACTGCTTTCCCTTCCGCCAATAATTTTGCCCGGAGCTGCAGAGGACCTCTTCTTCCCACCTCAAACTCCTCCGCAAACCCCACGTTCGAAAGCTTGGCGGAGAGAAGTTGTTTCCTCCATGATTCTGGCGCTGCTGCAAAAGTTTTGAGCGCAAGGTTTGCTGAATCTTTCCCCCGCAGCTCTCTCTCCAGGGTTTCAAGGCTTTTCAGCAACCCATTCCCTTTCGCGTCTCTCCCAACAAGGTCGCCTAGCCTGACATCAAGAAGCCGCTTCACTGCTTTTTGCCCCCCCACTGGCGTGGTACCCTTCAGGAGGATGTGTCTCTTGAATGTAATCCTTTCCAGCATCAGCTCCTTCGTCTACCGTTCTTCCGTAGACTCCGCCAGCGAGGAACGCATGAAATTCACACATGCCAGCTTCCATCGCTGACTTTTCCCCTCCCAGGATTTCAGTATCTTTTTATGCGCCATGAACGTCTCCAGTCTCCGTGGTAGGTCAGCTGCCTGGCGCATCAGGTCCCGCTTTAACTAATCCGTCTCCGTAAATATCAACCCGATCCTCCTGGCAGTTTGGCAGATAAGCATCACTTCCGGATTCTTCGATCCCACTCCACCTTCCAGTACCGGTGTGAACAAGAGCTCCTTGCTCCAGAAGTGAAAACACTTTTCTGACGTGACCTTGTTGGCTGACATGAAGTTGTGTGTCATTTTAGTGATCACCCCCCAGGCTTGCGCAGGCGGCGGGTAGACCTGAGCTTGGGACCACGCGATCGGCAATATGTAACTGTCCATCACAGCCGTTCGAGGCTTAATTGGGAGGTATTGCGGCTGCCACAACGACATCTTCCCGGCAATTTTCTGCAGCGCCTTATCCCACGTCGGCTGACAGCTCCCACTCGGCGTGATCCATACCCTGAGGAGTCTCTCCGCTTCGTCTGCGCCAGCCCAATGGAACCCGTCAGAGCGCCAAGTCTTCTTTCCCAGGTTAGCACCCAATGGCATCACCACTGATTTCTCCTTATTTGTCTCAAGGCTAGAGATGCTCTTGAACTCCCCTACCACCTCCTCCGCTTTGCTGATTTGCTGTTTCCCCTGCAGCATGAGGGTTGTGTCATCCGCATAGCCGATGTAGGCCAACCTCTGACCGACACAACTGGTGAGGGAGATCCCTATTTTCCGCTTCATCACTTTCTACGCCAATGGTTCCACCGCACAGAGGAAGAGGTAAGGTGCTAAGGGGCAACCTTGCCTCACCCCCTGAGACCACTTCTACCGCATCACCCAGTCAGCCGTTGATTAACAGACTCGTTCTCGTGTTTGTGTGCAGGCCCTTCACCCAGCCAACGTATTGGGCCGGGAATCCCATTTTCTCCATCACCTCAAAAATGAAGTCCCGGGACACCGAGTCGAACGCAGTCCTCCTTCCCATTCTCGGCTACATCAATGATGTCAGCGACCAGCGTCACCGCGTCTAATATTCGCCTTCCCGGGATGAAGCCAAACTGCTCCTGTGAGATCACCTTGTGAAGGACCTTCTTAATCCTGCTCGCCAAGACCCGCGCCAGTACTTTATAGCTGATGTTCAGTAGCGTAATAGGGCGGTAGTTCTCTAACTGCTCTTTTGCTCTTCTCTTGTGCAGGAGGATCGTCACCGCATCTTTGACACTGGTCGGAAGCGAAGAGGTGAGGGTGAAATCCCATACCAGTCCCATGACATGTTTCGCGAGCGTATCCCAGTGCAACTCGAAAATCTCCTTTGGTAATCCGTCTTTCCCCGGCGTTTTGTTGCACGCCATTTCCCGCAACACTGTTTAACTTCTTTCTCCATCCACTCCTCTTGCAGATTCTCTATATCAGTGTACGTCAGCTTCTTCCCCGCAAATGGACTCTAGTCCGAGATTGCCGTGCGCTTGTCCTCCCCAAAGAGGCTGCGGAAGTACTCCAACGTCGCTTCCAAGATCCGCTTTGGTTCTGACACCATACCTCCCAGAACTGCTACCTCCGCTATTTGAGTTCTGGCTTTCCGCGTCTTTATTCTCGCCGACAAATGCGGTGATGGAACTTCTCCCAACAGCGCCAGCTCCATCCCAGCCATGGTATGCATTCTGTCCCTTCGGCACGCAAGATACTCCTTGAGCTGCTGCTCCCGCTTCCTCAGCTGCTCTTTCAGCACTTGATCCTTCGGGCTCCGCATGAACTCTTGCCGTAGTGCAGCCACCACCGTGGTGAGATGGCCAATGGTTGCCCGTATCCTTTTGCTCTCTTCCTTTGCATATGACCACAGACTGGTGTTCAATCGAGAAATGAGGGTCGTGAAGCTTCCCCCGTTCTGTGTGACCAAATGCTCCACTTCCTCGATCTTTTTCTTAGCCCCCGGTCTGCCCAACAGAGAAGGGTGAAAGCGCCAAATCCCCGGCCCCAGCTTCATCTGCGGCTTGAGCTTAAAGGCCACGCGGATGGCGAAGCCATGATCAGAGACAGGCTCATCCGGCGAGACATGTTCAGCCGTCACCAGGCGCGGAAGCAGGGACTGAGAGACCAGTGCTCGATCAGTCCGTGAGCTCTCCTGGTGCGCCTGTGAAAAAAAGGTAAACTCTCGTTCACCCGGGTTAAGGGAACGGAAAGCGTCTGAGATGTCAAAAGCTTTGCATTGGTGGTAGAGAAAGTCATTCTCTCTGGTTGATCCGTGTCTAGAGGTCTTATCAAGGAGTGGGTTTTCAATGGTCTGAAGATCTCCCAGAATGAGCAAGTGAGTGCCTAGTTGGATGAGACTAAGGATTGGTCCAAGTACGATTCTGATGAATGCTCTTTTTTTCGGCTTTGTCTGCAGGAAGATATGTCGCTATCAAGTTGAGGCGGAGGTTAGAGCAGTGGATTCCCCTCTTAATCAGTCTACCTCAAGGATGAGCTAAGGGGTTATGAAAGGAAAAATCCGTTCGCCGGCTGGAAACTGCTACTCCTCCAGCCCGGGTCACAGATGTAGTTGTCAGAAACAAGAAGTGGTGAACTAGAAAGTTGTTGGAGTACAAGTAGGAAACCCTAGTGAAATGTACCCCCTAAAGGCTAACCCACTGTAGCCTACACAACAGAAACATATATAATGTTTGACACACCCCCATAGGCTAAGTAGGGGAGAACAAGGGGTCACAGGACCAGTCAAGAAAACCAAAGCAAGCTCAGGGTGGATCACAACGTCACCACACACTCTGAGCACAAGCAAAGGACCACAAGGCCAGTTCACATGCAGAGGCATATATGTAGCACAAACATCACAGTAATCTATGTCTTGCAAGTATGCAGGTATAGATATATAGATCACAGTACAGGCAAAGTCTACAACAAGTGAGGAAAAGTGGGCACAAGCCCTAGCAAAGTGCAGAAACGCTGATGATCACCAGACTGAAGTGCCTTGGTGAATATATCAGCAGTGTTGGCCTGAGAGGCCACAAAACGCAGACGAAGCTGACCACGCTGCTGCAACTCTCGAGCCAGAAAGTAACGTAGAGCGATGTGCTTCGTCCTGTGCTCCAGTCTGTGCTCCTCACACAAGGCAATGGCAGCCTTGTTGTCGACGTACAGCACTGGAGGAGAACGAGGCCGCTCTCCCAGGTCGGTCAGTAGGTAGGTGAGCCAGCGTAACTCCTGTGCAGCCATGGCTGTGGCGTAGATCTCAGCCTCACAACTGGAGCTGAGAACTGAAGACAAACGTGTAGAACGCCAAGAAACTGAGCCAGAGCCAAGGCTGAAGGTGTAACCCTGTGACGACCGTTGAGTAGCCTGGTCGTCAACCCAAGAAGCGTCTGAGTGCCCAGTGAGAACAACTGGGCTCCCTCCTCCAAGCACGAGCCCCATGCCCGATGTACTGCACAAGTAGCGAAATACACTCTTTGCAGCATCCCAGTGCACCTTTCAGTGCCTGCCAGGAGCCACATAGCGGGCCAGAAGGCCAAGAGGGTATGCTAGGTCAGGACGAGTGTAAGTCATCAGGTACATGAGGCAACCAACTAGCTCTGGGTAAGGACCACTCGGCTCTACGGACTCATCCGAAGGCAGAGCTGAGAGCGAGTGACCTATAGCCAGAGGAGTGGCCTGTGCCGAGGACCAGGTGAAGCCGAAGCGCTGAAGGACCTGCTGCACCATGTGTGACTGAGTCAGTGTGATGGTGCGGCGTGCTCTGTCCCGGGTGATCTGCAAGCCAAGGTAGCTGCGCAGTTCACCCAGGTCTGTGCACGTGTGTCTCTTCTGCAGCTCCGACTTCACGTGGGCGAGAGCCTCAGTGTCAGCAGTGGCAAAGACCAAGTCGTCGACGTACACGAGGATGTAGAACGGCGACAGCGAAGTGTCGGTGCGCAGAAACAGCGACGGGTCAGCAGTAGAGGGCGCGAACCCAAGTGCCGCAAGAGTAGTCCTCAGTGTGTCGTGCCACTCACGTGGCGCCTGGCGGAGACCGTAGACCGGCCGCCGGAGGTTCCACTGGGTACCAGGAGGAAACGACCCAGTGAAGCCAGGAGGGCGGCGCAGCCAGATCTCCTCGTGCAGGCTGCCCTGCAAGAAAGCTGTGCTGAAGTCAAGAGAGTGAAGCTCGTAGTCACGCTGAGTAGCAACGTGCAGTAGCACCCGAAGAGTGGTCATCTTCGGGGTGGGGGAGAAGGTCTGAAAGAAGTCTACTCCCTCTCGCTGACTGAAGCCTCGAGCAACGTAACGAGCCTTGAAGACAGGCGGAGAACCCGGCGGCCGCTTCACCCTGAAAATCCACATGCCACTGACGATGTTCGCCCCAGGAGGGGGAACCTCGTCGACGTAAGTGCCAGTGGACTTCCAGGATGCCATCTCTGCGTCCATGGCTGACTGCCACTGAGAGGAGTACTCACCCGCGATCGCCTCAGCGTAAGAGCGCGGGGTCGGGATGTCTGGAGTATCCGGGTCTCCCTCAGGGGCAATCAGCATGGAAACGAGATGAGGCGCAGCGGCTGCAAGACACTCAAGGTCCTCCTGCCTATCCTCAAGGACGTCCGTGCCTAGAGCACACTCACCCCCGACGGACGGAGGACAGACAGACTCAGACTCAGCAACAAGACTCGCAGCGTAGTCTAGACGACAGCGAGCAGCAAAGTCGACAAGCTCAGCAACTAGGGCAGACGCAGCAGTGGACTCAAAGGAAGGGTCAGTGATAACAGTGGCCAGGAGACGCGTGACAGTAGGACTGGCAGCACGAAGAGAGTCAGACTCCGGGTCAGCAAGGACAGGAAGAGAGGACTCAGGAGGAGACGGCAGAGGGACACGCTGTGGAGCAGTGGAAGGACGCAGAGTCATAAAGTGTGTGCCAGGCACAGGTGGAGGACGCTCACGCTGACCACGGCGACCAGTGCGAGCAGCACGAACAGGTGACACAGGACGAGACACAGGCGACACAGGACGAGACTCAGGCTCACGACGCTCTGAAAGACCGCCTGTCGGACCAGTGTAGGGAGAAGGACCAGGAAGTGGTGAGGCAGGCGGTAGCTGTGACTGCAACTGGACAGGCGGAGGACACTCTAAGGAGGGAGGAGGACTAGGAGGAGGCGGCTGACCAAGAACCTGCTGAAGGAGCGGAACGAAGTACGGCCGCGGCCGTGAAGTGCCCCCAGAAGCAGCAGAGACAGTACCAGAACCTCCAGCCGAACCAGCACCAGCAGCACCTCCAGCAGCTCCAGTACCTCCAGCAGCACCAGCAGCACCTCCAGCAGCTCCAGAACCTCCAGCAGCACCAGCAGCACCTCCATCAGCTCCAGAACCTCCAGCCAAACCAGCACCAGCAGCACCTCCAGCAGCTCCAGAACCTCCAGCAGCAGTAGGGCCTCCAGCGGGCTGTACCTCAACACCAGGAGCTCCACTCCGGGGGCTGCAGCGCCGAGCGTACCACTCACGCAGCCGCTGAGGGGAGGGAGGCTCCGGCCGCGACACCGTACCCGCAGGGCTACCAGCCTCAACTCCAGGAGACCTCCCAGCTCCAGTAGCCCCACTACGGAGGCTGTAACGCTGGGAGTACCACTCACGCAGCTGCTGTGAAGAGGGAGCGCCAACAGGCGCAGTACGGTCAGTCTCAAAACCTCCAGCCTCAACTCCTCTAGGCTCAGCACCCCCAGTCGCAGCACCCCCAGGCTCACCACCCGCAGTCTCCGCACCCCCAGACTCAGCACCCCCAGTCTCCGCACCCCCAGGCTCAGCACCCCCAGTCTCAGTACCCCCAGACCCAGCACCACCAGGCTCAGCACGCTCAGCACCTCGCGCAGGACCAGAGTCAACAGCTACCTCGACAGGCTCTTTCAGGTCTACCTGGGAAACACCTGAGGGAGCAGCACCCTGGGGAGGGAGGGGGTCTACCGACGGGACACCTGGGGTGAGGAAGAGCGGCGAGAGGGGGGAGCGGGGCAGTGCGGTAGGGGAAGAGACGGTAAAAGGGTACCGACTCGTCAAAGGTGACGTCCTGAGAGGCGAAGACACGGCGCGAGGTGGGGTGGTAAAACTGCCAGCCAGGCGCGTCAGGGACAAAGCCAAGGAAGACACAGGGAACGGCACGGGAGGAGAGCTTGTCCGCGGACGTATCGCGGACAAAAGCTCGACATCCCCAGACTCGGAACACCGACGCATCGCCAACCTCCCCCGTCCAACGCAGGGTAGGCGAGGTCTCCGGAAAAGAGACACGGGGCCAGAGGTTGAGCTGATGCGCGGCGTACTGCACTGCAAACGGCCACAGGAAATGGGGGGCAGCCGCATGGATCATGGAGGTACGAGCGACCTCCATGACAAGACCAATGCGGCGCTCAGCAACCCCATTCTGCTGCGGAGAGGCCGGGAGAGTGAACGTCTGGCGGATGCCGTGCTCCGCACAGTAGGCTGCCAAGAGGTCAGAGGAAAACTCGCCACCTCTGTCAGAGTGCAGACGTAGGACAGGAAAGTCCGACTGGAACCGCTCGCGGAGCTGGAGACGAGCAGCGCGGATCCAGGGGATCAAGACATCAGGGACCTCACCCTTGGTACGCAAGGGGAAGACCGTGGTGTAGCACGTGTAGTCGTCAACGACCAGCAGAAAGTACCGCTTGTGGCCCTGTCCCCGGACGCGGGCGGGGCCCCACACGTCCAGGTGGAGAGTCTGCAGGGGAGCCTCTGTGGGAGGGAACGAGGAAGAGTGAGGAGCGGCGCGCTGCCGCCCCTTGACACAGGGAAGACAGGGAGGAGCAGGCGAGGGTGGCAGGGGAGGGAGAACTCTGGGAAGACCAGAGACAAGGTACCTGGAGTGCATGCCGCGAAGGCGCTGCACTGACGGGTGACCAAGGCAGTGGTGCCAGAGGACAGTCCTGTGTGACAGGGAGCGACACGAGCAGGGGGCCGAGAGCTGACCTGACGCAGACGCAGCTACCTGAGGGGACTCAGTGGTCAGTGTATACAAGTCCGACCCCGGCTGCCGAGTGAAGGTAGCCAGGTGACGACCCGTCCGGGCGCACGTGCAGTGCGTCACACGCTCGTAGGCCGGGGTGAACTGGTGAACACCCGCGTCCTGGAGCGCGGAACCCGCCACCAAGTTCGTAGAGAACGAGGGGAGGTAGAGGCCCGACAGCGTGCCAGATGGGACAGCAGGACAAGGGAGGGCAGTGGTGGAGGTCGCAAGGACCGGACCCCCTGAGGGGTCAGCCAGGGAGACAGCAATCGGTGTAGGGAGCTGCTCTAGGGCAGTGCGGTCGCGGAAGAAACAGCGGGAAGCACCTGAGTCCAGTGTGAAGGTGTGCAGTGCCTCAGTAGGTGCGGTACCAGCAGACGTAGACGCACTAGCACCTAGGGCAGCAGCCTCACCAGGACCTAGAGCAGCAGACGCGCTAGCACCTAGAGCTGCAGCCTCACTGGTCCCAATACCCGGGTCGGGCGGTACACTCAGGTAACAGTCACCCTCAACACTAATAGTCAATGCATACATAGCAGCAAGGATAGCATCATAATCACGAGCAAAGATATCAATCCCCTTCCTAAGCAGATCAGCCCAGCGGGGCAGCTCAGAGGCGTCAGGGAACTGCTCGCGCCAGGCGTCGTCGAGGCGAAAGAAACAGCGCTGTGCCGTGTGAAACTTCCCACAAGTCTGGCCAGTGCGGTCACCTGTGCGGATGACGTACGGGCAGGTACCTCCACCCCCAGACCCCCCACGCTGAGAGTACCACTCACGGAGCTGCTGGGGTGACGGGGGCTCGCTGGGACGCTGCTGCTGCTGCCTCTGGCCGCCGCCGAACCCGCCACGCTGCACCGCTCCTCCGCGCCGTCCACCAACTCCACCGCCGCCACCACTGCCACCACCACCACCTCCACCTCCACCACCGCCGCCTCCAGCACCCCCGGCTCCGCCACTGCCCCCCCCACCACCAGCACCACTTCCACCACTGCCGCCACCGCCGCCGCCCCCTCCACCCCCTCCACCACCACCTCCCCCGCCGCCGCCTCCTCCACCCCGGCCCCCCTTGCCCCTGCTGCCCCTGCGCCTCCCACTGGGAGCGAACGCAGCTCCGACCCCATCAGCACCGAGGTAGTCGACAGCAGCAGCACATGCAATGGAGGGGAGAAGGGGGGAGGGGGAACATCCCTCAAAGAAGGGAGTGCGAGGGTCGCCACGAGAGGCACCTACAGCTACAATGCTCTTCTCAGCTGCTAGGAGTTCCTTCTCGAGTAGGTCGACAGTGAGGTCTGTGGGGGAGAGAGCGAGAAAGTGGTCCCTGACAGCGCGAAGAGAGTCAGGGAGGCGAGTGACCAGGTGGTAGAGGGTGAGGTACATCGGGGGGGGGTTCTTGGCTAGGAAATCGGGGGGGAGTGCGGCACGGTAGCGGAGATCACTAGTACGGAGGTGAGTGATGAGGTCAGCTACAGTGGCAAAGGCAGACAGATCGGGGAAGAGGTAGGGCAGTGAGAGACGGCCTATCGCAGCAGTGGTAGGGGAGGAGTAGCAGGCAACTACAGCGTCATACAGCTCCTTAGCGGTCTTATGCTGGCCGAAGTGCTCGCGCTCATCTAACGGCAGGTGGCTGCGAACGGCTAGGCGAGCATGGGCGTCACGAGTCTGCCACTGTGAGCGAGCAGTACTGTCAGCAGTAGCAGCAGGTGCGGGAGCAGCGCCGGACGTGTGGTCATAGAGGGAAACATCGTCCTTGGCAGTGATCTGGAGGTACAGGTGAAGGTCATCAAGCCAGACATCGAACTTAATCGGGCGGCCCTCGGCGTCAAAGGTGAGAAGAGTGGGACTGGCCATAGTGGCAGTAGCAGGAGTAGCAGTAGCAGTAGCAGTAGTAGCAGTAGCAGTAGCAGCACTAGCAGTAGCAACAGTAGTAGCAGTAGGAGCAGGAAGAGCAGTTGCTACAGGTAGGGCGGCGCGGCTCGGTCAGAGCGGCGCGACTCGGGCGGCGCGACTCGGGCGGCGCGACTCGGGCGGCGCGACTCGGGCGGCGCGACTCGGGCGGCGCGGCTCGGGTAGGTATGGCGGCGCGACGGCGGGCCTATGCTCGGTGCGTGGCGGCGCCTAGGGTGCGGCTGCGCGCGGGCCGCGGCTGCGTTCTAGCGGCGGCTAAGCGCTAGCTGCAGCAGCCGACGCGCGATCGCCGCGGCGCGCTGGCTGCGACCTGCGGGCGGGCGGCTGTGGGTCGCGCGTCGGCCTAGGGGCGAGCGGGGCCTACGGGCGACGGCCTGCTGGGGCTCGCGAGAAAAAATCGGGCCGCCCTAGGCGGGCCCTTAGGTCTAGAACCTAAGCTCTTAATACCATGTCAGAAACAAGAAGTGGTGAACTAGAAAGTTGTTGGAGTACAAGTAGGAAACCCTAGTGAAATGTACCCCCTAAAGGCTAACCCACTGTAGCCTACACAACAAAAACATATATAATGTTTGACAGTAGTGGCTACGAAGGAAGGTAAGTGGAGGGAAGACCAGTAAGGGTTGTCTGCTGCTATTCGGGTATCTGACAAGACCATAATGTCAGCTCCTTTTTTGTTGTTGATCCAAGCCGTTGTTCGTTTCCGTTTCGTGAAATCTCCCAGGCCGTTGACATTCAGGCCTGCAAACGACAGACTGTTCCGTGTATTCATTTAATAACTCCTTGCTCGCCTCTACGCATCCACAGGCAGGTAAGACAGAACACAGCAGCTAACGCCGAACCGACAGCTATCACCCTAGTAAGCTTCTCTGGGTCCATTATACTAGGTATTCCTTGTGAACCAAATGCAAATTCTTCCTTGTGAAACGGGTAACAGCACCGAGCTCTCCCTGACCGTGCAGATGACGCGCGGAGGTGATGTGTTCTGCAGCAGCGACAAACAGCTTCCCATGTGCTTTCCCGCAGCAAGTCTGTGTACAGATCCACTCCTCCCTGGAGCTCCCAGTGGAAATCAGAACAATCGCAGGATCGAGCAGGATCGGGCAAACCAGGCATGATGCTGTCGTCGAGGCAGCTGCGACAAGCTGCCAGAGGGTTGGTTTCTGGATGACAGGTAAGATAAACAGGATCATGGAAACGAGCTGCTGTACTGTTACCGTTAATCCCATGTGGACCCCCACTGAGTCGACAGGAGAGCATAGGGTAATGAACCAGGAGCATCTTGCCCTTCTCCTTTGGGTGGTTGACTTGGTGGATCCAGCGCCTCTTCTTATCCTCCGGGTGCGGTACCACTAGTGGATCACAAAGTCACCACACACTCTGAGCACAAGCAAATGGCCACAAGGCCAGTTCACATGCAGAGGTATATAAAGCATAACAAGCAATACATTGATAAAAACCTAGCAAGAGTAAGCATGCAGGTATAAGTATATAGATCACAGTACAAACAAAGTCAAGAAGTGAGCAAGTGAGGCCAAGTAGGCACAAGGCCTAGAATAGTACAAAAACGCTGATGATCACAAGGCTGAAGTCCCTTGGTGAAAATATCAGTAGTGTTGGCCCGAGAGGCCACGTAAGCAAGATGAAGCTGTCCACACTGCTGCAACTCTCGAGCAAGGAAGTAACGCGAAGCAATGTGCTTCGTCCTGTGCTCTAGTCTGTGCTCCTGACACAAGGCAATCATGGCCTTGTTGTCGACGTACAGAATCGGAGGAGAACTAGGCGGCTCACCCAAGTTGGTCAGTAGGTAGGTGAGCCAGCGTAACTCCTGTGCAGCCATGGCCCCTACGTATATCTCAACCTCACAACTGGAGCTGAGAACAGAAGACGAGCGGGTAGACCGCCATGAGACATTGTGTGGTTGCAATGGCGGTTGAGTCAGCCGGTGCGGAGAGCCATTCTACAATAGTCTTGAGCTAAACCACGGGGTGTTGGCACAAACTCTAGGAGTGATCTTAGCTTTGCGTAGTTCCTTGGCACTTGCACATTCATGGAAGAAATTGGCAAGAGTTTCCACTAGGCAAAGATTGCATCACAAAATTATTGGATTGAGAAAGATAAGAAAATCACTACATCAGGCACCTAGCAACTCTGCAGCTAGCCTGGTCGACCGCCAGCACTGGATGGTCGACCGACTGCCTGCGTTGCGTAGAGGAGCCGCGCCAGCACTGTAGAAAAGCCACATGCCAACGCAGCAGGTCGACGGCGTGCCAACGCTGCAGTAAAGCGGCTATCTAGCGTTATACCCGTAGAAGAAAGTAGTGCGTACGTAGGCATGCGCGCACAGACGATTGGCCTGACTTGCATCGTTGTGCATCCGTCGACTGTTGTCTACGCCTGACGAGCCACATCAACTATGGATACCAGCCCAAAGTTGCCTTCATTACTGCAACCTCGACGACGTTCGCGTGCTTCCGCAGAGCGTCGTCACCCAGGTGACTTGGTCGACCCGGATACCACCAGGTCGGCCTCGACTTCCTCGTGGAAAGTCAACTGAAAGTTGTACGTGCTCGTCGACCACCTAGTGCTTTGGTCGACAACTCCCTTGTCGACCAAAGCTCCTGTTGAGGAACACCCTGGTCGACGGACCCTTTCGTAGACCAGCACTGTCGGTTGCTGACGCCGAGCTTCCCTCATCGACCGTCGCTTTCATGTCAGGTCGACGGACTGCTTCGTCGACCTCCCCGTCGAACTTCTCCTCCTGGTTGACGGCCCGCCCGTCGACCAGCTTGGTCAGCTGCAGCCGTCGAGCACCCCTGGTCGACGGCTCCAGCCTTGCGACAGAGATGTGCAAGTCGACGACCACCTTGTCGACCTGCCCCGTAAACGAAGGCCGTCGAACTCCTTGGACGACGACAACACCGCAGCGATCCCCTGCAGCTCGACGAGGCCCGTCGAGCACCTCCCTCACTGCGTACGGTCGGGTGCTTCTCCTGTGCATCCAACCAGGACGTCGGCACCGCCCAAGTGAGGGCGGGGCCAACACTCCATTCCCGTTAACACTCTCCACCCCACACGGCAGTACTCCACGGAGAAACTCGTCCTCACCATGCACCCTACACACAGCACGTCGTCACCACACCAGCCGTGCAAAAGGGCACAACACCTACTGCTGCACATCATCGTCGTCGTCGCCGACGTCGGCCAGGCGAACATGGCCGATGGCGATAGAGCACCGGTTGAAAGCCGAAAAATGCAGCGCCTTTGTCAAGAAGTCAACCGGCTGCTCGGTGGTCGGAATGCACTTCAGCACAAACTTCCCGCGCCTCACCATGTGCTGCAGCCAGGCGTAGCGTCGCTCCATGTGCTTGAGGTTGCCCGTCAGCCCCAAGCCCTCAGCGACCGAGATGGCCGACTTGTTGTCCACTCGGAGGACAGTCGGCTTCCCAACATCGAGCTACTAGAACTCTGCAAGGAGGAATCGGAGTCGGCATCCCTCCTTGCCAGCATCCGTGGCCGCCACGTACTCCGACTCGGTCAACGACAAAGTCGCACACTTGATGCGCAAGCTCGAGTAGGAGATGGTGGCTTTCCGTAGACAAACACGTAGCCGCCCGTGCTCGTCCATTTCTGCTTCTCGACCGCGTCGTCGGCGTTCACGTAGCCGATCAGCTCCAGTGACTCTGGTCCACCGCCGAACTCCAGGGCGGTGTCGCGGGTGTCGGCGAGGTAGGCGAGGCAGCGGTCGACCTTGCGCCAAAGCTGGTCGCTCCTCACCATGAGGCCGCTTCTCAGCGTGCTGCAGGCGAACGCGATGTCCGGCCTTGTCGTCGTTTTCGCAAACTGCAGCGAGCCCACCTTCTGCCTGTACTCCTCCTTGCGCTCCTGCGCCTCCTCGTCGTCAAATGTCAGCTTGGTATAGGCGTCGACCAAGACCGGCGTCTTTGGGATGCGCTCGGTCCGCTCCTCGTCAATGAAGCGCCTACACAGCTTGCTGGCGTAAGTCTGCTGGTGCAGCCTCAGCTTCCTCGCTTGCCTGTCGCGCATGATCTCCAGCCCGAGGTACTTCACGACCGGCGAGATATCGCGCAGCTCAAAGGCGGCCTCGAGCAGCTCCTTCAGCATCGCAGTGGTGCTGGTGGCGGCGAGCAGGTTGTTGACGTAGACCAGCACCCAACAGGTTACTCTGTCGTCGCCGACCTTGAAGTAGAGCATCATATTGACTTGGCTCTTCTTCCACCCAGTGCCCAACGACACGCGGTCGAGAGCCCTGTACCATAGTAGCGGCGAGTGCTTCAGCCTGTAGAGGCTCTTCAACAGCTTGCACACCCGGCCGGTCCCATCGTCGAAGTAGTCCGGTTGGTACATGTACAGAATCCGGTCGAGCTTACTCTGCAAGAAAGCGTTTTTCATGTCGAGCTGCATTAGGTTGAGGTCAAGGTTTTGAAGTACTAACGTAAGGGGTTTAGGGCCGAGGCTTAGTAGCCTAGGCCAACATGTGTCGAGAGGATTGTAGCCAAGGGAAGCGAGAACGGTCGCGTTCACTATAGCACACAAGGTACATATAGCTAACTATCAGAGGTGCACCACCAAACAAGCTAACGTAAGGGGTTTAGGGCCTAGGCTTAGTAGCCTAGGCCAACGTATGTCGAGAGGATTGTAGCCAAGGGAAGCAAGAATGTTCATGTTCATTATAGCACACAAGGTACATATAGCAAACTAGCAAAGGTGCACCACCAAACAAGCAATTAAAGAACTAGACTACAATAATAACGGCAAGCAGGATAGATATTAAATATAACTTTAACACACCCCCTTAGCCTGCTTGCAGTAATAACTAGTGCAGTCACTCCTTGAAGGGGTACACCTAGCGCAGTGGAAGACGGCAGAGAGTTAAATGAGGAGGAGGAGGCGAGAGGGAGAGAGGAGAGGAGAAGTACGAAGGAGGAGGTGAGGGAGGGATGAGGCGAGGAGATTGCGGAGATAACTACTACAACGGGAGCTAAACTACGGGCTAGGCACGGATGCTCGTGTGATCTCCGCGTTCTCTGTTCCTTAGTCGTTTTCCTAGTGCACACACTGCTTGCTAGGTCACAGGGCAATTGGGCAAGAGTTTCACTAGAGAAAATTGACAACAATGGTATAATGAAGTTGGCAAGACAAGACTACATCAGAGCTAGCATTCAGGTCGGTCGACTGCCAGCGCAGCATGGTCGACCGCGTTCCAGCACGACTTGGTCGACCGCGCTCCAGCAGTGCAAAGTCGACGGCGTGCCAACGCTGTAGGTTGACGGCGTGCCAGCGTTTCTCCCGCAGTACAGCATCGCACCAGCTTCGCAGGTGCTCGCAGATGATTGGCGCGCTGAGCCTTGTCACCTGAACAACGCACACACCAAGTCAACTTGGTAATGAGGACTGCACCTGATCAGCCACGTCGACCTCGGGATACCACCACTGAGGTCGGACTCGCCAACTTTGCCTTGGCGACCGTCGCACTCCTCCGCAGAGCCTTGTCACCCAGGTAACCTGGTCGACCGGGCAACCACGTCAACCAGCTGCTCTTGTATGTGCCCGTCGACCTTCCAAGTCGACGACCACTCCAAGTCGACCTCACCAGGTCGACCACACCCTTGGTCGACCAGCTCCATGTCGACATCACTCCTGGTCGACCAGCTCCTTGTCGACCAGCGCAGTTGTTAGCCGACCACCCAAGTCGGCTATCCGAAGTCGGCGTCACCAAGTCGGCGCCGACTTCCAAGCCGACCTCTTGAAGTTGGTGACCTCCCAAGTCGGCGACCTCGCAAGTCGGCAACCTTGCAAGTCGGCGCCGACTTCCAGGCCGACCTCTTGAAGTCGGCGACCTCCCAAGTCTGCGACCTCGCAAGTCGGCGACCTCGCAAGTCGGCGACCTCGCAAGTCGGCGACCTCGCAAGTCGGCGACCTTGCAAGTCGGCGCCGACTTCCAGGTCAACGCACCACATCGCCGACCACCAGTTGAAGTCGGCCGCCGGCTTCCCAAGTCGGCGGCATTGCAGTGGCCCCGTGCAAGTCGACCAACCCCGTCGACCAGCTCGCCCAAGTCGGCGTCGCCCACTGTTGCAAGTCGGCTGTACCTCCCGTACACCCAACCACGAAGTCGGCTCCGCCCAAGCGAGGACGGGGCCAACAACAACTCCCTTTGACAGAGTTGAGGGGGAGCCACCTCTGGCGAAGCCCTCGTAGTAACCCTTTTTTACAAAGAGGGGAGGTGAGAGAGTGACGAGGAGAGGAGGTGGGGGGGAGCTAAGCGCGGCAAAACCCCTCTTAGTAGCCCCCAAATCCCCACACCCATTCAACCACCCCCGCTTAACCTCACCCCGCCATAACAACCGCCCCCTGGGACCGCACCCCCTTCCCCGCTTCCTTCCTCCACACCCCTGCCCCACCCACGGTAGTCCATGCAGAATCCTTACCGCCACCCCCTCAGCAATCCCCCACCCAACGGCAAAGGCGGGAGTGAGCGAGAGAAAGAGGAGGCGGGATCTCTGCTGGCGGTGTAGCTGCTGGCGGGGTCTCTGCTGGCGGTGTAGCTGCTGGTGCTAGTGCCTGGTGCTGGCGTGACGGCGCTGGTGCCGGTGCCTGGTGCTGGCGTGACGGTGCTGGTGCTGGTGCTGGTGCTGGTGCTGGTGCTGGCGCTGGTGACTAGCGCTGGTGCCGGTGCTGACGTTGGTGACTGGCGCTGGTGCTGGTGCTGGTGCTAGCGGCTGGCAGGTCCGATGGCAGGTGTGGTGCGCTGGGCGGGACGGGGAACTAGAACGGGAGGGGTTATAGGGTCCACTGATGGTGGCAAGGGGCCGGATGGGGTGCAAGGTGCGGGTCGCGAGCGATCTGGCGCGTGGAGCAGTGTGGAAGCAGCTTCTCCCGCCACTCTCATCACCCCCGCCACTCCCACCACTCCCTTTACACCAGTTGCGAAGTCGACGGGAGGGCGGGCGGGGAGGAGGCGTGACTGGTGGATGCTGGCGCTGGCGGCCTCCACTCCTTTCCCCCTCTCCTCTTCGCCCCCACTGCGACCGTCGCTGTTTCCGCGCCAGGGAGCCGCGACGAGGCAGCGTGACGGCGGCAGGTCCATTGGCGGGCTCGCTCGCGGGCCTTTTGGCGGGTTCGTCGGTGGGCGTGTTGACTCGAGCGCTGGCGGGTCCACCAGTGGGTCCGTCGGTGGGCTTGCTGGCGCTCTTGTTGGCGGGCCCGACGGCGGGTCCATCGGCGGGTTTCCTGGCAGGGCCGTCGGCGGGCTTGCTGGCGCTCTCGTTGGCGAAACCAACGGCGGGTCCCTCGGCGGGTTTGCTGGCGGGTCCGCCGGCGTGCTTGCTGGCAGGTCCGTTCCTGGTGTTTCTGGTGCGTTCATGGCGTGCGCGGTGGCGTGCGTTGCTGGTAATGCGCGGGCGACGGGCCTAAAATGGGAAAGCGCTCATGAGGTGCACTAAGGGGCGCGCCATTGCGAGCGCTAATGGTGGGCCCATTTGAAAACGGTCCTAATCGGACCTAGCTCAATACCATGTCAAAGTACTAGCGTAAGGGGTTTAGGGCATAGGCTTAGTAGCCTAGGCCAACGTATGTCGAGAGAATTGTAGCCAAGGGAAGCAAGAATGGTCGTGTTCACTATATCACACAAGGTACAAATAGCAAACTAGCAAAGGTGCACCACCAAACAAGCAATAAAAGAACTAGACTACAACAACTAGAGCAATCAGGATAGATATTAAATATAATTTTAACACGAGGATGGTGACGATGCTGAGGAAGATCCTCACTGTATTGTAGCTGCTCACCGGCGAGTATGTCTCGTCATAGTCGGTGCCATACACCTGCATGAAGCCCTTCACGACCAGCCTCACCTTCTCGCGCTCAACGGTGTCGTCGATGCGGTACTTGGTCATCAGCACCCACCGGTTCTTCATGGTGTTCACCCCGCGGGGCCATTCGACCAGTTGCCCATGCAGATGAGGCTGCGGATCTCCTCGTCCATGGCGCCCTTCACCGCTTCGCTCGTCAGCGCCTCCTTCACCATCATCCTTTTGATGCCCCAGCGGTGCTCGGGGTCGGCGTTAACATCCGGGTCGGGTTCGGGCAGGTCAACGTCATCTTCAGCGTCGTTGTACAGCAGGTCATCGTCAGCGTCGTCGTACACCGTGGTGAAATCAGAAGGTGGGAGACAGGCGTGGTAGCTCAGCTACTTCGGTGGCCTCCGAGTTCGACCTGAACGTCGCAACTCAAGCTCTGAGCTTTGCGGCTCAGGCGTCTTGATTGGCACCTCCACCACGTTGCTGTTGGTGGACTCCTCTCCTGCCGACAGCTCTCCGTCATCATCGACACCCTCGTCGTTGACAAGCTGCTTTGACCCTTTGAGTGCTCACCTCATGTTGACTTTGACAGCCCCCTGTCGACCGCCACGTCTGCTGCTCCCCTGTCGACTGCACCCCTGCTGCTGCCTCCTGTTCGACCGGCTCCCCTGTCTGCTTCTTCCCAGTCGTCGATGGCTTCACATCATTGTCGACAAGCTTGGCGCCTTGTCGGCCGCCGGCGATGCCTCTGGTCGGCACCACAGGCGACGCCTCAAGGCTCCCCTCATCGCTGGTGGCCGACAAAGGAGTCGACGAAGGCAGATCTGCGATGGGGGCGGGAAGAGCAAGAGCAGGGGGTGGAGGGAGGACTTCCTCGACGTCCTCATCAGCAGGCCCGTTGACCTCGGCGAGAAGTGGGAACGTCGCCGTCAAGGTATCCGTCGGTTGGTGTGCCTGCGTTCGCCTCGACGCCGGCCCATACGTTGCCTTCCGCACCTCCAGTGACAGCGTCTCGTAGAAGATCACCTCGACCGACGTGACTACCTTGTTGTCGATCAGGTCGAGGACCTCCCAGCCCTTACTCTCCGGTGACACGCTCACGTGAAGCCCCCAGCGAGCCTTCAGCGTTAGCTTCCAATAGCGCTGCTGCTCGGGGACCATGAACTACACCATGCAGCCCCACACCCGTGCCAACGTGAGATCGGGCTTCTTCATGGTCAGCAGCTTGTACTGAGTCGTCCTCGGCGGCGTCGTCGACCGCTCCAAGCAGTTGCGCACCCAGAGAGCTTGTCGTAGGGCGAGGTGCCACCAGTGGTGCTGCACGCCCATGTGCAGAAGCATCGTCCACACGGATTCGACAACCGTGCGCATCTCCCGCTCAGCCATGTCGTTCTGTTGTGAAGTGTAGGGGCACGTCAGGTCGTGGATTATGCCCTTCCCGTTGACAAAGTTGGTGAACTCCTTCCCAAGGAACTCCCCTCCTCGGTCTGAGTGGAGCATCAGCACCGACTTCTTTGTCTGCCGCTCTACCAGCACCAGCCACTACTGAAACTTCCGCAGCACGTCGCTCTTCTTAGCGTCTGGCATCACCCACACGAACCAAGTGTGGCAGCAGGAAGTACAAGCTGCCATCCTTCGCAGCCACCCAAAATGGCCCGCACAAGTCAATGTGCACGACTGCCAGGGCCTCCTCGGCGTCCGAGGCCTTGTCGGGAAGGTGTGTCGAGCCAGCTTTCCTCCGACGCACGAGGCACACGGCGGGTCTGCTCAGGTCGACGGCGTGATATCGAGCCATGTAGCAACTTTATGTTTTCGCTGAGCTCTTGATCGTGTCGACGCCGACGTGCGCGAGCCTCGCGTGGCCACCGGTCGGGGGTCGACTTCCTCGCTGAGACGATCGTCCGCAAAGCCACCACCCCTGTCGGCAACGACCGTGCCGAGCAGGGGCAAAGGTCGGTACAGAGGACTTGTCCGGTGTAGTGTGCTCGACCAAGCACTTCCCCGGTCGCAGCAATGAGCAGCGTCTCGGCGCCATTGTCCTGCACCTGCACTCCGCTCTCCTTTAGTTGACCAGCTGACAGCAGGTTCGCTTGTACTCCCGGGACGTAGAGGACGTCTGGGATGAGGACTCGCTTCCCGGCCTCCCCTTACAGCGCGACGGTTCCGCGACACTCGACAGGCTGCAACGCCTCATTGAATCCACGAACGTGCTTTACACCGTCGCTCGACGCCATGTCGACGAAGACCGCCTTCGTCCCCATCAAGTGATGGGAGCAACCGCTATCGAGCAGCACCGCCATCGGGTTGGCTTACACAGCTACCGCCACCGCCTGGAAGTCCTCGCCAGCCTTCGGCGCCAGTGAGACCGTCGGCTCCACCACGCCAACCATCGAGCATGACGCCTCCTTGTCGCCTCGGCCCTTGCCGCTGGAGTTGTTGACGTCCTTTGTCGACGACGTCTTCTTCGACGTCTGCTTCTCCTTGCGCGGCTTCTCATCTTGACGGGGGCAACAACTGGTCGACCGACCGCCGTCTCCCTTGTTGTCGTCCTCGTCGCTGTCGCCGCGTTTGGGGCACTTGTAGGAGAGATGGTCGAGGTTGTGGCAGATCCAGGACTCCCCCCTCGACCACCACCTCCACGGCTCTTGCTCTGCGTTGACCTCTTCTCGTCGATGTCCTTCGTCGACCACCCACCTCCGCTACCACCTCCACCCAGCTTCCCGCGCTGCTCCTGCTGACGATTCGGCTTCGTTGGTGCAGCGTAACTCGTGTGCGGAAGGACCTCCGTGGGCTGCTCTGCCTCCTGCAGAGGCTCGTCTTGAATGACTTAGCTAGTGAAGGAGTCCTCGTCGAGGGACTCACGCGTGCCAGGCACCATCATCATCCTCTTCATGAGGTTGTAGTTGCGCGGCAGGCCCTTGACGACGTGGGTGATATAGGACACTATTGCGTATTCAATGTCCGCCATCCGCATCTTAGCCAGGATTCGTCGAGCGTGGTTGCAGTAGTCCGTCGTCGGCTCCTGCTCGCCCATCCGAAGGTTTGTCATCTGCTCCTCCAGCTGTCCGATGTACAGGTCGTCCTTCGCCTGGTACTTCAACAGGATGAAGTGTCGTGCTTGGTGACCAGCATCTAGTCGCTCTCGACATGACCTGAGCGCTAGCTGCACCACCGGCGAGCAGCACCTCGACATGACCATGAAGCTGAGCAAGTGAGCAGCACGGAACTCCACAAGCAGCTCAACATCGTCCTCGGGCGGAATTGGCACAGTGCCGACAGCGAAGCCCTTCAGCCGGGCGACCTCCAGCTGTGTTCATATCGACTCCCTCCAGGTGATGAGGTCCCGTTGACCTTGCAGCGGTGTGACGGTGATCCTGTCCGGTGAAAACTTGAAGTAGTCATACGTGGGTGCGATCCTGTCCGCCGTCACATGCGTTGTTGCCAAGAGCTCTCCACCGCTTCGTAGAGGAGAGCGACGTCGACCATCGACTTCGACCCGCGAGCTGCCTGCGGCTGCCGTCGACTGCTGCAGTTGCGTTTGACTCCAGTCGACGCCACCGTCGACCTTAATCACCCCTCTCTTCTTCATGCCATCGCTGCAGCTGACTCGTGCACCACCGTTGACCTCATCGTCGACGCCACCTTCGTTTCGTATCGGTCGAGGAGATGCAGGACGAGAAGGGTTCTCCGTCGCCCACTGCGCTCGGATGCCAAACTCGACAATCGCCAAGGGGACCTTCCCGTACTCACCATTCTCAATGCGTTTCCGCGCATTAGCCAAACGTGCCTCCAAGGTGTCCGTTACGCCCCCTTCAACAACAGGGTCGACCATGGCGACTAACGTGGCTACCGATCTACGAACGACTTAGTAGGTGCAAAAGTGGAGTCCTATCTGAAGGTAACATGCGGGGCCGTCCATGCTCAACGCACCATGCGGAGAGTCACTCTACAATTGTCGTGAGCTAGTCTACAGGGTGTTGGCACGATCTCTAGGAGTGATCGTAGCTTTGCGTAGTTCCTTAGCACTTGCACATTCACGGAAGAATTTGGCAAGAGTTTCCACTCGGCAAAGATTGCATCACAGAATGATTGGATTGACAAAGACAATAATATGACTACATCGGGCAACTAGCAACTCAGCAGCCAACCTGGTCAACCGCCAGCACTGCATGGTCGACCGCCTGCCAGCGTTGCGTAGAGGAGTCGTGCCAGCACTGCAGAAAGGCAACCTGCCAACGCAGCAGGTCGACGGCGTGCCAACGCTGCAGTACAGCGGCTGTCTAGGGTTACACCCGTAGAAGAAAGTAGTGCATACGTAGGCAAGTGCGTGCAGACGATTGGCCTGACTTGCATCGTTGTGCATCCGTCGGCTGTTGTCTGCACCTGACAAGCCACATCGACTTCAAGATACGAACCCGATGCCGCCTTCGTCACTGCGACCTCGACGATGTTCGCGTGCCTCCGCAGAACCTCGTCACCCAGGTGACTTGGTCGACCCGGATACCACCAGGTCGGCCTCGACTTCCTCGGGGAAAGTCAACTGAAAGTTGTATGTGCTCGTCTACCACCTAGTGCTCTGGTCGACGACTCCCTTGTCGACCATAGCTCACGTCGAGCAAAACCCTGGTCGACGGACCCCTCCGTCGACAGCACTGTTGGTTGCTGTCGCCAAGCTCCCCTCGTCAACCGCCGCTCACATGTCAGGTCGACGGACTGCTCCGTCGACCTCTTGGCGAACTGCTTCTCCCGGTTGACGGCCCGCTCGTCGACCAACTTGGTCAGCTGCAGTCGTCAAGCACCCCTGGTCGACGGCTCCAGCCCTGCGACTGAGATGTGCAGGTCGGCGACCACCTCGTCGACCTGCCCCGCAGAAGAAGGCCGTCGAGCACTGCTGGTCGACGGCAACACCACAGCGGTCCCCTGCAGCTCGACGAAGCCCGTCGAGCAGCTCTCCCAATGTGAACGGTCAGCTGCTTCTCCCGTACATCCGACCAAGTCGTCAGTGTTCCCCAAACGAGGGCGGGGCCAACACTCCCCTGCCGCGCTCACGCTTGGGACTCCAGCCCACACGGCAGTTTTTCACAGAGAAACTCGTCCTCAGTGTGCACCCCACACACAGCACGCCGTCACCGCACCAGCCGTGCAGAAGGGCATGACACCTACTACTGCACATCATCACCGCCGCCGCCGACGTCGGCCAGGCGAACTTGGCCGATGGTGACAGAGCACCGGTTGAAAGCCGAAAAATGCAGACCCTTCGTCAAGAAGTCAGCCGGCTGCTCGGTGGTCAGGATGTACTTCAGCATGAACTACCCACACCTCACCATGTGCTGCAGCCAGGCATAGCGTCGCTCCATGTGCTGGAGGTTGCCCGTCAGCCCCAAGCCCTCAGCGACCGTAATTGCCGAATTGTTGTCCACACGGAGGACGGTCGGCCTCCGAGCGTCAAGCAGCTTGAACTCTGCAAGGAGGAAGCGGAGTCGACGCCCCTCCTTGCCGGCATCCGTGGCCGCGACATACTCCGACTCGGTCGATGAAAGCGTCGCGCACTTGATGCGCTGGCTCGCCCAGGAGACCGCGGCCCCTCCAAAGACGAACACGTAGTCGGCCGTGCTCGTCCATTTCTGCTTGTTGCCCGTGTCGTTAGCGTCCACGTAGCCGATCAGCTCCAGCGACTCTGGTCCACCGCCAAACTTCAGAGCGGTGTCGCGGGTGTCGGCTAGGTAGGCGAGGCAGCGGTCGACCTCACGCCAATGCTGGTCGCTTCTTACTGTGAGGCCGCTCCCCAGCCTGCTGTAGGCGAACGCGATGACCAGCCTCGTTGTCGTCGCCGCGAACTGCAGTGAGCCAACTTTCCGCTGGTAATCCTCCTTCTCGCGCTCTTGGGCCTCCTCGTCGTCGAATGTCAGCTCAGCGTAGGCGTTGACCGAGAACGGCATCTTCGGGACTCGACCGCCCTGCTCCTCGTCGATGAAATGCCTTTGCAGCTAGTCGGTGTAGTTCTGCTAGTGCAGCCACAGCTTCCTCACTAGCCTGTCGCGCATGATTTCCAGCCCGAGGTACTTGATGACCAGCTCGAAAGCGGCCTCCAGCAGCTCCTTCAGCTCCTTCAGAATCGCGGTGCTGCTGCTGGCGGCGAGGAGGTCGTCGACGTAGACCAACACCCAGTAGGTCACTCCATCATCGCCGGCCCTGAAGTAGAGCGTCGTGTCGACCTACCTCTTCTTCTAGCCAGCGCCCAGCAGCACATTGTCGAGAGCTCTATACCACAGCAGCGGCGATTGCTTCATCCCGTAGAGGCTCTTCAGCAGCTTACACACCCGGCCGCTCCCATCGTCGAAGTAGTCCGGCTGGTACATGTACAGCACCTAAACGAGCTTGCTCTGCAGGAAGGCGTTCTTCATGTCGAGCTGCATTAGTTTGAGGTCGAGGACGGCGTCGATGCTGAGGAAGATCCTCAGCGTAACGTAGCTGCTCGCTGGCGAGTACGTCTCATCGTAGTCAGTGCCGTACACCTGCGTGAAGCCCTTCACAACCAACCTCGCCTTCTCGCGGTGGACGGTGTCGTCGATGCGGTACTTGGTCGTCAGCACCCACCGGTTCTTCATGATGTTCACCCCGCATGGGCGTTCGACCAGCTCCCAAGTGCCCATGCAGATGAGGCTGCAGACTTCTTCTATATAACGGCCATCACCGCCTCGCCCTTCCACCTCGCCAGCGCCTCCTTCACCGTCATCGTGGCGATGTCCCAGCGGTGTTCGGGGTCGGCATGCACGTCGGGGTCGGGCTCCGGCAGTTCTTCATCCTCCTCGGCATCGTCGTATTACAGGTCGTCGTCAACCTCGTCGTACACCGTGGTGAAGGCAGCTGGCGGTAGGCAGGCGTGGAAGCTCAGCCGCTCCGGCGGCCGTCGAGCTCGATCTGTGCGTCGCAGCTTAGGCTTCGTGATCGGCACCTCCACCACATCGTTGTCGGTGGACTACTCACTCGCCGACTGCTCCCCTTCCTCGTCGACGTCCTCGTCGCCGATCAGTTGCTTCGACCTTTCAACCGGCTGCTTCCCTCCTACTAACTTCGACAGCTCTCCTGTCGACCGCCCCGGTTGCTGCTCTCCTGTTGACTGCACTCCTGCTGTTGCCTCCTGTTCGACCGGCTACCCTGTCTGTTGCTCCCCTGTCGTCGACGGCTTCCCGTCCTGGTCGACGAGCTTGACGCCTTGTCGACCACCGGCGATGCCACTGGCCGGCGCCACGGGCGACGCCTTAAGGCTCCCCTCATCGCCGGTGGCCGACACAGGCGTTGACGCAGGCCGATCTGCGACGGGGAAGGGAGGAGCGAGAACAAGGGGGGGTGGAAGAACTTCCACAACGTCCTCATCAACAGGCTCGTCGACTTCGACGAGCAGTGGGACCGTCGCCGTCGAGGAGCCTTGATGTGTGATGCTATCATTTGCATTCACGACGGTCTGCCTCCCATCATATGTATTATGCGTTGCATGCGTGGTGTGAGCGTGTGCAAGAATTTGTGTTTGGTGTGGTTTGGATTCTCTGAGTATGTGTGAATGTTATTTGGCTTGAGCAGATATCTGAAGTGACTCCACTGATCAAGAGCTTTCCGACGAACCAAGAATTGTCGCGATCGGAGCAAGGATGACAAAGTTATGCTCGTTCGAAGTTTTGATTGGGATGCGACGACTTAGGAAGTTCGTTGAGTGACTCAATATGGGGTACAGACTTCTGGGGGTTGGGAAATTCCTACCCATCACTGTAGATGCTGCCAAGTGGTTGGGAGAAACCAAATTGGGTTGGCAAGTGTGGCCAACTTGGGTGAGGTGGATTGTGGAGGTTGGGAGAAACCCCATGCCACACAATTCCCCTCTCTATGGGTACCCCAACTTTGACATTGTCCGGAGTCCGGAGAAGGTGCGCGCGAGCGGGAGACGTTTCGGGGGGAGACGTTTGCAGGGCGCGCGCGGGTCGGGAGACGTTTCGGGGGGAGACGTTTGCGGGGCGCGCGCGGGTCCGGAGAAGGTGCGCGCGAACGGGAGACGTTTCGGGGGGAGACGTTTGCGGGGTGCGCGCGGGTCGGGAGACGTTTCAGGGACCTTCCCTCTCGTCCTCCTCTTCCCTCCTACCTGGTTGATTGCTACTCCAACTTTCTTGTGTGAGAATTGTAAGACTCTTGTGATTGAGTTAAATTTCCTATGACATCTTACCCCCTAGTGCGCCGAAAATCATAACTCAAGATATACTCCATCTTTTGATACGATTCAAACTGTGAAAGATAGCCTTCGTCAAGGGCTACAACATATTCGAGTTTGCAAGAATTCTAACAAAACGTTTTTCGTCGACAGCGTTTCTTGTGAGCGCGACTATTCTGTCCAGAAATTGAGACCAACGATTGTGTGATATTTCGGCTCCTAATCTTCATAGAATCCGTCCTTAGTCTCTAACAAGTGGTATCAGAGCTGATTAACGACTTTCTGGAGAGTCTACTGAAGTGTGAAGACCCTTCTAGACCCACCATGGCCTGTGGGCGTGCCTAAGTGAAGTTCTGGAGGTTGCAAATGACTTCCGCTAAGGGGAAACTCTGCCGAAATTTAGTTGGCGCCGACACTCGTGAAGATTTTGTGGATCTACATTGTGACCAGCAAAGCGGGGAGCTGAAAACTGTGATTGGGAGCAGAGGAAATCAGTCAAGAGAGTGGAGATGCAGCTGAGAAGAGGAATGAGCCGCCATCATCCAAGATCGAGGCATTGGATGGCTCCAAGCTCTAGGTACGGGCCACTCGGGTCTACGAACTCATCCGAAGGCAGAGCTGAGAGCGAGTGGCTAGTAGACAGAGGAGTGGCTGAGGCGAGGAGTACGTGAAGTTGAAGCGATGAAGGACCAACTGCACCATGTGTGACTGAGTCAAGGTAATGGTGCGCCATGCTCTGTCCCGTGTGATCTGCAAGCCAAGATAGCTGCGCAGTTCACCCAGGTCTGTGCACGTGTGTCTCTTCTGCAACTCCGACTTCACGTAGGCGAGTCCCTCAGTGTCAGCAGTGGCAAAGACCAAGTCGTCGCATATACGAGGATGTAGAACGGCAGCAGCGAAGTGTCGGTGCGCAGAAACAGCGACGGGTCAGCAGTAGAAGGAGCAAACCCAAGAGCCGCAAGCGTAGTCCTCAGTGTGTCGTGCCACTCACGGGGCGCCGGGCGGAGACCGTAGACTGGCCGCCGGAGGCTCCACAGGGTGCCAGGAGGAAACGACCCAGTGAAGCTAGGTGGGCGGCGCAGCCAGATCTCCTCGTGCAGGCTGCCCTGTAGGAAAGCAGTGCTGAAGTCAAGAGAGTGAAGCCCGTAGTCACGCTGAGCAGCGACGTGCAGCAGAACCCGAAGAGTGGTCATCTTCGGGGTCGGGGAGAAGGTCTGGAAGAAGTCAACTCCCTGTCGCTGACTGAAGCCTCTGTTGGTGCAACCCTACGGTTTGCACTCGGCTTGTTGTCCGTGTGCGTGAATGTGTGTGTGTATGGAATGGTATGAGGGCATGGGATAATATATATTTCATGCTTATAATTGTGTGTGAATGTTGAGTCATGATGTCGAGTGTGTGTGTCGAGTCAATAGCGAGTTATCGCTAGACGCGTGTTACGCGGTCGTTTGTGTCTTGCGCGCGGTTTCTATTTTGTCGTGCGCGGTTTCTATTTTGTCCTGTGTCGAACGTTCGGCGTGTCGCAGGTGTGTGCAGCAGACCCATCAAGAACTCAAGGATGAGTTTGTGATGAAGAGCCCGAGCCTTGGTGTCAAGCCTCAAGTGATTTCGAAGCTCGCCAAAAGGGTACACCTCAAGATATTGAAGATAGTTACATTACTTTGTGTAGTGTAACATTTCACTTGGTGTAGGCCCTAGTGAAGGGTAGTTTCGAGACCCTTCGTGGTTGGGGACAGTGTGGCACTGTTCCACATCACTGTACCTCGGCTCTTGGGGTTTGTAGGAGCTGGGAGTCATTCCCAACTCGTAACTCTTCCTATCTTGTGTTCTAAGACTATAGTGGCTGCCATAGTACCGTTCGTTCAAACCAACGCTGTGTCGTCAATTCTTTATCAAATCATGCAATCTAAATTGATAATTGTAGACGACGTGAAGACGCTCCAGATCCAATTTGAATCAAGTCATTTGCAGCTGTGAGCAGAACGCTATCAACGTTTGAAGCCGCTGTGCAGAAATCCGTCTGTGCTCTCTATCTTTCGTTTTAGGCACATTCAAGCCTATTGTGACTATAACAAGTGGTATCAGAGGCCCTTGGAGCAGTTTCGACAATGTCTGGACCTGAGGAAAGGGGTGGCAGAGGTTCCGGTGGCAGTGGAGAAGCTCAAGCTCAAGGCCAACCCCGTGATTCAGCCATGGCGCCCATGCAACCAAGTCTTGGCCCACCTAGGGATGAGCCTAGGGTGTTTGGGCTTGACAAGTTCAACGGTGACAACTTTGCTGAATGGTCCTTCAAGATGGAGAACATCTTTGACCACTATGACCTGCTGGAGGTGATGGAAGGAACGGAGAAGCGCCCCGAGAACGACCCGGAGAAGAGCCCGTGGGTGCGGAAGAGCGCACAAGGCTATCTCTTACTTGGGCAAGCGTTGGGGAGCAGTCAGATCCGTCACATCAAGCCATTCCAGCGTGAACCAGAGAAAGGACCAAAGGCATGGGCTGCTCTCAAGGGTGTACATGCTCCTGCAACAGCGGCGGTAGCGGTGGTGTTGGAACGGCAAATGGCGGCACTACGAATTGAAGAAGACGAAGCGGTTGAAGAAGGGGTGCAGAAATTCTTCGACTTGTTGACGCGGCTTGAGGGAGCTGATTTGAACTACAGTGAGCTCCAAAAGAAGACCAAGTTGCTGGCCTTACTCCCAGAGTCATGGTCCTCGCTCATCATCAACCTTAATCGCGACTTGCCCCGCCTCTCGCTTGAAGACGTGAAGCGAGCTATCCTTCAAGAGGATTTCCGCCGCCGTGAGTTGGCGAGTGCGGATGGCGCTGGGGCAGCGAGCATCGGCCGTGGATATGGTCGAGGAAGAGGCAGAGGACGAGGGGGAGGAAGGTTTGGTGGCAGCAACTTCGGCGGAGGCCGCAGGAGTGGCGGTTACGGCAGCGACGACAAGAGCTACGGACGCGGTCGCGGCCGATTCGACGGCGAGTGTCACTATTGCCACAAGAGCGGACACATGTGGCGCGACTGCTACAAACTCCCTGATGGTTGGACCCCTGCTCAAGGCCAAGAGGGTAGAGGAGCAGGAGGAGGGAGAGGACGAGGCCGTGGAGGCCGTGGCAGTCGCGGTGGCGGAGCTGCAAACATGAAGAGCGGAGACAACGACAAGGACCCGAGCGACGATCGATACCCGGGTCTATTCTACTTCGTGTCGACGCAAGTACCGGCTGGTCCAGAGAAGGATGAAGGCTTTGAGGAGCCAGCAGCTGTGGGGAAGGTGACCCTACACCCCCTGGACTATTGGGTGATTGATAGTGGCGCTACCTATAGCATGACACCTCGCCCGGACTTGCTCACCGAACTCGAGCCGTCACCGGTGAAGCATGTCACATCGGCTTTGGGGCAGCGAGCAGAGGTGAAAGGCATGGGCAAGGCCATGTTCAAGGGTGCTGATGGGAAGATGGTGGGCCTCAAGAACGTGCTTTGGGTGCCCAGCCTTGCTGCAAACCTGATTTCCGTGCGGCGGTTGGCAAAGGCCGGCATGGACACGAACTCGAAGGGAGCCAAGACCTACACCGCAAGGCTTCGCGATCGAATTCTTTGGGACCTTCATGAGGACAGGGATGTCTACAACGAGATGTGGCAGATCCCAGTGGTCCCTATGCCTAAGGAGAGGCAAGTGGCAGCAAGCATCAGCACCAAGGATGGAGCGGTCGGTAGCGACGATGGCGCGAACGGTCGCGCTAAGGAGAATGAGCTCAAGAAGAGCAAACCTGGAGGGACCAGCAAGTTCAGTGAACCTAAGGAGAGTGGTGCAGCAACCAAGGAGCAGCAAAAGGGTGAGGAGAACCCAGAGGCAGCAGCGGAGGAGGACTACGGAGAGAGTATGTGGGGCGCTATTGCGAGCGCGGCATTCTCCAATCCAACTTCGGCTACGGGGGAGTGTGATTGACTCACCTTGCATCGGCGCATGGGGCATGTGGCCCTGCCCATCTTGCAGCAGCTAGTGAAGAATGAGATGGTTGCTGGCATACGTGTGAAGGGGGAGCCCGATGAGGTGCTTGGCTGCCCGACGTGCATTCAAGCCAAGTTCACCCGGTTTCCGTTCCCTAGTTCGGAGGCAACGGCAAAGGCACCGCTTGATGAGGTGGTGATGGACGTGGTGGGCCCCCTGAAGCTTGGAGCTGCTGGAGCTGAGTATTTTCTCACCATTGTCGACGTCTACACCCGCATGACTTGGGTGTACGTGCTGGCCAAGAAGAGCGACGTGGCTGAAACGTTGAAGACGGATTGGTTCCCGATGGTGGAGCGGCAACAAGACCGTCTAGTCAAGTCAATCCGCACCGATCGAGGGGGAGAGTTCCTGAGCAAGGAGTTTGGGTTGTGGCTGAAGAAGAATGGTATTCGGCACTCCCTCACCATGCCATACTCCCCTGCAATGAACGGCATCGCCGAGCGAGCGAACCGCACAATCACGGAGGCGGCACGCGGGTTGCTCATTGAAGCCGGGCTACCCGACTATTTCTGGCCTGATGCGGTGCGGAGCGCGTGTGTGGCCAAGAACAGAGCCTTGACTCATGTGGGAGCAGACAAATGGGTGCCCTATGTGGAGTGGCTAGGAAGGAAGCCAAAGGTGGATATGCTTCGGGTGTTCGGGTGCATGTGCATGGCGCTCGTGCCTAAGCATCTTCGGCACAACAAGCTTGGTGCCAAGGCGGTGTGGGCCGTGCACTTGGGCATGGCTCAAAACAGCAAGGGATGGCTTCTTTGGGACCCATTCACCAAGAAGTTCTTGGTGAGCAGGGACTGCAAGTTCATGGAGAACTTCATGTACAAGGATTGGAAGGCGGAGAATGAGGCGAATATAGGCGTGCGGTTTGGGGAGGTGAAGAGTTCCGGTTTGGAGCATGTGGAGCTGCCTTTGGAGCTGAGCAGCGGCAGCACAACCACAAGGCAATCCTCCCTTGTGAATGGGGGAGAGGAGGCCAATGATGCAGAGGAAGAAGAGGAGGAGGTGCAGCAAGTGAGCGAGCGTGCACCGTCACTCCCTTCCCGTACTACGAGTGCTCCACGGATTCGAGCCACACCGCAGCAACGCCAAGGCCTTCAAGTCCCTGCAGCTGAGGAGGAAGGAAGGGGGAAGAGGAGAGTTCAACCCCCTAATAGGCTGACCTATGATGCGCCGGGAAAGCAGGGCAAGACAGCCCTGGCCGGAGCGGCAATGATGGTCGGAGACGACGAGGAGAGTGACTACGAGGAGTGTGCCTTCGCGTTCTTCTCTCCGGTGGAGATGCCGGGAGAACCAGCAACTCTCAAGGAGGCTTTGGAGAGTAGTGATGCTGAGGAGTGGAAGAAGGCCATGGAGAGTGAGCTGAAGAGCATCGAGGAGAATGACACGTTTGAATTGGTGGAGCTACCGGAGGGGCGTACGGCGATAACGTCCAAGTGGCTCTTCAAAATCAAGTCGGATGCCGACGGCAAGATCGAGCGCTACAAGTCTAGGCTTGTAGCCAAGGGGTACCAGCAGAAGGAGAAGGTGGACTTCAAGGAGCTGTTTGCCCCTGTGGTGAAGCCGACGACGCTGCGAACCCTATTCGCGGGAGCCGCCATCAAAGGATGGGTAGTAAAGCAAATGGACATCGTAACGGCATTCCTTAACGGCATCCTTGAGGAGGAGATTTTTATGGCGCAGCCAGAGGGGTTTGATGATGGTAGTGGCAGAGTGTGGAAGCTGAAGAAGGCCCTCTATGGGCTGAAGCAGGCCCCTAGGCAATGGTACATGAAGCTGCGCGAAGTGTTGGAGGGGATCGGCTTCACTCCCTCAACGGCCGATCACTCCTTGTTCATGCTTGGCGAGGGGGAGCAGAGGAGTTTCATGGTGGTTTATGTGGATGACATCCTCATTTTCTCACCCTCTTCTGACCTTGTGAAGGAGGTGATGCTGAAGCTTCAAGACAAGTTCAAGTGCAAGGCCCTTGGTGACGTGAGCTTCTACCTTGGGCTCCACATCGAACGAGATGTGGAGAAGCGGTGCATGCGGGTGCATCAACGAAAGTACCTGGAGGCATTGGCTGCCAACTTTGGGCAGAGTGAAGGCCATGTGGCTACACCCTTTCCCTCTGGGTTCAAGTGTGTGAAGGGACCAGAGGAGGAGAGCGTTGGTGAAGAGGAGAGGCGCCGATTTCACTCGTTGGTGGGCAGCCTCATGTATGCGGCGGTAAACACCCGACCGGACGTCGCGTTTGCTACCGGGCAGCTGGCTAGGGTTGTGCAATGCCCTAATGAGGAGCAGGTAGCATCTGGAATGAGGGTGGCCAAGTATCTTGGCCAAACACCGACCGTTGGGCTGCAATACTCGACGGCGGCACAAAGGCGCCAAAAGGGCGCGGATGGTGTTGAACCCGGGCGTTTGTTCCTCACCGCCTACTCGGATGCTTCATATGCATCAGAACCAGAGGACATGACAAGTGTTGGAGGCTTCATATGCTGTGTTGGTGGAGGCCCAACTGCTTGGGAGAGCAAGAAGCAGGTTGACCAAGCTTTGAGCTCGGTGGAGTCCGAGTACATGGCCCTCTTCCGTGCCGTACGGGAGATTGTGTGGCAGCGGCGTTTGTTGGCTGAATTGGGGGAGGAGCAGCAAGGACCTACCCCACTGTACTGTGACAGCCAGGGTGCCATTGCTCTTGCTAAGAACCCTGTGTTGCATGGACTCACGAAGCACATGAGGGTGAAGTGGCATTGGACGAGGAGCATGGTAACCGCGGGTGAAGTTGAGTTGCGCTACGTGAAGACCACGGGGCAGCCGGCTGACATGATGACCAAGAGGCTGGTGGAGCAGCAGCATTGGAAGTGTTGCAAGCTGGCTGGGATGGCTCTGAACTGAGAGAGCAACATATCCTAAGGCCAACAATCCGAGGGGGAGTTTGTTGGTGCAACCCTACGGTTTGCACTCGGCTTGTTGTCCGTGTGCGTGAATGTGTGTGTGTATGGAATGGTATGAGGGCATGGGATAATATATATTTCATGCTTATAATTGTGTGTGAATGTTGAGTCATGATGTCGAGTGTGTGTGTCGAGTCAATAGCGAGTTATCGCTAGACGCGTGTTACGCGGTCGTTTGTGTCTCGCGCGCGGTTTCTATTTTGTCGTGCGCGGTTTCTATTTTGTCCTGTGTCGAACGTTCGGCCTGTCGCAGGTGTGTGCAGCAGACCCATCAAGAACTCAAGGATGAGTTTGTGATGAAGAGCCCGAGCCTTGGTGTCAAGCCTCAAGTGATTTCGAAGCTTGCCAAAAGGGTACACCTCAAGATATTGAAGATAGTTACATTACTTTGTGTAGTGTAACATTTCACTTGGTGTAGGCCCTAGTGAAGGGTAGTTTCGAGACCCTTCGTGGTTGGGGACAGTGTGGCACTGTTCCACATCACTGTACCTCGGCTCTTGGGGTTTGTAGGAGCTGGGAGTCATTCCCAACTCGTAACTCTTCCTATCTTGTGTTCTAAGACTATAGTGGCTGCCATAGTACCGTTCGTTCAAACCGACGCTGTGTCGTCAATTCTTTATCAAATCGTGCAATCTAAATTGCTAATTGTAGACGACGTAAAGACGCTCCAGATCCAATTTGAATCAAGTCATTTGCAGCTGTGAGCAGAACGCTATCAACGTTTGAAGCCGCTGTGCAGAAATCCGTCTGTGCTCTCTATCTTTCGTTTTAGGCACATTCAAACCTATTGTGACTATAACAGAATCTGTGCGCCTTCCATCATCAGTTCAAACTCGAATGACCAGGTATAGAAATCTTTGCCGTCGAGTCAGTTGTTTGTCCTTGTTGTCGCGCTGTATTTGTCAAGTCAAAGGTCAGCGACCTTTGACCTTCACGTAACCTCTAGCAGTTACATTTTCTGTCAACCTCTGATGGTTGACTCGCCGTTGCTTCGTTGTAGTTTGCTTCGCTTGCAGTTCAGTGTTTCGACACACCAGAAGCGCTTAAGTCACTTGTTTCCAACATCGCAAAAGTGTGAGGCTCGAAAAGTTGCGGACTAGCAACTTCAAAGTTGTTTTTCCGCAACTTTGGTTTAGGAGAAAAAAAGTCTAGGTCAAAGGCTTCTGTGGCGGCGTGACTTTCGAAGTTGCGGGAAAGTGACGACAAAGCTTCAAAAAAATGGCCATATTGCAACCACACGATACAACTAAAAGGTGACATCTGAAGTGACATTTGTCTGAAGGTCTTGGGCTTTAAGTCCCTTTTGCCACCCCTTTGCCACGTGGACACCTGAACGCCACATATTTAGATATTTCCTGTTAGCTGTCAATGTGAATAGTGGACGAACAAATGTCACGTGGACCAATCAGATTTTGGGACGCATATTGGCGCATGCAATATAATTTGTGGAGACAATTGAGTTAAGCATGTACATCTTGAAATTTATATTATTATAAATACATTTTTAAACAACAGACCTGACAAAACGCCCTAACACCATAATCAGCATGGTCTGGCACAACTAAATAATCTAACTGCAGGTACTTCAACAGAATCAAAACATTGACGCCCTTTCAACCACTTGAGTCTGGAGTTCTGAAACACACGTAAAATCAGAAACACAATCCAACGAAGACAGGGTGCAAAAACTGATGTTAGCCGGGCGAGTACAAATTTAGTAGTAGACATACCTGCGGCCACTTGCCTGTCTGCCGCAGTGGACTACGAATACTTGTGCCGTTTGATAAGTCAACATGTTTACGAAATACATCGACATAAATACAAGGTCGCGCAAATGAGGAGCGCACCACACGACGTTAAGAAAATACACATCTACACACAAAGCGACATAATTCGACCAAGACAGAACGCAATCCCAGCGTTGCCCTCCATTCCGTGCACAGCACGGTACGTCATGAGTTAGGCATGTCAAATTATATACCTGCTATATATGTTTAGGCTGTAGTGGGGTAGCCAATATGGGGTACATTCCCTTTTAGGGTTTCATATTTGTACCCAACTCTTTCATAGCTCATTCATTCCTGCCTAGCATTCTTAACATGGTATTCAGAGCAGTGTTGGTGCAACCCTACGGTTTGCACTCGGCTTGTTGTCCGTGTGCGTGTGCGTGCATCCGTGTGTGCATGGAGTGGTATGAGTGCATGAAATAAACATATATTTCATGCTCATAATATTGTGTGTATGATGGGTCATGATGTCGAGTGTGTGTGTGTCAAGTCTATAGCGAATTATCGCTATTCGCGTGTAACGCGGTCATTTTGTGTGTCCCGCGCGGTTTCTATTTTGTCGTGCGCGGTTTCTATTTTGTCGCTTGTCGAACGTTCGGCGTGCAGGTGTATGCAGCAGACCCATCAAGAACTCAAGGATGAGTTTGTGATGAAGAACCCGAGCCTTGGTTTCAAGCTTCAAGTGATTTCGAAGCTCGCCAAAAGAGTACACTTCAAGATAGTGTAGTGTAACATTTCACTTGGTGTAGGCCCTAGTGAAGGGTAGTTTCGAGACCCTTCGTGGTTGGGGACAGTGTGGCACTGTTCCACATCACTGTACCTCGGCTCTTGGGGTTTGTAGGAGCTGGGAGTCATTCCCAACCCGTAACTCTTCCTAACTCTTCCTATTTGTGTGTTCTAAGCCTATAGTGCCGTTCGTTCAAACCAACGCTGTGTCGTCAATTCTTGATGAAATCGTGCGATCTAAATTTCCTATTGTAGGGAACGTTAAGGCGCTCCAGATCCAAGTTGAATGAAGTCATTTGGAGTTGTGAGTAGATCTCTATGAACGTTTAAAGCCGCTGTTACGAAATCCGACTGTGCACTCTATCTTTCGTTTTAGGCACATTGGAGCCTACTGCGACTTTAACAAGTGGTAGCAGAGCCCCTTGGAGCAGCTACGACAATGGCTGGACCTGAGGAAAGGGGTGGCAGAGGTGCTGGTGGCAATGGAGATGCCCAAGCACAAGGCCAAGCCCGTGAGTCAGCCGTGGCGCCCGTGCAACCGACTCTTGGACCTTCGAGGGACGAACCAAGAGTGTTCGGGCTTGACAAGTCCAACGGTGACAACTTTGCTGAATGGTCCTTCAGAATGGAGAATGTGTTTGATCACTATGACCTGCTGGAGGTGATGGAAGGAACGGAGAAGCGTCCCGAGAACGACCCGGAGAAGAGCCCGTGGGTGCGGAAGAGCGCACAAGGCTATCTCCTACTTGGGCAAGCGTTGGGGAGCAACCAGATCCGTCACATCAAGCCTTTCCAGCGTGAACCAGAGAAGGGACCAAAGGCATGGGCTGCTCTCAAGGGTGTACACGCTCCTGCAACAGCGGCGGTAGCTGTGGTGTTGGAACGGCAAATGGCGACGCTACGAATTGAGAAAGATGAACCCGTGGAAGACGGGGTGCAAAAATTCTTCGACTTGTTGACGCGGCTTGAGGGAGCTGATCTGAATTACAGTGAGCTCCAGAAGAAGACCAAGTTGCTGGCCCTAGTCCCGGAATCGTGGTCCTCGCTCATAATCAACTTGAACCGTGATCTGCCCCGTCTCTCGCTTGAAGACGTGAAGCGCGCGATCCTTCAAGAGGACTTCCGCCGCCGTGAGTTGGCGAGTGCGGATGGCGCTGGGGCAGCGAGCGTCGGCCGTGGATATGGCCGAAAAAGAGGCAGCGGACAAGGGGGAGGAAGATCTGGTGGCGGCAACTTCAGTGGAGGCCGCGGGAATGGCGGTTACGGCAGCGACGACAAGAGTTACGGTCGCGGTCGCGGACGATTTGACGGCGAATGTCACTATTGCGGCAAGAGCGGACACATGTGGCGCGATTGCTTCAAGCTCCCTGATGGTTGGACCCCTGCTCAAGGCCAAGAGGGTAGAGGAGCAGGAGGAGGGAGAGGAAGAGGCCGTGGAGGCCATGGCGGTCGCGGAGGTGGAGCCGCGAACATGAAGAGTGGAGATAATGACAAGGACCCGAGCGACGATCGGTACCCGGGCCTATTCTACTTCGTGTCGACGCAAGTACCAGCTGGTCCAGAGAAGGACGAAGGCTTTGAGGAGCTAGCAGCAGTAGGGAAGGTGACCCTACACCCCCTGGACTATTGGGTGATCGACAGCGGCGCTACCTATAGCATGACACCTCGCCCGGACTTGCTCACCGAACTTGAACCGTCACCGGTGAAGCATGTCACATCGGCTTTGGGGCAGCGAGCAGAGGTGAAAGGTATGGGCAAGGCCATGTTCAAGGGTTCTGATGGGAAGATGGTGGGCCTCAAGAACGTGCTTTGGGTGCCCAGCCTTGCTGCGAACCTGATTTCCGTGCGGCGATTGGCAAAGGCCGGCATGGACACGAACTCGAAGGGAGCCAAGACCTACACCGCAAGGCTTGGCGATCGGGTTCTTTGGGACCTTCATGAGGACAGGGATGTCTACAACGAGATGTGGCAGATCCCTGTGGTCCCCATGCCTAAGGAGAGGCAAGTGGCAGCAAGCGTCAGCACCAAGGATGAAGCGGTTGGTAGCGGCGATGGCGCGAACGGTCGCGCTAAGGAGATTGTGTCCAAGAAGTGCAATCTTGGAGGGACCAGCAAGCTCGGTGAACACGAGGAGAGTGGTGTAGCAGCCAAGAAGCAGCACAAGGGTGAGGAGAGCCCCGAGGCAGCAGTGAAGGAGGAGTATGGAGAGAGCATGTGGGGCGCTATTGCGAGCGCGGCATTCTCCAATCCGACTTCGGCTACGGGGGAGTGTGATTGGCTCACCTTGCATCGGCGCATGGGGCATGTGGCCCTGCCTATTTTGCAGCAGCTAGTGAAGAACCAGATGGTTGCTGGCATACGTATGAAGGGGGAGCCCGATGAGGTGCTTGGCTGCCCAACATGCTTGCAAGCCAAGTTCACCCGGTTTCCGTTCTCGAGCTCCGAGGCAACAGCTAAGGCACCACTTGATGAGGTGGTGATGGACGTGGTGGGCCCCCTGAAGCTTGGAGCTGCTGGAGCAGAGTACTTCCTCACCATTGTCGACGTCTACACTCGCATGACTTGGGTGTATGTGCTGGCCAAGAAGAGTGACGTGGCTGAAACGTTGAAGACGGATTGGTTCCCGATGGTGGAGCGGCAACAAGACCGTCTAGTCAAGTCAATCCGCACCGATCGAGGGGGAGAGTTCCTGAGCAAGGAGTTTGGGTTGTGGCTGAAGAAGAATGGCATTCGGCACTCCCTCACCATGCCATACTCCCCTGCAATGAACGGCATCGCCGAGCGAGCGAACCGGACGATCACGGAGGCGGCACACGGGTTGTTCATTGAAGCCGGGCTACCCGATTACTTCTGGCCTGATGCGGTGCGGAGCGCGTGTGTGGCCAAGAACAGTGTTTTGACTCATGTGGGAGCAGACAAATGGGTGCCCTATGTGGAGTGGCTTGGAAGGAAGCCAAAGGTGGATATGCTTCGGGTGTTCGGGTGCATGTGCATGGCGCTCGTGCCTAAGCATCTTCGGCACAACAAGCTTGGTGCCAAGGCGGTGTGGGCCGTGCACTTGGGCATGGCTCAAAACAGCAAGGGATGGCTTCTTTGGGACCCATTCACCAAGAAGTTCTTGGTGAGCAGGGATTGCAAGTTCATGGAGAACTTCATGTACAAGGATTGGAAGGCGGAGAATGAGGCGAAGATAGGCGCGCGGTTTGGGGAGGTGAAGAGTTCCGGTTTGGAGCATGTGGAGCTGCCTTTGGAGCTGAGCAGCGGCAGCACAACCACGAGGCAATCCTCCCTTGTGAATTGGGGAGAGGAGGCCAGGGATGCAGAGGAAGAAGAGGAGGAGGTGCAGCAAGTGAGCGAGCGTGCACCGACACTTCCTTCCCGCACTACGAGCACTCCACGGAACCGAGCCACACCGCAGCAACGCCAAGGCCTTCAAGTCCCTGCAGCTGAGGAGGAAGGAAGGGGGAATAGGAGAGTTCAACCCCCTAATAGGCTGACCTATGATGCGCCGGGAAAGCAGGGCAAGACAGCCCTGGCCGGAGCGGCAATGATGGTCGGAGACGACGAGGAGAGTGACTACGAGGAGTGTGCCTTCGCGTTCTTCTCCCCGGTGGAGATGCCGGGAGAACCAGCAACTCTCAAGGAGGCCTTGGAGAGTAGTGATGCTGAGGAGTGGAAGAAGGCAATGGAGAGTGAGCTGAAGAGCATCGAGGAGAACGACACGTTTGAGTTGGTGGAGCTACCGGAGGGGCGTAAGGCGATTACGTCCAAGTGGCTCTTCAAGATCAAGTCCGACGCCGACGGCAAGATCGAGCGTTACAAGTCTAGGCTGGTGGCCAAGGGGTACCAGCAAAAGGAGAAGGTGGACTTCAAGGAGCTGTTTACTCCAGTGGTGAAGCCGACGACACTGCGAACCCTATTCGCGGGAGCCGCGATCAAAGGTTGGGTGGTGAAGCAGCTAGACATCGTAACGGCGTTCCTCAACGGCATCCTTGAGGAGGAGATTTTTATGGCGCAGCCAGAGGGGTTTGATGATGGTAGTGGCAGAGTGTGGAAGCTGAAGAAAGCCCTCTATGGGCTGAAGCAGGCCCCTAGGCAATGGTACATGAAGCTGCGCGAAGTGTTGGAGGGGATCGGCTTTACTCCCTCAACGGCCGATCACTCCTTGTTCATGCTTGGCGAGGGGGAGCAGAGGAGTTTCATGGTGGTCTACGTGGACGACATCTTGATCTTCTCACCCTCCTCTGACCTTGTGAAGGAGGTGATGCAGAAGCTTCAAGACAAGTTCAAATGCAAGTCCCTCGGGGACGTGAACTTCTACCTCGGGCTTCACATCGAGCGTGACGTGGAGAAGCGGTGCATGCGGGTGCACCAACGGAAGTACCTGGAGGCTTTGGCTGCCAACTTTGGGCAGAGTGAAGGCCATGTGGCTACTCCCTACCCTTCTGGGTTCAAGTGTGTGAAGGGACCAGAGGAGGAGAGCGTTGGAGAAGAGGAGAGGCGTCGTTTTCACTCGTTGGTGGGCAGCCTCATGTATGCGGCAGTAAACACTCGGCCGGACGTGGCCTTTGCTATCGGGCAGCTCGCTATGGTTGTGCAATGCCCTAATGAAGAGCAGGTAGCAGCTGGAATAAGGGTGGCCAAGTATCTTGGCCAAACACCGACCGTTGGGCTGCAATACTCGGCGGCGGCGCAAAGGCGCCACAAGGGCGCGGATGGTGTTGAACCCGGGCGTTTGTTCCTCACCGCCTACTCGGATGCTTCTTATGCATCGGAACCAGAGGACATGACTAGTGTGGGAGGCTTCATCTGTTGTGTAGGTGGAGGCCCAACTGCTTGGGAGAGCAAGAAGCAGGTTGACCAAGCATTGAGCTCGGTGGAGTCCGAGTACATGGCACTCTTCCGTGCGGTACGGGAGATTGTGTGGCAGCGGCGTTTGTTGGCTGCACATGAGGGTGAAGTGGCACTGGACGAGGAGCATGGTGGCCGCGGGTGAAGTAGAATTGCGCTATGTGAAGACGACGGGGCAGCCAGCTGACATGATGACCAAGAGGCTGGTGGAGCAGCAGCATTGGAAGTGTTGCAAGCTGGCTGGGATGGCTCTGAACTGAGAGCGACAGATCCTAAGGCCAACAATCCGAGGGGGAGTTTGTTGGTGCAACCCTATGGTTTGCACTCGGCTTGTTGTCCGTGTGCGTGTGCGTGCATGCGTGTGTGCATGGAGTGGTATGAGTGCATGAAATAAACATATATTTCATGCTCATAATATTGTGTGTATGATGGGTCATGATGTCGAGTGTGTGTGTGTCAAGTCTATAGCGAATTATCGCTAGTCGCATGTAACGCGGTCATTTTGTGTGTCCCGCGCGGTTTCTATTTTGTCGTGCGCGGTTTCTATTTTGTCGCTTGTCGAACGTTCGGCGTGTCGCAGGTGTATGCAACAGACCCATCAAGAACTGAAGGATGAGTTTGTGATGAAGAACCCGAGCCTTGGTTTCAAGCTTCAAGTGATTTCGAAGCTCGCCAAAAGGGTACACTTCAAGATATTGAAGATAGTTACATTACTTTGTGTAGTGTAACATTTCACTTGGTGTAGGCCCTAGTGAAGGGTAGTTTCGAGACCCTTCGTGGTTGGGGACAGTGTGGCACTGTTCCACATCACTGTACCTCGGCTCTTGGGGTTTGTAGGAGCTGGGAGTCATTCCCAACTCGTAACTCTTCCTAACTCTTCCTATTTGTGTGTTCTAAGACTATAGTGGCTGCCATAGTGCCGTTCGTTCAAACCGACGCTGTGTCGTCAATTCTTGATGAAATCGTGCGATCTAAATTGCCTATTGTAGGGAACGTTAAGGCACTCCAGATCCAAGTTGAATGAAGTCATTTGGAGTTGTGAGCAGATCGCTATGAACGTTTAAAGCCGCTGTTACGAAATCCGACTGTGCACTCTATCTTTCGTTTTAGGCACATTGGAGCCTACTGCGACTATAACAAGCAGTAGGTCCATAGGACCGATTTTTTTTTAGGGCCCACCTACCGCTGCGGTTACTGAGCTGCCCCACGTCGTGCCTGCGCTGCGCTGCCCGCGCGCGCCCTGCTTTGCCTGCGCTGCGCTGCCCGCGCGCGCCTCTGCCTTGCCTGCGCGCGCTGCCCTAGTCCCGAGCGCGCCGCCTCGTCCGCCGCCCGTACAGCTCGCTACTGCCCCGCGCGCCGCGTCCGCTGCCCGTGCAGCCCGCTGCTGCCTCGCACGCCGCGTCCGCCGCCTGCGCAGCCCGCTGCTGCCCCGCGCGCCACATCCGTCGCCCACGCAGCCCGCTGCCCCCGCGCGGCCTGTTTCTGCCTACCCGCGCACCGCTTTCTGCAGTCCGTGCACCGCACTCTGCCTACCCGTGCGCCGCTTTCTGCCTACCCGCACGTCGCTTTCTGCAGCCCGTGCACCGCTTTTCTGCCTACGCGTGCGCCACTTTCTGCCTACCCGCACATTGCTTTCTGCAGCCCGTGCACTGCACTCTGCGTACCCGTGCACCGCTTTCTGCCTACCCGCTCGTCGCTTTCTGCAGCCCGTGCACCGCACTCATGGCGACTCTTAATGCCCTCGCTTTCGACCCTGACGGTCCCCCGATAGAGTTTGCCACTTGGCTCGACGACCTGCAACTGTTTCTTCTGACTGATGCCAAAGACGGCGTTTCACTGTTCGATTACGTGTCTGGCACTGCCGTTGCTCCTTCTGACAATGCTACCGCTCTTGAACGCTCACAGTGGCAGGCTCGCGATGCTGCTGCACGCCAAGCTATTCGAAATCATCTGCCGATCACTGAGCGCGCGCATTTCAGCCAGCACAAAACTGCTAAGGCACTGTATGACGTTGTAGTTGCACGCTACTCCTCCCCGGCCACTGCAGCCCTAGGTCAGCTCATGCTACCCTACCTGTTCCCAGACCTGTCCTCGTTTACCACTGCTGAGGACCTCATTTCTCACCTTCGCACTAGTGACACTCGCTTTCGTGCCGCCCTTCCTGCCGAGTTCTGCGCCGAGAACCCCCCCCCCCCCCCCCCCCCGATGTACTTCACTCTCTATTTCCTCGTCACCCGCCTCCCTGACACTCTTAGCTCTGTCAGGGACCACTTCCTAGCCCTAGACCCTGCAACTCTCACTGTCGTCGACCTCGAAAAGCACCTCCTAGCAGCAGAGAAGAACATTCTCGCTGTAGGTGCTGCTCGTGGTACTCCTCGCTCTCCCCTCTTTGAGGGGTGCTCCCCCTCCCCTCTTACCCTCTCCTACGCCTCCGCAGCTGCTGCTGTCGACCTCCTTGGTGCTGAGAAGGTCGCAGCTGCTTCCGCTCCTAGTGGGAAGCGCAGCGGCTTCAAGGGAGGCAGGGGTGGCAGGGGTGGCGGACGTGGCGGTGGAGGGGGTGGTGGTGGAGGCGGCGGGGGAGGTGGAGGTGGTGGGGGTGGCCGTGGGGGTGGAGGTGGTGGTGGGGGCGGTGGTGGTGCCGGGAGCAGTGGCGGTGGCGGCGGCGGTGGTGGCGGAGGGGGGAGTGGTGGTGGCAGCGGTGGTGGGGGCTTGGGTGAGACCAGTGGTGGCTAGGGGCAGCAGCAGCAGCAGCAGCAGCAGCAGCAGCAGCAGCAGCAGCAGCAGCAGCAGCAGCAGCAGCAGCAGCAGCAGCAGCAGCAGCAGCAGCAGCAGCAGCAGCAGCACAAGCAGCAGCAGCAGCAGCAGCAGTAGCAGCAGCAGCAGCCGCAGCAGCGTCAGCGCCAGACCCCCACTTCCCAGCAGCTTCATGACTGGTATGCCGGGCGTGGGGCGTCTGGGGGTCCTGGTCGCTGCCCCTATATCATTCGCGCAGGTCCCCGCACTGGTCGCCAGTGCACAGGCTTTCACACTGAGTACCGCTGCTTCACTCGGCTTAGCGACGCCTGGCGCGTCAAGTTTCGTGATGCTACTGAGTTCCCCAACTGGGCAGACCTGGTTAGGCGTGATGTACCTATCTTTGATCTTGACTATGATGCCATTCTTGCTGCCATGTATGCATTGACTGTTAGTGCTGAGGGTGACTGCTACTTGTGTGAGCCGCCTGACCCCGGTATAGCCCCAGGTATAGCGCCTGCAGCACTAGGTGATAGTTAGTGCTGAGGGTGACTGCTACTTGTGTGTGCCGCCTGACCCCGGTATAGCCCCAGGTATAGCGCCTGCAGCACTAGGTGCTTATGAGTCTGCTCCTCCTGGTACTGCGTCCGCACAGGCCTTGCACACCTTTACACTTGACTCTGGTGCTTCCCGCTGTTTCTTTCGCGATAGCACCACAGTCACTCCCCTCCCTGCGCCTGTCCCTGTCTCACTGACTGACCCCTCTGGGGGCCCAGTGCTTGCACGGTCTTCCACTGTGCTTCCCTGTCCGGCGGTCCCGTCTGGTGAGCTGTCTGGTCTCCACCTCCCCTCGTTCTCTACGAACTTGGTGAGCAACGCCGTCCTTCAGGATCACTGGGTTGACACCTTTACTCCTGGAGGACAGCGTGTGGCGATCTGCACGTGCTCCCGGACCGGCCGTCACCTGGCCACGTTCACACGTGCGCCTGGGTCCAGTCTGTACACCCTCACCACTACGTCGCGCTCCACCCCTTTGTCTCCTCAGCTGTACGCGTCCGCTCAGGTAGCTACCTAGTGTGAGTGTCGCAGCCTGTCGCACCAGACTCTCTTGTGGCACCACCGCCTTGGTCACCCCTCCCTGCCCCGTCTTCGTGGCATGCACTCTCGCCGTCTGGTCTCTGGTCTTCCCAGGTCTCTGCCCTCCCTCCCTCCCTCGCCTGCGCCGCCCTGCATTCCTTGCGTCGAGGGGTGGCAGCGCGCCGCTCCTCACTCCTCCTCGTTCCCTCCCACAGAGGCTCTGCTTCAGACTCTCCACCTGGACGTGTGGGGCCCAGCCCGCATCTGTGGACAGGGCCACGAGCGGTACTTCCTGCTGGTAGTCGACGACTATACGCGTTACACCACGGTCTTCCCCTTGTAGCACAAGGGGGAGGTCCCTGATGTTTTGATCCCTTGGATCCGCGCTGTTCGTCTCCAGCTCCGCGAGCGGTTCCACTCGGACTTTCCTGCCCTGCGTCTGCACTCTGATAGAGGTGGTGAGTTTACCTCCGACCTCTTGTGAGCCTACTGTGAGGAGCACGGCATCCGCCAGATGTTCACGCTTCCGGCCTCTCCGCAGCAGAATGGGGTTGCTGAGCGCCGCATTGGCTTAGTCATGGAGGTCGCTCGTACCTCCATGATCCATGCGGCTGCCCCCCATTTTCTGTGGCCGTTTGCGGTCCGGTACGCCGCGCATCAGCTCAACCTCTGGCCCCGTGTCTCCGTTCCGGAGACTTTGCCCACACTACGCTGGACGGGGGAGGTTGGCGATGCGTCACGTTTCCGAGTCTGGGGTGCCCGTGCCTTTGTCCGCGATACCACTGCGGACAAGCTCTCCCCTCGCGCCATTCCCTGTGTCTTCCTTGGCTTTGTCCCTGACGCGTTTGGCTGGCAGTTTTACGACCCCGCCTCGCGCCGTGTCTTTGCGTCTCAGGACGTCACCTTTGACGAGTCAGTGCCCTTTTACCATCTCTTTCCCTACCGCACTACCCCGCGCCCCCCCCCCGCCGCTCTTTCTCGCTCTAGGTCCTCCACAGGTAGACCCCCTCCCCGCGCCAGGTCCTGCTCCTTCAGGTGTTTCTCAGGTAGACCCTCCTGTGCCTACGCCTGTTGAGGTCACTGGTGACTCAGGTCCTGCTGGGGGTGGTCTTGCTCGGGGTACTGTCTCTTGGGGTGCTGAGCCTGGGGGTGCGGGGCCTGAGCGTGAGGAGCCTGGGGGTGCTGAGCCTGGGGGTACGGAGCCTGGGGGTGCTGAGCCTAAGTGTGAGGAGCCTGGGGGTGCTGAGCCTGAGCGTGAGGAGGCTGGAGGTACTACGCCTGGGGGTGATGCGTCTGGGGGTGCTGAGCCTGAGCGTGAGGAGCCTGGGGGTGCAGAGTCTGGTGGTGCGGCGCCTGAGGGTACGGAGACTGCTAGTGCGCGGTCTCCTTGGAGAGGCCGCCTTCGTCAGCGTGCGCCTCTCTCCCCTCAGCAGCTGCACGAGTGGTACGCTAGCCGTCAGGGTCGCGCTGCTGGAGCTCGGGGCTCTGCAGCTGGGAGTGGTACTGGTACTTTGTCTACAGGAGGTGCTGGAGTCGTTGGTTCCGGAGGTGCTCGTACTGGAGGTACTGGAGCTGCTGGGGCTGGCGGTGCTGAGTCTGGGGGTGCCGCTGCTGGAGACCTTGGGGCTGGAGGTGCCGGTTCCGGGGGTACTGCTGCTGGTGACACTGGTACGGGAGGTGCTGGAGGTGGAGGTTCTGGAGCTGGTGGTGACGCTGGTCCTGGAGGTGCTGGTGCTGGAGGTTCTGGGGCTGCTGGTGACGCTGGTACTGGAGGTGCTGGCGCTGGAGGTTCTGGGACTGCTGGTGGTGCTGGCGCTCGAGGAGCTGGAGCACGAGTTTCTGGAGCTGCTGGAGGTGCTGGAGCTGCTGGTGGTGCTGGAGCTGCTGGTACTGGTGGCACTGCGCAGCCACGACTGTTCTTTGCTCCGCCGTCTCCGTCGTCTCTGCCACCGCCTGACTCCGCGCTTCACCAGGTTCTTAGCCTCTTGTCAGCTACTGGTCTTCCGTTACAGCCTGGCTCACCGCTACCTGCTCCTTCTTCTTACACTGAGCAGCCAAGAGGTCTTGCTGAGCGTTGTGAACCTGCGTCGCGTCCTGTCTCGCCTGTCCGCACTGGTCGTAGTGTTCCTCGTCCGCATCCTCCGGCTGTCCCCGGCACACACCTCATGGCTCTGCGTCCTTCCTCTGCTCCGCAGCGTGTTTCTCTGCCGTCTCCTCGTGCGTCTTCTCTGCCTGTCGTTGCTGACCCTGAGTCTGACCGGTTTCGTGCTGAGCACCCTACTGTCACGCGTCTACTAGCCACTGTTGTCACTGACCCGTCGTTTGAGTCTGCTGCTGCGTCTGCCTTCGTTGCTGAGCTTGTTGACTTTGCTGCTGCCTGTCGTCTAGGCTACGCTGCTAGTCTTGCCGCTGAGTCTGAGTCTGTCTGTCCTCCGTCCGTCGGGGGTGAGTGTGCTCTTGGCACGGACGTCCTTGAGGACAGGCACGACGACCTTGAGTGTCTTGCAGCCGCTGCGCCTCATCTCGTGGCCATGCTGCTTGCCCCTGAGGTAGACCCAGATGCTCCAGACATCCCGACCCCGCGCTCTTACGCTGAGGCGATCGCGGGTGAGTACTCCTCTCAGTGGCAGACAGCCATGGACGCAGAGATGGCATCCTGGAAGTCCAGAGGCACCTACGTCGATGAGGTTCCCCCTCCTGGGGCGAGCATCGTCGATGGCATGTGGATTTTCAGGGTGAAGCGGCCGCCAGGTTCTTCGCCTGTCTTCAAGGCTCGTTACATTGCTCGAGGCGTCAGTCAGCGAGAGGGAGTTGACTTCTTCCAGACCTTCTCCCCCACCCCGAAGATGACCACTCTTCGGGTGGTGTTGCACGTTGCCGCTCAGCGTGACTACGAGCTTCACTCTCTTGACTTCAGCACAGTCTTCCTACAGGGCAGCCTGAACGAGGAGATCTGGCTGCGCCGCCCACCTGGCTTCACTGGGTCGTTCCCTCCTGGTACCCAGTGGAGCCTTCGGCGGCCAGTCTACGGTCTCCGCCAGGCGCCCTGTGAGTGGCACGACACACTGAGGACGACACTTGCGGCTCTTGGGTTTGCTCCGTCGACTGCTGACCCGTCGCTGTTTCTGCGCACCGACACTTCGCTGCCGCCGTTCTACATCCTCGTGAACGTCAACGACTTGGTATTTGCCACTGCTGACACTGAGGCTCTCGCCCTGGTGAAGTCGGAGCTGCAGAAGAGACACACGTGCACAGACCTGGGTGAGCTGCGCAGCTACCTTGGCTTGCAGATCACCCGGGACAGAGCACGCCGCACCATCACACTGACTCAGTCACACATGGTGCAGCAGGTCCTTCAGCGCTTCGGCTTCACCTGGTCCTCAGCACAGGCCACTCCTCTGGCTACAGGTCACTCGCCCTCAGCTCCACCTTCGGACGAGTCCGTAGAGCCGAGTGGTCCTTACCCAGAGCTAGTGGGCTGCCTCATGTACCTGTTGACCTGCACTCATCCAGACCTTGCGTACCCTATTGGCCTTCTGGCTCGCTACGTGGCTCCTGGTCGGCACCGAAAGGTGCACATGGATGCTGCTAAGAGGGTACTACGATACTTGTGCAGTACATCGGGCATGGGGCTCGTGCTTGGAGGACGGGGCGACGTTGTCCTCACTGGTCACTCAGACGCTTCTCGGGTTGACGACCATGCTACACAGCGGTCCTCACAGGGTTACACCTTCAGCCTTGGCTCTGGTTCAGTTTCTTGGCGTTCTACACGCTCGTCTTCAGTTCTCAGCTCCAGTTGTGAGGCCGAGATCTACGCCACAGCCATGGCTGCACAGGAGTTACGCTGGCTCACCTACTTGCTGACCGACCTGGGAGAGCGGTGTTAAAGTTTAGAAGAAAGAAGAGGGAAGAAGAGGATTGCACTAGCAAGAATGGGGATACAAATAGGAAACCCTAGAAGGGTTGTACTCGCTATAGAGCACCCCACTACAGGCTAGAGCATAAGATAACATTCTGACACACCCCCATAGCCAAAGTGGGGTGTAATCAGCAGAGGAAGCAAAGGAGTACAAGCTCAGGGTGGATCACAATGTCACCACACATTCTGAGCACAAGTTCAAGAAGCAATAGTTTAAGTTCACAATTATGAGCAAAGCTAGTGGTAGTCACAACGGGCAAGTGAGGAGGAGGAGAGAGAGTGAGAGGAGAGGAGATAGGGGGCGACGGCTGAAGCTGCAGACACACGGGCAACAGGAGGCAGACTGGCACAGCGGCTACCGGACGAAGTCCCCGGAATACAGGAGTAACAGGCCCCGCGGCTAAAGTAGCGGCAGACGAGCAACGGACCCACGGGCGGCTGGCACAGCTGGCTACGACTGGGCTACCGGACGAAGTCCCCGGAATACAGGTGCTGCTGGCGACACGACGGCAACCTCCATTCAGCTTCCCCAAACTATCCCACTCCCCCCTGGCACACACCCGCTGCTACACCGCTAGCTCCACTCCCCCTTCACCCCCCCTTAGTACCACTCCACCGGCTCCAACACGTCCACCCCCCCTCAGCGGCAGCTGCAGCACAGGGAGACGGAGGAGGAGGAGGAGCAGGCGACGCCACACACCTGCCACCCCCCAACCGCCACCCCCCAACCGCCACCCCCCAACCACTACCCCCCAAACCCTAAAAACAGGGTAGGGAGGTAGGGGGGGGGGGGGGGGCAACGCGCGGCCCCCGGTAGACTCCCCTCCCGTCGCCTGTCGAGGCGACCCTGGGGGGGGGCCGCTTGCGGCCCCCCCCAGGGCGCCGCGACGGGCGACGGGAGTTAGGCCGGGGCAGGTCGGGGCCGGGGTAGGTCGGGGACGGGGCGGGGCAGCAGGGGCCGCGCACGGCTCCCCTGGGCAGCGCGACGGGGCAGCAGGGCTGCGCGACGGGGCAGCAGGGGCCGCGCGCGGCTCCCCTGGGCGGCGCGACGGGGCTGCAGGGGCCGCGCGCGGCTCCCCTGGGCGGCGCGACGGGGCTGCAGGGGCCGCGCGCGGCTCCCCTGGGCGGCGCGACGGGGCTGCAGGGGTCGCGCGCGGCTCCCCTGGGCGGCGCGACGGGGCTGTAGGGGTCGCGCGACCCGCCGCGTGCCTCGGGGCGCGCGGCGGGCAGGAAACCGCCGCGCGCCTCGGGGCGCACGGCGGGCAGAAAACCGCCGCGCGCCTCGGGGCGCACGGCGGGCAGAAAACCGCCGCGCGCCTCGGGGCGCACGGCGGGAAGAAAAACTGCCGCACGCCACGAAGCTTGCGGCACAGAGAGTAGCAGTAGCAGTTGCAGCGGAAGCAACAAGGTGGTGAGCCCACCCACAGGATCGATCCAAGGGGATCGACCTGCTCTGATACCATGTTAAAGTTTAGAAGAAAGAAGAGGGAAGAAGAGGATTGCACTAGCAAGAATGGGGATACAAATAGGAAACCCTAGAAGGGTTGTACTCGCTATAGAGCACCCCACTACAGGCTAGAGCATAAGATAACATTCTGACAAGCGGCCTCGTTCTCCTCCAGTGCTGTACGTCAACAACAAGGCCGCCATTGCCTTGTGTCAGGAGCACAGACTGGAGCACAGAACGAAGCACATCGCTCTCCGCTACTTCCTGGCTGGAGAGTTGCAGCAGCGTGGTCAGCTTCGTCTTGCTCACGTGGCCACTCGGGCCAACACTGCTGATATATTCACCAAGGCACTTCCGTCTGGGGATCATCAGTGTTTTTGTACTTTGTTAGGCCTTGTGCCCACGTTTCCTCACTTGCTCTAGACTTTGCTTGTACTGTGATCTATGTATATACCTGCATACTTGCTCTGCTAGGTAGAGATCACTGTGCTGTTGTTGTTGCATATATACCTCTGCATGTGAACTGGCCTTGTGGCCTTTTGCTTGTGCTCAGTGTGTGTGGTGACGTTGTGATCCACCCTGAGCTTGCTTTGCTTCTCTTGATTGGTCTTGTGACCCCTTGCTCTCCCCCACTTTGCCTATGGGGGTGTGTCAAATTATATATTTGCTATATATGTTTAGGGTGTAGTGGGGTAGCCAATGTGGGGTACAGCCCCTTCTAGGGTTTCATATTTGTACCCAACTCTTTCATAGCTCACTCATTCCTGCCTAGCATTCTTAACAAGGCAACAACAACAAAAAAGAAAGAATGTGTCGACGTACTGATAAAGGACCGTCTGAGTGACTCCGAACACCCGTTGTACAGTTGTAAAAGGGCTCCCGACCTCCTGTTGAATTTGGACTTCAACCTGGACAATGGCACACGAAAAAAAAAAAAAAAAAACCGACGCGATATGACTTTATGAGAAAACGAGAATACTTAGGGAAGACGGATCTGATCGTGGCAGAAAAGATTGATGCAAAGAAGAGCAGCACGCCTAGTAATCACAGAGAAAAACGTAAAGATTTGAGAAGAACAAGAGCTGAAAATGAGACACAAAGCTAGGAGGAGGTAGAAGAAGGGTTGGTTGGGAGCACATTCGAGAGGTTCTAGGTTCAGAGCTGACGTAGAGATAAGGAATCATGCTGATTGGTGGGCTCAGGTTTGTTTCCCACATCGAATGGTTCAGAACCACAAGATGTGGTTCTGATTCCTGAATCAGCAGAGTTTTGGTTGGCGACGTTACCCACGAAATTCGGGAAACACAGTTGGCGTGTAACATTCGCCCTGCTTGTTGATGTTGGGCTGAGAAAGCCCTTAGCATCTTTGCAGGACTAAACTCCTGGTAGGACTGATGTAATAGCGAAAGCGTTTAATGAAGAGTTGTGAACCACCTTGCGCTGGTATGTGAGGGCAAAGTAGATTAATTAATAGCTAAGAGATACAAGCTTTTATAAGAGTACAAGGGAATATGAAGGGTTATAAATAATAACCGTTTCACTATTGCTGTTGCGGTTCGATACAGTGACGACTCGGCCAACTGCTCAATAGCGAGTCAGTTGTTTGTCCTTGCTGTCGCGCTGTATTTTGTCAGGTCAAAGGTCGCTGACTTATGACTTTCGCGTAACCTCCAGCAGTTGTTCAACCTCCGAGGGTTGACTCGGCGATGCTTCGGTATGTTCTGCTTCGCTTCTGACTTGGTGTTTCGACACGACAGGGGCGCTTAAATCAATTGTTCCCAACACTCCCCTTCGCTTCTGGAGTGTCGCTGCTGGTGACGTGGCTCTGTCCAGTCAGCAGCATGCAGTATTCGAACTTCTGTTTTCCGAGCTTCTTGGTCAAGTAATCAGCTGCCATCTCGGACGTGGGACAGTAGGATAATTCGAGTCTCCCCTTCTCGATCTCGTCTTTCACGAAGAAATATCGCAGGGCGATATGCTTCGTCCTGTTCGCGAATCCGTTTTTGTTGGCTATCCGAATTGCCGATTGGTTGTCACAGAACAAGGTGAAGCTGGGTAACTGAGCCAGCTTCGCTTCCTCCAAGAGTTCGCGAAGGTACAATCCTTCCTTGGTGGCTGAGCAGAGTGCAATATATTCTGCTTCAGCTGAGGAGAGAGCGATTAACTCCTGCTTGCTAGACTGCCACGAGATAGGTTCGATAGGCTCGAGGCGGTAGATGTAGCCTGTGCGCGAGCGCCTGTTGTCGGAATCTCCGGCGTGGTCGGCGTCGACGTAGCCGATTAACTTAGGCGTTGTAGTTCCGTTCTTGTGGTAGGTCAAGCCGATCGTTGGCGTGCTAACGAGGTAATGAAGAGCGCGGTCGAGCTCCGCCATGTGCTCAGCTTCAGGCCTTTTGAGGTAGGTGGCGAGTTGACTTGCAGAATATGATAGGTCCGGTCGGCAGGTGACAGCTGCGAAGAGAAGGCATCCCAGCTTCCTCTGGTAGTCGCGTATCCCGGCAGGCTTGAGTAGAGTGAAGCCTTCCTTGTGACTTCCTGCCGAGTAGCGGTATGGCGTGGAGATGGTAGTTGGCGTGAGTGCGAAGCGTTTGGCGATGGTGTCGGCGTATTTTGCGGCGTTGAGGGAGATCGCACTTTCTCCTTCCTGGATGTTGAGTCCGAGGTACTGCGTGACGGTAGATGAGACCGTGAGCGTGAGATCCTTCTGCAGCTCCCCTTCAAACCAGGTAGTGACACCGTCGGTCGAGCCGATGTAGAGAAGATCGTCCACGTAGACGATGAGTAGAATGTAGTCGGTTCCCTTTGTGAGCCGGTACATGCCCTGATCGTGCGGTAGTTGGTGAAATCCGATGCGAACGAGTCGGGCGTGGAGGTACTGCTGCCACAGTCTCGGGGCTTGCTTGATCCCGTACAGGGATTTCAACAGCTGACAGACGTGGTTGGAGTCCGTGCTGGAGCCATGTGGTAGCTCAACGAAAATCTCTGCGTCGACGGGTGCGTAAAGAAAGGCGTTGGCAACGTCGATTTGCCGCAGCTTCTTTTTCTTCATGGTGGCAATCGCGAGGAGAATTCGCAGCGAGGTGTGTCGGCTGACCGGGGCGAATGTCTCGGTGAAGTCGCGTCCGTGCTCTTGGTCGAAGCCGCGTACGACCCACCGCGCCTTAAACTTGTCGATGGTGCCGTCTGCCTTTGTCTTCACACGAAAGACCCATTTCCCGGTGAGTACTGTCTTGTTTTGTGCTACGCCGATGGGAACAACTTTCCAGGTGTTGCGTTCCTCCAGTGCTTTCAGTTCCCTGTCCATGGCTTCGCGCCATTTTTCCTTATGCTCCCCCCCCCAGAGCCTGCTGAACTGTGGCAGGCTCCTTAGGAATCGCCGTGCCGTGAACTGCGGTGACGAGGCCAAGTATCTGGAGTCCACTCTGTGTGTAGCGGGGGAGTGTTGTGTCCGCGGGATAAGCTGCTTCGTCACCTGCTTCTGGGTCAGGTATGAAGTTGGGCCCTATGCGTTCTGCTTCGTTGGTGTTGACTTCTGCAGGTGTAACGTAACCGTTGTCGGCGAAGTGGTAAAACACTTCGGCGTTGGTGCTGTCGCGAGGGTTTTCGTCATCCATTGGGACGTCGACGGAGCAGTAAGGGAGAGGTCCGGCTTCCTCCGAGGCTGCATCCACGTTCTGCTCATCCCAATCAGCTTCGTCTGCTGCCGAGGCGAAGGCTCGGTCACCACGAAAGCCACCTGTGGGGTCCCGATCTTCTTCCAGGTTGGCAAGGTACGTCGGAAGGGTGAGTCGTTCGTAGAAAATGACATCACGTGCTGCTAATGTTTCCTTGGAGTGGACGTCGAAAATCTTCCACGCGTTGTAATTTCTTTCGATGCCCAGGTGTAGTCCACACTGTGCGCGTTGGGAAAATCGGCCGGCTCGTGCAGATGGGGGTCGGTACTGTACCATGCAGCCGAAAACTCTTAACATTTTTGTGCTGCCCTGTTTTCCTGTCCACAGCAGATGCGGTGATGCGTTGTTCGGGAGCGATGATGACGAGAGCAAGTTGTGCAGCATGACAGCGTGGTCCATTGGTGGTTGGGCAGTCGCATGCCTCGCAGCAGTTTGCGCATGGTGTTCTGGAGAGTCCTGTTCATCCTTTCTGCTACGCCTTGCTGCTGGTGAGCGTAGGGAAGAGAGATGAGTCTCTTGATCCCTCTTTTTGCCAAGTACTGTTTGAACCTCTGTGAGGTGTATTCTCCTCCTCCGTCTGACTGGAAGCTCTTTAGCTTCACGCCCGATTCTCGTTCTGCTACCGGGAGCCAAGCGACGAAGGCCTCGAAGGCCATGTCCTTGCTTGGAAGATTAAGGTGCCAAACGTAACGTGTAGCGGCATCGATGAACGTGATGGTGTAGCTGTATGCTCCTTGTCCAGGTTCGCGGTTATACAGGATGTCGCTGTACACTTTCTCGAGTGGTGCGTAAGCTGGTGCGCTGGGATTGTGGTGAGAAGCGAACGGCCGATGTGGTAAGTCAGCTTCGGGGCAGGTAAAGCACGTTCCGTGAGCTCGTCGAAGTTCGCTTCCGTCGGTTAGGAGTAGTGAATCTTTATCGAGCACGCCCGCTCTGATTGTGTTGCTTAACACCGTGTTGATTGGATGTCCCATTCGTGCGTGCCAGATGTCTTCGGTGGCGCGATGTCCGGGTGAGCGTCGATATAAGTCGGAGTTGGAGTAAAAGCCGGTGGTGAAGTTGGCGCTTCGGTGGATTTCTCGTTGAGTTGGAGCCAGCTGCTGCGCGGGTGTCGGTGGTGTATCGTCGATTAAGACTGGTGCCGTTGAGGGGCCAGCGATTGGTGTCGTTGTTGTCGCTGCTGCTGCTGTTGTTGTTTCTGCTGCTGCCGATGTTGTCTCTGCTGCTGCCGATGTTGTCTCTGCTGCTGCCGATGTTGTCTCTGCTGCTGCCGATGTTTGTTGAATTGTTGATAACGCTCTTGTTCGTTCTGCCTCAGGGATGGTGTGCGAGTACCAGAATCCTTCGGGGCTGAAGTCGGGGTCAAGATCCGGTGGATGTGTCCAGGAGGTGAAGGTGACGATCCCGTCGCTGTCGGCTGTGCCAAGATCCGGGACGAAGTCGAGGACGAAGACGTTGTTCTTCAGGACTGCCTTGCCGATGTAGAGACCTCCTCTTCCGTGGTACAACTTGAACTCCTGAGTGGTGCTATCTGCTTCGAGGTGTATGCCCTTTGCCATCAGTTGGCTGACGCTCAGTAAGTTGTAACCGAGCCCTTCTGCTATCAAAACTTTCGACAGCTGCAGTATGACGTTTGTCTCCCGTGACTGAAGTTGCACTACGCCTTGTCGTCGTGTGCGCAGGTTCTGATTGTTGGCGACGGTGATGACGACCTCGCGTTGAAGTTGGTGTTCGCGTTGAACGAAGCGTCCTGAAGAGCACATGTGTTGTCCGCAGCAGCTGTCCAAGAACCAAGTATCTTTCCCAGACGGCTCGCTTTGAGCAATGGCTGCATACGTCGGATTTGGTTGAAGTGACTCGCGGCAAGGCGTGCTGTTGTCGAATTGCTCTTCCGGTGAGTAATGCGGTGGTGACTCTGTGATGCACGAGTCGGCCAGTCGTGCCATGCAACTGACGATTTTTCTTGTTCCTTGCTCAGGTTGTCCCGCCGGAGTTGTTGAGGCTTGTACTTGAGTGGTCGGGTTCGCCTACGTTGAGGCGACTTGACTGCTTGAAGGGCGAAGCGGCCGCTGCGTTGGCGTTGACTGCTGCCGGTTTGGACAGTATGTACGGGGGTGACCTGATGTCTTACAAAGGTGACAGAACGGAGGTACTGGTTTCGGTTGATGCCGATTGTTGTTGTTGTTGTTGTAGCGCCGTTGAGTGTGAAATGCGAATTCGGGTACTGATGCCTTCCTCTTGTGTCGTTCTTCTTGCAAGTCCATGTCTTGCTGCTCAGCGTGGATCTCAGCGCAGAGTGCTCCTTCTGATATTTTTCCGTGAGCTCGGAGTATGGCGCGAGTGGAACGCCACTGAGGACCGAGGCCGCCGATGATGACTGTGACGAAGGCGTCTTCTGAATCGACCCTCCGCACCGAAGGAGTTTGTCGCGCAATTCGCGACAACGGCTGATGTACGCCATTCCCTTTTCACCCAGTTTCATTTCGACTGTTGTCAGTTGCGCCATTAACCGACTTTGATTGACGCTGTCTGTTGCTTGATACAGGTTCTTCAGGTGGTTGTACGCGAGTTATGTAGAGTTGCCGTATCCCCGGTACGACCGTATATTTTGCTGCTGATTCGGAGTAATGTTTCTCAGTAGTATTGTGTACGCCATCATTGACTGATACGTGTACTGCTGCTTGTCGTACTGTGTGCCGTGTGTTGGATATGGCAGGGACCCGTCGAAGAAGCCAAGGATCTGCGCGCCTTCCATCATTAGCTCGAACTCGACTGACCAGGTAAAGAAGTCTTTTCCGTCGAAAGGCCTTCTCGTTTGCAATTTTAAGACGTGTGCGAACTGCGACTGAACTTGAAGTGCGTCCACTGTCTTCTCTTGTCCAGGTGAAGGCTGCGGGTGTGGCATGAAGCTGACGGAGCCGCGCTGGGGCTCATACGGAGCAAAGGTAGGCTGTTGTTGTTGATTTCCGCGTGCGTAGGATGAACCGTCGAGGCTCATTGGTGTTGCGTTGTTGTTGTTGTTGCTGTTGTTTGACTGTGCAGGTGCCCCTTGCTGGTGTTGTTCGTAGAAGGACATTAAGGAGAAAATTTTCTCCATCATGTCTGTGTCGAAGGCCGCGGCTTGATTTGCGGGAGTTTCGGTAGACCCAGCTGCCGGTCTTGTTGCTGTGACTTCCTCTGTCTGTAGGCCAGAGGCTGGAGGTGGAGTAGGAGTGGTACCGGGAGAACCATTAGAGGAACTCCTTTCCTTCTGAGTAGCCATGCTTTCTGATGTTATAGGTGTCTTGATAGTGGAATTTGTCCTGACCGCTCTCATACCATGTTGGGCTGAGAAAGCCCTTAGGATCTTTGCAGGACTAAACTCCTGGTAGGACTGATGTAATAGCGGAAGCGTTTAATGAAGAGTTGTGAACCACCTTGCGCTGGTATGTGAGGGCAAAGTAGACTAATTAATAGCAAAGAGATACAAGCATTTATAAGAGTACAAGGGAATATGAAGGGTTATAACTAATAACCGTTTTACTATTGCTGTTGCGGTTCGATACAGTGACGACTCGGGCAACTGCTCAATAGCAAGTCAGTTGTTTGTCCTTGCTGTCGCGCTGTATTTTGTCAGGTCAAAGGTCGCTGACTTTTGACTTTCGCGTAACCTCCAGCAGTTATTCAACCTCCGAGGGTTGACTCGGCGATGCTTCGGTATGTTTTGCTTCGCTTCTGACTTGGTGTTTCGACACGACAGGGGCGCTTAAATCAATTGTTCCCAATAGTTGATTGGTCGTTTCAATTTCAGATTTGAGAAATTTCTGTCACACATGTAACATTTCGTCAGCTGTGCGAAATTGCCGCTAACCTTAACTGTCAGAATGTTATAATTGTCTAGCCTGCAGTGGGGTACTCTATAGCGAGTACAACCCAATTAGGGTTTCCTATATGTATTCCAACTGCTGCTAGTGCATCCCCCTCTTCTTCATTCCTCATTTCTTCACATGCTATCAGAGCATCTACGCTCCTGGCCTGTGGGCCCACCCAACTGCTTCCGCTGCTACTCTGTGTGTTGCACGCCCCGTGGCGTGCGACGGACTTTTTTCTTCCCCTCCTAGAGGCCCCTCTCACGGCCCCTCCCGCGACCCTTAGCGGCCCCGTCGCCACCCCTAGCGGCCCCGTCGCCGCCCTTCTCGGCCCCTCGAGGCCCCTTCGCGGCCCCGTTGCCGCCCTTCCAGGCCCCTCGCGGCCCCTTCGCGGCCCCGTCGCCGCCCCTAGCGGCCCCATCGCCGACCTTTCAGGCCCCTCTCGGCCCCTTCGCGGCCCCGTCGCCGCCCCTAGCGGCCCGTCGCCGCCCTTCCAGGCCCTACGCGGCCCCTTCGCGGCCCCGTCACCGCCCCTATCGGCCCCGTCGCCGCCACCAGCGGCCCCGTCGCCGCCCCTAGCGGCCCCGTCGCCGCCCCTATCGGCCCCGTCGCCGCCTCCAGCGGCCCCGTCGCCGCCACTTGTGGCCCCGTCGCCGCCACTTGCGGCCCCGTCGCCGCCCCTTTCGGCCCTACCTCGACCCTGCCCCGGCCCCGCCCCGGCCATGCTCCGTCGCCTGTCGCGGCGCACCGGGGGCCCGTGCACCGCCCCCCCCCTCTTTTCCCGTCGCCTGTCGAGGCGACCTGAGGGGGGGCGAGCGTCGCCCCTTCTGCCGCCTGTTATGGCGCCCTGGGAGGCCGCGCGTCGGCCCCCCCCCCCCCCCCCCCTCCCCCCCCCCCCCCCCCCCCTCCCCCCCCCCCCCCCCCCCCCCCCCTGTAACCTCCCTACCCGCCGTCCCACCCTGCCCTGTGTTAGGGTCTGGGGGTTGCGAGTAGGGGGCGGCGGGTGTGTGGTCTCCCCTGCTCCTCCTCCTCCTCTGTCTCCCACTGCTGCAGCTGCCGCTGAGGGGGGTGGGTGTGTGGGAGTCAACGGAGTGGTGCTAGGGGGTGGGGTGTGAGTGAACCTAGGGTGCAGCAAGGGGTGTGTGAAAGGGGGGTGCTGTGGGAGTGGAACTAGGGTTTGAGCAGGGGGTGTGTGTCGAGGGTGTGGGGCAGCTGGAGGAGGTTGTGTGAAGGTAGCTGTCGTGTCGCCTGCAGCGCCTGTAGTCCGTCGCCCTTGCTTCGGTAGCCAGTGAGCCTGTTGCACCAGTCGCCAGTGGGTCCGTTGCTCCTGCCGCTCGTCTATAGCCGCGGAGCCAGTTACTCCAGTAGTCAGTCGCCCTTGCTTCGGTAGCCACTGAGTCAGCCGCTCCTGTGCCCGTGCCTATGCAGCTTCAGTCGTTGCCTCCCATCTTCTCTCCCTCCACAGTTCCTCCTCCTCCTCACTTGCCCGCTGTGATTAACTCTAGCTTTGCTCGCTATTGTGAACTCCTGCTCTATGCCTGCTTGCTCATTGTGCTGATTACACCCCACTTTGGCTATGGGGGTGTGTCAGAATGTTATAATTGTCTAGCCTGCAGTGGGGTACTCTATAACGAGTACAACCCAATTAGGGTTTCCTATATGTATTCCAACTGCTGCTAGTGCATCCCCCTCTTCTTCATTCCTCATTTCTTCACATTAACTCCCTAAACCGCACTGTAACGCTCTTTGACACGCGGGACACAAGTGGGTGTGCACATTTGAGGGGTGAAAGTGACATTTCCGCAGCTGTTTTGTTGCGCCATACAGGTGACATTCTCGCAACTTTCACACTGGGTGTTTTTCCGAAGGTTTTCCGCAGCTTTTCCGCAAGAAAAGCTACCGTGTACATTTTGTGCCCACAAGACATTTCGCGATGAACAGTATGTACACAATACCAACTTTCATAAGACGGAGCTCGGCCCGACGGCCTCGCCTCCCGATCGTAATTTGCGCTGCCTTCAGGCTTGAAAAAACCGAACCAGCACCCAACCTCGCTATCCCGAGGTCTCCGACCAGCTAAGCCCTTCGCCATATCATTTCTAGGCATCGTTGTTTGATAATTAATTGAGTTTACGGTGTCTTTATTGACTTGCGCACTCTACATATTCACAACTCATAATAGAAATAGACTCGGTGTAACGACGCATGATAGTCTCCGTTTACAGCGTCCGAATCTTCCACCGATTTGGCTTGATTCCATGAACAGCCTTCCCCGCGACCAAATCCGACCTTTGATTCGTTGCGCTACCAATGAAGCGCGGCGAGATCAACAAAGCCGAAGCGCGTGGTTTGGTAACGGCGCCTCGAGATGGACATCAGCAAATTTGCAGATGGGCAGACGCACGAACTCCAACTGAGGGAGGTTTTGACTTTGCTGTGTGCTACATTTTACCTACCCCTTCCCTTCGCTATGTGCCACCGCGTCATGTGCACTGGTGGTTCGCGTCGCGGGTCGCCTACTTGATAGATGACATGACTTTGCCTACTTGCATGTGGAACAAAATCAACGAATCAGGCGGGTGAACTGTGCACTATCAGCCAATCTAGAGGAAACGCGCACGCTGACCCACCCCTACTAGCGTGTGTGCAGCCACGAAGGGAGCGTGCTATGTTGCTGCTGCTTAGTAACAAGCAAATCCAGCGTCATAATCTCCGCTTCGTGGCCCACCAGCACCACAACCCTTAGAGCGACTCGCTCTAGACTAACATAGCGATCGTCGAACTCTAGTCCCAAGCGTCCCGCCCGCCCAGAGTTTCTTCCCAAGACTAACGAGTACGGTAAACAGCGTCCCAATCCCATGTATTCAGTTCAGAGCTTCTTTCCCAAACCAACGAGTACAGTGAAAGCGACCAGTATCAGCTCAGCTTGTCTCTTCCTCGGGCCCCTTACGCCTCTCCTCTGGCCCGCCGCGCCGCATGGCGCCCGTTCCTGTGGATGGATCACCGGCGGAGTGTTTGCACTTTTAGGGCTCTTCTCCCTTTTCTCAAGGCAACCTCCCTCTTCAGCGATCGCAACCCGTTAGGAGGCACCCACCGTCTCTCGCAGGACTGCTAATACCTCACCTCCCGATAGATTAACCTTTCCACGCCAGCGTCACTGAATGATAGGGTCAGCATGGCGCCGCCAAACAGTGCTAGCTCGCGCGCCGACTCCCGAACTAAATTGCGCGGCTCCTCGCCGCCTCCGCGCCCCCCGCTCGTCGCGGCACTAGAAGGAACAATGTGCCCTTTCCCCCGCGCCAAGGGTGCGCGCGGCCCCCTCACGTGGCTGCACGCCGCGCTCTGCTCCCCCCATCACGCGGCGCTGCTGCGAGCCCCTGCCGCCCTCTTCTTCCTGCTCCTCATCACCGCATGGTTCTCGGGCGCGCTGCATTGGCCCTTGTTTTCCCTCCCCGCATTCAGCGCCGTCGAAAGCGGCGTAGGGCCGTCTGAACTTGCCATTGAGGAGGCACGGCTGCAGGCGATCGAGAGTCTAGCCTTGAGATTGTCGCCGAAGTCGACGAAGCAGGACGACGACGTGGCAGCTGGAGGTGACGTGAAGAGAAAAGCGCCGCGAAAGGTGGGCGGCGGGAAGGCGCATGCGCCCGTGAAGAAGGGGGAGCAGGCGACGGTGAGTGCGAAAGAGGCGCGTGGCGCTGAAGGGGTCGCGGAGGAATCAACCACGCAACTCGCGAAGCTGTCTGCTAAGGAAGTGGCGAAAGACATGGATAACTTGCTAGCGGAGGAGGAGGTGTCGGCGGGAGACGCGGGTGGGACGCGGGATGGCAACGGGCTGGAGAGTGGGCGCGAAGGGGGCGATGCGTCGGACGATGTAAGTGGATCGACTGGTGAGGGGGGCAACGGAGAGTGGGAGGGGCGGACGGAGAGGACAAGGGAGGTGAATAAAGCTTCTGGGGAGGATGAGGGGAGGCGAGGAGCTGGCGATGACAGCGAGGACGAAACAGGCAGAGTGGATCGCGATCGACTCGATCCAGACGGTCCCCCCGCCCACAGCGATGGTGCGGCTGGTGACGCTCTGAGCGAGAATGAAGGTGATCCCGTTGCCGCCGCTCACAATTCCCCCTCTCCGACAGCTGTCGCATCAGTTTCCGCTGCTGACACGTCGGGTGACTCCTCGTCATCACCCCATTCCGAAGATACCGCGCTATCAGCATCGTCGCAATCATCATCGCCCAACGGGAACGACGGCTCTGAGGCGACGACATCCGTCGCACAGCCATCGTGCGACGGTCATCGTGTGTTCGTCTACTCCATGCCGCCCGTCTTCAACGACGACATAGTTCGCACGGCGTGCAACGACGACCCGCTGCTCGCATGGCTCACCTGCGATGCCTTCCGCAACCGCGCGCAAGGCCCCCGCCTCCCCGCCAACCGCGACGGCGGGCGCGCGCTGATCGCCGCGCTGCTGGCGGCGAAGATGGAAAAAACGGCGCAGGCGCGCGGGGAGGGGAAAGCGGAAGACGCGGAAGCGGGGGAATGGGCGTGGCTGCACCGGTGGTACAGCACGGAGCAGCACCAGATCGAAGCGCACTTCCGCACGCGCTTGGAGAACCACCCGTGTCGCACGCACGACGATACCGAGGCTGACGTGTTCCTGGTGCCGGCGTATATGGGGTGGAACGCGTATAAGAACACGCTTCACCCGGGCCACATGCCGCACCCGGGTCACTCGCTCAAGGAGTTTCTTCTCGGGCAGCCCGCGTTTCAGCGAAGCAAGGGAGCGCGCCACGTGGTGGTGCTGGGGCGCGCGATTTGGGACTTCGCCAATCACCATCAGGTGGACGAGCCGCCGCATTACAACGTCATTTTCGTGCCAGAGCTCGCTAATGTCACATTCCTTACAGTTGAGCAGCCGCCCTATAGAGAGAGCTACGCCACGCCTATATTCTCAGTACCATACACCACCACTTTCCACCCCGCGTCGCTCGCGGAAATCAACCACTGGCTCGCGCTCGTCGCCGCGCGCCGCCGCCCGTTTCTCTTCTCCTACGTGGGCGGACGCCGCCCCTCGGGCACGACGAGCGGGCCGCTGCGCAAGGCGCTGATCGCGGAGTGCGAGCGCGCGGGGAACGCGACGTGCCTGTGGATGAAATGCACGGGGCCCGACGAGGTGGGGCAGGAGCTGCCGCTCTTCACGGCGGCGGACGCGGCGGCGGACGCAGGGACCGCGCTGGGAGCGGCGGTGGAGGCGGTGGTGGGGAGCGCGACGCCGCGGGACGCGGAGGGGGAGGACGTGGCGGAGTGGGTGCCGTCAGGATGCTATGACACGTGGCAGGTGGCGGTGGTGATGCTGCAGAGCAAGTTTTGCCTTCAGCCGACAGGGGACAGCTCTGTTAGACGCTCCACGTTTGACTCGTTATTAGCAGGCTGCATTCCCGTGTTCTTTAAAGAGGAGAGCTTTAACATGCAGTACCCGTGGCACTTCCCCGAAGACAGGAGCACCATCTCCGTGACGCTCGACGAGGCTCGTGTGCTGAATGGGACGGCTGAGGTGGCAGCTGAGCTGGCAGCGATCCCGGAGGAGCGTGTGGCGAGCATGCAAGCGAGGATAAGGGAGTTGGTGCCGCAGCTGCTGTACCGCCACATGGCAGTGCCACGTGGAGGGGAGGGGGTGGAGCGGAGGGTTGGGGGGGATACTAGAGAGGGCGGTGGGGTAGAGAGTGGTGACGGGGAGTGGAATGATGCTTTTGATGTGTCGTTTGACAGCCTTGTTGCTGAGTTCAAGCGGAGAGAGGGGAAGAGTGAATGAAGGAGAGGGGGGTGAGTGAGGGGAGAGGGGGATGAGTTAGGGGGGAAGAGGGGTAGTGGGAGTGCAACGGTGGAAGAGTGAGTGAGTGTAGTGGGGAGTGAGTGAGGAGGCAGCGCAGATTAGGTGTGGTTAAGGAAGCAACAGTGAGCGGAGAACAGGCAGGTGGGTTGGAAATAAGCAGTCGAGCTCAACATTCTCGTGCAGGGTCGGTGCCCGTGCTCCCTCGGCACGCATCGGCAGGCAGCAGGCGTGGGCAGGCAGCCGCACGCTGTGGTGTGGTGCTTGCCCCGTGCTCACCGCCTGGAGTTGGAGCAGCAGGGTGGGGTGGCTGGCAGGGGTGAATGGAGCAGCAGTGGGCGTGACATGACAGAGAAGAGCTAGAGTGAGGGAGCCAAGGGGGCAGGGGTCAAGAGGGGAGCCAAGGGGGCAGGGGTCAAGGGGGGAGCCAAGGGAGCAGGGGTCAAGGGGGGAGCCAAGGGGGCAGGGGTCAAGGGGGGAGCCAAGGGGGCAGGGGTCAAGGGGGGAGCCAAGGGGGCAGGGGTCTAGGGGGGAGCCAAGGGGGCAGGGGTCAAGGGCGGAGCCAAGGGGGCAGGGGTCAAGGGGGGAGCCAAGGGGGCAGGGGTCAAGGGGGGGGGAGCCAAGGGGGCAGGGGTCAAGGGGGGAGCCAAGGGGGCAGGGGTCAAGGGGGGAGCCAAGGGGGCAGGGGTCAAGGGAGGAGCCAAGGGGGCAGGGGTCAACGGGGGGGAGCCACGGGATGAGTGAGGGGGAGGAGCAGAGCAGCAGGCATAGGCAGTGCGACAGCAGCGAGTAATGGCGGCATTAATGTCCCTCATTCTGGTTCCTGGTTGGCTGGCTGGTGGGTCTGGATGAGACGGCCTGGATGGATAGCGAGTGCAGCGCAGGTAGGTAGGTAGGTAGGTCCGGTTGAGAGGAAGCTCGTGAGCGACTTGAGGGCAGTGCGGGGCATTCAGAGGACGCAACCCGCTTGGTGGCTACCATGAATGGGCCACATGGCCATGGGATGGGCATGGGTTAACTTTGCCTGATGCATAGGGGGTAGCATAGACAGATATTCTTTGAATTGCATTCTTTATCTGGTTGTACTGTATTGCAGGATGGTAGTTAGATGTTACAACTTGTAGAAATATGTAGCACTGAGGGCGTATTCCTATCCTCCTATCAATCTGACCTCCTATCAAGCTCACACTGAAAAATCCCCTAAACCCAAAACCTCTCACTACTTTCCACAGGCATAAGGTACAATCTTGATAGGAGGTGGCTTGATAGGAGGCCGTAGGAATACGCCCTGAATGTAGAGTAAGTTCTTAACTTAATTCAAGGCCCCGCTAGTCCACCAGATGGCTGTGGCTGCAGTCACGAAGGATACCAGTTATGGTGTCGCCCACTTTCAGACTGGCTTTCCAAATTTAGCCGTATCATCAGAGATGGATGTATGCTGCAGCCCACACATGCATGCCTAACCCCTGCCATTCCCTGCAACGTCATGCCACAAGATGGCACACCATGGCAGCACAGCAGATGCAGCGGCGGCAATCGTGCGCCTCAGAGGCCCTCCACTCCAGCACGCGCCGCTCCACGTGCTCCCCTCCCTCCTCCGCCACCCAGCATGCGAGGCATGGCACGGCGGCGCCCATGTGCCCTTCTCACGGCAGCTACTCGGATGTCTCGATCAAAAGCCCTCCAGCTTGCGCCGCTCCACGCGCTCCTCCCCTTCCTCCGCCAGCCAGCACTTGAGGCGCGGCAGCCACGCCTCCCTGACGGCACGGAAGCGCTGCAGCGACGGGCTGTCGGAGAGCACCAGCAGCACCACTCGGTCGTTAGGGCGCAGCGGGGGAGGTACGGAGGGGATGGGCACCAGCATCTGTGCGCAGGGGCACAAGTGGGGCATGCAGGGGGGGCGCATAAGGGGGGTGGCAAAAAGGGGCATGGGTCATCTGGGAAGAATTGGCAGCAGCAGGTGGGACGGGGAGGATGTGGGGCATGTCCATCCGCATCTGCACACACACTGCCACAAGGCGTGCACCGTGCACGGGAAGGCGAGCGGTTGTGGCGAGCGCAAAACGAATGGAGGTAAGGGAACAGAGAGAGGACGGGCACCAGAGGATGGTGCTGGTGTGCATGCTAGAACAGGCATAAGGGTATGAGCCATGGAACATGCACAAGTGAAACTATCAGGATTGACAATTGCAGTATTTGACTCTGCGGGTGCTGCTGGCGTCATTCCCACTTGCCTCTATGCATGTGCCGCTGTCATCACCAATCAGCAACCGCCACCTGGCCAGCGGGCCCCTCTGCTCCACCTGCACGTCCAGGAGCTGCGCCTGCCACACGCCTGACGGGGAGGTGACATGTGGGGGAGGTGGCACAGAGAGGAGTTACATGTTGGTGCATGCAATCCCCACTTGGGTAACAATCACCTCGTCCCTCTCTGCACGTCTGAGAGACGCACATTTTGGTAGCCATGCCCTGAACCGACAGCAACGGGAGGAAAAGATTGGCAATGAGGAAATGTATCATGCGTGGGTGGGATGGACACGATTGACGGGGGAGAGCAGTGTGGGCGCACAGGCAAGTGGATGGCATCACACTTCACTCTGCTCTGTGCATGCGCTCTGTCTCATGCCCTTCTGCATGCTTTTATCACTCCCCACTCACCCACGAGCTCATACCCGACTCCAAACACCTGAAATCCTATATCAAAATCCCCTCACCTGCATACTTATATCGGACCCGGAGGGCAGAGTTGCAGGCAGCAGCATGCCAGAGAGGCCACCAGAGGAAGTACATGGCGGCAGCGATGGTGGCGAACACGTTCACGTTGTACAGCAGCACTGCGCCGCCCATGGAGAGCACGAAGCGCTGCAGCCAGTCTAGCGGGGAGCCCATGCAGGCCACAACCTGAGCGAGAGAGTGTGGGAGTGAGAGACGGAGGGAGAGAGGGAGTGATGGAGGGAGCGCGTGTGGGAGCGAGTGTGAGGAAGGGCAAAGCAAGCCATGGGTGGGCCGTCGTGGGATGCAATGCGTGGGTGCAAGAGCATGCATGAGAGTGCCAGTTGCATGCGTCAGCATGTCACCGCATCGCACCTGGGAGCCAGAGCCAGCACAAGGGACGAGCGAGTCCAGTGAAGAGGGCGGCAGGGGGAGCACCGAGGGGAGAGGGCGCGAGGAGGAGGTGGGGGAAGGGGAAGGCTGGCGGAGAGGAACAGGGGCAGGGGGAGGGGGTGAGGGGATGGGTGCGAGGGGGAAGGAGGAGGAGGAGAGGGGCTGCAGTTGCAGCTGTTGCTGTGGAGGTGATGATTGTGGCAGTTGCCTTGATGCTCGCTGCTTCTGCTGCTGCTGCTGCTGCTGCTGTGATCTCCTGCTCATGTCCCCACCAACCATCCCAGTACCCATGCTCCCACCCGTGCTACCCCCCCCCATCTCCGTCGGCCCCACGCCTCTTTTCAGCGTACTCCACGGCTCTCCACCCGGCCTCCCACCCTTCACCCGCATCCCCACAGCGTCCCTCTGCTCCAACTCGTCTCACGCGCTCTACATTGCCGTCCCCCATCCACCCCTCCACGCCCCCCGCCCTCCCCCCTTCTGCTCCGCCCCTCCCCTCCCCCCAGCCTCCGCGTTGACCCCGCACGCCCTGCTCCTCGCCGTCCCCATCCCATCCGCTCCCCCAATCCGCAGCCCCGTTCTCCCGCCCCCTCCCCGTGTCCCACTCCCCGTTGCGCACCGACTGCGCTCCCGCGTCGCCATTGGAAGGTCGCGTCAGCCAATCAACGGCGCCGCCTGCCTCCTGCCGCAGCCTATCCTCGGATGCCACGTCATCGGCGTACCCAGCAACACGCTGCCGCGAACCCTTACTTCCCGCCTTTCTTCCCTGAGCTATGCGCCACTCCCCCTGTCGCTGCGACTGTGTTTCCGCCCCCCACCGCTCCCCCTCCCCGCGACGCTCCTCCGCCTCGAAGCCTTCCGCCCAGCGCCCCGCCGCCTGCGACAATTTCCGCCCTTCCGAACGCCCCTTGGGTCCGCTGCCCTGTCCGGCCGTTGCGCGTACGCGAGCGGAAGCGCGAACCACAGCAGAAACAAGGGCGGCGCGCGCAGGCACGAGCGAAGCAGGTCGTGCGGCTGCGAGTAACGACAGACCGCAGCTATTGGCGCAGCGCAAACGCTCCCCGTTGAGCGCGCGAGCGGAGGGCGACGCAACGGGCGGAAGCATGGCTGCGGGCAAGGGAGACTAGAACTAGAGGCGAAGGGGCGAAGTGGTGACTGCGGGGCGAGGCGGAGCACCGTCGAGAGGCAAGCAAGGTGCAGGCGGACGTTGGAGTGAGTGTCGAGCAACGCGCGAGTCTAAGAGTTGGACATGTCGTGCCTTGGTGTCATCAGACAACATACGCGATAAGATAATGCTCTCGATTTTTGAGAAAATGTACAGTCCTTGTATCTAAGTTACCGTATAACTATTTAACATAACACTGGCCTAATTCCATCTAAGGGATGGTCAGAGTGCATCAGTGACACACGTATACTATTATTGTGGAAGGGGCCCCGTTCCACTAGAAGGCGTGCGTTTGGCATAAAGCATTTTGAGAATTCTCAAAACACTCAGTGCATAGCTCTAACCTTGAAAATTAGAAAAAGGCTTTCTCGGCCATGCCCCTTGGTTCATGAGCAACCAGCTATTCGTCTGCCACTCATGACGAGCTTGCCGATCAGGCAGGCTCATCCTTGGGCTTCGTCCCACAAACCGTGTGCGCAACACAGTCATCATCCTTCCTCCCCTTCCCTTCCTCGTCTCCCCCGGTCACGTGCCTGGTTTGCGCTTGAAGCGGTTGGGCTTGGTGGGGTCTAGCGGCACATAGGGTGGTGGGGAGGCCGGCGGTGGCGGTGGCGGCGACTTGGCGGGCGACGACGACGGCGACGGCTTAGGCTTGGAAGGTGACGGGGATGCCTTCGGCTTGGAGGGCGACGGGGAAGGCTTGGGCTTCTTGGGCGTTGGCTTGGGCTTGGGTTTCGGTTTAGGCTTGGAGGTAGGCTTGGAGGCGGCAGTGGTGGAGTCGCCAGAGAAGAGCGGCTCGGCGAGCAGCATCTCGTGAAAGAGGTCGACCCATATGTCCGGCACGCCTGGTTGGCACCAATGTAGGCAGTCCAGGTACTTCACCGGCTGTTGGGTTGGGCGGTGGGGATATGGGATGGGATTGGGAGTGGGGATGGGTATGAGCATTGGGAAAGTTATGAGAATGGGGATTCGGTGGGGTAGGGACAGGCAAGGGAGTGGATATGTGTGCAATAGACAGCATCCTCTCTTGGAAAAGGTCCACCCAGATGTCAACATGCCCGGCTGGCACCTTTGCAGACAGTCGAGCGACTGGTGGGGAAGGGGTAGGTGGGGGTTGTGGGCATGGTATCGAAGGTGGGATGGATATAAAATTGAGAATGGGGATGCGAGTTGTGCATGCATTCATATGACGGGCACTCCTGGCGGGCACCGGAGCAGACAGTCTAAGGGCGCGTGTCTTTTGGTTTTTATAAGCAAAACTCGAGTTTTTGGTCGAACTTTTCCATCTGAGCCTAGGTCGACCTAGGCTCGAGTATAGCCAAATCTGTAACCCGAGTCGCGGTTCCAACACTCTCGAGAACCACAAGACACACAAATGGTCGACTTTCGAAGTTGAACTTTTGCAACTTTCCCGAGTCGCGGCCCATAGTCGTAGGTTACCCGGTTTGGCCTCTTGACAGAGCGCCACGTATGTCCCCTTGCGTCCACCGCCACATGTGAGTTGGCGAAGCCGGAACCCTGTCGATCGAGTCGCTCGTGCTAACGACGTCAGCTGCGACAGTCGCAGAATTCGCTTCTTCATCGTGTTTGGTCAAAAGGACACACGATTGGATTTTCGTGCGAGACTGCTGTTTGGTACGAGAAGTTCAACCATAGATTCGGTCCCGCTTCAGACATGACATTGTCCTTGGACACACGATGGCCATGCGAAGCATCTAACGAAATTAACGAATAAGGTTACCACCAAAAGTTCAACCAAATTTCCGAACGTCTACACCAAAAGACACGCGCCCTAAACACTTCACCGGCTGTGGGGGATGGGCTGTGAGGGGGTGGGCTGTGGGGGGTGGCCGGTCGGGATGCGAGTGGGAATGAGAGTGGGGATGGGGATGGGGATGGGGATGGGGATGGGGATGGGGATGGGGATGGGGATGGGAGTGGAGATGTGTGTGGTTGAACATGCACCAAAACTGGAGAATCTCGTTATGCATGAGTGCGAGGAGTGATACGGGTGAGAGGAACGAGAAGAGCGAGAGGAGGAGGATGCAGAGGAGCGCACGTTGTTCTTTTTCGAGTAGATCCCGCAGTGCGCCTCGGGGCGGTACGCGCTCACGAGCGTGATGTCAAACCGCCGCACCGCCGACCCCCCGGGGAACGCGGCGCGCTGCATGGGCCAATAGCGCGAGAGCTGCACGTTGGTTCGCAGCATCTTCTCAATCTCCTTGTCGTTCAGCACGCGCCCCGGCGACCCGCACACGCCGCTGCCGCCGATCTTCTTGGCGGAGTGCTGCGGCGGCGCGGTCATGAAGAAGGGCACGGGGAACGCCTTGCCCGCCTGCCTCCGCGCCTCGAAGAAGTTGGCGATCGTCTTCAGCGCGCGCCTGGCGTGGGCGAGGGGAGAAACGGGGCAGCGGGGAAGGGGAATCGGGGAGAGGAAGGATACGTCAAAGGGGGCATGCGTGAGTGTGCTGCATGCGTACGAGCGTGCATTATTTCCCCTGTGAATCACGCAAGGCCCATGCATTCTCCCTCGCCCCCCGCGCCACTCACACATGCGCCATGCACGGGTCGACGGCGTTGAGCGTCTGCCAGTCGCACAAGCGCCATGCACCCTATTCCCCCTCCCTTTCCCCCTCTCAGCCCACCCCCCTTGCACTCACGCGTGCGCCATGTAGGGGTCGACGCCGTTGCGCGTCTGCCAGTCGTCGTTGGTGAAGATGAGGCGCGGCGCGTCGGGCACCACGCGCCAGTGCGACGTGGTCTCGAGCACCACGGCGTGCCACTCGCCCACGATGTCGCCCCACTGCGGGTTGACGGTCGTTACGTCGATGATCGCGTCGTCGGGGCCGGGCGTGAATCCCGTTGCTAGCTTCGCTATCATGCCCTTGTCTGTGGCGTTGTGTGCAAGTGGGGGGAAGAGGAGGGAGAGGGAGATCAGCTCGGCGCGCCATTACGGCGCGCCACCACGTCGTTCCGCTGCGGGTTCACCGTCTCCACGTCGATGGTCGGGTCGTCGGGGCCGGGCGTAAAACCGGTCGCCAACTTCGCTATCATGCCCTTGTCTGACGGGGGTTAATTGCGTGTATGATTGTATGCGTGGGTGCGTGCAAGGGGCCGGGGGAGGGAGAGAATCAGCACGGCGCGCCATTACGGGGGTCGGGGCGGAAGAGTGTGTCAGGGAGAGAAGGAGGGAGGGAGGCAGCGAGTATTGAGCGCACAGCAGAAGAGGGGAGGGAGGGTTGTCAAGGCAGGCGCTCTTACACACCGCATTCGCCACGTATGGGTGTCTCCGCGGATCAACCCAGTCCCACGCACGTGGGTGCGCGAGGCTGGCGCAAGTAAGCAGAACTGCTGCCGCGCACCTCGTGATGCGATCACGGCACTGCACGATGCGCGCAGGCAGGTACGCGCGAGGCAGGCAACATGGCTGCGGCACCGCCTCCGCACCTGCCCAACGCATCTACAGCGCTGGCAGAGCTACAGCCCAGCGCTTCCCCGCCGCCCCAACCAGCGCTCACCCTGCCCACCCATGGCGCTGCCTCCTCGCCGCCCCAACCAGCGCTCACCCTGCCCACCCATGGCGCTGCCTCCTCGCCGCCCCAACCAGCGCTCACCTGCCCACCCATGGCGCTGCCTCCTCGCCGCGCCACCCAGCGCTAATACGACACTGCTTGACCACCGCCTCCCAACGTACCGACGGACGTTGAGGCGCATGAGGTGCCTCACCGCGCCCCAGGCCCACCCACGGCACTGCCTTCTCGCCGCCTCCCAACTTAGCGACGGACGTGCGCATAGCGATGGTCGTCCTAGATGCTGCCGGCGCTGCGAGGTCCCAGTTACCCACGGCACAGCTTGCCCCGCTACTCCTCGTGGTTATGACATTGCCTACCCGCCCCCCCCAACGTACCGACGGAGGTGCGCATGAGGTAGTCGTCCCAGATGCTGACGATGCGCGCGCTGAACGCGGGGATGTCGTAATAGAACGCCACCATGTCCGGCATGTACTGCGCGCCGCTGCCGCCGTCCAGCGTGCGGCGCGACCCGTTCTTCACCGTCGTGACCTCGCTGATCTGTGCGCAAGCGGCAGTCGCGGAGAGGCGCGGAAGGGAAGGGGAGGAGGGCAGACAAGCGCAGACAGAGGCGGACAAGGTCAACGAGGGCGGAAGATGGCGGAGGAGGGGGGATGAGGGGGGAGGATGGCGGAGGAGGGCGGATGAGGGGGGAGGATGGCGGAGGAGGGCGGATGAGGGGGGAGGAGGGCGGAGGAGGGGGGACAAGGTCAAGGAGATGTGAGTCCAGAGGAAGATTTGCGAGAGCCACATGGCGAGGCACAGACCCTCCCATCTCACACTCACAGCAGCGACTAGCCCTTGACCCTCTCCTCACCTGGCAGAGCAGCGAGGGCACGAAGTTGGCGGCGGTGAGCGAGTCGCCGATGACGGCGATGGTCTTGCCCTTGATCATGTTCAGGAACGACCTGCACCGTGACGGACCACATTTGGATTCAAAATAAGATCCGATTCAGATTCGCGGTGAGGGTGCGGATTCGATCAGCATGCGCTGCACGCCAGCACATTGCGATGGGCCGATGAGGGGACGGGAAGCCGCAATGAGGATAGCGCGGCGCAAGCAAGGACTGCGGCACTGGTCTGAAAGCGGCGGTGGTGACAGCAACGAGCGGGGTGCGTGTGGTCTAGGTTGACCGCGAGCTGTGGGGGTGCGATGGCGAGCGGATTCATTGGCGATACAGGGACGCACGAGGGGCCAGCGCGGGGGAAAGACGCACTTGGAGTTGAAGCGGAGCGTGCGGCCGCAGCTTTCGGAGTACCACGAGTAGCGCACGAACCCGCTGTCCGGCCGCCCGTTGCCGCGACACCGGGAAATTTGAAACTGCGCAGAGGGGGGACGCGCGGATTGGGGGAGGGCGCGCGGAGGGCGAAATGCGGAGTGGAGGGGAGTGGAAGATTGCGGAAAGTGAGGGGAGGGGGGAGGGAGGGCAGAAGTGACAGAGGCAAGGAAAGAGGAAAGGGGACGCACAGGGGGGCGCGCGGCGGGCTTACGAGGAAAGGGCAGCTCTCATCGTAGGGCGGCCGCGACGAGTCCGCCACCCATTTTCCATCAAACAGATCGCATGAAAGCGCTAGGCCAATGAGAACGCTCCACGTCAATGCTGTGCACTGTAACGCTAAACTGCCGCCGCGTCTGCTGCAGTGCCACCACATGGCACCTGCGGTTCGACGCTGCCCTTGTAACGACTAAATTGTCCGTGGGTTGGACAAGCGGGTAACCAATCTACATACAAGTGTGGTAGCGTAAAACAGGTTCTAAACCCGTGCTGAGTGCTAGCGTGTGAGTCGTTAGTCGAGGCTTCCTGCAACACCTAGCAATGTAGCGCCATTCGCGGCGAGTTTCTCGTGAAAATGCAAACGCCGCTTGCGACGGCTTGGCGCGTCATGATTGTACGCGGTAGGGCGATGCGAGGCTGGGTGGCAACAAGACGTGATCCGCACGTGGGGAGTTTAGAGGCTGAGCGATGGCAAACTGAGGAGAGCGACGCATGAGCGCGACAATGTCGTGAAGCTTCTTAAATGGGCTGGTTAAAGCGCTAGTATGACATATTTAGCGCGATGAAAGAGCACTTGATCGGGCTAGGTTTGACGCGAGTAGGTATCACTTGTTGCTAGTGCCTACATGGACGATTGGTTTTTACCGTCTGTACTTTCTGCTCCTACTATGTTCGACGTTTCGCCCATCAGGGAGATAAAAACACAGGTCTTGCACCTCACTTGGCATCGCAAGATCAATAGTGCAGCCAGCGCGAGAGCAACGACGGGACAGATCTGATGTGGCAGTGTCGGCTGTATCTCGCAGTGCGCTTGACTGTGCGTGTGTTTCGAGTCCACCCTAGATAGGCGCGCCATAGTGATATGTAGGCTGGAAGAGGGTTGTTGGGCTCAAATGAAACCTATCCGTGAATCCATCATGGTTGTCGGCCAGGTGAAGGAGCATGGGCGAGGAGAGGAGGGGGGAAGTCCTGCCGACGACGGGGCAGAATGATGATGCAGTCGATTCGCGCTTCGCTCAGAACCCGAATTTCGACATGCGGCTCGCTCTCGCGGGCAATTTTCGCTCCACCGCCTTAGCGGCGCGAGGCTGTTCGGCGAACGTGTGCCCTCAGATAATGATCCGATTGGTGAGTGATTGATCCTGTCGTTCCAGTGAGCGAGTGTAGCGAAATGTTTGGACGATGGCTACTCGGCGAAGAGGGGGCAAATAACATGCATAAGTTATAATGTTTTACATTATAAACCAGGATAACATGAATACTCATGGATAACATTTTTTTACATCGACCTCATCAGTCACTGCCAAAACCAGGTTAGAAGTTGCATTGGGTCGAAGTGGAAACCCTAATCCAGGATAAACAGAAGCTTGAGCTGGGCCGAAATGGAAATACGTTGCTGACCACTTGTCTAGACTGGAACCCCCTTGTGAACTGCCATTAAAGCCAGCAGCTAAAATAGTGACCCCCCCCTTCTAGTTGGGTCCACTTGAAAACACAAGCTCGTTACGAACGTTTGAAAAGTTGACGGCCTGTGCGTGTTTACTTTTTTTTCATCCCAGACGAGTCTTGATCTGAACGGGAAACATGAGGAACTTGTTTACAAATCTTATTGGTGGCGACTTTCACCCACATTCGTATGCGAATTCGGCGCAAGGCTGCAACCCCACATTCAACATAGCAGCCGTCGTAACTTCACAAGAATTCCCATATGCAAAAAAACAGCGCACACACAGGCAAAATCCAGCGCGCACAGGCAAAAACTCGCAAAATCCTGCGCGAACACTGGCATGATCAAGCAAAATCCATGGCACACACAGGTGAAATCAGGCGAAGAAGATATAAATAAAGAAATAAATGATGTACGAAAAGAGAAAGGGCGACGGGACGGTTGATTGGTCGACGGCGAAGAGAAGGGACTGGGGACAAGGGGGCTGACGGGAGAGGAGGGGAGAGAGGGGGAACGACGGGATGGGAGGGGAGAAGGGAAAAACGACGGGATAGGAAGGAAGAGAGGAGGAACGACGGGATGGGAGGGGAGAGAGGAAGAAAGACGGGATGGGAGGGTAGAGCGGAGGAACGACGGGATGGGAGGGTAGAGAGGAACGACGGGATGCGGGGAGGGAAGACAGATTGTGAGGGGAGGGAGGAAGGGCGCGGAGAGGGCATTGCATAGCAAGAGCGAAGGGCGGATTGGCCGATGATGGAGAGCGTTTCAGAGATTAATGATTGGGGAGTAGAGACGAAAGGCGATGGGAAGGCATTTCGGGACGAGCACGAGGGCGACGAGGTCGGTGATGGGAAGGGAGAGAGGAAGGGCGCGGGGAGAGCGTTTGAGTGCGAGCGCGAAGGCGACCAGGCAGGCGATGGGAGGAGAAAGTGGGCGGGGGACGAGAAGGCGTTTCGTGGCGAGCGGGAAGGCGATGGGGTGGGTGATGGTGGGTGGGAGGGGAATTTGCGACGGCTGCATCTAAGGCTACGAGAAGGGAGGGGAGAGAGCAAGAGCGACGGCAAGGGAGGGGAGAGAGATAGAGCGACGGGAAGGGAGGGGAGAGAGATAGAGCGACGGGATGGGAGGGGAGAGAGATAGAGCGACGGAAAGGGAGGGGAGAGAGATAGAGCGACGGGAAGGGAGGGGAGAGAGATAGAGCGACGGGAAGGGAGGGGAGAGAGATAGAGCGACGGGATGGGAGGGGAGAGAGATAGAGCGACGGAAAGGGAGGGGAGAGAGATAGAGCGACGGAAAGGGAAGGGAGAGAGATAGAGCGACGGAAAGGGAGGGGAGAGAGATAGAGCGACGGGAAGGGAGGGGAGAGAGATAGAGCGACGGGAAGGGAGGGGAGAGAGATAGAGCGACGGGAAGGGATAGGAGAAGGCGATTGCAACGGAAAGGGGGCGGCGAGAGAGAGAGCGACGAAAAGGGAGAGGAGAAGGCGATTGGTTCAGGAAAGGGAGCGGCGAGAGAGAGATTTGCGATGGGAAAATCGCGAGGGTGATTGGAAGAGAGGGGTAATGGAGATGACGGTAGGAGGGCGACGGGACGTCGACGGGACGGACGACATGATCGCGACGCGACGGTCGATGGGACGGCGTCAGGATGGTCAATGGGACGGCGTCAGGACGGTCGATCGGAACGGGAGGGCGGGCGAGATGAGATAGGAAGGCGGCGAGAGGGCATTCGAAACGTCACAAAGTACTACACAACCATGCCAGCTTCACTACGCGTCTAAATTGAAACAACAACGGCCTAAGTTGACGGTTCGATGGCTAGACATGCTACACATGATTAAGAAGCAGAGATGTATGATCGGAAGAACTAGTAGTTGTTCACCCAGACCCAACTTGAACCCCAAGCTGGGCCCAAAATCGCAAGGACGGGCATGAGCGATCGCAATGCTAGTGTTGTGCAGCTTCCAAAACTGATATGCGACGCCTGACATGCTGTGTTCCTTCTTTTGGTTTTGGCGGGAACCAATCAGATGTGTTCGATCTGCAAAAAACGCTCTCAATGAAACACTGGAAACTTGTCGGTTTGGTTCCAAAATTGTTTCGCACGGCAAGCCCTCTTTCAAGTTGGCGTTGGGTTCACTATTTTGCATTTTGGTTTTAAACAAGAGTTAATGCCTCCACATAAACTTTTGCAAGAGGAAAGCCAACAAAAGGGCAAAACCACTAGCACTAACCCTAACCTACCGTAATTACTTTCTTCCCCCCCTATGCCAAGGCCTTCTGGACCTTCCACCCCCACCACCGCTACCGCCTTGACCACCCCCTCCGTGGATGCCCTGCACGGCCCGGCCAATGAGCTTCCCACCACCGCCGCCACCTGCACCGCCGTCCTGCCGCACCTTCTTCGGCTGCGGCGCTGCTGCCGCCCCGCCCCTGCCATTTGCTGGCCCTGCCCCTCGCTTCGCCCTGCTTGCAGCAGTGTGGGGGGGGGGGGGGGGGGGGGGGGGGGTAGAGAGGACGTGGGGGTGGGAAGGGGAAGGGATGAAATAGGGGGAAGGCGGGGTGTTGAAGTGAGATGGGCCTGCCAGGAGCAGCGGAGGCATAGCGAGCACACAAGGCGAGCCGAGCACTTTGCGTGCTCTCGACCACGCAAAACAAATGCAGGGCTGTTGGAGCAGGAGAGCAGTGAGACTTACCCGACTGCTTGTGCTGGGCCAGGCTTGGCAGCGGAGGGCCCTGCAGGGGCAGCAGCCTCGGGCTTCCAGGAGAGCGCCGGTGCCGCCTTGCCACCCAGGAACTGCGGCACGGAGGACTTGAGTGGCTGGGCGGCGGAGCAGCATAGGGCGCGGACGAGGCAAAGGGCAAGAGGCACACAGGAGTGGAGGGGGACAGAGTCAGTGGTGCTTCTGTGCAGGGCGGGTGGGAGTGCGCGTGGCAGCTTGCCGTCCAGAAAGGGACGTGTGGTGAAGTAGGAGTGTGGTGGGGAGCATGTTGGGTGAGGTGGGATGCAGGGAGAGTGAGATACTCGTGCACCAGGATGGACAGAACACTCCAGGCACAGCCATGATTGGCCACCGCGAGTGCATGAGATGATTCAAAGAGAATGTTGGCTGCACCACGACTGCTGCTATGACAGGACCCTTGCTGTGACCCCAACACACCTTGCTAAGCTTCTCGATGTTTTGCAGTGCCTTGAGCGTGCGCGCCGCTGCTGCCTTCTTCTCCTTCTGCCATCATTAACCCAGACAGGGTGAGCGTGGGCAACCAGGTGGTGTGCGCGATTGAGCATTTGAACATATGTGCATGTGCTCATGTATGAACGTGTGCATGTGTGAAGCATGCTATGACACAGAAAGTGTAAACACTCTGTGACTCGGGCAGAATACGGAGCAGGCAGGCAGGCAGGCAGGCAGGCAGGCAGGCAGGCAGGCAGGCAGGCAGGCAGGCAGGCAGGCAGGCAGGCAGGCAGGCAGGCAGGCAGGCAGGCAGGCAGGCAGGCAGGCAGGCAGGCAGGCAGGCAGGCAGGCAGGCAGGCAGGCAGGCAGGCAGCAGGCAGGCAGGCAGGCAGGCAGGCAGGCAGGCAGGCAGGCAGGCAGGCAGGCAGGCAGGCAGCAGGGCAGGCAGGCAGGCAGGCAGGCAGGCAGGCAGGCAGGCAGGCAGGCAGGCAGGCAGGCAGGCAGGCAGGCAGGCAGGCAGGCAGGCAGGCAGGCAGGCAGGCAGGCAGGCAGGCAGGCAGGCAGGCAGGCAGGCAGGCAGGCAGGCAGGCAGGCAGGCAGGCAGGCAGGCAGGCAGGCAGGCAGGCAGGCAGGCAGGCAGGCAGGCAGGCAGGCAGGCAGGCAGGCAGGCAGGCAGGCAGGCAGGCAGGCAGGCAGGCAGGCAGGCAGGCAGGCAGGCAGGCAGGCAGGCAGGCAGGCAGGCAGGCAGGCAGGCAGGCAGGCAGGCAGGCAGGCAGGCAGGCAGGCAGGCAGGCAGGCAGGCAGGCAGGCAGGCAGGCAGGCAGGCAGGCAGGCAGGCAGGCAGGCAGGCAGGCAGGCAGGCAGGCAGGCAGGCAGGCAGGCAGGCAGGCAGGCAGGCAGGCAGGCAGGCAGGCAGGCAGGCAGGCAGGCATGGCAGGCAGGCAGCAGGCAGGCAGGCAGGCAGGCAGGCAGGCAGGCAGGCAGGCAGGCAGGCAGGCAGGCAGGCAGGCAGGCAGGCAGGCAGGCAGGCAGGCAGGCAGGCAGGCAGGCAGGCAGGCAGGCAGGCAGGCAGGCAGGCAGGCAGGCAGGCAGAGGCAGGCAGGCAGGCAGGCAGGCCGGCAAGGCAGGCAGGCAGGCAGGCAGGGCAGGCAGGCAGGCAGGAGGCAGGGCAGGCAGGGCAGGCAGGCAGGCAGGCAGGCAGGCAGGCAGGCAGGCAGGCCAGGCAGGCAGGCAGGCAGGCAGGCAGGCAGGCAGGCAGGCAGGGCAGGCAGGCAGGCAGGCAGGCCAGGCAGGCAGCAGGCAGGCAGGCAGGCAGGCAGGCAGGCAGTCAGGCAGGCAGGCAGGAGGCAGGCAGGCAGGCAGGCAGGCAGGCAGGCAGGCAGGCAGGGGCAGGCAGGCAGGCAAGGCCAGGCAGCAGGCAGGCAGGAGGCAGCAGGCAGGCAGGAAGGCAGGCAGGCAAGGCAGGACAGGCAGGCAGGCAGGGCAGGCAGGCAGGCAGGCAGGCAGGCAGGCAGGCAGGCAGGCGGCAGGCAGGCAGGCAGGGCAGGGCAGGCAGGCAGGCAGGCAGGCAGGCAGGCAGGGCAGGCAGGCGGCAGGCAGGCAGGGCAGGCAGGCAGTCAGGCAGGCAGGCAGGCAGGCAGGCAGGCAGGCAGGCAGGCAGGCAGGCAGGCAGGCAGGCAGGCAGGCAGGCAGGCAGGCAGGCAGGCAGGCAGGCAGGCAGGCAGGCAGGCAGGCAGGCAGGCAGGCAGGCAGGCAGGCAGGCAGGCAGGCAGGCAGGCAGGCAGGCAGGCAGGCAGGCAGGCAGGCAGGCAGGCAGGCAGGCAGGCAGGCAGGCAGGCAGGCAGGCAGGCAGGCAGGCAGGCAGGCAGGCAGGCAGGCAGGCAGGCAGGCAGGCAGGCAGGCAGGCAGGCAGGCAGGCAGGCAGGCAGGCAGGCAGGCAGGCAGGCAGGCAGGCAGGCAGGCAGGCAGGCAGGCAGGCAGGCAGGCAGGCAGGCAGGCAGGCAGGCAGGCAGGCAGGCAGGCAGGCAGGCAGGCAGGCAGGGAGGCAGGCAGGCAGGCAGGCAGGCAGGCAGGCAGGCAGGCAGGCAGGCAGGCAGGCAGGCAGGCAGGCAGGCAGGCAGGCAGGCAGGCAGGCAGGCAGGCAGGCAGGCAGGCAGGCAGGCAGGCAGGCAGGCAGGCAGGCAGGCAGGCAGGCAGGCAGGCAGGCAGGCAGGCAGGCAGGCAGGCAGGCAGGCAGGCAGGCAGGCAGGAAGAGAGGGAGGAGGCAGGGAGGGGAGGGGAGCTTACAAGGTCGGTGATGGTGGGCTCGTCCTTGGCGGAGCGCTGCTGCTTGCTCACCTCCGCCACCTCCTGCAGCACTGCTTTTATGCGCTTCTTCACGTCCTCCTCCATGCCCGTCACCCTGGGAGCACGGGGAAAACGGCAATCAGCGCACACAGAGCACAGAGCAGGGATCAGCGAGCAAGCAGCAGGCCGTGAGAAACAGATGGTGGGGAATGAGCCTATGAGCGGTGAAGGAAACGGAAAAGATGGTGGGGAATGAGCCTTCACCTGGCAAGAAAGGCCTTACCCGGACAGGTATTACCTGGACAAGTGTTATTTGGAGAGGCGTTACATCAACAGGCGTTACCTGAATGGGCCTTATTTGGCCATGCACTACCTGAACACGCGTCACCTGGGCGAATGTCACCTGGGAAAGCATCACCTGGGCGAATGTCATTTGGGAAAGCATTACCTGGGCAGGCGTCACCAGGGCAGGTGTTACCTGGCGAGCCAGTCGGCGTGCAGGTCTTTGAAGTCCTCCCCCAGGCGGTCGGACGGCTGCCCCGTCACGATCTTGTACCCGCACAGCGCATTCGTGGCGTTGGGCGTCTGTGGGCAGGGAGGGTGGTGTGGCAGGGCGGCAGGGAGGGAAGGCAGGAAGGCGGGGAGGCAGGGAGGGAAGGCAGGGAGGCGGGAGGGCGGGAAAGGAAGGTAGGGAGGCAGGGAGGGGAGGAGGAGGTAGGGGGGCAGGAAGGCAGGGAGGGCATTGACAAGATGGGATTGTGTGTCAACCAATGTGGCAGACACATGCGCATCCATGCATGCTGTCAGCGAGTGCATGCAGACACATGCGCATCCATGCGTGCTGCCAGCGAGTGCATGCAGACAAAGCCAAGGGATGGCATCGTAGATGCATACCATTCCCAACCCATGCATTTCACTCACAGGCTGCTCATATGCAAGGCATCAATGCCGCTCAGGCGAGGTAGTGGCGCTTTCTAACAAGCACAAGGTGGTTGAGAGTGAGAGCAGCACCTTGTGCGCGAGCTGGTTGAACGTGAAGAGCAGCGCCTCCAGCGCCGTCACGTCCACATCTGCGCCCTTCTTTGCCATGTAGTCCTGCCACGCCGGGGACAGGTGGTGCATTGCATTGTGGGGGAAAGAGAAAGAAAGTGACTCCCCCGAGAGCTGCTTGGGTGGAAGTGGGCGTTGCAAGGAGCAGCAGCGCCCCGGACTGAAGGCGCGCGCTCACCTTGAGCAACTCAGTGACCCCTGGCAGCAGTACCCTGAGCCCTGACCCCTGCAGCTGAGACAGCACGCACTTGTGTTGAGCAACGGATTGGATTCACACCTTGAGCAGGTCGGTGACCCCTGGCAGCAGGTGTCTGGAGTCGGCTGGCGATGTGAATGGCGACGCCTCCGCCATGCTCCTCAGCAGCTCGCCCCTCCTGTCCTCCGCCACCTGCCGCGCATCATATGGGGGCATTATGGCGTGATGGTATGATGGGTAGGATGGGCATGGTGGCATGATGGCATGGTGGCATGATGGGCATGGTGGCATGAGGGCATGGTGGCATGATCGGCATGGTGGCATGATGGGCGTGGTGGCATGATGGGCATGGTGGCATGATGGGCATGGTGGCATGATGGGATGGTGGCATGATGGGCATGGTGGCATGATGGGCATGGTGGCATGATGGACATGGTGGCATGATGGGCATGGTGGCATGATGGGCATGGTGGCATGATGGGCATGGTGGCATGATGGCATGGTGGCATGATGGGCATGGTGGCATGATGGGCATGGTGGCATGATGGCATGGTGGCATGATGGGCATGGTGGCATGATGGGCATGGTGGCATGATGGGCATGGTGGCATGATGGGCATGGTGGCATGATAGGCATGGTGGCATGATGGGCATGGTGGCATGATGGGCATGGTGGCATGAGGGCATGGTGGCATGATGGGCATGGTGGCATGATGGGCATGGTGGCATGATGGGCATGGTGGCATGATGGGCATGGTGGCATGATGGGCATGGTGGTATGATGGGAGAGAGCTGTGTGCAGGGGGACAGTGAGGGCGCAGGGCACAGTGCAACTCGTGCCGCAGTGATGCACAGCCATGCCTTTGAGCAACAATGGTTTCGGCCTACGACATGTGGGTGCCATGTCCAAGGCGGGAGGGGCAGGCAGAGCAGTACCTTATCGAAGGCGGGGAGGATGTGCTTGGCGATGAAGTTGAAGAACTTGCTGTTGGACCCGCCCCTCTGCATCCAGAGGGGTGCCCGGGTGTGCAAATGGATGTGGTAGCAGATTGAACGGCATTGTCAGTGGTTAAAAAAAAAGTGGATACTGGAGGAGAGGCGGAAAAGAAGTTGAATGTCGAGTAAAGGAGATAAATACAGGTGATGCGAGAGGAGGATGAGGATGGCTGGCTTGGATTGGAACGTGGACGAACGGGGTGAGGAATAAGGAGTGAGGAATGCAGCGGGATGAAATCCATGACGGTTACAGGATCAGCGAGGGTAGATTCTTTGGATGCGGTGGAAAGGTGGATGGCAATGTGACGCTCACATGGCGGGGGATATGCATGGCGCACACAGGAGCAGGGGCAGCATGGGCTGCACGGGCAGTGGGAGGGAGGGGAGAGTGGCAGGTAGGTAGCAGGGAACTCACAGCGAAGAAGGGCAGCGCCATCTGCAGGCACGCCATGACCCGCTCTATGTGATCCGTGTCTGATGCCTGCACACGGGGTGTGGTGCGGTGGGATGGGATGGGATGGGATGGGATGGGATGGGATGGGATGGGATGGGATGGGATGGGATGGGATGGGATGGGATGGGATGAGATGGGATGGGATGGGATGGGATGGCATGGGATGGGATCGGACGGGATGGAATGGGATGGATGGGGCGCAGTGCCATGCCCACTGCACTAGACCAAGCTGCCACAAGAAGACTTGGCGGACTAATGCTGACGAGGCAGGCTGTACAAACACAATCTCAGCGCTTCTGGGGAAGGCAGAACGAGCAGGTCCGCTGGACGAGGGAGGAATCACCACCACAAGGCGAGCGACGGCCAGAGAAGGCGAGAGAGAGGGAGGGCCAGAGAAGGCGAGAGAGAGGGAGGGCCAGAGAAGGCGAGAGAGAGGGAGGGCCAGAGAAGGCGAGAGAGAGGGAGGGCCAGAGAAGGCGAGAGAGAGGGAGGGCCAGAGAAGGCGAGAGAGAGGGAGGGCCAGAGAAGGCGAGAGAGAGGGAGGGCCAGAGAAGGCGAGAGAGAGGGAGGGCCAGAGAAGGCGAGAGAGAGGGAGGGCCAGAGAAGGCGAGAGAGAGGGAGGGCCAGAGAAGGCGAGAGAGAGGGAGGGCCAGAGAAGGCGAGAGAGAGGGAGGGCCAGAGAAGGCGAGAGAGAGGGAGGGCCAGAGAAGGCGAGAGAGAGGGAGGGCCAGAGAAGGCGAGAGAGAGGGAGGGCCAGAGAAGGCGAGAGAGAGGGAGGGCCAGAGAAGGCGAGAGAGAGGGAGGGCCAGAGAAGGCGAGCGAGAGGGAGGGCCAGAGAAGGCGAGCGAGAGGGAGGGCCAGAGAAGGAAGGCGAGCACGGGAGGGCGAGAGAGGGGTGCAGGGGGTGTGAGTGTGAGTGTGGTGACTGACATCAAAGGACGCGAGGAGGTCGGCCTGCCCCTCCACGATCTCCACCAGCTCCTGCATGCGCTCTGGCGGTGCCTTGGCGCCAAACAGCGCCAGCCCCTGCAGGAACGCCATGAACATCGCGAACTCCTCCCCCGTCACGTCTTGTATGCCCTGCCACGCCACACCCGGGGGATACAGTGGGGTACGATGGGATGCGGTCGGATATGGTGGGATGAGATGGGATACGTCAAGCAGTCAGCATGCAGCAGTGGAAAGTGGCAGAAAGTGCCCCACATGATTGTGGGTCGGCACCAAGGCCTTGCCTTGGATGACGGGAGAGGAGATTATTGCCCACATTTACTAAAATAAGTGTCCTTCATACCTTGGTTATTCACGCGTCTCTCTCACCTTGATCACCTCTCTCTCTCACCTTGATCATCTCTCTCTCTCTCTCTCTCTCACCTTGATCATCTCTCTCTCTCACCTTGATCATCTCTCTCCCTCACCTTGATCACCTCTCTCTCTCACCTTAATCACCTCTCTCTCTCACCTTGATCAACTCACTCTCTCACCTTGATCACCTCTCTCTCTCTCTCTCTCTCACCTTGATCACCTCTCTCTCTCTCACCTTGATCATCTCTCTCTCTCACCTTGATCATCTCTCTCTCTCACCTTGATCATCTCTCTCTCTCTCACCTTGATCACCTCTCTCTCTCACCTTGATCAGCTTTCTCTCTTACCTTGATCAGCTCTCTCTCTCACTTTGATCACCTCTCTCTCTCACCTTGATCACCTCTCTCTCTCACCTTGATCACCTACCTCTCTCACCTTGATCAGCTCTCTCTCTCACCTTGATCACCTCTCTCTCTCACCTTGATCACCTCTCTCTCTCTCTCTCTCACCTTGATCACCTCTCTCTCACACCTTGATCACCTCTCTCTCTCTCACCTTGATCACCTCTCTCTCTTACCTTGATCACCTCTCTCTCTCTCACCTTAATCACCTCTCTATCTCACCTTGATCACCTCTCTCTCTCTCACCTTGATCACCTCTCTCTCTTACCTTGATCACCTCTCTCTCTCTCACCTTAATCACCTCTCTATCTCACCTTGATCACCTCTCTCTCTCACCTTGATCAGGTCAGTCACGTGTCGCTCCATCTCCGCCTGAGGCACCAGGACGCTCGCCTTGTTCGGAAACACCTGCCACGCCATGGTGCCATGTGGGGGGCGGGACAGGTTAGACTCGTCACCATGATGTCGCGCCACGAGAAAGAATATCAGGTCATGGTTTTCAAGTGGCACGAGCGCAAGGACATCTGTTGAGAAGCGTTAGAAGCAGCGGCACACCTTGGCTCGGATGAAGGACAGCACGTTCTCCCTCAGCTTGTCCTCGGAGCTCTCTATGTGCTTGAATATGGCCGCCAGACTCCCTGCCACGCCATAAAAAAACATTGGTCAGGGACTCAGCGAATGACACGAGCAGTTACGAATGACACGAGCAGTTACGAATGACACGGCTGAGATGGCGTTCCTGAGATGGGGCCCCATTCGGCCCCATCCGACGTGGCCCCAAGCAACAGTGCACGAAACACGTGCCTGTGGCATGGCAGCAAGGTGGGGGGTGAATGTGGACGTCGCATGAGTGGGCAGCTGAGGGTCGTGCGAAATTGCCTCACGTTAACTTTCCTTGCCTCCGAACGTCAGAACGAGTCAAGCTAGACTGTCGCGTAACCAAAAAAAATGAAAATCATCTATAGGTTCCCACCCAGTGTGTTCTCGACCATGGGAGTATGTGGCTGTCTGAACGACAGCCGTTTTTTACTGTCACGGAACCCAGTCGTGACTGGATTGGAATCGGAGCACACTTGCGAGACTAGGTTGGAACGTTTAAACTTGTCGCATGAACGTTAATACAAAAGCATGTGATTCGTTGATCCAAATCTTTCATGGTTTTCGCCCCAGGCGACTCCCGTCGCCAGGCAGTTGTGGTGGTGTGACCAGAATCAAATTCTGCCACGGTGGACCAATGTTGTTGCACCGACCATGGCAATTGATGGGGCCCCATCTCAGGAACGCCATCTGAGATGAGTGCAACTATGGCATGGTGGCATGGAAATCACGAGTTATGGCAAGAAAGCGGATTCACCTTTGGGGTCCTGCCGGAGCACCTGCATCAACGAGTTCTGCACCACTCCATGCTCCGGCTCCTCTGCCACACAACACACACACATACCCACGCACATTCACACACGTTAGGAACTCGTTCATAAGAAAAAATATCCTTCTAAGTTGCTGCCTGATGCGTCTACACATGGACGTGCAATTAACTATCGCCCTATCTCCAATGCACATTCGCCGTACCTCCAATGAGAAGTTGGCCGAGCACGTCAGCAATTTTCGGGAGATGCTCCGGTGTGTCCTTGCAGAGAAACGGGAGCCCTCGAATCGCAGGTAGTCGAATCTGACCAGAGCAACGGGAATCGGCATCCGGGGATAGTTACAACTCATTCCACTGCCGTACGCAGCGTCGCCTCCAGCTATTATTGAGCGACCAGGGTAGTATGCTATCAGCGTCGGCAAAGCACGTCGCAAAAACACGCTATCCCGCGCATTTACGCTTTATTCAATTCATTGCTGTCGGCATCTACACATTGCTGTCGTCATCCTTACATTGATGTCGTCATCCTCGCAGAGATCTAGCTGCGCGTTAATGCCTTCGGCGGACAGCTGCGGAAAGAATTTGAAGAAGCGAGGAATCTGCTGCGCTGCGAACAGCTTCGCCTTGCTGCTCCCCGTCGCTGCCGCGATGACCCCGAGGTAGTCCTTTTCGTTCTGCAAGCCACAACCATGGCGGGCGTCAGAATAGGTCGTCCTGACAGAGGAACGCTGTTTCCTTTTTCGAAATGCTAACCTGCGACTTGTCCTTCGAGCTCGCTAGTTTCTCCCCGTGTTCGTAAAGCTTCTCGATATCATCGCTCGCTGTGGCCATATCTAGACGGAGAGTCGAATACTGCTGCCCTGATCTGCACAAATAATGCGTGACGAGGAGTGCTGATCAGCCTGTGCGCTAGTGGAAATGGCCGACCAGGAAAACGAGTGAAAATACGAGACTCCCAAGCCGTCAGAGCAATTTAGGTCACATTCTGAAATCGGCAAAAAAACCTAGCGATCGAAATTAGCAACCATACCCAGCAGAAGTGTACGGTAACTGGTAACCATCACGACTTTCTTCGCACATCTTTTACCAACGTACTCGGCATCTGGCATTTTTATTGACGGCGAGAAGCAGCTTCCGGCCTGCGGGCGGGGTTGTTCAACGGCTCCGCGTCAATTCATACGGATGTGTCAGTGGCGGGCTGACCGTGTGGCGGTGGGCGGGAAGAGCGCCCTTGGGATTGGTTGGTTGCCTGGCTGGTTGGGGAAAAACCAAGGGAGGTGCCGTGTGCCCCGAGTGTTCCTCCGCTCCCCCCGCCCAACGTCCAACCCGCGGCGAATTGCTTGCCCGACTCCCCCCTCCTCCAAACAAACGCCCAAGCCCACCTTGAACTTGTCGCGCGCGCGGAACTTCTCTCCGCTCGACTTTGCCCCCGCTTATTTAAACTGCTGGCCGTCTGCTTAGCCAAAAGTACTACACCACTCCACCGCACCAACGAGTAGCCCACACATCACATCAACTCAAGCTGCGAGCCAGAGTGGTCAACAACACATCACAGAGCACAGCAGCATTCCCGTCCCGATACTGCCGAACACATTTCGCGCGCGCTGGGCATCAATTTTGGACATTGCCGACTTACTCCTCTCGTCTCATCATCCGCAGATCGCGCTCGTCAAAGTTTTCTGTATGCAGTATACTCACGCACTTGCCATTCGGTCGCTAACTCGATGACAAGGCTATGCGAAGTGAGTGCGCCGTGCCCGTTCGTGCTATAACGAGGATAGTCGACGCATCGTTGTAGGCCATGGGTCTGTGGGACCCCATATTATCACGGCCGTCGCCCGATATAACCGCGTCTTACGAGTTCTTAGAGGAGATCGGCCATGGAGGCTCGTCCGTGGTGCGCGTGTGCCGGCATCGCGCCACGGGCGAGAGGTTCGCGTGCAAGAGCATTCTCAAGGACAACCTTCGCTGCGCCGCTGACGTGGCAGACGTTCGAAGAGAAATCGAGGTGCGGAAACCCAAAATTCCCTGCATTTTCTCCCGCGGCCCGTCATGCTGGTCTTGTCAAGCAACGGCTTTCTCCTGACAGTAGCGGCGTATGCAGCACAATCAAGCAGGTCATCATCCGGACTGGCAAAGCACCTGCTTGTCGATCACCCCTGACGCTCACGTCGACATGAACGCCCGTCCCTCCTGGCCATATTGTTACCATTGTAACTCCTCCATTCCCCCCCTCTCCCTCCCCATTTTCCCCCACCCACCCAAACTCCACCTCCCCACCCTCTTCCCCCCTTTGCCGGGCAGGTGTTGGAGCAGCTGGGGCACCACGCGCATATCGTGCAGCTGCACGCCACCTTCGAGGACATCTCAGCCGTCCATCTCGTCATGCAGCTCTGCCACGGCGGCGAGCTCTTCCACGAGATCGTGCGCCGCGAGCGCTTCTCCGAGGCGGACGCCGCCGTCGTCTTCCGCCAGCTGGCGGAGGCGGTGGCGTTCTGCCACGCGCGCGGCGTGCTGCACCGCGACCTCAAGCCCGAGAACATCCTGCTGCTGCACCCCGTGGCGGAGGGGGAGGGGGGAGGCGGGGCGGAGGCGGGAGATGGGGGTGCGGGGGAGCGGGGCAATGCGGCGGTGGCGGCGGTGGAGGATTGGAAGCCGCGGGAGCAGGCAGACGAGGAGGGGAACGACGGCGGGCTGTCGCCTCTAGAGCAGAACTGGCCGGGGTCGTCCGTCACCCCTCCTAACCACTCCCCACACCTCTCTCAATCCAGCACGCCTCCTCTCGGCAATCTGCTCCGCCACTCCTCGCTCCCCTCCCCTTCCTCCTCCGCCTTCCCCACCTCCCCCCTCCACTATCTTCCCACCATTGCAGATCCCGCCACAACCCCTCCAACGTCCCCTCCCCATTCCGCCTCCGCCTCCGCCTGTCCGCCCTCCCCCTCGCCTCCGCCCCCCCCGCTGCACGTGAAGCTGGCGGATTTCGGGTTGGCGCTGCACCTGGGGCCGGGGGAGCGCGCGCAGGGCTTCGCGGGGAGCCCCTTCTACGTCGCGCCAGAGGTGCTGGCACGGCGGTCCTACGACACGTCAGCAGACATGTGGAGTCTGGGCGTGGTACTGTACTCGTTATTAGCAGGCGACCTGCCGTTCGTGGGGGACACAGAGAAGAAGGTGTTCCGCGCCATCACCAAGGGGCGCCTCAACCTGCAGGCGCCCCCCTGGCCGTCCGTCTCCGCGCCCGCCAAGGCGCTCATCCGCCGCCTGCTCGACCCCACCCCCGCCTCGCGCCTCTCCGCGCCCCTCCTGCTGCAGCACCCCTGGCTCGCGCACACGCCCCTGCCCACTGCGCCCGCGCTGCCTGTGCCGCAGCCTGTGGGCGCGCGCGAGGGGGAAGCGGCGCCCATGGGCGCGAGCCCAGGGAGACCAGGGGCGGACTGGAGTGACGAGCGCGCTAGCAGGGCAGGCGGGGCAGCGCGGCCAGCGAGTGCGGGAGGGCGCGTGGCAGCGCTGCAGGTCCCGGACCCACACCGCCCCGCGCCTCATGCCGCGCCCCAGTCGCCGCGCACGCCCTCCCCCCGCCGCGCCCCCCCACCCGTGTCCGCTGCTCGTTCTGCCGCGTCTGCTGCTGCCTCCGCGCTGAGGAAGGCCGCCAGGCACGCCATGTCAGGTGGCGCTGCGGGCGCGGAGGGGGAGAGCGAGGGGCCAGGGGATGGCGCAGGGGAGGCCAGCGGTCTGCACAGTGGGACGGGTGGGGGGACGAGTGGGGCCGCAGGGGCGGGAAGGACAGGCGGCAGTGCGGGGAGGACAGGCGGCAGTGCGGGCAACACGCCAAACAGTGCGGTGCGGAGCCTGGCAGCGGCGTTTGGGAGGAGCCCGGGGGCCAAGACAGAGAGCGCCAAGGCAGAGGGGGGGAAGAGCGGGGCAGGGCAGTCGGGGGGGGTGGGCAGCGGCACCAAGCGCATTGTGAAGGCGCTGTTCCGCTCGCTCTCCTCCCTCGCCTCCGACTACCGCCGCGGCCGCCTCTCCTCGCTGGGGCTGGGCGGGGGCACTGCAGGCGCGGAGGGGGAGGGCGGGGGGAAGAAGGCGGGCGCTTGGGGTGACTGGGGCAGCGCGAGTGGCAGTGGCGGGGCGAGTGGGGCGAAAGGGGGGAGTAAGGGGTCCGGGGTGAGCAGAGCGAAGGAGTGGAGCAGCGGTGCAGATGCACGCGTGCCAGGGCGAGCCAGCTTTAGCAGCAGCAGCAGCAGCGCATGGGATGGCAACAGCAGGGGGAACGGCAGCAGCGTCGAGAAAGGCAGTGGCAGCAATCATAAGCACGTTCCCCATCCGCAGCGCGAGGGTGTGAGTGCTGGCTCAAGCGACGCGAGTGGCGGTACAAGCAGCAGCACATTTGGTGGCAGTGCTAGCGATGGCAACACCAGTGGTGGCAGCACGAGTGTGAAGGCTGTTGGTGAAGTGCAGAGCACAGCGGGCAGCAGAGGCAGTGGCAGCGCTAACACAGCTGCCCTGCGATCGCCTGTCCTTTGTGCGACCTCTCCTGCCTCTGTGGAATCTCCCCCCCTTGCTCCCATGCATGCCGCCCCACATGCCACAGCACATGCTGCAGCACCTGCCATGTGCCATGATGCCCATGTCCCCACGGATCCTGTCGCCACCATTCATCCTCGCAACGATTGCCCTCATGCTGTTGCTGGCACTGCTGCCGATGCCAATCCCAGTGCTGGTGCTGCTGCTGCTGCTGCTACGGACAATGTTGCTGCTGTGGCAAGTCAAGGAGCAGTAGATGGTGCCGCAGAAACAGCAGCAGCAGCAGACGAGTCACAGATAGAGTGTGGCGGAGTGGAAGCAGCAGCAGTGCAGGTTGCAGCAGGGGTGGGAGAGAGCGCCTTGCAGGAGGGAGCAACGGCGTGCGAGGTGGTGCCAAGCGGCAGAGAGGATGGGAGCAGTGTGGCACTGGCAGGAGGGACGAGTGAAGCACAGGGGGATGCGAAAGGCGGCAGTGGCAGCAGTGACAGGATTGGCAGCATAGCAGGCACAGAATCTTGCAGTACAAAGGCAGCTCATAGCACAATGCCTAAACCCAAAGCCGCATCCACACCCACACCCGTGCCCACGCCGAGTCCCACTTCCGAACCCACACCCACGCCATGTGCTGCTTCTGTGGCTGGTGGTGTTCAGCAGACTGCTGGCGAGCAGTCGGCTGAGCAGAGCAAGGAGGGCGGAGAGCGAGTGAAGGATGGCAGTGTGAGCAGCGAGGTGCAGACAGAGAGAGAGGGTACGGTAGGCGGTGCAGGCAGCGCAGCAGAGAGCGGAGGGGAGTCCGCCCCCATAGGAGTGGAGGCGTGCTTAGGGGACAGCACATCGGTCCCTCCAGACCCGTTGAGAGTGAGTGTACCAGTGCCAGATGGCACTGCTGATGCAAGCACTGCTGTAGCAGGCAGTGCTGTAGCAGGCAGTGCTGTAGCAGGCAGTGCTGTAGCAGGCAGTGCTGTAGCTGGCAGCAGTGCAGCTTTGAAGCCGGTAACAGCAGCAGTGGCTGTGGTTCCCCCAGGGGTGTCGTGTCTGGGGGATGCAGAGCCGAGCCTGAAGCTGCTGCTGCAGCCACTGCGCCTGTCCCCTCGCCGCTCCATGCGCCGCTCCCTCAGCAGCAGCAGCAGTAGCAGCAGCCAGAATGGCGAGGTGGGCAAGGAGAGGAGGGGCGCGCTGATGGATGGGCAGGGGCAGGAGAATGTTGGAGGCGGGGGCGGGTCAGAGCAGGTGGTGCAGGCGTGTGCACCAGCACCGTTCAAGTGGCGGCCACTCAAGGGCAGTCTGAGCGGCAGGCTGGGGTCTGGCAGGGCTGCTGCGAACGTGGCTCCACAGCTCCACAACTGACGGGGGGTAGGCTGCTGTTGAATGCTCCCGCGCTGGCAGGCTGTATGCCGGTGCAGCGAGCAGATGCGGAGGGGGGTTTGGGCGGTTGGGGAGACAGCAGCGCATCGAACAAGCGTGCAGCGATGTAGTTATTGAGGCCCCAGGTCCATGATGTCTATTCATGGAGGTATGGTTTTCTGGAGGGCAGGCATGCCATTACTGGCCGCATATGTGTGCTATGCAGCACATGAGCGTGTGCATGCGTGCAGGCAGGCAGCAGTTTAGCAGGAAAGAAGGCATGCTTGCCCAAGATCAACGGGCAACCCTTTTAGGAGGTTGCTTGCTACATTTGTAACGGATGTTACCCTGCAATTGTTAGTCAAATCACTTGACTAGGTACTAATTTATTATCGTCACTGCATGCATCGTGGTCGTTTTGGCATCTGAATATTATGAAATGGATAAGAGAAGGTCACACATTTTGATGGATTAGTTGTTCATTCATTACTGTAGACAGAGCCAGACTTACACTGACGCTCACTAATGTATAGAAGTATTTATACTAAACATATATCCGTTGCCTCCTGAAAATACATGAAACGAAGCACGTCGGAACTCGTTAGGGCGTACGCCTCTGCAAACTCCTAACCCCAAACTCTGCTCAACCCTAAATCAGCCTTGTCACTTCGCATTCACACTTCTATTCCCCACCAAGTCGGCATGACCTGCCGTATGGAACCCTCGCCGTCCCCTCTGCCGGCAGCAGACCCGCTAGCCGTTGTGGCAGGCGGCATTGACGCGGGCGGCGAGTCGGCCGCGCCGCTGTCAGCGGCGTCGCAGCAGCTGCTGCTCGACACGCTCTCGCGCCTCCACGCGGACGACTCCGCGCAGCCTTCCGCTGCCGCCGCCGAGGGAGATGACGTGGAGGACGATGATTGGGCGGAAGAGGATGGCGAAGTGGAAGAAGAGGTGCTGGATGCGCTCGATTGGCTGGACCTGAGAGAAGGTAGCTGATTGGTTAAATTAACGAAAGATGTAGCTTATTGGCTGGGTCTGCGAGAAAGCAGCATCGAACGTCGTTTGGCGCTGAAAGCGTGCACGCGGGCGGTGCTGTTCGCCGCCATCCCGTTGCGCGGACCGCTGAATTCGCGCACAAGTCACCTCGATATCATCATGTGAACCCCCCTACCCCGCTCTTCCCAACCCTCCCCATCCTTCCACCCGCCCACTCTTCCCCACTCCTCCTTCCTCGTCCGCGTCCTCACAGATCTCGCGTCGCGAGGCAACACTGGTGGCGGTGCGTTCGGCGGCGGATTTTCTGCGGCGCGGCGGCCGAACGCCTTCGGGGGGCAACTAAACCAGGCACACGCAAACGCGCGCGCGGCGGCGTTTGGGGCCGCGGGGAAGGGCAGCGGAGGGGGAGCAGGAGTGGGGGCCGCGGCGGGGGCGATGCAGCCGCGGGTGAACAAGCAGCAGCGGCTGACTGCGCGAGTCAACGCCGCGCCCATGCGGGTGAGGGGCTTGTGACTTGTGCTTCAGGGGTTGGGGTTTTGCATCGAGGTTCAGGGTTGAAGTGTGAGGGTGTAGGTTGATGCTTTAAATGGGTTGAGCGTTTAGATGGGAGATTCGGTCGTGGATGCTCATGCTGCTGCAGTGATCGGCTTCACACTCTACAATTCACCTCCTTGTTTGTAATGCTTGCTGACGTGGCAGGATTGGGGTGACAGCTGTCAGCCGAACATGGCAAATGTGGTGATGACAGCTGTGCGCGACACTAACAAGCGGCAGGAGCAGGGCCAGTCGCGGTTGAAGGAGAAGGCTGACCGTGCCACCGTGGAGCAGGTGACTCTAAAGGGGGATCGGGGACATGGGAAACAACATATACCTCTTATGTTTTCCTTTCACTCTCTTCCTGGCTCTCTTACAGCCCCTTCCACCCCTCCAAGCATCCCCCAGTATCCTGCTTCCCTCCCACCACCTGTTCTCACCGCATCGCCCTTGACCATGCTGCCCACTCCCTGCCCTGCTCCTCGCATCTCACTCCTCACCTCCTCTCGTACCATAAGATTGGCCAAACCCCTTCTTCCTTTCATGATTCATCCCCAACAAACAACCCATTTTTCCTCTCCCCTTCCCCGCCCCTCTCCCCCCACATGACCTTCCCCTCCCCCTTCTCCTGACCCCGTGCAGGTGCTGGATCCGCGCACGCGCATGGTGCTGTTCAAGATGCTCAACCGCGGCGTCTTCTCCCAGATCAATGGCTGCCTCTCCACCGGCAAAGAGGTGAACCGCATTCACCATCACCATCACTCCCTATCCACCCTTGTTCTCAATGCCCACCCCTTCACCCACCTGGTCTGCCCCTCTATCCCCCTACCCTCGGGCACGCCTCACCCCATGCGCCAACTTTGCTCCCCCATGAACCACCGCGCCCTCCTGTCCAGCGAATGTATACCACGCCACTGCTATCATGCCACGCCACTGCTATCATGCCACGCCACTGCTATCATGCCACGCCACTGCTATCATGCCACGCCACTGCTATCATGCCACGCCACTGCTATCATGCCACGCCACTGCTATCATGCCACGCCACTGCTATCATGTCACGCCACTGCTATCATGTCACGCCACTGCTATCATGCCACGCCACTGCTATCATGCCACGCCACTGCTATCATGCCACGCCACTGCTATCATGCCACGCCACTGCTATCATGCCACGCCACTGCTATCATGCCACGCCACTGCTATCATGCCACGCCACTGCTATCATGTCACGCCACTGCTATCATGTCACGCCACTGCTATCATGTCACGCCACTGCTATCATGCCACGCCACTGCTATCATGCCACGCCACTGCTATCATGCCACGCCACTGCTATCATGCCACGCCACTGCTATCATGCCACGCCACTGCTATCATGTCACGCCACTGCTATCATGTCACGCCACTGCTATCATGTCACGCCACTGCTATCATGTCACGCCACTGCTATCATGTCACGCCACTGCTATCATGCCACGCCACTGCTATCATGCCACGCCTCATGCTTCCCCCGTGGCTCCTCTCGCCCGTGGCTGCTCTCCCACCCCCCCAGGCGAACGTGTACCATGCCACGGTGGACCGCCCCTCTGCGCTGCACATGCCCGCTGCACTGGGGATTGGGGGGAATAGGGAGGGGGCGGGCGTGCAGCAGGGGGGCGAGGGGCAGCTGGTGAAGGAGCTGGCAGTGAAGGAGCTGGCAGTGAAGGTGTACAAGACGTCCATCCTGGTCTTCAAGTGAGTGACTCATGTGCTGCGCCCTCATGTGCCACTATGCCGCTGTTGCCATTCACTCTTGCACTCCCTCTCCTGCACTTGCTCTCTTACCGCCATTGCCCCCTCCGACCCCCCCCACACACACACCCATCCCACGGTGGTGCGGGGCAGGGACCGCGAGCGGTACGTGGCGGGGGACTACCGGTTCCGGCACGGGTACAGCAAGCACAACCCGCGCAAGATGGTCAAGGTGTGGGCCGAGAAGGAGTTCCGCAACCTCAACCGGTACACTCCCCCTCTCCCACCTCTCTTCCTCGCTCCGCTGCCTTGCTCACTCCTCCTTGTATTCTGGCGCAGCGCGTCTTGAATAGCCGCACAAGCCAACTGCACGGTGCATCCATCGCCCCATGCTGCCCACCTAACGCTCTCCACGCCCTGCCACCCGCGTGTCAGTGCCGGCCGGGTGTCTGGTTGACTGCATGGGCCTTTAATTCCATTGCGGCGGCACTGTGTGTCGATGAGCGCAACACGTCCCGAATCCCCCTCTCAAGTCCCTCTGGCACATGCCACTCCACATTCCTACTGCTAACGCCTTCCTGTCCTTGCCTCTTGGTGCCGGCCGTGTGTCAGGTTGCGGGCGGCAGGAGTGACGTGTCCCGTGCCGCTCATGCTGCGCATGCATGTGCTCGTCATGTCCTTCATCGGTGCGTGTGAAAGCTAATTGCTGCTCTTGCGTCTGCCACTGCTTGCCAGTCGCCCTCCTGCAGCAGTTTTCTTCCTGTTTTTTACACCAACTAGGAGTTCCTTTTCTAGAATTGTAATGCGCTTTTGGCTATGGCATGGCACGGCACGGCAGGCACGGAGGGGTGGGGAGCCCCTCGGTTGAAGGACGTGCAGCTGTCGGAGGGGCGGTGGAGGGAGTGCTACGGGCAGGTGCTGGTGGCGATGTGGCGCATGTACCGCCTCTGCCGCCTCGTGCACGGCGACCTCAGTGAATACAACCTGCTCTACCTCCAGGTGCGACCTCAGTGAATACAACCTGCTCTACCTCCAGGTGCTACCTCAGTGAATACAACCTGCTCTACCTCCAGGTGCGACCTCAGTGAATACAGCCTGCTCTACCTCCAGGTGCGACCTCAGTGAATACAACCTGCTCTACCTCCAGGTGCGACCTCAGTGAATACAACCTGCTCTACCTCCAGGTGCGACCTCAGTGAATACAACCTGCTCTACCTCCAGGTGCGACCTCAGTGAATACAACCTGCTCTACCTCCAGGTGCGACCTCAGTGAATACAACCTGCTCTACCTCCAGGTGCGACCTCAGTGAATACAACCTGCTCTACCTCCAGGTGCGACCTCAGTGAATACAACCTGCTCTACCTCCAGGTGCGACCTCAGTGAATACAACCTGCTCTACCTCCAGGTGCGACCTCAGTGAATACAACCTGCTCTACCTCCAGGTGCGACCTCAGTGAATACAACCTGCTCTACCTCCAGGTGCGACCTCAGTGAATACAACCTGCTCTACCTCCAGGTGCGACCTCAGTGAATACAACCTGCTCTACCTCCAGGTGCGACCTCAGTGAATACAACCTGCTCTACCTCCAGGTGCGACCTCAGTGAATACAACCTGCTCTACCTCCAGGTGCGACCTCAGTGAATACAACCTGCTCTACCTCCAGGTGCGACCTCAGTGAATACAACCTGCTCTACCTCCAGGTGCGACCTCAGTGAATACAACCTGCTCTACCTCCAGGTAACATATCTACTGCTATACGTCCATGACTATATACACATATGTTTTATATCTATGTTTTTATATTAATTCTATTAACATCTCCTCAACATTTGACCCCACTGTGACTGTACCAGGGGCGGGTGTGGGTGATAGACGTGTCGCAGTCGGTGGATCTGGACCATCCCCGCGCGCTCGACTTCCTCAGAGAGGACTGCCTGCACGTCACTGTGAGTGCATGTCACTGTGAGTGCATGTCACTGTGAGTGCATGTCACTGTGAGTGCATGTCACTGTGAGTGCACATGATTGCAAGTATCCACCCTTGCCATTTGCGCCCAGTGAAGTGCACAAGCCAGCAAAGTGCCACCCATGCCCGTTCTTCTGATCGCTTGTGTGATCCTCCCAATCGTCCCAAACATCCCCGCAGGATTTCTTCCGGCGAAAGGGCATGGCAGTGCTGACGGTGCGCGAGCTGTTTGACTTTGTCACGGACCCCGTCATGCCGGAGAGCCTCGTTGATGACTGCCTGCACAAGGTGGGGTGGGGTGGGGCCACTGCATGTGCTTGCATGTGTGCGCGTGTGTTTGGCTTTCTGTGTTTCCTGTTGACACCTTTTGCACTTTCATGTTTATGTTTTGTGCATGTGTCTGCCTGTACCACTGTACATCCTCATTGATCTCGCTGCATCTCTCTCCGTGTGTGCGCATGGCACGGGCAGTTGCAAGAGAGGGCAGCCAGCAGGCCGTTGGAGCAGACAGCACAGGAGGCCATCGCTGAAGCCGTCTTCCTGCAGGTCAGTCACACTGCACCTGCTGCCTTTCCACGTTTTAGCCCACCTGCTCTTCTCCTCGCTCCAGTCACCTCCCCACATCCATCCATCCAACCCTGTTCCTCTTCCCCCCTCTCCCTCCCCCCCCGCCACAGTCGTTCATACCGCAGTCGTTGGATCAGGTGAAGGACGCGGAGAAGGACATCCGCCGCATCGCCTCCGCCACCAAGGCAGCAGCGCAGCAGCACGCAGCCGCACAGCCCGGGGGGGATGCGCCCAGCAGCACGCAGCAGGGGGCGGCACAGGGTGGAGGAGGAGAGCAGGGCGCAGCAGTGGGTGCAGCGGCAGACGCAGCAGCTAGCAGCAGCAGCAGTGCAGCAGCAGCGCCGTCATCGGAGGCGCCCCCTCTGGAGGGCATCTTCTACCGCTCGCTGCTGGGGCTCAAGGAGGACCTCTCCGGCGTGCGCACCCTGCCCGACATCCTGCAGAGCGCTGAGGGGCGCGGTGTGGAGGAGGCGGGGCAAAGCGGTGGGAAGGAGTGTGAGGAGAGTCCGGGAGTAGTGAGGCCGGGAGGGGAGGGGGTGGAGGGGGGGGAGAGGAATGAGAGTGAAAGGGGCGGTGAAGGGATGGTGCCACGCGACCTGCGTGGGGGAGCAGAGGGGATGGAGGGTGGAGAGGAGCAGCAGAGCGAGGAGGGGAGTGAGGATGGGAGTGAGGAGGGAAGTGATTTCTCAGAGGATGAGGGAGGCGAGGAGGGTGGAAGGCGGGGCAGGGAGGGAGCAGTGAGCAAGGAGGAGGTGAGGGCGGCGCGCAAGGAGAACAAGAAGAAGGTGAAGGAGGAGAAGCGAGTGGCTCGTCTCACCAAGGTGCCCAAAGCTGCCAAGAAGAAAAAGCAGAAGGCAGCTCAGAGCAAGAAGCGATGAGGGAAATACATGGTAATACGGCAGCTTCATTAAGTCTCAAACGTGTGTGCGCTGTCTGTTGTGTTAATGCCTGCGGCCAATCTGTGTTAATCGTATGAAAATTGAGCAAAAAGTGTCAAGCAGCACCAGCCGTTTCACAAGCCTACTGCCGAGTGGCCAAGCCCAAGGGGGCTGCACTACTGTTACTGTATCTTTTTGCTTGGTATGTAATGATGTTTAAAACACCATGTGCCAAGGTTCTCGAACCTACCTCCCAACCAATCTCCCGCAACGGAACTCACAGGGGCATGGGAAAACGCACTGAGACTGAAACCACCCACAATTTGACAGCAGAAAGTAGCTTCTCTTCCTTTCCAGCTTGTTGGAGCAGGAAAGCCGCTCGAAAGATGGGCCCAACCCAACCACCTGTTGCTCGCTACAGGTTTCGTACGTTGGTTAGTTGCAGGGGATTGATGTGTCAGTTGTGATGGAGATGAGCGTGGTCGCTGGGGCTGCAGTCACCAGTGTTCCACTGGCCGACTCATGCTCACCACTGGGGGGACAGTGGGCCGTGCAGTGAGCAACACCCTGTGCCTCTGAGGAGGGGACACAGATCACATGCCACTGCACGCACAACTTGCAAGCTCTCGGTGAGCTTGAGTAGAATGCTCTGATCACACTGCACTGCAACAAGCGTCCAACAGGAACGTGACATGCATGAAAATAATACAATGCTTGTCTCCCAAGCACCCCAGGGCAGGCAGGGCAGTGTCCGGCCAGTTGCAGCTACATGTGAGCGAGCTCCACAGTGGCCACGTCGTTGCGCTTCACCACCCAGTCCACCACGCCAAACTCTGCGAGTGCCTCCCGGCTGTTGGCCTGCGACACCACCACCACCGTGCGCTGCGGTAGCGACCGCAGCACCGCTGCCACCGCCGCCACGCCCTCGTCGTCCAGATGCTGTTGGCCGGGGAGGATGAAAGAGCAGGAGAGTGAAAAACGTTGATGAAACATGTAGGAGTGTACCCCGTGTGCGGGGAAATGTTGCGTCATCCATGGACGAAAGAGAGTGGAACAGGAGTAAAGTGGGGAGCAGGAAAAGGAGCAGAGGGAGGGCGAGGGGAGGAAGAGGGGGAGTGGTGGCGGAAGGGAGCAGCGGCGTGCCTGGAAGACCTCGTCCAGCACCAGCAGGTCGTAGCGCACGCCGCTGCGCTCCGCCGCCAGCTCAGCAAACGCCAGCGCCAGGGCCAGCGCCACACGGCGCCGCTCCCCCCCGCTGAGCTGGCGCAGCGCCCGCGGGACGAGCTCCCCTGAGGCCAGGCGCACGCGCACACTCTTGTCTATCCTCTCCAACACCTGCCCCTCCCCCCCGCTGCCATTTCCCGCCTCCTCTGCTGCCCCCTCCTCGTCCCCCTCTCCCCTTTCACTTCCCCCACTGTCGCTCGACGCTTCCGAGTCTGTGCTGCTATCCGCCACCCCGCTCTTCCCCGCCCCACTGGCCTTCTTTGTCTTCTTCCCCCGGGCGGCCTTGGTGGCAGTGGCGGCGGCGCGGGTGGGCGAGAGGTGCAGGAGCAGCGCGCCCCCTGAGAGTGCAGCGAGGTAGCGGGCCACATGGGCGTCCAGCTCCCACAGGGCGCCCTCCAACACAAAGCTCTGCGGGAAAAGGGGGGGAGGAAAGGAAAGGGAGGGGGTGTGGGAGTGGGTGGGAGTGGGAAGGGAAGGGGGAATTGCGGGCTGGTATCATTAGAATCTAAAACCAGCACCTCCGCACCCTCCACCCCACCCCACCCCACCCCACCCAACCCCACCTGCACGCCAGCGAGGCCAAAGGCGGCGTCCACTTGCTTCATCACGCCCAGCTGCGCCTCCCCCGCATCCACCTCCCCCTCCACCGCCTCCACCTCCCCCCGTGCCTCCCCCAGCATCTCCACCAGCCGCCGCCGCTCCCCGTCATGCGGGTTGCCCTCTGCCTGCCCGCACTCCGCCTCCCGCCGCCACCTCTCCACCTCCGCCTCCGCCGCCTGTGCATCCGCCACCGCTGTGGCCGCCTCGCGGATCACCGCCGCCACCACCTCCTGCCGCCACGCCCCCCCGCCCTCACCATCCACGCCTGGGCCCGTGGTGGGGGTAGAGGCGGGGGGCAGTGGTGGTGTGGCGGGCAGGCGGGCGGAGTGGCAGTGCAGGAAGAGCAGCAGCGAGTCGAGGGCCTGCGAGGCCGCTGCTGTGTAGCGCTGCACTGCCTTCAGCTGGGGGGGGGGAGGGGAGAGGGACAAAGGAGGGGGGGGGTGGGAAGATGGGGCGGAGATGGTGCAGAGAGATGAAGGTGGGCGGATGCCGGTATGGTGAAGGCATGGTGAGACTGAAGGAGCAGGGCGATTATTGCGCATAAGCACACAGGGCACATGCACGTGACGGTATTCACAAATCACAACTCATGAGTCATGGTGCATGTGGTGCTGTTGCCTTTGAGGGACACCCGGCCCCCACCCAGTGCGCACCTCCTCCTGCTGTGCCATAGCCGCCTGCTGCTGCTGCCTCCTCGCCTGCGCGTCCCTCTCCTCGCTCTCGCGCCTCTCCCTCTGCCGTGCCTCCAGCCATCCCCTCACGCCCACCAGCTCTTCTTGCAACACCTCCCGTGCCTGGCAGCGAGGGGACATGCATGAGAGGCACTTCACGAGTGAGGAAGAAACTGATTGAAGTCAGAGGCAGGTCCGGAAAGATGGAAGACGACCACATATAAGACGCTGGATTTGCTGTCATACGGCAGGCAACACATGACCAAGACACGGACCCCCAAGGAGAACCCACCTGCTGCTTGCCTGCCAGCTGTCGCTGCGTCTCCTCCACCTCCGCCCTGAGCTGCCTGCTGCACTCCTCCGCATGCAGCGGATCAATGGGCTGCTGACACCTGTCACACACCAGCACCTCCCCTCCCCCCACCGCCCCCCCCACATGCGCCTCAAACTCCCCCAGCCGCTGCTGCTGCTCTCTCAGCCCTGCAGTCACTGCTGACAGCTGCAGAGAAAAGGGGGAATGCGGGTCGAGGGATGGGAAATCGCAGGCACATATACCGACCAGAACTTCAAGGAAAAGCCGGTGCATGTGTGTGTGGGGGGCAAGAGGCGGTAGGCGAATGTGAGGATGCCATGCTCCCTGCATGCGAGCAGTCTTGCAAGTTCCCCACACTGCAAGCGACCACCCCTCCCCCCTCAACCCCATACATCCAACCCCTCCTTCCTCGCACCCACCTCGCCCTGCAGGGACGCGATCCCAGTCATCAGCTCTCGCTCCCTCTCCTCCATCCCCTCCTCCTCCTCGCCCCTCCCCGCCCTGCCTCCACCCACTCCCCCCATCCTAGTGCCTCTCTCTCCCTCCCCCTCCCCCTCAGAGAGGGAGGCGAGCACAGAGGAGTGCAGGGCGAGGGCGTGGGAGTGCGAGAGGGCCACGGCGGCCTGCAGGCGTGGGGCAACAAGGGACGCCAAGCGCTGACAGGCCGATGCCAGCTGCTGCTCCGCCCCCACCTGCTGCACACCCACCCGCTGCTGCCGTGCCGCCCTGGTGGTGGGCGTGTGGGTGGGGAAGGCAGGTGAGGGCAGTGAGGGGGTGAGGGAGGTGAGCGGGTGTTGTCGCTGGCGCTGGTTCGCACTGACTCATCCCACTTGAGATCACTTTCCCACATAACACGTATGCATCAGGAATGCAAGTAGCGCGATGAGGCAGGTGGTGCAGCAGGCACGGGATTGAAAGTGGTGGGAGGGTGCAGGGACTGAGAAACAAGCGTGTGGCATGGCATGGCATAGCATGGCATGGCATGGTTTGTCATGGCATGGCAAGGCAAGGCATGGCATGGCATGGCATGGCATGGCATGGCATGGCATGGCATGGCAAGGCAAGGCTCACCTGTGCGCTTCCCAGGTGTTGAAGGCACCCTCTGCGTCTTCCACCTGAAGAGGGGCCATGGGTCATGTCATGCACCCAGGGAGTGCAATGGCATGGCATGGCACAGGCACATGTGAGTGTGATGAAATCATTCAACGGCCGCGTGAGATGAGGCGTGACGAGGAGATGCGGTGCAGAACAAGCTCACTATCACTGGCTTCTCACAAGCATCAAAGCTGCACCCTCCCCCCCCCTCTCCCCGCCCCATCCACACCCACCATGCGCTCCAGCTTCTTGACGGCCTCCCTGCGCGCCGCCAGGCCGCCCCTCATCTCCCCCACGCGTGCCTGCAGCGCCCTCACCGCGTCCTTGCTGCGCGCCCTGGCCGCCCCCCACACGTCCATGCCCACCACCCCACTCAGCTCCGCCTGCCACATGCAGGGCCAGCAGAGGGGCCGCGCAGGGATGCACACACGAGATGCGGAGGGGTGAGCGAGGGTTTATGGAGAGGCGCAGGAGGAGTGAGGCAGGAGAGCACGCATGAGAGAGATGGGTGGCGCGTGGCAGCGGATTGAGTGGCGAGGGTGCCGGCACATGTGCGGTTGATGGAGATAAGGACGGCAGCATCGATTTGAATGGGCGGGAACGGATGGCCGCGGGAGGAGAGGAAGCATGCGAGGGAGCGAGGGAGGCAATAGGGAGACGAGGAGGAGCGAAGAAGGCAGCGGGAATTGGACATGAGGAGAGGCAAGGAAGATGAAGAGTGGCAAGGGAGAGGGAGGGGGAGCGGGCGGGCGTGCCTTGAAGTCAGCGTCGTTGGCTTCAAGCAGCGCTGCGGTGGAGTGCTGTCCGAAGAAGACGGTGCGGGACAGGAGAGACGTGTCCCTGTAGTGCATGCGCATGTTCAGACGCCGTCACATGCACACACATGCACAGAGGTGCCAGCACAAGCGCACGCATGCATGCACGGATGCACGCACATGCATGGGCACGTACACAGATGCACACAAATGCATGCATACACATGCATGCACGCATGCATACAGGTGACACCAGATCCAATACAACACATAGTTATTGTTGACGAATTGGGTAAATAGGTGCTAATCTAGCCGCACACAAATGCACATGATAGAGATGACACTAGTGCATGCACGCTCACAGCACAGGGCACAGTGGCTCACATGAGGGCGTCGATCCTCTCCTGCGTGAGTCTGATCTCCTGGCATGTCTGGTCCTGCCCCTCCACCTCCAACCTCAACGCCGACCGCCGGCTGCACCGGCACGAGGGGCGCACAGGGGGAGGGAGGCAGGGGAGAGGAGAGAAGGGGAGAGGTTTAGCAAGGGAAAGTGGGCACAAAGGAAGAGGTTCTGTGAGGAAAAACGGGAAGAAGGGGAGAGGTTGTGAGAGGGAGAGTGGGCTAAGTGTGGAGGACGATGCAGTGAGGCGAATGCAGTCCAGGCCTTGCCCCTCCTCTCCACACACTTGTCGCTTTTCTCTCTTGTCCAAGCACCACCGCACCACGTCCTCCCCCACCCACCTGGACGCCTCCCTCCCCACCCACCTGCACGCCTCCCTCTCCACCCACCTGGACGCCTCCCTCTCCACCACAAACGCCTTGCCATTCACCCTCCCCTCCACCCGCACCCGCGCCACTCCAGCTCCACTGCCCTCCCCCTTCCTCCTCCTCCCGCGCCCCTTCCCCTCACCCCCCTCCCCTTCGCCCTCCCCCTCCCCCTGGCCACTGCGGTGCACGACATCGGCCATGCGCAGCCCTTGGCGGGAGTCAGGGCGCGCGTCCATGCTGCCCGTGAGCGCCCACAGCGCCGCCATGGCCAGCGACGTCTTGCCCGCCCCGTTGCTGTCGCCCGCCGCCCCCCCCGCCACCTCGTTGCGCCCACACAGCAGCACGATGCCGCGTGCAGCGAGGGGGTAGGTGGTGGGCGCGAGGAAGGGGCCGAAGCCACTCAGATGCACCGCATCCAGGCACACGTGCGCTGGCGGTTGAAGGGGGCAGGTCACAGGCAGAGGCACGGGATTGCAAACAGAGGAAGAATGAACTGGAGTGGAGCGAGGAGAAAAGGTGTGTGAGGAAGGACAATGAAGGTGGAGAGGGAATAGGAAGGCGTAAGGAGGAATTGGGAGCGTGGACGGAAGTGCAGAGGGCGAAGTTGAGAGAGGAGTGAATGACGGGGGACATAGCCTGTGAGGCGTCCATGGCATTCCAGCAGTACAGCTCCCCGTCCCCCAGCCCCCTGCCCTCACCGCTGGTGCTGTGCATGAGTCTGGGTGGCACTTCCAAGTCCTTGAGCAGGTCTTGGGCGGCAGACAGGACGGGTGGCGGCAGGTGGGCGGCAGTGGCGTAGCTGGCAAACACCCGTGAGGGCTCCTGCGAGAGGAAAGGGGAGGGGGTTATTGGTGCAGATGGAATGTTGCAGAGATGTGGGGAAAAGCAAACAACAGGCAAGTCTCCCCCCTCTTGATGGCGGTGCGTGCCTCGCTCTCATCCCCACTCTCTCTGCCTCACTCAGCCCACAAACCCCTGTGTCAACCCTCGCTCATCCCCCTCCCCCACCCACCTACCAGAGTGTCACCCCACCCAATGCACGGGCACCACCCACCAGAGTGTCGGCCTCAAGGATGCGGGGCGGGCGGGAGAGCGCCTGAGATGCCACTGTCTGCACCAACGCGCCTGTGGCACGCAGACACGCCTGCAGGGCGGGGCGGGGGGGGGGGGGAGGAAGGACACGGCGAGGCCATGGGCGGAGTGAGGCATGAATGGGATCCGGGCGCCTCTGTGATGAGCGGCCTGTGACATCACCAAAGGTCCAGTTCTCAGCAGCGACGGCCATCTGGCAGCATGTGACAGGCGGTACGAGGCGTGGGCTCCGCTCACCAGCGCGTCTCTGGTGTCCTTGGCGGCCGCCCCTCCAGGCACCTCCCACCGCACCAGGTCGCCCGCCCGCAGTTGCGCCACCACCTGCTGCCACCCCTCGCCCGCCTGCCACCCCGACTCCCCTTCACCTTCACCCGGCTGCGAGGCTAAAGCAGCGGTGGGGATGATGAAGTGGCGCGGCCCCACGTGCAGAGGGATGTCCTCCACGTGCTCCCACGTGCCGCCCCGCAGCACCACGGCGCGCTTGCTCTGCCCCGCCTCGCCAAAGCTGTGCTGCATGCACGACCCCACGTACACCACGCTGTGACCGCCCTTGGCCACGGTGTGCGGCAGGTGCAGGTGGCCCGAGTACAAAGGCACGCCCGGTGGCAGCAGCAGCGGATCCAACCCCTCCCCTGGAAGTGTTATGGCGCCCTCCGTGCTGCTGCGCCGCGCGCCCTCCACGTCGGCGTGCATGAAGACGGCGCGGATGGGGGGCGTGGAGGGCGGGGGGGCGTGCAGCGCTTGGTGCATGGCGGCGGAGAGGAGGGGGGCGTGGTGGCGGAAGGGCAGCCAGAGGGCGGCGAGCAGCACGGTGGGGCGTGAGAGCACCACGATGTGCGGGTTGATGCGCTCCAGCACTGCCAGCGCGTGCTGCGTGCCGTCCACTGACACCTGGCAGGGGGGGGTGATGGTGAGAGGGCGAGAGCGGCGGATGTGTCTCCTCAGAAAGGAGAAGGGAGGGGAAGACGGAACGCCTAGTGATGAACGCAATGAGGGAGGAAGGAGGCAAAATGGAGCAATGCGGATGAAGAAAGTAGCAGCATGGCAGGAGTGACGTGGTGGCACCTGGTGGTGGTGGCAGTGGCACCTGGTCGTGGTTGCCGGGGATCATGAGGGTGGGTTGAGTCCATACGGCGGGTCCCATGGCGTGCATGACAGCGTTGAGTGCCTCCACTGGCAGCGACCCCCTCACATGCCAGAAGTCCCCCAGACACACCACGCCCGCCGCCCTGCCATGCCATGCCATGCCATGTGATGCCATGCCATGCCATGCCATGCCATGCCATGCCATGTGATGCCATGCCATGCCATGCCATGCCATGTGATGCCATGCCATGCCATGCCATGCCATCAAAACACAAGACTATGATGGTTTGACTTAAAATTGTGTCATGGAACAAACCAATGCAATATGCGAGACTCTGCAGGCGACTGTACCCCACACTCATCCGAGTTCGTCTCTACCCTCAACTCAACCGCACACACTGCTGCGGCGTGCACCTGTCTTTGGCGAGCTGGTGCACGTGTGTGAGCAGCGCGGCGCACAGCTCTGCATTGCGGCGCGACACGTGGAGGTCGGAGAACACCACCCACCGCTGCACCCCCTCAAACGCTGCTGGCAGCGCTGGGGGATCCTGATCGGGTGACGGTGCACAGCGAGAGAGGGGGAGGTGGAGAGGGGTAGAGAGGAGAGAGGAGAAGAGGCCAGGTGAGGTGAGCGACACAGAGGAGAAAGAGTGAGGTCATGCATGTGCGGTATGGATTGATAGAAGCTTCTTGCGGGGCATGGCGTGCAGCGCATGAGAGTGATAGTGAGGAGGCAGGATGAGGTCATGCATGTGCATGGCGTAGAGTGTGGAGTGGCGCATGGAGGCGAGCAGCTGGATTAATACGAGCTTAGGTATGCAGTGGCGCATGAGGTATGCAGTGGCGCATGAGGCATGCAGTGGCGCATGAGGTATGCAGTGGCGCATGAGGTATGCAGTGGCGCATGAGGTATGCAGTGGCGCATGAGGTATGTAGTGGCGCATGAGGCATGCAGTGGCGCATGAGGTATGCAGTGGCGCATGAGGCATGCAGTGGCGCATGAGGTATGCAGTGGCGCATGAGGCATGCAGCGGCGCATGAGGCATGCAAAGGGACAGAGGGCGAGGGGCACGTACGAACACCACTTGCTCACTCGCTCCACCTTCGCCCCCCACCTCCCTCTCCGCCCCACCCACTTCCACCCCTTCACCGCGCCACCTCTCCTCCCCCTCGCCACTGCTCTCCCCTATCACTGCTGCGCGCGCACCAGCGCCTGGCGACTCTGCCACCCGTGCGCCCATCACCAAGCCCCGCCACCGGCTCTCGCTGCCTACGCGCCAAGCCGCGGGGAGCAACCATCCTTCGCGGATGACGCTGCGGAGCGGCAAGCGCGGGCGGGGCAACCCCCGGCATACGTCCAAACCTGGCCCCCCCCGATCACCCCGGCCAAGCGGAGGTGCGCGGTGGGCAAACTGGGACGGAGACGCGCATGGTGGGGGCGCGTGGTGAGCAGAGGGGGAGCGCGCGACAGGGGCCGATGGCGGTGGGAGGGTGGTCCGGCCGAGAACAGCGGAGAGGACGGCGGAGGTGGCTGGGCGGCGCAGGGCGACGGCTCGATGGGCGGGGTGGGCGGAGCCCAACATCGCGGCGGAATGATTGGAATGATGGAGGAGGACGCCGCAATATTGGGGCGAATTTACCTCACACGCAAGTATCCTCATTACGGGGTGGAGACACTTTATTGTACAGTGGTGATGTCAGAATGTAGTACGGTAAAACTTGCTGATGTGCCCTAACAACAAGGAATCTCGATGAAACACTCCATGAAATTATAATCTTTCAGCCGTTGCGAGATGACTGCTTTGCTTGGTAATAGTTCCATGTAACGGAAGAGCTTGTGTGTAAGGTGCCGCAAATACGGTACTTACAAGCAACCAAGACAAACACAAGCACAAACACAAGCAGTAAAATAATATATACCACTTATCATGTGGTTACAAAAAAAGGCACTAGGAACTAGACATGGTCAGACAGCAGCAGCGGGGGCGGGTGCTCTTTCCTAGGAGGCGAGTGCACGGATGGCCTCCCCCGCCTCACAGATGCGCGCTACTGCCCTCCTGCCCGACACCGTGACGCCCTCCATGCTGTCTAGGTAGTCCTGCACAAGGGAGGTGGAGGGTGGGTGGTGGAGGGAAGGTGGAGGGAGTGGATGTGAGGGGGATGTGGTGGATGGCATCATGGCGGGCACAGGACGGGCCAAGCGACCAAGTGAGCGGTCTACCTGCTTGGGTCGCTATAGGGGGGTGGCAGGCGCACGTGCTAGGGTCGCTATAGGGGGGTGGCAGGTGTACCTGCTTGGGTCGCTACAGAAGGGCGGCAGGTGTACCTGTTTGGTGTAGGAGTCGGCGAGGAAGAAGTTGGGGACGGGCGTCTTCTGGTCGGGGCGGAACTGGTCGAGGCCGGGCGCCTCGCGGTACAGCGACTGGTTGATCTTCACCACCGAGTGCCAAAGCAGTGTCAGGCCCCTGCGCTGATGGGAACAGATCCATCACCTGGCCAGAACATGGGGGGGGCGGAGAGAGCAAGGGCCGGGCGAGGGAGAAGTGAAGGGTGGTTTTCAAAAAGGGCGAGTGGAAAGGGACAGGCAGCAGGATCACATGGGAATTGAGGCATCTAGACGGAGCCATGTGATTCGAGGCATGTGGTGTGGACTGAGAAATACAGCTAAAGACACTAGCAGGAGTCGAATCCATGGCGCAGGTTGTATGAGTGGCCTGTTCATTCATCTTGGCAACGATGGCCTCGTTGGTTATTGGCATGTAGGGGTCCGCTGGTGTGATCACCACCCTGTAATGCCGCAATACAATTTGAGCCAAGCAGGACGGGGTGAACAGACGAGAGGTTAAATTGGCGAGTATGTGACTGCATGGAGGGAAAACGGATTGATGGGAGCAGTGAGGACCAGGGACGGCATGTGAGGGGGGGTGGAGGGGAGAAGGGACAGTGCCTGAATGAATGACCCATGGTGGCCAGCGCAACCAGCAAGCATGAGTGGCGGGGATGGGTACGGCAGGAGTGAGCAGGGGAAGGGTAGGGGGGAAGGGGCACTGACTGCATGAGCGAGCCCTGTCCCTCCTTGTAGTAGTCGTTAGGGCTTGTGAGCGCCAGGTCAGCAAAGCATGAGAAGTCCGCATCGGGCGAGTAGAGCAGATTGTCCAGCCCTGCCGCCCATGCCAGCTGCCTGCAGGGGGGAAGAAGACAGGAGCAGAGGGCGGCAAGGGAGGGGAATATGCGGCTCTTGGCATGACCACAAGCAGGCCACTCATACATGCACAGGAAGCACTGGGGGAGGTAAGTGCAGGAGGGAGGGCAGAGGGAGGGCGCACCTGGGGAGCTCGATGTCGTTCATCTCAGTGACCCAGCCATCGTAGCGCAGCTGCACGGTGATGACGGGCACGCCCACCAGCTCATAGATGTCCCTCAACTGCCCCCACCGCTCCCTCCACTCCTTCGGCACCAGCCTCTTCGCCCCCGGCACGTCCAGAGCTGGTGGGGGGAAGTTGGGGAGGAAATGAGGAGCACGAGAGGGACAGGAGAAGGCTGATGCAAAGTACAGAGGCGGGCCAAGAGAGTGCTATGTGTGCTTTGTTGAATGGTAGACACGCATGCATCCCTGCCTGTGTCTTCCACCCGCAAAACCCAGCCCACAAGTTTTCCATTCCAGTGCACCAACCTCCCTCCCAGGCACGCACCAGCAACATATGCATCAGCTGTCACAATGTGCCCCTTGCCTCCCGTCTGCCAGGACACACACAGCAGGCCGCAGGGGATAGGAAAGACAATGGTTTGCAGCACATAGGATGATAGTCGCAGTGAATAGCTCAGGTGGCAGGCAAGGAATGAAAAGCAACTCCACCATGCCACTGCACTGCATACTCCTTCCCACCCCCCCCCCCCCCCCCCCCCCCCCTCCCCTTCCCACATGCATCTCCCACTTCTCCCGCCTTCCCCTCTCACCTGCTTCATGCGCAGGCCAGTGACAACGGTGGAGCCATCAGCGGCGGTGGAGTAGAGCACCTCCTGGCACGGTTGCCGCACGTGGAACCTGCTCATGCACGGGGAGGGCCAGGTGGACGGCACAGCAGTGCAGGTGAGGTGAGCTCAACCCAGGCACACTGTTCATCATGTTCCCCTGCCAACCCCGCCCACCTTCCCCACCCCATCCTCCCCACTGCCCCAACGCTCGCCCTCCACAATCCATCTTCCACTCCAAGCTGTCAATGTGAAGACAACATAGGTGCCACAGTTCGACAATGGGTGGAAGGAAATAGTGAAGGTGCTTGCTTGCTTAGATTTCATCCAAACACCTCCACAGTTAATAGAATTTCTACAGCGTTTCTTCATTTTAGTCCGTTGCTCTTCCACATTCCCCACACGTGCCTGCCTCTGCAGTCGATTAAGTCGGTGCCATGGCTCACCTGCCACCATGGTCGGTGATGCATTCGGCTCACCTGCCGCCACGGTCGGTAACGCAGTTGCCTCACCTGCCGCTGCAGTCAGTGATGTATTTGGCGATCGGGCCAGCGAGGAAGTGGTCGGGCGAGCCATAGAGCATGCGCAGCATGGATACCTCGGTCTTGGTGGCGAAGAAGGCGAAGATGGTGAGCATGCAGCGCACACTGATGTTGTCGCAGTCTATGAACCCCAGCGCGTATGCCACCGGGTCCCACATGCGCTTGATGCTCTCCCTCGTGCCGCCGTGCGACGTGAACCACTCGCTGAAGCTCACCTGCTCGCCCACACAGCACCACAGCGGGGCAGCACAGAGGGGCAGGCAGCACAGGCAGATGATGTCTGTGCATGACAGAAATAAGAGCTATTGAAACGATGGACAGGAATGCAAATAAGCATGGCTTTCTCAGCAAGGTGAGAGAGCAAGGACTTGCATAGCCGAGGTGAGGGGGCGAGTGGTGGGGTGGGGTATGGAGATGGAGGGAGGGGGGAGGAGGGGGATGACGCGGGGGAGGAGGGGGGTGACGTGGGAGGGGGAGGGGAGGGGTGGGGCGTGCCTTGTCGAGGTCGCGGATGACCTGGAAGGCGCCCTCGGGGTCCACCAGCGCTCGCACCACGGGGCTTGTTGCCAGTGCCAGCGCGTTGAACGCCTTGTCCACCGGCTGCACGCATGCATGCATGGGAGAGGCGCAGCGGGGAGGCACGGGTGATGATGTGATGTGATGTGACGAGGAATGTATCACCAATGCCAAAGCACTGCCTATCATTCAGCGTGTCGTGCAGAGAGAAAGGCGTGGTAATAGAGAGGCACGAGAGCGAGGCTGGCCGAGAGCTGGTTGGTGGTGAAGAATGCCTTGAGCCCGTGGAAGGGCGCGTACGTGATGAACCGGAAGTCTAGCTCTGTTCACGCCATGCCATGCCATGCCATGCCACACGTCCACGTGGGGTCGGGGAGGGGGAGGGAACGATGAGGGGAATATAGAACGGGAAATCAAGAAGGAATGAACCAGCTATATGGAGCGAGGAGAGAGGAGGTGCGCGTCATGTGTTGAGCAGTTTCTCCATCAAACCAAACCATGAGACTGCGCGAGGAAACGAGCGTGGGTGATGGCACGGGTGGGCGGCGGGCACGAAGCGTCTCACCGCCAGTGACGCCGCCCTTGTTGATGAAGACGTGCGTGTGCTCCTTGCGCAGCAGGTTGTCCACCACGCCGCTCTGCACATGCGATGCGAGCCACCAGGGGAGGGGCATACATGTAAATGACTTTCGTTCGTTTGCCAATGGTGAGAAGTGTTTGGGCTACGAAGCGGAAGAGGGTGGGCTTGCCTTGGCCATGAGGCAAGACGGGTTGCGCTTGCCTTGGCCATGAGGCGGAAGAGGGTGCGCTTGCCTTGGCCATGAGGCGGAAGAGGGTGCGCTTGCATTGGCCATGAGGCGGAAGAGGTTGTTGTAGCAGTCGAAGAAGACGTGCAGCCCCATCTCGATGTGGTTGCCGTCCTTGTCTTGAAAGCTCGCCACCTTGCCGCCTAATAACGGCCGCGCCTCGTAGATGTCCACCTGCTCGCATCCACGCTCGTTCCCCACACACGCACCGCGCACACCCCCTACGAACGCACATCCCCCATGCACGTGCATCCCCCCCGCACATCCGGCGCATGCCCGAGCATGGCATGTGAAGTTCTATTAGCGTGAGAAACTGATTCGAGCAACATGAATTAGAAAGATCGCCCCGCTACAGAGATACTTACACCACAAGCACTTAACATCCGCCGTTCCGCGTATTCGGTTCAGCCTTTGCCCGACATTCCAGCTCACCTCGTGGCCCTGGTCCAACAGCTCACCTCGTGGCCCTGGTCGAGCAGTTCGGCGGCGGTAGACATGCCGGCCAGCCCCGCGCCCACGATTGCCACCTTGAGCTTCAGCCCCGTGTACTTCTCGGGCTCCGGCGGGAACAGCCCCTTGGGCGCTGCCGTGCACCGAGGAGGGGAAAGACGAGAGAAAGGGAAGTAACATGACTAAACAAAACGCAGCGAGACACTAGGATTCTGGGCGGCGTGCGGAACAGCAACGCCGCAAAGTCATCACAAATTCGACTAGAGGCGTATCCACTGGCCACTAGTTTTATCATCGCGACTCCGGTTTTAAAGGACCTGCTTGTAGCGTACTCGTTGTGCTTATATCGCACGTTCGGCTCATACCGTACCAACTCAATTCGGATCGCATTCGCGCGGCTCGTACCCTACCTGCGCGGCTCACACCTACGCGGGTCTCATCCTACTGGCGCGGCTCATGTCGGAGACGTAGTCCATGATGGCGGACGCCCTCGTGACGGGCGCTGCCGCCGTCCTGCCGCTCCGCGCATTGAGCCGCACCGCCACTATCACCTGCCACGAGAAAAAGACGGGATCCGAGTGAGGGGAGCTAGATAGCGGCGAGTTGAGACAGCATGATGAAGTGGAAGCACAACGGGAGCCGAACGAAGCGATCGGTGGTCTACCTGCCGTGCAGCCAATAGGCGTCGCCCTCCTAGAAGAGGCTGCGGCCAGCTAGTCTTCAGGGCGGCGGGTTGAGCGAGGGCAGCCATGGCAGACGAGGTCGCGTTGGAGATGTAAATGAAAGGCTGCTGTTTTGCGAAGAACTGCTGGGGTTGTTCTTCGTGCTTTTGGGCATGTGGTTGACTGGAATGCTGTTCCTAAAAGTGCAGTTTCGAAGGGATTTGGTGCAAGAGGCTCACGCGGGGATACCTTTCCACGTCACCCTCGGGCATTGCGGTCGCTCGAGGATAACAGAGGCGTGGCTGTGAACCGCTCACGTGGCACCAGGAGAGCCCGAGAACCGAAATGTGAAGTTGTCGTCAACCGAACAAGGTTGGTAAATCCATTTATTGTAATTACCAGTACGCCTTTTCCACCATTCTGTAATCTACTGCTTACGCTGAACTTAGTGGGGCAATTGGTTTATGAGATCTCATACAAGTTATGAGTACAGCACATGCCACCCCACTCCCACCCGTTAAATGAATGAACTGTCAAATTATATATATGCTATATATGTTTAGGCTGTAGTGGGGTAGCCAATATGGGGTACAGCCCCTTTTAGGGTTTCATACTTGTACCCAACTCCTTCCTAGTTCAATCATTCCTGCTAGTTGATTCTGACATGGTATTCAGAGCAGTAGGTCCTTAGGACCATTTTTTTTTTCGAGCCCACCTACCGTTGCGGTTACTGAGCTGCCCCACGACTTGACTGCGCTGCGCTGCCCGCGCGCGCCCTGCTTTGCCTGCGCTGCGCTGCCCGCGCGCGCCCTGCCTTGCCTGCGCTGCGCTGCCCTAGTCCCGTGCGCTCCGCCTGCTGCTGCCTCGCGCGCCGCTCAGGCTACCCGCACGCAGCCCGCTGCTGCCCCGCGCATCGCCTCCGCCGCTCGCGCAGCCCGCGGCTGCCCCGCGCGCCGCCTCCGCCGCCCTCGCGCGGCCCGCTGCTGCCCCGCGAGCTGCCTCCGCCGCGTGCGCAGCCCGCGGCTGCCCCGCGCGCCGCCTCCGCCGCGTGCGCAGCCCGCGGCTGCCTCGCGTGCAGCCTCCGCTGCCCCCGCGCGGCCTGTTTCTGCCTACCCGCGCGTTGCTTTCTGCAGCCCGTGCACCGCACTCTGCCTACCCGTGCGCCACTTTCTGCCTACCCGCGCGTTGCTTTCTGCAGCCCGTGCACCGCTTTCTGCCTACCCGTGCGCCGCTTTCTGCCTACCCGCACGTCGCTTTCTGCAGCCCGTGCACCGCTTTCTGCCTACCCGTGCGCCGCTTTCTGCCTACCTGCACGTCGCTTTCTGCAGCCCGTGCACCGCACTCTGCCTACCCGTGCGCCGCTTTCTGCCTACCCGCGCGTCGCTTTCTGCAGCCCGTGCACCGCACTCATGGCGACTCTTAATGTCCTCGCTTTCGATCCTGACGGTCGCCCGATAGAGTTTGCCACTTGGCTCGACGACCTGCAACTGTTTCTTATGACTGATCCCAAAGACGGAGTTTCACTGTTCGATCACGCTTTGGCACTTCCGTTGCTCCTGCTGACACTGCTACCGCTCTCGACCGCTCACAGTGGCAGACTAGAGATGCTGCAGCGCGCCTCGCTATTCGCAATCATCTGTCGATCACTGAGCGCGCGCACTTTAGTCAGCACAAGGCTGCTAAGGCACTGTACGAGGTTGTTGTTGCCTGCTACTCTTCCCCAGCAACTGCAGCCATAGGTCGTCTCATGCTACCCTACGTGTTCCCCGACTTGTCCTCGTTTACCACCGCTGAGGACCTCATCTCTCACCTGCGCGCTAGTGACGCTCGCTTTCGTGCCGCCCTCACCGACGAGTTCCTCGCAGAGAACCACCCCCCGATGTACTTTACTCTCTACTTCCTCATCACCCGCCTCCCTGACACCCTTCGCTCAGTCAGGGACCACTTTCTCGCCCTAGACCCTCCCACTATCACTATCGCCGACCTTGAGAAGCACCTCCTAGCAGCCGAAAAGAACATTCTCGCTGTAGGTGCTGCTCGTGGCACTCCTCGCACTCCCCTCGTTGAGGGGTGCTCCCCCTCCCCTCTTACACCCTCCTACGCCTCTTCTGCTGCTGCTCTCGACTACCTTGGTGCCGAGGAGGTCGGGGCTGCTTCCGCTCCTAGTGGGAAGCGCCGCAGCGGCAGGGGCAGCAGGGGTGGCAGGGGAGGTGGAGGTGGCAGTGGAGGGGGCGGTGGTGGAGGCGGCGGGGGAGGCGGAGGTGGTGGGGGTGGTGGTGGGGGTGGCGGTGGTACTGGGAGCGGTGGAGGTGGCAGCGGCGGCAGTGGGGGAGGAGGGAGCGGTGGTGGCAGCGGGGGTGGGGGCGGGAGTGGGACCGGCCAGAAGGGGAGTTCCAGTGGTGGCCAGGGACAGCAGCAGCAGCAGCGTCAGCAGCAGACCCTCTCCCCTCAGCAGCTTCATGACTGGTATGCTCAGTGTGGGGCGTCTGGGGGTCCTGCTCGCTGCCCTTATATCATTCGCACAGGCCCCCGCACTGGTCGTCCATGCGGCGGGTCTCACACTGAGCACCGCTGCTTCGCTCGGCTTAGCGACGCCTGGCGCGCCAAGTTTCCAGAGGCTACTGAGTTCCCCGCTTGGGCGGACCTACTTAGGCGTGGTGTTCCTATCTTTGATCTTGACTATGATGCAATTCTTGCTGCCATGTATGCATTGACTGTTAGTGCTGAGGGTGACTGCTACTTGTGTATGCCGCCTGACCCAGGTATAGAGTCTGCAGCCCTAGGTGCTAGCGAGTCTGCTCTCCCTGGTACCGCGTCCGCTCAGACTTTGCACACCTTTACACTTGACTCTGGTGCTTCCCGCTATTTCTTTCGCGATAGCACCACAGTCACTCCCCTCCCTGCACCTGTCCCTGTCTTATTGGCTGACCCCTCTGGGGGCCCAGTGCTAGCACGGACCTCTACTGTGCTTCCGTGTCCGGCGGTCCCGTCTGGTGAGCTGTCTGGTCTCCACCTCCCCTCGTTCTCTACGAACCTAGTGAGCACCGCCGTCCTTCAGGATCACTGGGTTGACACCTTTACTCCTGGAGGACAGCGTGTGGCGATCTGCACGTGCTCTCGGACCAGCCGCCACCTGGCCACGTTCACACGTGCGCCTGGGTCCACTCTGTACACCCTCACCACTGTGTCGCGCTCCACCCCGTTGTCTCATCAGCTGTACGCGTCCGCTCAGGTAGCTACCCGGTGTGAGTGTCGCAGCCTGTCGCACCAGACTCTCCTGTGGCACCACCGCCTTGGTCACCCCTCCCTGCCCCGTCTTCGTGGCATGCACTCTCGCCACCTGGTCTCTGGTCTTCCTAGGTCTCTGCCCTCCCTCCCTCCCTCGCCTGCGCCGCCCTGCATTCCTTGCGTCGAGGGGCGGCAGCGCGCTGCTCCTCACTCCTCCTCGTTCCCTCCCACAGAGGCTCCACTGCAGACTCTCCACTTGGAAATGTGGGGCCCAGCCCGCGTCTGTGGACAGGGCCACGTGCGGTACTTCCTGCTGGTAGTCGACGACTACACGCGTTACACCACGGTCTTCCCCTTGCAATGCAAGGTGGATGTCCCTGATGTTTTGATCCCTTGGATCCGCGCTGTTCGTCTCCAGCTCCGCGAGCGGTTCCACTCGGACTTTCCTGTCCTGCGTCTGCACTCCGACAGAGGTGGTGAGTTTACCTCAGACCTCTTGCGAGCCTACTGTGAGGAGCACGAAATCCGCCAGACGTTCACGCTTCCGGCCTCTCCGCAGCAGAATGGGGTTGCTGAGCGCCGCATTGGCTTAGTCATGGAGGTCGCTCGTACCTCCATGATCCATGCGGCTGCCCCCTATTTTCTGTGGCCGTTTGCGGTCTGGTACGCCGCGCATCAGCTCAACCTCTGGCCCCGTGTCTCCGTGCCGGAGACTTCGCCCACACTGCGTTGGACGGGGGAGGTTCCGGGTCTAGGGTGCTCGTGCCTTTGTCCGCGATACCACTGCGGACAAGCTCTCCCCTCGCGCCATTCCTTGTGTCTTCCTTGGCTTTGTCCCTGACGCGCCTGGCTGGCAGTTTTACGACCCCGCCTCGCGCCGTGTCTTTCCGTCTCAGGACGTCACCTTTGACGAGTCGGTCCCCTTTTACCGTCTCTTTCCCTACCGCACTGCTTCTCTCCCCCCCCCCCCGCCGCTCTTTCTTGCTCCAGGTCCTCCCCAGGTAGACCCCCTCCCCGCTCCAGGTCTTGCTCCTTCAGGTGTGTCTCAGGTAGACCCTCCTCCCTTGACTGAGCCGGTTGAGGTCACTGGTGACTCCGATCCTGCTGGGGGTGGTCCTGCTCGGGGTGCTGCTTCTGGGGGTGCTGAGCCTGGGGGTGTGGAGCCTGGGGGTGCTTAGCCTGGGGGTGCGGAGCCTGGGGGTGCTGAGCCTGGGGGTGTGGAGCCTGGAGGTGCTGAGCCTGAGCGTGAGAAGCCTGGGGGTGCTGAGCCTGAGGGTGCGGAGTCTGGGGGTACTGCGCCTGGGGGTACTGAGTCTGGGGGTACTGCGCCTGGGGGCGCTGAGGCGCCTGATGTGCAGTCTCCTTGGAGCGGCCGCCTCCGTAGTCGCTCCGTTGGTGCCTCGCCGCAGCTCTCTCGTCGGCGTCTCCCTCTCTCCCCACAGCAGCTGCGTGAGTGGTACGTTAACCGTCAGGGTCGCACTCCTGGAGCTGTTGGAGGTACTGGCGCTGGAGGCGCTGGAGCTGGAGGTCCTGGAGCTGCTGGAGGTGCTGGTACTGGAGGTGCTGGCGCTGGAGGTTCTGGGGCTACTGGAGGTCCTGGAGCTGTTGGAGGTACTAGAGCTGGAGGTTCTGGAACTACTGGAGGTTTTGGAGCTGTTGGCGGTGCTAGCGCTGGAGGCGCTGGAGCTGGAGGTTCTGGAGCTACTGGAGGTACTGGTACTGGAGGTGCTGGCGCTGGAGGTGCTGGTGCTGGAGGTGCTGGAGCTGCTGGTGCTGGTGGCGCTGCCCAGCCGCGACTGTTCTTCGCTCCGCCGTCGCCTTCGTCTCTGCCACCGCCTGACTCCGTGCTTCGCCAAGTTCTTAGCCTCCCGTCTTCTACTGGTCTTCCGTTACAGCCTGGCACACCGCTGCCTGCTCCTTCTCCTTACACTGAGCAGACAGGAGGTCTTACTGAGCGTCGTGAGCCTGCGTCTCGTCCTGTCTCGCCTGTTTGCACTGTCCGCACTGGTCGTACTGGTCGTCGTGTTCCTCGTGAGCGTCCGCTAACTGTCCCCGGCACACACCTCATGGCCCTGCGTCCTTCCTCTGCTCCGCAGCGTGATCCTCTGCCGTCCCCTCCTGCGTCTTCTCTGCCTGACGTTCCAGAGCCTGAGTCTAACCGCGCTCGTGCTGCTCACCCTACTGTCACGCGTCTGCTAGCCACTGTTGTCACTGACCCGTCGTTTGAGTCTGCTGCTGCGTCTGCCTTCGTCGCCGAGCTTGTTGACTTTGCTGCTGCCTGTCGTCTAGACTACGCCGCTAGTCTTGTTGCTGAGTCTGAGTCTGTCTGTCCTCCGTCCGTCAGGGGTGAGTGTGCTCTTAGCACGGACGTCCTTGAGGACAGGCAGGAGGACCTTGAGTGTCTTGCAGCCGCTGCGCCTCATCTCATGGCCATGCTGCTTGCCCCTGAGGGAGACCCGGATGCTCCAGACATCCCGACCCCGCGTTCTTACGCTGAGGCGATCGCGGGTGAGTACTCCTCTCAGTGGCAGACAGCCATGGACGCAGAGATGGCATCCTGGAAGTCCACAGGCACTTACGTCGACGAGGTTCCCCCTCCTGGGGCGAACATCGTCGATGGCGTGTGGATTTTCAGGGTGAAGCGGCCGCCAGGTTCTCCGCCTGTCTTCAAGGCTCTTTACGTTGCTCGAGGCTTCAGCCAGCGGGAGGGAGTTGACTTCTTCCAGACCTTCTCCCCCACCCCGAAGATGACCACTCTTCGGGTGCTGCTGCACGTTGCCGCTCAGCGTGACTACGAGCTTCACTCTCTTGACTTCAGCACAGCTTTCTTACAGGGCAGCCTGCACGAGGAGATCTGGCTGCGCCGCCTACCTGGCTTCACTGGGTCGTTCCCTTTTGGTACCCAGTGGAGCCTCCGGCGGCCAGTCTACGGTCTCCGCCAGGCGCCGCGTGAGTGGCACGGCACATTGAGGACGACACTTGCGGCTCTTGGGTTTGCTCCTTCGACTGCTGACCCGTCGCTGTTTCTGCACACCGACACTTCGCTGCCGCCGTTCTACATCCCCGTGTACGTCGACGACTTGGTCTTTGTCACTGCTCACACTGAGGCTCTCGCCCTGGTGAAGTCGGAGCTGCAGAAGAGACACACGTGCACAGACCTGGGTGAGCTGCGCAGTTACTTTGGCTTGCAGATCACCCGGGACAGAGCACGCCGCACCATCACACTGACTCAGTCACACATGGTGCAGCAGGTCCTTCAGCGCTTTGGCCTCACCTGGTCCTCGGCACAGGCCACTCCTCTGGCTACAGGTCAGTCGCTCTCAGCTCCACCTTCGGACGAGTCCGTAGAGCCGAGTGGTCCTTACCCAGAGCTAGTGGGCTACCTCATGTACCTGATGACCTGCACTCGTCCTGACCTTGCGTACCCTCTTGGCCTTCTGGCTCGCTACGTGGCTCCTGGTAGGCACCGAAAGGTGCACATGGATGCTGCTAAGAGGGTACTGCGCTACTTGTGCAGTACATCGGGCATGGGGCTTGTGCTTGGAGGACGGGGCGACGTTGTCCTCACTGGGCACTCGGACGCTTCTTGGATTGACGACCTGGCTACGCAGCGGTCGTCACAGGGTTACACCTTCAGTCTTGGCTCTGGCTCTGTTTCTTGGCGGTCTACACGCTCGTCTTCTGTTCTCAGCTCCAGTTGTGAGGCTGAGATCTACGCCACAGCCATGGCTGCACAGGAGTTACGCTGGCTCACCTACCTGCTGACCGACTTGGGAGAGCGGCCTCGTTCTTCTCCAGTTCTGTACGTAGACAACAAGGTTGCCATTGCCTTGTGTCGGGAGCACAGACTGGAGCGCAGAACGAAGCACATCGCTCTGCGTTACTTCCTTGCTCGAGAGTTGAAGCAGCGTGGTCAGCTTCGTCTTGCTCACATGGCCACTCGGGCCAACACTGCTGATATATTCGCCAAGGCACTTCCGTCTGGTGATCATTAGAGTTTCTGTACTTTGTTAGGCCTTGTGCCCACGTTTCCTCACTTGTTGTAGCCTTTGCTTGTACTGTGATCTATATATATACCTGCATGCTTGTTCTGCTATGTAGAGATCACTGTGTTGCTATTGTTGCATATATACCTCTGCATGTGAACCGGCCTTGTGGCCCTTTGCTTGTGCTCAGTGTGTGTGGTGACGTTGTGATCCACCCTGAGCTTGCTTTGCTTCTCTTGACTGGTCTTGTGACCCCTTGCTCTCCCCCACTTTGCCTATGGGAGTGTGTCAAATTATATATATGCTATATATGTTTAGGCTGTAGTGGGGTAGCCAATATGGGGTACAGCCCTTTTTAGGGTTTCATACATGTACCCAACTCTTTCCTAGTTCAATCATTCCTGCTAGTTGATTCTGACATGAACCTATCCCGGAACGTGACTGCTTGCAGGGCTCTTGTTAGCAGACGAATTTGGCCTGTTCGTCTAGATTTCAGGCTCGCTCTTTCTTGTTCATATGTATAGAAATACAATGCTCAGACAGAAGATAATGGCTCATATGAGAGCTCAGACATGGCTGCTATATTCATATGATTTTTCAGAACAGTTGCTATATCTAGTATGAGTTCCCAGATAGCGAGAATGTTTTCGTCTGACATGCTAAGGAGAAACAGGGGATCCCGTATACGGTATTCGCAGGAATTGAACCTGGATGTCTTCAAGTGTGAAAGCCCACATGACTCCATATGGAATCCACGTAGACCAGGGCCTGTGCTATGATTTAGGGCACCCTGAGCCCTCAGGGCAACTTTTGAAAACTCTCCAAAATGCCCTGATTTTTCAGGGCAAAAATTCCTCGCAATCCTGAAGTTTCAGGGCACCAGCAGAAATTCATCCGGATGTTTCAGGGCAAAAGAATACAAGACACTAGAGTGGAGGGGAAGGGAAGCCATGAGAGGAGCAGGTTGTTCAGTGGTTTCACTACAATGGGCTGAGCAAAAACCTTGGGGGGGGGGGGGGGGGGGGGGGGAGACAAAACTAGCACACCCACCCCCCAGCCTCCCTCCTCCCCTATCCCCCTCTCCCCCCCTCCACCCCTTCTTCCCCTTCCCACGAGTCAGGGCATCTCTCTACATTCACCCTAACGCTTCAGGGCAAAATTTCACTGCCATTCTGAAATTTCAGGGCAAAACACATGAATCATCCTGACGTCACAGGGTAAAGTTCACCGTCATTCTGAAATTCCAGGGCAAATTTAAAACACCATCCTGAAATCAGGGTAATCAGGATGTTTTGCCCTGATATCGTGGGCCCTGACGTAGACAACCGATTGGTATGTACAAGGTGAGTTATAGTCTCTCTGCTCTGCCGAGTGTTCAAACAATGCCCTCTACACATAATTTGGGGGGATGCTCATAAACAAAGACCACATTAAGGTGCTGTATCAACAAACAAATACCTAATTTGTGCATCAAGATGCACAGGCCTGTCTCAAGATACACTATATCACTCTAAAAGCCTGGACGTGATGGCGCTAGAATGCAGCAAGCAGGAGCCATCTTGCAGAGATGCATATATTTACAAGGGGCTTTGTCCAAGCTCATACAAACTCCCAGTCCCATTCTTCCTCTAGAGGAGCTTGACCTTCCAGCCCGCATGGGACGACGTCACCAACGCCTGCTGGAGATGCAGTTGGGAGATCGATGTGTGCAGGAGCCCTGGGTAGTTGAGGCAACCTTTCACAGGGAAGAAAAGGTCCCATGGAAGGAAGACATGGTGTGGTGGAGTTATGGGGGGGCACGTCTAACCAGCGTGCTGTGAACTCGCCTTGTGGCTGATTGGGAGTGTGCTGGAAGGCTGCTGTGGCCGCGAGGGGGCTAGGGCCAGCCGCTATCTGCTGCGGTGGAGGCAGTGTGTGGCTGCTCAACTCCGCAATGACCTGCACATCCAGTGCATTGCAGTGCAGTGCAGCCACAAAGCAGTCACAATACAGTCGAACGCACACAGAAACCTGAAGGACTAGTTCAGAAATGAACTTAACGAAACAAAGCTAGGTAGTAGTAATTCAAAGTTGAGAGCAAGGGCAATCATATGTTGTCCAGGTTCAGACTAGGCCGCTTTCCTGCCATCATATGACTGCATGCGCATGCTTCATGAGAGCATTCGCATGCACATTCCGCGCCTGCTCTCACCTCGTCTGCTCTCACCTCGTCTGCTCTCACCTCATCGATGTCTGGAATGCATGCCTCGTCCTCATCCTCCTCGCTGCCGCCTTCTCCTGCTGCTCCAGTCACTGTCTCGAACTGCTGCTGATTGCTGTCTGTCGCTGCAGTGGTGCTTACACAGGAGGCCCCAGCTTCACTGTCGGTGCCGTTGATGCCAGCTACAGTGCAAGTAATGCCTTTCCCAGCCACTGCCATGTCCTTTGCTTCACTGAGCGCATCACTTCGCTCTCTTGCCTCACTCCCCGGCAGTACCTCACTCCGCGGAGGTTCGTCACGCCACTGCAATGCCTCACTGCACCCTCTTGGCGCACCACCACCTGCTGCCTCACTGCTGCTGCTAGCCAGCAACACCGCTGCATCTCCTTGCACTGCTGCTGCGCCTCCTGGAGCCCACTTCCACGCCACCTCCCCTCCGCCCTCCCCTTCCCCAACCCCATCGCCCATCTCTGTGGCAGCGGCAGCGGCGGCGCCCGCTGCCACCTGCTGGACGCCCACCAGCCGTGCCCGTGCCGGCTGTGGCGGTGGTGGTGGCGGTGGCGGTGCCTGTAACAGTGGCGGTGGTTGTGGCGGGGGGGAAGGCGACCGCAGCACAGCCAGAGGTGGAGCAGCACACACCAAGGCTGCCGCACATGGATCGCACCACAACGCTGGTGCCACAGCTCCTTCCTTGTTCACGTCGCCTTCGCCTGCACACTGCCCTCCCTCACCCCTCTCTTGCGCCACCACATCCACTCCACGCGACCCACCTGCCCTGCCACCACACCCCCCTGCTCTTCCCTCTGCACCTGCCCTGTGCTCGTTGCTGCCCTCTCCCCCTTCCCCGCTCCCTCCCTGCTTGCAATTATCCCCTGCAGCGTGCCCAGCCTGCACGACCCCAGCCACCATTCCCGCAGCAGTGCCAGATCCACCAGAGGGCCAATGAGGGCCAGTGCTCCCCTTGGTGCCACTCCTCCAGCCCTCCCCCCCCACGCTGCTCACCTGGGCCTCCTCCCCCACGCTGCTCCCCTGGGCCTCCTCCCCCACGCTGCTCCCCTGGGCCTCCTCCCCCACGCTGCTCACCTGGGCCTCCTCCCCCACGCTGCTCCCCTGGACCTCCTCCCCCACGCCGCTCCCCTGGACCTCCTCCCCCACGCTGCTCCCCTGGGCCTCCCCAGCGGCGCCAGGCAGCAGCGCATCCAGCTCGCCCACCATCTCCCGCCACTCGCCCATCGCCTCCTCCTCCTCTGCCTCGCACTCGTCGCCAGCCTGTGCCGATCCCTGCAGTCCCATGCATGCCGCACTCACGCCCTGTCTCGTCCCACCAGGCGCACTTACTGTGCCGAGATTTCCTCGCACTGCTGCCACTCTGCCCTCTGTCCCGCCCCGCTCTCTCTCACCCTCCACCACTCCTGCCAAACCGCCTCGTCCTCCTGCCATGGTCAGCGCTTTAACCGCTCCCTCAGATGCCACGTCGCCCCTCCCTGTTCGCCGCGCCATGCGCACGTCGCCACTAGCAGCAGCTGCTGACGCGCCCCCCACTGTGGCCGCACTCTCGCCCTCGTCGCAACCCCCCCTGGCGGGTGAACTCGCCCCCCTGGCGGCAGGCACCGCCGTTCCCCTTTTTTCAGCCAAAGCAGCAGAGGCAGGCGGGGCAGTCCCGCCCGGAGTACCGCGCTGGGCAGACGCGGGAGAGGCGCGTTGTGGCGCGGCGGAGGGGGAACGAACTGGAGGCAGAGAGGGAAAGAAACGAGGCAGGTTTGAGCACTCGAATGCGAGAGAGAGCAGGGACGGCAGCGGAAGGGACATAGAGGAGTAGGGGAAAAAGCAACGTTACGCACCACCAGGGTTCGCTCCACCACCATCCGTGCCAAGTCCCGTCGCACGCCCGCCGACTTCTGCCTCTCGCGCGCCCCCCGACCTCCCCGCTACTTTGGAGCCCCTCTCCGCCGCGCTGCAGGCCGACGCGCGCTTGCGCGCACTCGAGTGAGAAGCGACATGGGTCGGCGCACCAGCAGCAGCAGCAGCAGCAACCGTCTTGGCAGCAGCGGCGGCGGCGGGGGCGGCAGGGGCGAAGAGGTCGTCGTCGTCCCAGGCGGGCACGAAGAGGTCACGCACCAAGTCGCCGTACAGCTGTCGCACGCCGCTGCCCACCTGAGCGACGGACGATTCCACCATGTGCGACGTCTGCGGCACACGGGCGACCGCCAGCAAAGGAAGATAGTGGGCAAAGGGTAGCAGGCAAGGAAGGTGAGGAGAAAATAATGAAACGGATAGATAGCGTTTGAGAAAGGGAAGCGAGATGAATGTAGGGAAATCATGATAGGTAACAGGCGCGATTTATAAAGATAGGGATTAGCACATGTGCAACGTTTCGCATCCAATGGAACGATGGGGTAATGGAATAGTGAAGAAATAGTCACGAAATGATACGGCGGGTGAGGCAGGAAGCAGGGAAGCACACTGAGTGGGAAAATAAGGTTTCAATGGAAGAGAACGGCAACTAAAAGAAGCATCGAAGCCAGTGAACAGTTCGGCCGCGTGAAAGGAAACCTGGGATAGGAAGGATGGGGAGCTGTCGAAGTCAACTTCTAAGAATGACTCGAGCCTCGAATTCAGCTTCTCTAGCCACGCCATGCTTGCACGGGAGTACTAACTCCGCACAGGAACGAAACATGAATGAAGCTCGCGCTCTTGTTCTGGATAATACTGTGGAAATGGAGGTTGAAGCATTTGGGTTTGTGGTGCGAGCTAGAAAGAGGAGGGGATGAGGGATTGTGAGAGGAGGGATTGAGTGGGCAAGCACATGAGAGGAGAGGAGTTCCTCGAGGCGTGGTGGGGGAGGACGCAATGCAGCACTGAGCTTGAAGAAAAGGCGGTGCCTGCCTGTCAAGGCGGCGCAACGAAGGAACCATTCGCACGAGGGTGGCGATGAATCCCGAAGCTGAATCTGCGAAAAAGGGATCACTCTCGCTGGTGCACCCTCACAACTAGTGATGGCGACAAACGTCTCAGCTGAGTTACCATCTTCCTTATCCATCCAATGAGCGTACAGCCATGTCATACTGCATCGAATGTCACATCAACCGTGGACCACGTCACCAGGATTCTTGCCAAGTGAGTATCAAAGCGGCGGAAACATCGAAGCAAGACCAGAACCTCGAAAGACTCGCCGTAACATTACTTGCACTTACGGTCGAGTGTTACTACTTGAAAAATGGTGTTATGAGTTGCTGTAAGGAAAGGGAAAATATGCCACAAGTAACCATCATGTGACCCGATAACGTCAATGGTAGAAACAAAAATGCGTACGGTAACTGTATCGAGTATCCTGACGGGCTTGGTAAGTGGGGTCACGGATTCAGTCACTAAAAACAGCAAAAAAATCACGCGAATGGTAACACATGAAACTCCCGCCAGAAATTCATGAAACCAACCCAATTTCTCGTTCGCGCCAACTCGTACGGAGAGGTTTCATGCGTGCCTGTATTGTCGAGCCTGCAGACCACGGTAACCACACCACGATCCGACGTGCTGTACACCCCCAACCAAGTACACAACCTTGATCCCAACGCATCTCTCCAACTTACTTCCCGCCATCAGCTATTACTCACGCTATTACTAGTAGTTATAGCTTTCGCCAGCTGGATTCCCCGTCAGGCATCCAAGGCGTTCGTTAGCAGCACCTGACATCTATCAACGGTGCGTGCCTTAGCCCAAAAGCCTTTATGTCAAACTTATATGCTGCTTATTGTGTAGGCTATAGTGGGGTAGCCCATATGGGGTACAACCCAATTAGGGTTTCCTACTTGAACCCATACTGCTGCTAGTTCATTCATTCCTGTTCGTTATTCTGACATGGTTTCAGAGCAGGTCCTAGCCTAGGACCGATTTCTTAGGGCCCACTGAGTAGCGCTACCCCACCCGTCGCGCCACTGTGATCGCGTCGCCCTGCCCTGCCCTGCCCTGCGCTGCCCGCCGCAGCGCGCACTGCTTTGCCCGCGCGCCGCCTGCTGCAGCGCGCCCTGCTGAATCGCGCGCCGCCTGCTGCAGCGCGCCCTGCCCTGCCCGCGCGTCGCGCCGCCATAGCGCGCGCAGCCCTGCCCGCGCGCCGCGCCGCACGCCTCTGTCCTGCCCGCGCGCCGCGCCGCCGCGTGCCCTGCCCTGCCCGCGCGCCGCGCCGAGCGCCCTGCCCTGCCCGCGCGCCGCGCCGCCGTGCGCCCTGCCCTGCCCGCGCGCCGCGCCCGAGCGCCGCGCCCTGCCCTGCCGCACGCCCTGCCCTGCCGTGCGCGCCTTGCCCTACCACGCGCCGCTCACTGCTGCACTGCTGCTAGCGCGCTCACCTGCCTAGCCCTGCCTGCGTGCTGCTAGAGCGCCTGACTGCTCTGCTCGCTATGGCCACTCTCAACTTTCTCACCCTTCGATTCGGAGGGCCGCCCGATAGAGTTCAATGCGTGGCTAGACGACCGGCTGTTCCTGCTGATAGACTCTAAGGACGGTACTTCGCTGTTTGACCTCACGTCTGGCGCCTCGCCCGCCCCTGCCGCCACAGCTGACAGTGCGACTCGCTCACAGTGGCTTACCCGTGATGCTGCTGCTCGCCTAGCCATTCGCAACCACCTGCCGTTCGCCGAACGCGCCCACTTTGGCCAGCATAAGACAGCTAGAGCACTGTACGACGCTGTAGTCGCTCGTTACTCCTCCCCGGCCACTGCTGCTCTAGGCCGCCTTCTCCTGCCCTACCTGTTCCCAGAGCTTGTCAGAATCCCAACCACTAGACCATTGGGATAAAAGGGCTTGTTAAGTAACGGGTCAGTGCGCCCATAACCCCCCAGGCCAACATGCCTGTAACCCTTCCCTAGGATCAATCGGGGATCACCAGTAGACCTCTGACACCCTCCCGCACTGGGATGCCCGAAGTGCACACACTGGGATTCGAACCCGAGACCTTCGCTTTGATACCATGTCAGAATCCCAACCACTAGACCATTGGGATAAAAGGGCTTGTTAAGTAGCGGGTCAGTGCGCCCATAACCCCCAAGGCCAACATGCCTGTAACCCTTCCCTAGGATCAATCGGGGATCACCAGTAGACCTCTGACAGAGCTGTCCGCCTTTGCCACAGTAGCCGACCTCGTCACTCACCTCTGCACCAGTGACACTCGCTACGGTGCTGTGCTCCCCGCCGAGTTTCTCGCCAAGAACCCTCCCCCCATGTACATCACACTATACTTCATAGTCACCCGCCTCCCTGACTCTCTTGCCGCAGTCAGGGACCTCCTTCTTGCCCTTGACCCCACCGACCTCACTGTCGACCTGCTCGAGAAGCACCTCCTAGCAGCTAAGACTAGCATAGTCGCTGTAGGCGCTTCTCGTGGCACTCCTCGCACTCCCTTCTTTGAGAGGTGTTCGCCCTCCCCCCTTCTCCCCTCAGTCGCCTCTGCTGCAGCTGTTGACTACCTTCGTGCTGAGGAGGTAGGAGCTGCGTCTGCCCCTAGTGGGAGGTGCCGCAGCGGCAGGGGCAGGGGAGGCAGGAGCGGTGGGGGTGGCAGAGGTGGAGGCGATGGTGGGGGCGGTGGAGCAGGTGGAGGGGGCGGCGGTGGAGGAGGTAGTAGTGGTGGGGGTGGAGGGGCAGGTGGCGGCGGTGGTGGCGGCAGTGGGAGTGGTGGAGGCGGCGGTGGTGGCGGCAGTGGGGGTGGAGGCGGTGGCAGTGGTGGCGGCCGGGGTGGTACCAGCCAGAGGGGAGGCCTTGGAGGTGGCCAGAGGCAGCAGCAGCGTCAGCCCCTTTCGTCTCAGGAGCTTCGTGAGTGGTTTGCTCAGCGTGGGGCGGTTGGGGGTGGAGGTCGCTGCCCGTATGTCAGTCGCACAGGTGACCGCACTGGTCAGACATGCGGGCAGCCTCACACGCAGCACCGCTGCTTCTCCCGTCTTACCGACGCCTTTCGCGCAGAGTTTCCCGACGCGCCTGAGCTCCCTCACTGGGCAGAGCTGCTTAGGCAGGGTGTGGATATCTTTGCTTTAGACTTTGATGCTATCCTATCTGCCATGTATGCATTGACTGTTAGTGCTGAGGGTGACTGTTACCTATATATGCCGCCAGACCCAGGTATAGAAACTGCTGCTCTAGGTGCTGGTGAGTCTGCTCTCTCTGGTACTGCGTCTGCTGCGGCCCTGCACACCTTCACGCTTGACTCAGGTGCTTCCCGCTGTTTCTTTCGCGACAGTACCACAGTCACACCGCTCTCTGCACCTGTTGCTGTCTCTTTGGCTGACCCCTCTGGGGGCCCAGTCCTTGCACGTTCCTCCACTAATCTGCCTTGTCCGGCGGTTCCGTCTGGGTCACTGTCAGGTCTCCACCTCGCCTCGTTCTCTACGAGCTTGGTGAGCACTGCTGTCCTCCAGGATGCGGGGGTTGACACCTTCACCCCTGGACGGCAGCGTATGGCGATCTGTACGTGCTCCCGGACCGACCGCCACCTGGCCACATTCACCCGTCGGCCTGGGTCGAGTCTGTACACACTGACTACTGCGCCTCCTCAGATAGCTGCGTCTGCGTCAGGTCAGCTAGCGGCCCCCTGCTCGTGTCGCGCCCTGTCGCACCAGACGCTCCTTTGGCACCACCGCCTTGGTCACCCCTCTATGGCACACCTCCGTGACATGCACTCCCGTCTCCTTGTCTCTGGTCTTCCCAGGTCTCTGCCTCCCCTCCCACCCTCGCCTGCCCCTCCCTGCCTTCCCTGTATCGAGGGGCGGCAGCGCGCCGCTCCTCACTCCTCCTTGTTTCCCCCGACAGAGGCTCCCTTGCAGACTCTCCACCAGGACGTGTGGGGCCCAGCCCGCGTCCGTGGACAGGGCCACGAGCGGTACTTTCTGCTGGTTGTCGACGACTACACGCGTTACACCACGGTCTTCCTCTTGCGCCGCAAGGGAGAGGTCCCTGATGTTCTGATCCCTTGGATCCGCGCTTTCGTCTCCAGCTCTGCAAGCGGTTCGAGACGGACCTTCCCGTCCTGCGTCTGCACTCTGACAGAGGTGGTGAGTTTTCCTCCGACCTCTAGAGGGCCTTTTGTCGTGCGGAGGGCATTCGCCAGACGTTCACGCTTCCGACCTCTCCGCAGCAGAATGGGGTTGCTGAGCGACACATTGGCTTAGTCATGGAGGTCGCTTGTACCTCCATGATCCATGCGGCTGCCCCCCATTTTCTGTGGCCGTTTGCAGTCCAGTATGCTACGCATCAGCTCAACCTCTGGCCCCGTGTCTCCTTGCCGGA